>CATNUY010000161.1:1207500-1835000 GCA_951217065.1 Baccha elongata | reverse complement strand
CAAAAAATAAACGTAAAAAACATGCAAAAAACGAAAATTTCTGCAACGCAGAATATGAGCTTTTATAGCTTTGTGTAAGACTGATATAAATTAAATGCACGACTCGGTCGCACGAACTTGCTCTTGTAACAAACTACGGGATTGAAAAAAATACAATTTAAGTATGTTCAAAAAGGAGAAAACAATCAGATAGTGGCCTTAACTCGAGACCAAGTTGTATGGTAGCTATTATAATACGTTTGTTTAGCCAAAAACTTTAAATGCTATTTTTTGTTAATTTATCAAATGAACTTTCATATTAAATTTAAATGAAATCGGTTAAGTCGTTATCAATTTATGGACAAATTTGTAAAAACCGTTACCACAAATCTCTGTTATATGCATTTTTAGCCAAAAACCTGAAATGCAGTTATATTGACAGTAAAAAAAAATTTTATCAAAATCGTTAGAGCCGTTTTTGAGAAAATTTAGAAAAACTAAAAGCGTTATATGGGATTTACTCGTTATAGCCGGGCTAAAATAATTATTCGAGTTTCTCCTCTAGGGAATCACCAAGTGATATATACGCAGTTTGAAGAAAATCCGTCAAACCGGCTGTAGGTCGGTGCACAGACAACCGCACATACGCACATCCGCCCAGACAGACCGACGGACGGCATAACGAACCTACTTTTTGGGCTTCTCTACTATCGTAATGTCAGGTTTCATTAAAACCTCGATTTTTTTTACACGAAACCAATACTTGCAATAATGAGCAAGTATAAAATATATAGGGAGTATTGGAGCGTTTGCCCCCAGAGTGCATTTATGTAAAGACATGACAAAAAAATAATTGTGGCGTAAATATATTTATTTTTCACAGGCAAAAGCAGAAAATAAAATACATATTTTCTTTTCCATTCAACCAGAACATATTTGCAAAATAAAATTATGTTTGGTTTGCTTGCTTCATGGGACTTACTTACTTCACCTGCTCTAAAAGGTGCTTACAGTCCAGGATGGACTTCGTCTTCAAACAACAAGCCACAACAGGCTTCAATGTTGCGTACACCATCCAGATTGGACTCGAATTGGTGCGATGGTGTCCATATGCTCCATGTGACCCAGCGATCTTAAACGCTGTATTTTCAGTTTCTTGACCAGGTTCATATCGCTGTATAGCCCATATAGCTCGTCATTGAATCTTCTTCTTCATACTCCTTTGCTACATACAATACAAAATATCACTCGACGAATATTTCTCTCAAAGCACCCAAGTAACTTTTCATCCTAGCTCTTTAACGCCCATGCTTCCGCCCCATACAGCAGGACTGGGATGATCAAGGTCTTGTACAGCTTCTCCTTGGTTCTAGGAGAGAGGGCCCTACTACTAAAATGTTTTCTGAGCCCGAAGAAACAGCGATGTGCAAGTGTAATTCTTCGTTTGATCTCTGAACTGATGTCGGTCTGCGTAGTTATAGTGGATCCCAGGTAGACAAAGTCCTTGACTACTTCAAAATTATATCTATCCATCGTTACGTTTTGCCCAAGTAGGATATGTTGAGATACCTATTCCGTTGATAGCTTATGTTTCGCTTTGTCTTCGTTAACAGCCAGTCCAATTTTTGCCGCTTCCAATTCAATACAGGCAAATGCACCAGTCACAGCTCGTTTATTACGGCCGATTATGTCTATGTCATCTGCATAAGCGCGTAGTTGAACGGACTTTTGATAAATTTTACCAGTCGTGTTAACTTGCAATTTTCGTAAAATTGCTTCAAGAACGATGTTGAATAGGTTGCATGATAGCGCGTCGCCTTGTCTTAGACTTTTCTCAACTTCAAACAGTTCGGTGGTGTTCTTACCGACTTTGACAGAGCAGCGAGATTTCTCCATCGTCTTCCTGCACATGCGGACGAGTTTGGCAGGGATGCCGAGAAATGACATGGCTCTGTGTATTTCGTCCCTATCCACACTATCATACGCGACTTTAAAATCGATAAAGTGATGATGTCTATAGATCTGGAATTCCTGGGTATTTTTCTTTAATCTGTCGGAGTGTGAACATTTGATCGACGGTTGACTTGCCTGGCCCAAAACCGCACTGATAGGGGCCAATCAGATCGCTTACAAGGGGTTTTAAGCGATCACACAGGATAGCCGACAAAATTGTATAAGCGACGTTTAGGAGACTAATTCCTCTATAGTTAGCGCATGGAAAAGCGTCTTCTTTTTTTGATGGTGGGGCACACTATGCTAAGATTCTATTCATCGGGCATGTTTTCTGCCGACCAAATTTTACAGATGAGTTGGTGCATGCTCCCTACCAACACATCTCATGGGAGATAATTATAATTCAAGACAAAAGTGGTTCCGATTTGGTGCTGATCATTTCATATTACGATTGGTGAGGGGGGGGGAGTTTCAATCTAGACTATTAGTGCGAAAGGACCAGAGTTCGACTCCCGGAAATGGTAAGTATTTTTATAATTATAAAAAAAAATAAAAATAGAAGTCCATTCCAGGTGAAAAAACATTTTTTTTTTAATTTTGCACTGCTCCTATAAACTTACTATAATTTTAGCTGTAAGCTTTATAGGAATGCATTATTATTCTACAGTACTGCTCAGTGATGGGACTTCTACCACTTATGTGTATTTTTACCACCTTTTTTGTTGCTAAAATTCTACCACCTCCAACTCAAAATTTACCACCTTTTACAATTTGCTGCTTATAATACAATTTTTTTCTTTTCTATCATTGATTTGCTTTGGAAATCACAATTTACCCATACATATTACACACTCATTCTCACATCAATTGAAAAAAAAAATCAATAGGCGAGTTTATATTTTTAAGCACTCACCTGAGCAAGCGAATCGAAAAATTTTCAGTTTCAGTTTTTTGACAGCAATAGTGTAACATTTCTCTGAGAAATTGTGTTTATATTTCTGAGCAGACGGAAATCTCAGAGATCTTATGGCCAGTTTCTAAAAGCACTTTTAAATTTATTGGCTTGTTAAATCTTAAAATGGTATTTTTATTTGCACCAACCACTTTCAGTTTTAAAATGGCCAATAAATCAAAGTCCCATTTTGTTCCAAATAAATTTTAAAGGCGTCTTAAAAATGCAAAAATTCTCTCGGTTTCTCTAATGAAAAGAGACCCATGAGACCCATGTTTGGTGAATAAAAACACAGGGTTGGCATCAAGATTCCTCATTTTTAAAAATTCACCTCCTAATGTTGGTGCACACTGGGTATTAGAAACATAAACTGGGCAAATGTTACAATTTTTATGCCCAGTTTGACCAAAGTACAACTAAAAGCATTAGTTAACAGAGTAATAACATTTATTGACATTTTGACTTAAAATAGTGTGCACCAACATTAGGAGGTAAATTTTAAAAATGAGGAAACTTTATTCCAACCCCGGATTTTTATTCACCACACATGGGTCTCCTTCATTAGAGCAAGCGAGAGGAGAGCATATCAATCGAAAAATTTCAACGTTCTCTTTGTCTTGCATTTTTAAGACGCCTTTAAAATTTATTTGGAACAAAATGGGACTTTAGTTTATTGGCTCTTTTAAAACTGAAAGTGGTTGAGGAAATTGAAAAATGCTACTTTAAGATCGTTTGGAGAAATTGGCCATTAGTCCATCTGATTGACTGAACTCTATTGTAATTAATTTTAATTTTAATTTTAATTTAATAATATTACGAGTAAAAGTAAAGTAATGCGAAAATTCCTGGTTCCTACCCACAACAACTAAAATAAAAATTTAATTTTTAATAGTGGTAGCTATTATGTGCAATTTGTCAATGATAATGGTTTAAATTATAAAAATTGATAATTTTATCGGTTTTGAACAAAATATGTCATTTGAAAACTAATTTAAATAGGCTGATTTTGTTTTTTTTTGTTATAAATAAATGAAATATTTAACATAAAACAAATTTTTTGTCTACCACCTTCTACCACCTTTTTTTTGGGCTATCTACCACCACTTTGGTTTTCCCAAGTTCCATCACTGGTACTGCTACAGCTACCTTCAAGAATTTTCTTAGGAGTACAAAATTAAATCCATAAGTGTACAATAGGAGCTTAAAAAGTTCTCCTATTAAATTCTATAGAGTATTATAAAATACTTTTAACAGTACGAAAAATGATTATACGAAGCTTCTTAGGATGACTATAGGAGTAAAATTATTAGTTGGGATCTGCACATCCGCTCAGACAGATCAACGCATGATGAAACCTACTTTTTAAGGTTTGTCTAGTATCGTAATGTCAGTTTTGATTAAAACTAAAATTAAAGAAAAAATTAAAGGAATTAAGAAACAAAAATGATTTTAAATAGTGTGTGTGGCATGTACATAGGTACCTATATGTACACCACCTTCGCAGTTGTATCTCGAGAATGAAAAATGATATATCTATACAATCTAATTGCAGGCTTGCAGAGGTTTGTTTTTTTAATTTTGAAAATGTGTTTTTTGAATATGGAGAACAGAAAGAGGTACCAAGAAACTAATCTCAGATTTGCAGGGGTACAAAATAGGATGACAATTTTTTTTTTTATTTTGAAAATGTGTTTTTATATCTCGAGAACAGAGATCGAAAACGGTAAGAGTTAAAAATACAAAACATGCCTTATAGTACCTATAATAGCAAGTAAAAACTAATATCAAATTTGTGGAGGTACAAAATAGGTACAAAAAATTTTATCAAAAAAAAAAAAAAATATATTGAATTTTTTTTTGAGAATGTGTTTACTGGCTTAACTCAAACAAGCAAGCAGACACATCTGTATCTCGAAACCTGCAAGAGGTATAAAATTATAAATTGTATATCTTAAGAGGTACAAAATAGGTTCAATAAAATTTTATAACAAAATGTGATTACGCAAAATGAGCTTTTCCAGCTTGATAGAGCTAAATATAGTACCGTTTTGGTTTTGAAATGCATATAAAGAGAGGAACGATGACATGTAAAAGTTAATTAAAGGAACATTGAAACGCTAATAAACGTAGAGGAATTACTTTCAAGTATTTGTTTATTAAATATAAATGTGAGTTTATTAACAAAGCTTCAAAAGATAAGTAAGCTTGCATTTAGGTATGTGCGTCGCTTACAATTTTGCGGAGGGTCGAAGGCCCTCAAAACCCATTTCTCCTCAATATCTCTCTAACTATCACTTCTAGAAAAAAAATTAATTGCTTAAAAGTAAACAGCGCAAAACTCACCGTTTTCAAAATAAATCAATCGCTAGATACCCCTTTATTGCGTTTATTTTGTTTTTTTTCCTTTGGTACAAAACTTTACAAAAATACCCACTGGGCTTACTTGAAGATTGTCTGAAAAAATCATCAAAATCAGTCCAGGAGTTTTGAAGTTCATAGGGAACATCCATACACATCGTTTTCTAAATATCTATAAGATGTAAGCCAGTAATACAATTTGATTGGCATAATATGTAACAAAAGGCTGGAGCGAGAAGTAGGTAAGGTTAAGACAAGAAAATTTCCTATGAGAGAGGGGTTTTAATTAAGACGGCCAACCGTTCCATATGGAGGGGGACGAAAATAAATATTATAGTCCTGCAAAACCACAAAAGCGTCCCCCATTTCACCCTTAATTTTTAGATTTCCATGTCTCACATCTACTCCTAAGCATGGATAAGAATTTCATCGAACATGTTTGGGATCTGCTGGAAAATATGATAAGGAGGAGATCTGCCCTTCAAGGAACACTGACATCTGCTCTTGCAGAAGAATTTTATTATTTTAACAGTACCATAACAACAAACTTAAAGTATACCCAGGCAAACTAAGATTTATTAGATGTTCAGGAAAGCAATACCCACTTTTGAAATGAGGGTACTCGTTGAAAAAAAAAAAAAAAAAAAGAAATACAAATTTAAAGTGTTAAGTTATAAAATTTTTGTCCATTTTCTTAATTTATTTCTTATTTCTAAGTTTTTCGTTTACATTTTCATGTTGTGATTTATAAAAAAGTATAAAAAAACGTTTCTTTTATCTAAACTTGAAAATGAATCGCAAAATTTCAAGGTACGCAACACAAAAATTTCCAGATTTTAGCGATTATAACCCTTA
Organism: Baccha elongata; assembly: GCA_951217065.1. Taxonomy (NCBI): domain Eukaryota; kingdom Metazoa; phylum Arthropoda; class Insecta; order Diptera; family Syrphidae; genus Baccha; species Baccha elongata. The sequence goes on along the minus strand of CATNUY010000161.1, from coordinate 1,828,903 downwards.
AAGACTAAGTGGTACCTTTTTAGAAAGGAAGAATACATTGGCTACAATAGGTGTTTTTCTTTTTTAACTCTGAGCGCTCGGAAAAGAGCATGAACTGTCAAACAAAAAATCTCTGTTTTTTTTTTTTGAGCTCGAAGCGCTCTGAGCTCTGAATCTGTGTTTATTTTCTTGCTCAGAGTTAGCTCAGAGCATGCTCTGTGAGCTCTCAGCAAATCAGGAAGAGCACGCAGTGCAAAATGAGTTTGACATGTTTAGAAAAAAAAAAAATAAAATACTTCAAACAGTTAAAATGGCCGAGGGAGTTTGTTTTTCTGGTAGCAAAGGTTATTAATTTGTTAAGAATAATTAATTAATTTAATAATTTCGATTTAAAATAATAAATGATAGAAATTGCCCAAATGTGTTTATTTTTTAAATCTGAGCACTCAAAGCATAATCTGAGAAGAGTAGGTATGCTCAGAGCACCTCAGAACGTGATCTGTGAGCTCGGGCTCTGCTCTGTGCTCTGCTCAGAGTTAAAAAAGAAAAACGCCTAATATGAGACTATGATTGACTCTATAGACCCCAATAGCTTCCGAAATAAAACTCTCTTGAAAAATTTACGGAATTAGCATTTTGACGTGTATGAATAAAAAAATGTTAAAACTGGGGCCTATTTCTCATCAACTACATCATCTACATAATAGTACAACAGAGCTGTAAAAGAATGCAACCATTTGGGTATTGCGCAGTTAATTGAATTAAAATACTTATTTTTGAGTACCTTTGACTTCATCTGAGCACTTTGACTTAAAAAAAATTCCAGTAAATTTTGATGTCTTTGCTAAAATAAAAAAAAAATGCAGGACTTTTAACTGCTTGAATTCTTAGAAAACTTTTAAAACTTTCTTTTATTCTTTTGACTGCTTGAAGTCTTTTTTATTTATGTAAGGTATTTTGACTGCTAGAAGTCTTTTGACTGCTTGCAGTCTTTTTACAATTAACTATACTAAGATCTTGAATAATTGACTTCAAGCTGTAAAAAGACTTCAAGCTGAAAAAAAAGTTATACTGAATTATTTTTAGGTACTTTAAGTCTCTTGACTGCTCTTAACGATTATTTTTGTAGGGACTCCAAAATCAACTGGGATTTTATTTTGTAAGTTAAAGTATTGTGGTTTAATGAATGGGAATGCATTCCGAAAAATAAGTTATAAGATTCGGACCTTACGTCATGCAGTTCCAAAATACTGCATTGTGTAACATCATTTCTCTTTGACAAAAAAAATGTGGCTCAGTCACAGATTGTTCCAATATTTCCAGAGTACAACATTCACGTATAGTAAAGAATATCTACATTGGCGCAAAATTATAGTCGATTTATCACCAAACTAAAAGCAATTTAATGTGAAACTTGGTTAAAAATACGTTTTTCCGTATTATAAACGGCATAAAGCATACATTTTCTTAACCTCTGAGAGAATGACAGCTGACTCTCTTGAAATCGCTTTTGTGGAATGTAACTACACAAAAACACTGCATAAATTCATCAACAACCCCTTTCAGTGGAATAAATAAATGGAAGTTAAAAAGAGTGTTTATTCTTGAGTAAAAGTTAGACAACTGTTCTAAAGTTGATTCCTTAAATATAGGTTGACTATAATTTTGCGCCATTATTTTTATGAAATAGAAATGATACTAAACAATGTTCCGTGTACTCCAATATGTTTATTCATTGTCTTACTAACAGTAGTCAAGCAAAAAAACGAATGAAATGTGATAGAAATCGGAAGTATTTAGGTATAGTCCCGAAGAATATTTTCTGCAACCTATACCTACCTACGTTCTTATTTCTACCATTTATTGATGAATTTAAATACAGATTGCTCGATCATCATGAATTGTTTTCAAAGGATAGTATGATGCTTTCAAATGTTAAGTAGTATCATGCTATTACCTAAAAGGTAATGATGTTTATAAATTTGCGCCATGTTGATAAGGTGCAAAAAAAATTGTTCAATAATATTTAATATATTTTTTTAAAAACCCCCCCGAAATTTTTTTCTGCGTTCGCATACATACGTTTAATAAATAGGTACTATGGATAATTTTAAATATATTTTAATGTATACAAATACATAAGTAGGTGGCTACATTGTTTGGCATAGAAGATTCACGACGAGAACCAAGGATTTTTTATTTGTATTACACTCTCAACTACTCGTTTTTTGTGTATTGTAAGTTCTGCAGGACCACAGGTCATCAACTTGTACTCCTCCCGTAGTAAAAAAAAATTGTACACGCGCTCTTCTATACGTGAATACGTGTGAGCAGCTACAGAGCTAAATGCAAAATTGTAAGAATGTATTGTCCAGCCAAATTTGACAGTCCTATTTGAAATGCATGGACACGCATACATAGCAGTTAGACAACTGTTCTAAAGTTGATTCTTAAATTAAGGTTGACTATAATTTTGCGCCATTGTTTTTATGAAATAGAAATGATACTAAACAATGTTCCGTGTACTCCAATATGTTTATTCATTGTCTTACTAACAGTAGTCAAGCAAAAAAACGAATGAAATGTGATAGAAATCGGAAGTATTTAGGTATAGTCCCGAAGAATATTTTCTGGAACCTATACCTACCTACGTTCTTATTTCTACCATTTATTGATGAATTTAAATACAGATTGCTCGATCATCATGAATTGTTTTCAAAGTATAGTATGATGCTCTCAAATGTTAAGTAGTATCATGCTATTACCTAGAAGGTAATGATGTTTATAAATTTGCGCCATGTTGATAAGGTGCAAAAAAAATTGTTCAATAATATTTAATATATTTTTTTAAAACCCCCCCCGAAATTTTTTTCTGCGTTCGCATACATACGTTTAATAAATAGGTACTATGGATAATTTTAAATATATTTTAATGTATACAAATACATAAGTAGGTGGCTACATTGTTTGGCATAGAAGATTCACGACGAGATTTTTTATTTGTATTACACTCTCAACTACTCGTTTTTTGTGTATTGTAAGTTCTGCAGGACCACAGGTCATCAACTTGTACTCCTCCCGTAGTAAAAAAAATTGTACACGCGCTCTTCTATACGTGAATACTTGTGAGCAGCTACAGCTAAATGCAAAATTGTAAGAATGTAGCTATTTCCAGCCAAATTTGACAGTCCTATTTGAAATGCATGGGCACGCATATGTACATAGTAAAAATTCTGCAGTTTCGAAAGTCTGTGGGCAAAAGTGGGTGGAGCCTCCTGAGATGATGTTCTATTTATTTATACAGGGTGATTGGTATAAGGTGCATCAAAAAGCTTAAGCGTGTAGGTTGAGTTAAGACAAGAAAAAAATCGTATGGGAGGGGGGTCTATTTCCCCCCGTTTAGGCGGGAGGGGCAATTTTGTAAAACATTGACTTAAATCAGAAAAAAATTATTTAAAAACAACGGTGAATGATACAAAGCCTTGTTATATTTTTTTATAAAGCCAGAAAACTATTCTTTTATTTAATTTTTAAATTAAATTCTTTAAGTAAACAGTTTAAAAAAAAATTAATTTTCAAACTCAAAATTTTGAAAAAAAAACTAAAAAAAAAATTTTTAAACAATTTTTTTTCAAAATTTTATGTGATTAACTATTATTTTTGTTTGCAAAATTCAATGCTCTTATTAATTTTTAGTCAAAAACAAAAAATTGGATGCCAAACTGTATCTTCGTTTTTGAGAAATTAAGAAAAACTAGAATTATTTTTTTCCAAGAAAAACACTTTTTTTTTGGTTTTCCCAAATTGGACCTGCTCAGGTCAATTATTAATAAGGGAATTATCCCTTTTTTATTTTTTATTACATACCATCCGATTTTAATCAAATAATAAAAAAAAAAACGAATTAACTTTTTACTTTACTTACTAGTTTTACTTTTATTTTTTTTTAATTTCTCAAAAACTAAGATAAATTTTGGCATCCGGTTACCTGTTTTTGACTAAAAATTAATAAGAGCATTGAATTTTGAAAATAAAAATGATAGTTAATTACATAAAATTTTGAAAAAAATTAGTTTAAAAATTTTTTTTTAGTTTTTTTAATCAAATAAATAATTTTTTTTCTGATTTGAGTCAATGTTTTAGAAAGGGGGGGGAAATAGACCCCCTCCCATATGATTTTTTTCTTGTCTTAACTCCACCTACACGCTCAAGCTTTTTGGTGCACCTTATACCAATCACCCTGTATTATTCTATGTGCAGGACTCAAGAAGACCTACCATTTACACTCAGAACGGCTGAGAAGTGCATCTCCACTTTACGAAGAAAGGTAAGACTCGCAAGAGGCAGCGCCATTGATTTTTTTAGGTCTAAGTTGGATTTAAGACCTTTGGGGTAAAAGTCGAAATAATTGCTAACCACTACTCCTAAAGGTTCTTCTTTCCATCCACATCTTCCCATCTAGCAATGTTTCTATCAAGTCATGATTATCATTCTTCACCTAAAGGTCCCCATTGCAAACCCCAACTTACTCACTAAAACAAACAAAGGAGTAACCTTACAAATAAAATAATGAAAACAAAATCAGATACATGTATGTAGATAGATACGATGCAAAAGATAATTAATTAAAAGAGAACTCAAATAGTCTACATATACAATCCTTAAATCAGCATTGATATCCATTTCCTCCAATTTTGTTTAAATTGTTATCAATAAAAGAATCAAAATTACTTTGAATAGAAACTAAGCAAAACTCGACGAAGAATGAATGAAAGTGCACCTCCGACCCACACGATTATGTATACCTGCGGCAAACATAGCGATTTCTTAAGATTCATTATTAAGATTCATTCGACTTGACTTAGAATTAGATCTACAAAAACAAAATAAGACCCTAGCACCGCACACAGAAAGCATCGCATAACAAGCACTTTAGTCTTAAAGACGGTCATCAATGAAGTGGGTGGTGGCAGCGGGCAAAACAATGTGGTGGCAGGAGCACAGTTGTGGTGAGAACTAAAGCGGGCACAGGTGGCACACGAAACACTGTGGTTCAAGTTCCAAAACTCGTTGCAAAAATCAACAAGTTGTTGTTGTTTTCTTTAATTATATTGTTTTTGATTTCTAATAGAAAAACAAGACTTCAAAAAAGGTAATAAAATATTTGGGCAGAGTACGATAACTTTGGCGCCGAAAATTGACAACGGATTTTTGTATAAGGGACAAATACAAGCATTTTTTTCTGTGGGAGGGGGGGTCTATCTCTCCTCGTTTAGGCCAAAGGGGCAGTTTAATGAAAAAGTACTAATAATGAAAAACAAATCAATAAAGAATAACCGTAATACCTAGAATTAAGTTTTATATCTTTTTTGAAAGCAAATACTCTGTTTTACTAGATAAGTTTTAATTCAAGTGAAATCTTTCCATAGTTTTTGAAAAAAAACTACTTTCAAACTCAAAATTGGTGAAAAAAAATTAAAAAAAATGTTTAAAGTGTAATTTTCAAAACTTGGAGATTTTATAGTATATTTTTTTGCTTAGAAATCGTTGCTCATATTAATTCTTAATTAGAAACCGAAAACAAAATGATTTTATTTTTCCTAGATTTCGAGAAAATTAAAAATTAACAAAACTACTATTTTAATAATTATAATACAATAATTTTTTTTTTGCTTGAGTATTTTACGTGGTCGTATTTTGATAGTAAAAAAATATAAAAATTAAATACAAGCATTTTTAACTATAGGAGGGAGGAACTGAAAAAAGTACTAAAAATTGAAAAAAAAATCATTAAAAAATAACGGTAATATCTACAATTAAGTATTATATCTTTTTTGAAAGCCAATACTCTGTTTTATTAGCCGGTTTTTAAATCATGTTAAATCTATCCATAGTTTTTGAAAGAAGTGTAATTTTTCAAAACATTAAAAAAAAAATAATCTAAAAGAAACTTTGCATATACCCAAACTCGCACCCACCCCAAATTCTATCACAGGCCCTGGCAAGGGGGTTGCAGGGGGCAGCATGCCCTCCCAAACATACCTCACTGCTGATACGCCGTAAGGCTAGGTGTTGGGAAAGTATGATAATTTAGAGTCAATTTGTGTAAGAATTAATCCATATTCTATTTTTACTATCAAATTAAGACCACGTAAAATACTTAAGCAAACAAAATTAATTAAAATAGTAGTTTAGGTAATTTTTAATTTTCTCGACAACTAGAAGACATAAAATAATTTTGTTTTCGGTTTCTGATTAAAAATTAATATGAAAAACGATTTCTAAGACAAAAAATATAATATTGAATCTCAAAGTTTTGAAAAAATACTCTTCAAACATTAAATTCGCGCGAAATTTTAATTTTCACACCCCAAATTGATCAAAATTCGTCAACTTTTTTTTCAGCTACGCGTTTCGTTTCTTAACGTACCCAGCCTTGCACCTAGAACCTTGCACCATAGAAAAATTCGTGCGAATTTTGAATTTTTACACCGAAATGATCCTCTGTTCATCAAATTGTTGTTCACCTATGCTTTTCATTTCTCACCGTTCCCCGTAAATTCGATCGAATTTAAGATTTTCAGACCCTAAATTAATTTTCTATTCATCAACATTTTTTTCAGCTACGCTTTTCGTTTCTTACCTTTACCAAAACTACATCCGCCACCACTTTCGCCTGAAAGATTAAGATATTAACCATCTTTTGAATGAGCGCTATTTCATAAACTGCATTTGAAAGTGACATTATGCCAAAATGGCCAAATGACACTTTCGTAAAGCGGCAAATGACCATATGTACAAATATGGCCATATGACGCATTGTGATAGTGTCATATGGCCAAACTTGTAAGTATGGCCATATGACGCTTGGCCAAATGTCATGGCACCTACATTTATAAATTCTGAAGAAAGTTAAAAAAAAATATTAAAAACTGGCCTAAACGTTAGATGAAGTTGTATGGCAGCTTTCATTAAACGGGTTTTTAAAACTTTAAATGCCATGTTTTGTTAAATGTCATGTTAAAAATCTGTACCGAATAAAAAAGGAATCGAATGAGCCGCTACGAAGTTATGGCCAAATTTGTTATCACCAAATATCCCTTATGTGAATTTTTTAGCGAAAAACCTGAAATGCAGTTATATTAAAACCACTGTTTTATCAAAATCGTAAGAGCCGTTTTTGAGAAAACTTGGGATAACTTAAATAGTCGGGCTAAATCAAAAATTCGGATTTCACCTCCAGGGAATCACCAAAAAGTGAAGAAATTTTAACTAAATCGGTCAAGTCCTTTAGGCTGTAGGTCGGTGCACAGACAACCAAACATCCGCACATCAGCACAGACAGACAGACGGACGGCATGACTAGGAAACCTACTTGTTTAGGCTTCTCTATCATCGTATTACCATTAAAATCTCGCTTTTTTTACACGAAACCATTATTTGTGGATAAGTAAAGGCAAGCATCGAAATGAGCTTTAAAATTACCGGTAACACCAATAATAACCTCACGAAAAGAAAACTTAAAGCTTTATACAAGCCGTATTTCGCAAACAATATGGCTATGTTCACTTTAAATTCATATTTAGTTTTGAAAATGATTATGTAGAGATGGCGTTGCTAATGATTTAAAGAAAAATATGCTTATGAGAGACAAGCACCAAGACAAATTAAATTTACCGGAAATCCGAACCCGAAAGGTTAAATTTAAAATAAAAAAAATTTGTTTAATTTTACAACACAGTCTTCACATAACACATACAGTAATGGACTGACGGCACTATCATCTGTTATGTTGTTAAGTATTCGCATACACAATCATTCTATCTATCTAACTATAGCTGAGCTCATTGCAAACGCACATTAAATTAATACTTTACATGAGAATCATTTACTGCAATGTATGTGAGTTCATTTTCGATTCGCCTTGTGAAAATGAATACCTGTGAGCATGTTTTTGCATGAGTGCAAATGTGTGTGAATACTGTATTAGGTAATTTGCAGTCATGCCATAGGCAAAATTATTTGCAAAACGTATTTCTTACATTACGTCTCTTAAATAAAACGGTATAGCTCCTTCAACAAGTTTCTCCACCTATCCCGGTCTCGAGCCGCCGCCATCCAGCAAGCAAGGTCTACCACGCTGTCGTCTGCCATAGAATGTACCACAAAGAACTTTGCGAGCAGGTTCCCCTTCGCTCATGCGAGCTAGGTGCCCTGCGCGCCGGTGTCTACCGAGCCTAATTTTTGTCACGATATCTGCTTCAAGGTAAATTGCGTGCAATTCATGATTGTACCGTCTCCGGAATGGTTCTTTCTTACATATGGGGCCAACAATTCTCCTTAAGAATTTTCTCTCGAACGCGGCTAAGAGGTTGGAGTGCCTTTTGCTAAGCACCAAAGTCTCGGATCCATATGTGAGCACTGGCAGGACCATGGTCCTGTACAGCAGCAGTTTTGAAGTTATGGTGAGATTTTTGGATTTGAAGAGCTTTGACAGACTGTACTAGGCTCTGTTGGATTTGAGAAGCCACCCGCGTATATCTTCTTCTATATTGTTATCGGCTGCTACTATTGACCCAAGGTATTAAAAGGATTGCACCACCTCAAATTCGTGCTCCGCTACCTTGATTGTTTGACCAACTGTTCCTCTCGCATTCGACTCCACCATGTACTTTGTTTTACCTTCACTAATGTGCAGGCCCAGATTTTGTGCCGCCTGCTCGATCTGGATGAAGGAAGCGTAGCTTACTCGGTTCTTCCGATGATGTCGATGTCGTCTGCGTAAGCCAGTATCTGGCTTGACCTGTTGACGATGGTCCCTCTTGTTGCCATGCCAGAGTCAAGGATTACTTTCTCCAATGCCAGGTTGAAGAATATGCAAGCCAAACCATCCACTTGTCGGAGTCCAGTAAGGATGTTGATTGGTCTGGATAGCAATCCGGCTATTTTACTATTGTTACGTTGGTCATGGTCAACCTACACAGTCGTGTCAATTTATGTGGGATGCCGAACTCTCTCATGGCTTCGTAAAGTTCTACCCTGGCTATGCTATCATAAGCGGCTTTAATGTCTATAAACAGGTGGTATGTTGAAATGTTACATTCTAGACATTTTTCCATCGCCTGCCTAAGGGTAAAGATCTGATCAGTTGTTGATTTGCCTGGAATTAAACCACACTGATATTGTCCGATGATAGTTTTAGCGTATGGGGTTATCCGGTCTTGTAGGATAAAGGAGGGTATCTTATAGGCAGTACTCAACAACGTGATACCTCTATAGTTGCTGCATGTTGTGGCATCTATTTTCTTATGTATGGGGCATATTATACCTTTGTGCCAGTCTTCTGGCATTTTTCATGTTCCCACACGTGCACTATAATATCATGAATTGTCTGACGTAAAGGTGGCCAACCGTGTTGAAATAATTCGGCTGGAATACCATCAGCTCCCGGGGATTTGTTTTTCTTTAGCCGGCCTATAGCCATCTCAACCTCTTCTATGCTTGGGGACAGCAACATAGTGAAGGAGTGGAGCCTCCACTTCTGCAGTGAGTTGACCATTTAGAAATTCATTAAAGTACACTTACCATCGCTCCAGTATGATGTTTGGATTGGTGATGAGATTTCCCTCTCCATCCTTGTAGTATGTGCAGCGTGGTTCGTACTGCGCCATGTTTCGGACGGATTGGTAGAACTTCCGCGACTGGTGCTGACCTCGCTCTCGGCTTTTCTCTATTTCACAGATTAAGTTCTTCTCCAAGGCTGTCTGTGAAGCCGTTTTTCTATTCTTCTGAGGTCTTTATATTCTTCTTTGCGTGCCCGCGTTCTATGAGATTGTTGCATTGCTCGGTAAGCAACATTCTTACGTTTAGTCGCTAGCTTGCATTCCTCATCAAACCAGTCGTTCCGATTTCTACGACTACTGCCTAAGATGGAGTTGGCAGTTCTAATGACAGTATTCTTAAGGCGTGTCCACTTCTCATCTATGCCAGCATACCGGCTCCAGGACTTACTCTCACTAAATCGAGTGATTCTAAGGCGTTTAGTCGCTAGCTTGCATTCCTCATCAAACCAGTCGTTCCGATTTCTACGACTACTGCCTAAGATGGAGTTGGCAGTTCTAATGACAGTATTCTTAAGGCGTGTCCACTTCTCATCTATGCCAGCATACTGGCTCCAGGACTTACTCTCCCTAAATCGAGTGATTCTAAGGTGTTACTGGCATTTTCATTGCGCAGAGCAGCCGTGTCGATTCGAACCTGATCGGCGGACGCAATACGTCTTCGCAAGACAATACCAACAAAATATAGATCCAAGTCGATATTGGCGCCTCGGTACGTTCGTTCCGTCATCAAGTTCGAGTAGAGGCAACGGTCTATCAACACGTGGTCTATTTGGTTACGAGTGACTCCATCAGGAGATACCCAGGTGGCTTTGTAGATATCTTTTCGAGGGAACTTGGTACTCGAAACGACCATGTTTTTCGATGTTGCCAATACTAATAGTCGAAGTGTATTGTCATTAGTGTTCTAATGCAAACTATGGATCCCTGCGTAATGCCTGAATACCGGCTCTTGACCTATTTTTGCATTCAAATCCCCAAGGATGATTTTTATGTCATACCTTGGACAGGCATTGAGGGCCCTCTCGACTTGTTCGTTGTAAGTCTCTTTTTCTTTTTCTGAGGACTCCTCCGTAGTTCCGTGAAAGTTAATGAGGCTGATGTTCGTAAATTTGCCTCGCACGCGAAGGATGCATAGCTTTCCGCTTATAGCGTTAAACTGATGATGGTAGACTTAATTTTTTCGCTGACTAGGAGGCCTACCCCGAGCACATGTTTTTTATGACAGCTGTAGTATACGTCATATTCTTTCTTCTGTAAAACACCATTCCCTGTCCATCTGATTTCTTGAAGTGCTGTTATGTCAGCTTTATATTTTGACAGGGCATCAGCTACTGAGCAGCTCGAGCTCTAAAGAGCGATCTGTTCCATAAGAAAATTCGTAAATCGTTTTGCCGTTTTCGTTGCGTGGGTTGTCGTCGTCTTAAGATCAGTCCGTTTCCGAGGCTTGTTGTCGGGCTCATTATTCTCTTAATATTACGGAACTTGTTGCCAACCTGAGGAACCAGCCTGATCATATTGGCCAAACTTTTTTTAAAAGGCTTTTTTGTTTTATACACGCTCTAACTTATCTTAAATATTAACTTAACAAAAACTGAAAGCAAACATTTTTGCTTTGTGATATTGTCTATAAATCTGCATTCAAGATCTTTTTATCTTAAATGAAAAACAAAAAAAATCTTCGTCTCCAAAAACATAACAAGTAATTTTTGTGCAATTAATTTTGCCCATGACTTTATTTTTCAAGTGGCTCATGATATGAGCTACTTGGTGCAGTTCTCTGGTATGAACTCTTTGTTTATAAAAGTAATTCTTCAACACATTCTTCCTAATATCACTCATATTTTTGAAACTATTGTCATGATAAGCTCCTTCGCATACCAATGGAATTTGGCCTAAGTAATTCCAGTTATTAAAAACCTGGGAATCGATTATCGCCAACAGAGTACAGATCCATATCCACCCTCCCTTTTATATCGATAGTGTTAGAAAACCCATTTCAAAGCCAAATTCTTAAATACATACTGAATGGTAATCAACCATAATCCCAAAAAAAATCTCCATTGGACGAAATCCCCGAAGACATATGCTCCTGATGGACAAAATCCCAATAAGGAGAGAAAACCAATGTTCAAAATTCATTTATTCATATATATTGTTTCATACTTATTTTTAATAAAAGAAACAAAAATTGAAAAACATACTGTTTTTATTTCATTAAAAAAGGGATTTTAAAAAATATTAAAAAAACGTAGTATCAGGAATATGCGTGAATCAAGCAAAAATATCCTCAAGAGAAAATCCCAAAATAATCAGTGCAAGTATAGTGAATCAAGCAATAAAATCGTCCATTTTGAGATTTTCTCTCGAGGATTTTGATTTTTCTTCTTTTTCCCTTGGGTATTTTCTTTTTGGAATTATGTCTATGGGACAAACATAACCAACCCATACTTAATAATAATCTTTTATGCAAAAACCAATCAGGCCTTAGTGTAAACCACAGTTGTATTTCAGCTTAAAGTTAGGGATGGTATCAGATGTGCCATTGATGAAGATATAGTATCATTTTAAGGATTCCTTGATCTTCCTAAGGCATTTGATATCGTTAACCCGGGTGTCTCAATTTAAAAAATCAAAACGCAGTTTCGGTTTTCCGACTTAACAGCGAACCTCTCTGGCAGAAAACAATGTGTAGTGGAAAGAAAAAATGCTTCTGGTTTCTTAAAACTTTTTTCTGTTGTACCTCAGGGTTCGATCCTTGGTCCACTGATGTTTTCTATGTGTAAAAATTACCTCATAGTTAAACATAAACACAAGCTCTATCTCAGTAATTTTCCTCAAAAATGCATTGGAATATGTAGAAAGAACGAAGAACCTAAGAATATGGTTTAACTCAATACTTAGCTGTTACTACCACAAAATATCATTTCAAAGGCCTCTATAACCTTGTTACAATGTTTCATTTAATAACATCATACGTTACGTGTATAACCTTAAACGTTTTGATCATATTTCTGGGTGAAAGAACTGTTTACTAGGGTGTACCTTAGACACATATATACAGAACATCACTCTTAAATACTTAAATGGTTTCATAATATGGAAGGAGCCATTGTATCTCTACAATAGAAGTCTTCTCTAATTGAAATCGGCCTCATGTGTTAATTTCACTACTGTTTGCTTGTACAACATCCGAACGTCAAATCTTTGTTTGTGCTGTTTGGCTATTTAAAGTTTTTGTTCGGTAAAATAATTCAACTTAACCGGAGTCTCAAGCTTTTTTTGCATTCAGTAACATTGATCCAATAAATTGATGAACATCAAATCAAGTAAAATTTTGTTGCAATAATCATTTATAAATCTGCTCAAAGTTTCACTTAGCGATAGGGATAGGTTCAATTTCATCCAATGAATATTTCTGTCCATGTTATTTTGACAAAAAATGAAATCAACATAAATACAAAACAAAAAAAAATATAATTTTGCAAAGGTGGTCGAATGACGGCCACTTAAGGGGAAAGTATGAAAACCCACTTAAAATTTCCGACCGAATCTTCGGCTTCGGCCAAATTCGGCTTAAAAACCTACAATTGGCTGATTTTGGCCGAAGCCGAAGGTTTATTTTTTGATATTATTTCTACTGCATTACTTTTTATGAGTTATTTGTTGTTCTTTTCCTTAGTTGCAAAAAAATACTAAAATGTACTTTTGTTTTTAGGTTCATTTGTTAATATTTTTCAAAAGTTAATTTAATTTATCCCGTTACTACATGCATATATTCTAGAAAAAAATCAAAAAAAATCTTTTTTTTTGTCATTTTCATTCAATCTGAAACGAACATTTACAATTATCTTTATTGAGACTTTGAAAATCAACATTATTTTTTTGTATCTTAAAAATAATTTGTAGCGAGTTTGACGTATGCCTAGTGTGTCCATATCACATTTTCAAAAAAAGAGAACATTTTCCTTTAAAATCTTTAAAAAAGAGAACATTAGCAAAAATAATTATGTTAGAAAAAAAATTTTTATTTGACCTCTTGACTTAAAATTTCTTATCGAGCCGGTTATATCGCCTTCCAAAGTTAAGACTCTAACGTATATTAAAAAAAATCCCTTCAAGGAAATATGTATTTCATTCCCTTTAAAAATGTAAGCTCTTAAAAATGTAAGCTCTTAAAATGTTTTTATGAATATGGAATCATATTAATGAGTTTATTATTAAATAAAAAAAAAAAACGCAAACATTATTTTTGGAAAATTATTTAAAATAGGCTAGAGTTAAAAAAACAGTACTGTGAAATTAATTATTGCAATGTATATCTTTATTTTGCAATTTTGTTCTGCCTATCGCTCATGGAAATCAAATAAAATCAAAAAAATAAAACAAGTATGTTGTATTGAATTTTTTACTAGGAGGAGTATGGTTAGAAATGTCCAATAACCCAATACAGTATAACATCGGCAATAATTTTTTTATTTTGAAAAGTTTGCACTACTTGCTCACCACAACTATTATGAATATTTGATCGCTAATAAAAAATAATTGTAACTGCCAAATCATCATTGAAGTATACAAATTTACAAACAAAAATAATTTTGTTGAACTTATTTTAGAAACATGACACTTTTTTATGCTTTTCTGGAAGCAATTTCGACGGGAAAGTTTGTAATATCTTAGGAAGGTATTTAAAAATTCAGTTTTTAAATGCCAAATCATCATTGAAGTATACAAATTTACAAACAAAAATAATTTTGTTGAACTTATTTTAGAAACATGACACTTTTTTATGCTTTTCTGGAAGCAATTTCGACGGGAAAGTTTGTTATATCTTAGGAAGGTATTTAAAAATTCAGTTTATAGAAAAAGAGACATAAAAGAGGACACAAATAAAAATGAGAACAAAAAAAGATCCTGTGCAAAAAATAGAGTGTAAAAAAGATCGGGATACAAAAAGAGAACATGTTCTCCTTAAAAGAGATGCTCTGGAAACCCTACGTATGCCTGGCTATAAAATTTGTTCAAACTTTTGCACAATATTGCTAGGCTAATATATGTAGCAACAAACTTCTCCAAATAGTAAGGAGCCAATTATAGCTTTCATTTAAAAAAATTCTTTTGCAATTTTAGGCAAATTATCCAAAAATGTTGGTGTTTATTGGTTTTAAAATGAAGGTAATGCATTATAGAATTTTTCTGTTAAAAACACACACAATTTGGTCTTAATTCGCGTAATATTGTTTTTGATTTCATTCTACATTTAATCGTTATGAATTAATCAGGCCACTAATATTCACGGGAATATGACAAAACGTCTTGAGCCTACTCGTGCTGTTTATTGGATTTCTCATTTTTATGTTCAAATAGTATACATCTTAACCTTCCCATAGTATTAAAGGGGATTATTTATTGTAAGGCATCATAGCAGCAATGAGTTTCAGACATTTTGAAATCAGCTCTTCATTCGATGCACAACGGTAACTCGGGGTTGAAATCTGTTGAAAGGAACTCATCTTTGAACACATCTTAAAGATAATTCTAAATTGTATAAATCGGGTGCTCTTATTTTGATATAAATACTTTGTATTTAAAACAAATTTCTGATCACAATTTTTGTCGGAGTAAAAAATATAACTCTTCAAACATTTGTCCTATATTCAATCATTTCAGTTTACGCCTTTCAATTAGTATGTACCTTTTTGTTTTTTAACTTTTTCGTTTTATTTGTTCAACACGTTACCAACACGAATAGTTTTTCCGCAGTTTTAACTGAAAAAAAAAACAATTAACACGATAAATAAGAGTATTTCATTGCAGAAATGTAATGGAAGAAATGATTCTCTTTAAAAATTTCATGTGCTAGTTTATTTGCGAGCGAATGAGCTAGAATCTTCTGAACGGACGTTTACAAATCTAACGCCGCGGTTAAAGAACTAAGTGATGCTTCTAGGGGAAGAAAATTCTGATTGTCCTGAAAACAAGGCATTAGTTCATCAAAACAAGAAAAAGTTTTTCATGGCGGACAAGAAAAAGAACTCAACTTGCAGCTTTTGCAAAAAGTGTGGACATTGGTGGGAAGAGTGCCGCGCCAGATTGGCTCAACAAAAGGATTCGGCGCTTATGGCCAGGTTTCAAATAGCAAGGTACCATGCTGGTACACGGATTCTGGGGCCTCTTGTCATATGTGTTTTCACCGAGCAGCATTTAGTAATTTTCGACCTGTCAAAGAGTTCGAATATCCAGTTATTATGTTATTAGTGAGATCAAATTTAAATCATAAGTCAACGGAAAAAAGATAAGCAACACTCTTAAGAATGTACTTTTCATGCCAAACATTGGATATGGGTCTCTAGTCATATGTGTTTTCACCGAGCAGCATTAAGTAATTTTCAACCTGTCAAAGAGTTCGAATATCCAGTTATTATGTTATTAGTGAGATCAAAATTAAATCATAAGTCAACGGAAAAGAGATAAGCAACACTCTTACGAGTGTACTTTTCATGCCCAACATTGGATTTAATTTATTCAGCTGATTTGAGCGTGTTTCGACCAGTTTTTTGGAAAGTTGCGCAGAGGTATAGGACACCTTAGGGTTGACACCATAAAACGGTCGACCTAAGATAAAAAAACTCTCAATCAAGGACAGCGGCAAATTCTTCTGCAACGGATGTGCTCAGAAAATATCACAGACACAGTTTTGAAGCCATTGGAAAATTAAGAAAGAAAAATACAAGAAACTAAACAAAATTAAAGTCGGACTAATATAAGTACGGAGATACCGACACACAAAATCTGATCAATTTGGGGGCTGATTTTAAAAATGGAGGCCAAACGGCTATTATTTGGACCATGTGACCCCTGTGGGTGTTTAACAAATACCCATGAAAAAACTTAGGGGACATTTAATGGCACACGTGACATGGGCTAGTGCTTAGACTAGTAGGTATTGCTAAAGCGGGGAAGTCAACGCCCCCTATCTCAAAAACGGTTGATCGCATGAAAAAATGTTTGTGACGAAATTTGTTGGAATTTGTTTGTTCTATAATTTTGTAACGGATGCTAACATCATTGGAGCCAAAAGAACCGAGATATTTCCTAAAAACTGTTTTTCGTGACCTTTGACCATGAATAACTTATGTTGCAGACATGAGATTTTTGTTGACTTTCTCGACAACTTTAAGAACGTCAATATGAAGGTGTATAACTTGTTCCAGCTTCTATCTCTCATTTCTAGCTTATTATCTCTCATTTCTAGGTTGACCCCTTTTTTTATCTAAGCTGACTGTACTTGAATATTATATTATGCCATTTGAAAAATTAAACCAAAAATTGATAAACTGCTTTGTGTGGATATGAGAAGATTATAGGCATTTCAACCAACCAGTTAGAATTCAAAAGACTTGACAACAGGTCAAGAAAAGTGACCTTAGCATTAAATTATCTTATATCAGAGCTGATTTTCTATTATTTTTCTCATATTGTATTCAATTGTAAAAGAAATTATAAAATCTGGCTCAAGTCAACTACTACGAGGCAGCGAAAAAAGTCCCTTTAACGTCCCATACACTGTCAAAACTGACAGCTCGAAAGGATGAATTAAAGGAATTATGGACAGTGCTAAATGTGGAATATCAAAAACGTGTAAACGCTAACAATTCAGAAGAGGATGAACATTTAGATATGAACACCATTGAGGCGAAATTTTGTCTTTGTAATGAAACTTACATTTCTATCTGGGTGTATTATACGACCATTGAGATCGGCTTAAACAATTTTCGCAAGATAAAACTCATTCCCCTTCAACACATAGTAAGATTACTACGCCAGCGGATCAAACCACTACCAGCCTTGTGTCGGGTGAAAATTTTCCTATGTTCTTTATCTATATCCTCGCACACAATAAAATTGCCTCCATGTGATACTGAAATATTTCATGGGAATTATCTTTCTTGGCCCTCTTTTAGGGATATGTTTAACACAATTTATCGTCAGCACCCAAAATTAGAAAACATTCAAAAACTAACCCATCTACGAGCAAAAACTGCTGGAAAAGCACATGACATTATTGCTCAGTTCCCTCTTGCGAATACTAGCTTCGATCTAGCATGGCAAGCACCATTAGTAAACAGTAAAATCAAACTTATTTTTAGCCTTGCAATCATAAACGAACTGGCAAAACCCAGAAAATCGATTTTAAGGGAACTTTGGGCGCGTCTGGCAGGCACTTTGCAACACTTAAAACTTCTGGGGCATATATATTCGTGGTCAGAGCAATTATACCTATTTTGGATCAAGAAAAAATATTAAGCGGAAAAAAGCTAAATCCAAAAAGTCAATATTCTTGCAATTTTGATCGCGTCTGGCGGCCACTTAAAACTTCTGGTATTCATATTTTCGTCATCAGGGTTCTTTATTTAATGATTTTGATTTAATTTCAGGTGGGCCAAGTAAGAAGAAATATCTAATTTTTGATGTATTATTACTCACGTTTGCCCCCACTTCCTACAGCCAGATTTACCTTTTTGTGTTCACCAAAGCAAGACCTTTCTATTTCCACCAAAGTTTTACGGGACTTTTACACACCCAACAACTGCTGCGGGCTTCTTAGGGCCAGTGCAAACGATACTTAAGCATCTATGTTTTACATAAATCCTTAAATAGTACTTTTTCCTTTGCATAAACTGTCACTTAAGGATCTATGTCGAACATAAATCCTTAAGTATCGTTTCAGCAAACGGGCCTTAGACTACTGTAGTATATTAAGATTTTTTTTGTTTATAAATTAATTTATTTGTTTACAAAATGTATGCATTTTGACTGGCCATTTTCAGCAGCACGACTAAGATATATAGCGGTCCTCATATAAACAACAACAAAAAACATTGGCGCTAAATTATAGTCCATTTAACTCGAAGCAACATCAAATTTAGTTTGACACTAGTCTAAAATTACATTTTTGCAGGTATAGACAAGTTAAACTACACTTTATCTTTTAAGACTTGCATCAAAATTAAAATCATGAAAACCCTATTTTAATTTTGTTAGTGTCACACTTGCTTCTCTCTGACTCCTGTCAATTTGTCATTTTCTATAAACCAAAAAAAAAAAAATTTGCAAAATGTTTTCGGTGAACCAAGATTTTGAATTGTTTGACGACATGGAACTGAAATTGTATACCCTTTATTTCGTAAAGCGGCATTACAGCATTCTTTGCAAAGATCAACTTTTTAACGATATATATTTCTAAGTTCTTAAAAAATTTAAATTAATTTTAATTTCAAAGAGGGAGACAATTGAAATTAAACAGAAAATAGGGAATTTTACCATTTTGTCAAAATAAAAAATGACAGCTCACACTACGCGGATGACAGATTGAAATATGTATCGCGCTTTTTTCAAACTGTCAAACTCATAATCTTGTAAAAGTATTTTATAAATAATCTCCTTTTTTCCTGTGAAATTTGAGATTTCCGTGACTTAAGAAACAAATAATATACTATTCACAATTTTCGAGCCCAACATTAAAATGTCCGCTCTTGTTTTCAATTAAAATGTCACCAATGATACAAAAAATGTTCAGCTGTCACCCGCGTACTGCTGATTTTGACACTGCTCTGGGAACGAGAAAGAGATATATCGTAGTTACCTAAAAAGCCCTATTATCATTTTATTGACACTCTCCGGGCTGATGAAATTTGACGACAGATAGAAAGGTGTGTTTGCTTTGTTTTCTCAGCGAACTGTCACTGTTCAAAGCGTGTTCCGCACAAATAAGTTAGAGAAATGTTTTAAACCCCACACTAGTTGTCAGTACTTCAGAAAGAGTCTATAATTACTTTAAAGTTAGAGAACTGTTTCAAAGTTAAAATTAAGTTAAGAAGTGTGGCGTTAATTCCTTAAACTTAGGCTGACTACAATTTTGCGCCAATTATATAATTTACAATAGGTACCTACATGGAAGTTAAAGCAAGAAACTATATGCGAACAATTATTGTTATATTGTTTTGTGTATTTGACCAATTATTTTTATAATATAAAGATGGTGATGTTTTGGCTCTTTTGGTCTTTTTGAAGTTTAATGCAAATAAAAAACTCTATTCCATTATTCTCCCAACGTTTCGTAAGAATTCTTTACTTCTTCAGGGGATATTTATTATTCAATCTGTTACAAAATAAAACCAATTGGTAGGTAGGTACATTTTTCAAAAACAAATTATCTTACTTATTACTAAATCGTATTAATCTGCTACTTTACTCCCACTATTGCATCAATCCGATGGCTACGACACAACATTGAAAATAAATTAACATATATTAAATGATTTATGATGACAAAAAGAAAAAGACAATCAAAATAATAAATTAAACAACTAAGTTATCACAGAATCAGGCAGGTACTTTAGTTACAATGCTAACGCATAGCTTTGTTTAATGTTATCGGTGTCTTCTTTTGTGTTCATGGTCCGTTTTATTTTTTGTTGTATACGTAGGCTTTCTAATGTAAGTCTTGTGTTTAATCTCCTCTCCCTGTCTAGAATTTTTGCCCCTTCGAAGTCCACCAAGTGTCCACTTTGTGCTACGTGTTGAGAAAGTCCTGTTGCCTCTTTGTTTTTCTTTACATCGGCTTCGTGTTCCGCAAGTCTTATACCTAAACTTCTCTTTGTTTGGCCTATGTATACCAGATCACATTTCTCGTTTTCTTTACCTCTGCACTCAATTTCATATACTACGTTGTGTTGTTGATGTTTTTCTGTTTTTGATTTTGTGTTCGTAAAAATAGACTTAAGTGTAAGGTTTGATTTGTGTGCGAATGACACATTCTCTTTATTTATAACTTTATGCAGACTTTTGTTGTCTGTAAGCCTTGGAACATATGGTATGGAGAAAAATTGTTTCTCTCTTTTTTCACCTGCATTTATCATTCCTGGGCAATCAATGTTTTTATTTTTATTTATATTTACCTTTTCTTTTAAATTTTCATTTCTCTTTTTAAGTAGGTTATTTATTATATAGTGTGGATAATTATTAGTTTTTAATATTGTTTTTATTTTATTAATATTATCTATTTCATATTTTTTGTCACTCAGGTCGAGAACTTTATTTATGAAATTGAATGCTGTGTTTATTTTTTGGTTAATTGGCTAGGTCGAATGGAAATTGATCATACGCCCTGATGATGATGGTTTTGAATACCAATTGTATATAATTTTGTTGTTTTCTCTGTGTAAAAGAATTATTGTTATAGGTATAGATCAGGTGAATGTAAAAAGAGCGATCATATTTTGACAATGTCTTATTTATAAGGTAAGTAGTAAAAGAGAAAGTAATTAAAAAATACAATTGAACAAGTACGAATATACGTTTCTATTATCTGCATTTAATGCATTAGTGTCTTAAAAACTGAACTTATTTCAATTGGTCTTAAATGCCAAAACGTTTAAACTATTAATAAAAAGTACGATCACTTCGTAGACGTATTCTACTTGGTTTATTTGGAAATCGGTTCTGTAAGACTAAATGATTTAAAAAAAAAACATTCGCTCTATCTTTAGAACCCAAGTCAAATGGGACTTTGCTCGGAGACCAAGAAACAAATTAACGCGGTGTTATAATTGCCAACTATATGGCCACGGCGAAAAAAATTGCCACGTTAAAACGCACTGTGGCAACTGCTCAGAAAATCACGAGACCAAAGACTGTCACTCAGATACCATTAAATGTGCTAACTGCAAAGAGACACACAAATCAAATCACCCCGATTGCATTAGCAGGAAAAGTTTCCTTGCCATAAGAGAAAGGCTTTCTTCAAAGAACAAATCACGTATAAATCCAACCATGACTAAGCAGATTTCGTACCAAAGACCACATTCATTTACAACGAATTATGACGACTTCCCAGCTCTTAAATCAACCAAAAGCTCACCACCAACTGCAGCCTCAAACATTGGAAACGAATGTACTACCTACCCAAGTGTATGGGCGAACAACAACAACATCAACAAAACCGGTTTTAAGGTTCAACAAAATAGTTCAAATAGTTTACTCTTTTCTATGGAAGAAATTAATTCTCTCACTGCTGAGATGATCACACTTCTTGGTCAATGCAAATCTAAGGCTGATCAATTCAATTGCATTGCACAATTAGCCATTAAGTATTTATACTCAGGTAATAGTAAATATTGATGAATATAAACCTTAAAATAAATTGTTGGAATGCTAGAGGCATTCGCCGTAAATCTTTAGAATTTTTTGCCTTCTTAGAAAAGCATAATATTGATGTTAGTCTAATAAGTGAAACTTGTTTAGATAAAAATGTAAATATTTCAAATAAAGTCTATAAATGTTACCGTATGGATAGAGAAGAGAGAAGGGGAGGAGGTGTTGCCGTGGTTGTAAAACGATCAATTAAGCACAAAGTACTTTCTGTAGTTAATACCAAATTAATTGAAAATATTGGAATTGAAATACCATTTGAAAATGGATGTTCAGTAAAAAATAATTTCTGTTTACTTCCCCGGGGGTAACACTTCACCAAATAAAAGATGTGAACTCAAAAATTACCTTCTTAAACTAGTTACAATTGATGATTTCTATCTTATCGGTGGTGATCTTAATTGTAGACATAGAAATTGGGGCTGCGTTAGAGCAAATGCATGGGGAAAATATACTGTCAGATTTGAACGCCAGGCATCCCTTTAGCATTCTTTATCCACCTCATCCTACCTGCATCCCTAATAATAGTCGTTCAAATCCATCTACAATTGTCCTATTTTTAACAAATTTACCTGAACATATAAGCCAACCTTTTGTGCTGAATGATCTTAGTTCTAATCACCTCCCAGTTGTGCGTAATGTCTATAGTTCAGCAGTTAGAAGCTCAAATTTGGTTTACGTTTTCAAAAACGCCAATTGGAAAAGATAAAAAAGGATCATTAGAGGAAAATTAGAACAGCTACCAGAACCTGATTCCATTGTAACATCTTGTGGCAAAATAGATGAAGCTGTTAGCAGCTTTACAAATGTGATTCTAGAAAGCGTTGATCAATCTGTTCCCAAAAGAACTCAGTCGTGTGGAACATCCAATACATTACCTCCTAATATCATAAATCTTATAAAAATAAGAAATAAATATAGGTCCTTGTGGATAAGAACACGAAATATATCTTTTATGCTAGAAGTGAAGTTATTAAATAATAGAATAAAAACATAAGTAACAGTTCACAGGAATGAATCCTGGAACAATAAACTTCAAAGTTTAGATAAAGCAAGCAAACCTTTTTGGAACATAACTAAGGTAATCAAAAATAAAAATCGTAATATCCCTGCTTTCAAAATAGGTGACGATGTTTTGCTCTCAAACTCTGAGAAAGCTGATGCTTTAGCTCGTTAATTCTCCGCTAATCACTTGGTATCAAGTGATATAGTTGGAAATAATGAACTTGAAACTGACGTTGAACAATCATGTGAAACCATAAGTTCACACATAGTTGACATCCAAGAGGATATAGTTACTCTTGCTGAAGTTAAAAATATTTTGTCAGACTTGAAAATTTCAAAAAGCCCTGGTCTTGATGGTCTTAGAAATTTATATCTTAAAAAACTTCCAACGTCAGGTATAAAATATCTGCAAAAAATGCTTAATAGTTGTTTTAAATTAGGATATTGTCCAATTGTGTGGAAAAATGCAAAAATTATTCCAATTCTCAAACCGGGTAAGAACTCAAGCATGCCTTGCAACTATAGGCCAATCAGTTTACTAAGCTCAGTCAGCAAATGTCTTGAAAAAGTTATCAAAAACAAACTTCTTATTCATTTATTGAACATAATATCCTGCCCGTTGAGCAATTCGGATTTAGATCACATCACAGCACAACCCATCAGATACATCGAATAACGAAAGATATTAAAAATAACTTTTTGTCAGGGAAAAGCACAGGTTTAGTTTTACTTGATGTCGAGAAAGCCTTTGATACTGTATGGCACAAAGGTTTGATTCACAAGCTTAATATAATCAATTTTTCACAGTACATCATTAAAGTAATATTTTCCTTTCTGACTGGAAGAAAGTTTCAAGGTCTCAGTCAATGCCACATATTCAGATGTAACTGAAATTTTTGCCGGTGTTCCCCAAGGATCTCTTTTGGGTCCTTTTTTGTACAACATACCTATTCACATCTGACTTTCCTAAGCTCAGAAATTGTGAAATCGCTATCTTTGCTGACGACACCTGCATTTATTCAGCGGATTCAAATAGTTTAGTTATAGAAACCAATTTGCAATCTGCTTTGGATAATGTTCATAACTATTTCACAAAATGGAAGATTAAATTGAATACTGGAAAAACTCAAGCCGTCTTTTTCACCAGGAAAAGAAAAGCTTGCTTTTTACCCAGCAGTAGACTGACAATTAATGGAACAGAGACAGAATGGAGAACCAAAGCCAAATATTTAGGAGTGCATCTTGACAAAACATTAACTTTTGGACTACACATCCAAGAAAGATTAAATAAAGTTAGTTTGGCTATTAAGATTCTTTATCCGTTTATAAATAGAAAATCCAAGCTAAGTGACGAAAATAAGCTCATTATATTTAAAGTGATATTTCAAAGCATAATGCTTTATGGATCACCTGTTTGGGGTCAGTGTGCAAAAAGCCACATACTAAGGTTACAAAGGATACAAAACAAAATCTTAAAGACAATGCTTAAATTACCTTGGCATTATTCGACTGAACATCTTATTAGAATGGCAAATATTGAAAGAATTCCAAACAGAATATTATATTTAAAGGATCGTTATAACATATCTTGCAGCGCATCTGAAAACTACCTCATTTCAAATCTGGCTTTATAACAAGTTCACAATGTCAAGTTTGTTAATTGTTTGATGTACTATTTGTTTATATTTTTATGTTCTTGAAGATATTTATTTATTAATCTGATCAGTTAATTATTTCTATATAATATGCATATTTATTTATAAATCTAACAATTACTTTCATATACCTATTATTTATTTATTTATTCAGTGATAATAATTGTCAATTTAATTATTTATTAATTTCTTACTTGTATATTTATTTATCTTTTTGTTATTTATTTGTTGTTTTCATGTTATTTAAATTTTTTTGCTTATTATATTAAAATATATAAAAATGTTATTAACTTAAATGAAAATTTGATCAAAGCCATTTTTACTTTTCTTTTTTTTTATATTATATGAGGTCATATTTCAATTGACCCCTCTTCTTCTCTTATTAAAAGAAGGTTTTTCCTGTAGCTTTTCCTTCTATTAATTATTTATTTAAGATCTGTGATATTTAATAAAAATGTTATAATTTTTTTCAGTAGTAAGGTAGCTTTATACCAAGTCTCTGTAAATTGTGCAATATAGGTTTAATTGAAAAATATGTTTATTATTCAGCTACAATAAACGATCTATCTATCTATCATTAGTGTCATTTTATATATAAACGCTTTCTGTTGCATCAACCTTACTACTGTTCGATACACTTGAGAGTAGCCTGGCACCCTGACATAATTTAAAGTTAAAGGCAAATGTTGTGTTGCAATCGCTGACTTCTTTGGATCGTTGTTCACGGTCTTTAAATCATGTAGCAATCGATCTTTTGGTTTGTCCGTAGTTTTTACGTCCGCACTTGCATTTTATTTCGTAAACACCGGATTTATTTTAATAACAATAACTGTTCGCATATAGTTTTTTGCTTTAACTTCAATGTAGGTACCTATTGTAAATTTGATTAATTTAATGTTTTTTGTTGTTGTTAATATGAGTGACAGCTTTATATAATATGTAGTTGTGTTGCTGAAGATGGCCAGTATACTGGTCGAAATGCATACATTTTATAAACAAATAAATTAATTTATTAAAAAAATTTTTGTTTTTGTTTTGTTGGCTCAATTTGGTGTTTATTTTTTTAAAAAAATTAAATGACAGACTTGCTCTGCGCAAAAACCAAGGTTGCACCCGTGCGACATATTTCTTTACCTTGCCTTGAACTATGTGGGGCCTTACTTTTGTCCAAATTAGTTAACCAACATAGGAAAAACTTCGTGCAGAACCCAAACATTTTTGTTGGGAGTGATTCTTAAATTGTCATTGCCTGGTTGCGGAAAACTTTTATTGCCAATCGGGCAGCCCAAATTTTTGAAAATATGGGGAGACATGTTCGATCATCAGAGAATGCTGCTGATCTAGCTACACGAAGTATTTCACCTCGGGAGTTGGAAAACAGTGCCATTTGGTGGAAAGACGATTCTTTGTTTCGTTTCCCTGAATCTATGTAGCCTGCCAGTTTCCCAGAACCCGCCCCATTAGACATGTTAGAAGTTCAACCAATTATATCGCTTGTTACTCAGTGTTGCGAAGATCTATTAGACAGGTTCTCGTCATTTGCCCGAGCTTTAGGAGATATTTCTTATATATTCGCTTTTATAACCATTCTCTTAAGCCCATGATTAGATCGAATGTTCAATCGTACACGTTTAATTCATCGGAAGTATCATTTGTACAAAATCGATTAATATCTTTGGCACAACGTTCTTACTTTCTGGCAGATTGTAATGACTTAGCCCAAGGAAAACCGTCATAGAGTCGCCTTCTCACGCTGAGTCCAATGTTAGACAAACATCAAATAATAAGAGTTAAAGGAAGGCTTTCTAATTCAAACTTTTCGTATAATGAACGGTATCCTTTTATTCTTTCTTACGGTTCTAGATTATCTCGGTTGCTTTGTTCACCAGCTTACCCTTCAAAGCGGGAATTCACTTATGCTTCGACAAGCTTTGCCAGCTGAGCGATGTTCTTTTTCTCCCCCGTTCACTCACACGGGTATTAATTTTGCGGGTTCGTTTGAAATCAAAAGTCTTTTCTCTTTTTCCAATTGTTAAGTCTTCAACTTATTGCTTAATGTTCTTTAATAAACCATGAATAATTTCTGTTACTCTAACGTAATGTATATAATTTGAATGTCCCTTTAATAATTATAATTCATCTTACAACATTGAAAATGTAATAGAACTATCACAGTGCCACAATTTAACTGTTAACTGTTCACACTCAGGCGAAACACATCGGAGTATAGGCTACTTAACCTTTTTCTTTGAATTTCATTCAATTACTCCACTAAACTAAAATAAAAATTAACAACTAGCAATAGTTGTTGTTGTTATTTATTTTTTTCCTTTTTTGTTAACTTTAAGTACACTAGTTGATAAAAATAGTCTTAATCAAGCGACCACAGAGTGCAGACAAAAAAATCTTTTTACTAGTATTTAGTCTTTCGACATATAAGTTTCTTCGAAGTAATTTTATACAGCCTTGGTATCAAAATTAACAGCCACGATCCATCGGAACTGTTAGATTCTGATTCTGATATATTCTGATTCTGAAACATTAGGAGTGTTTTTTCGGAAGTCCATACACACTTAAGTGAAAAAAACTACATCAAATTACATGTAAATATAACAACAACATAAGTCCATAACGCACTGCTAACTCCAGACAATTATAGGAATATAGTCCCGATAAATATTGTATTAAAGTTAAATTTCGTCAAACGTAATGAAGACAAAACGAAATATATGCTATCAACGAGAAAGGAATCTCAACATCGTCGCCTCGGCCAAAACGAGGGATAGATATAATTTTGAAGTAGTCAAGGACTTTGTCTACCTGGGATCCACTATAACAACGCTAAACGACATCAGTGCAAAGATAAAACGAAGAATTACTCTTCCCAATCGCTGTTTCTTCGGGCTGAGAAAGCATTTAAGTAGTAAGGCCCTCTCTCATAGAACCAAGGAGACGTTAAACAGGGTGATTCATATAAGGTGTGCCAAAAAGATAGAGCGAGTAGGTTGAATTGAGAAAAGAAAAATAACGTGTGGGAGGGGGGGTGGTCTATCTCCCCCTGTTTAGGCGGGATGGACAATTTTTTAAAAAATTACTTAAATCGGAAAAAAAACTGTTTAAAAACAACGGTAAAATATACAAAGTCATGTTATACTTTTTTGGAAATCCAAAAAAATCTTCTTTTATATTCTTCTTAAATAAAGTTATTTTGATAAGTAGTTTTTGAATAATTAATTTTCAAACTCGAAATTTTGAAAAAAAAATTCGAACTTATAGTTTTTAAAAATTTTATGTATTTAACTGTTATTTTTGTTTCCAAAATTCAATGCTCCTATTAATATTTATTCAAAAACAGAAAACCAGAAGCCAAAACGTATCTTAGTTTTTGGGAAATTAAGAAAAACTAAAAGTACTTGGGTGCTTTGAGAGAAAGATTCATCGAGTGATTTTTGGTCCTGTGTGTATCGAAGAAGTATGTAGAAGAAGATTCAATGACGAGCTATACGGGCTATACAGCGATATTGGCCTGGTCAAAAAAATACAGCGTTGGAAGACCCCCAATAGATAGTGCACACATGTGGAAAACGACCTCAGCCAACTTGCGGTGCAAAATTGGAAGCGGCTGAACAGAGTTGGCTGGAGAGACATGTTGGTTAAGGACGTGATCCATCCTGGACTGTTAGCGACATCCTGTGTAAGTAAGTAAGGAATTTAAATTTCGTCGGTAATGGTATGGGCTAGTTAAGCCCTATGAGAATGCCAAATATTTTCAAAATCGGTGTTCGCGTTTTCAAGCAATTTGAACTTTAAGTTGGTGAGCCAAATGTCAGATAATTCGACTTTTTTAGAAACAAATGCTCATAGCTTCTGAAGTATCGCATCTAGTAAAATGATTTAGGTATTAAATAAAAGACCACAAAAATACTAACGATATTAATATCTTTTTCCTAAAATCAACATTTTTGAATGTATTTAGTTTAGAATTTCCTTAAATAATTTCGTTAGAGATGCTTTATTCGGCTGATATTTTGATAAAATCAGTGTTGAGTTGTTTTTTTTTTCTTGCACCACTGAAATCCATGATTGATGACTATTACTTTTATGTACACTAAATAATCTTACCTCAAACGAATGTCATCTTATAAGTTAAAAGCATCCTTTTAGTCCAGTCGATATGTCGAAAATAATGGGGATGGTTGGAAAATAGTCGGAACTTAATGAAACTTTCACAGGTTATTTGGTGCTATACTTGGAAGAAACACCTTTAAGTTTTTGACCCCGAAGACCTTGTGGTAACTGAGGGAGGGGCGAAAAACCACAATTTTTTGTGACTATTTTAAGTTTTCCGATTATATTTCTTAAACAAAGACATTTTGTTTATCATATTGTATGACAAAGATATAGAAAATTTAATTTCCTAAGAAATTGTTGGTAAACTAGATCCGTAGGCTCAATATAAACGGAGATAAATCCGATTTATCATTTTGGTCTGCTGATCCCTACAGTGTGTTCTTTACTTTTATTCATTTTCTTTACACAGGATTATTACAATAATTGGTAATAAAAAGGAGAGTGGTTGAGTTAAGATAATAAAGACATAAATCGTATTTGACGGGAGTTGTTTTCCCCTCGCTTAACCGGGAGGGGCAATTAAAAAAAAATACTTAAAAGAAAAAAAAAGATGTCAAAACAATGTTAACACCTACAATGACATGTTATACCTTTTTGAAAAACCAGAAATCGCTTTTTTTGTTTTCTTTTCTACAAAATATTTTTTATCAAAGAGTTTTACAAAAATAATGTTCATTTTAATGTATTTTAATTGTTGACAAAACTAAAAATAAATACTCAACACACATTCTGAAAAGAAAAATTGTTTTTTTGTAAGTTGACTATTAATTTGATTATTGGTATGATTAACTATTTACAGACCACATAAATATTTAAGTCCCGTCTAAATTTTATTGGTAAGATCCATTGTTTACAACGATGCTTTACAAAGAGCTGAATATCAGTGTGAATATTTATTTTATAAAAATAGCTTTCTAGCATCCTCTGTCCTGATAAATTTTATTTTAGAGTACCTTTTCATCACTCAAATTATTTTTAAAAGTATGCAAAAAAAAGTTTTACTTTGACTCTTTTTTCTGTTAATTAATTGTTTTCTTCACTCAACGATTCCAAAACACTCTGTACATAATTTTTTTTAAACCTAGTACGTGGTTGATATGAAACTAAAAATCTCATACAAAAATGACACAGCGAAATCATAAACGAAATTTTCCGTTATTCTTTCCGTTTTGTGGTACGCAGCTCCACGACAGAATATAGGTGAAATGGTAGATACCTAGTTTAAGTCTCTACTACTCTCCACTGTCTTTTCGCTTACAATTTAATTGACCGGGATATTGATTGCTGGCGAATTATTGACTTTGCTATTTTGTACGTGTTTTTATGAGCTTATTATTATTATAAAACTAGCTGAAAACATGTCGAAAACGACGGTGCAAATAAATTATTCTTGGTGAAGATTCTGAGGGGTTTTAACCTAAGTAAATTTGTTATTCCTGTTAAAAGAGAGGAATCGTGACAACTGATTGTGTGTTACCAAATGTTGGAGGAATAAAATCAAATCTAAACAATTTTAACTTAAAATGTCGTGAAGAAACTTTTGATGTTGTTATTATTACTGAAACTTGGCTTAATTATTCAGTACTTGACACTGAAATTGTTCCACCAGAGTATACTATTTTTCGTTTGGACAGAAATTCTTCTAACAGCATATACAAACAAGGAGGAGGAGTATTGATTACTGTTAAATGTTCTTTTATGTCAAAATTAATAGTACCTCATTAATGTCCAGATTTGGAACTTATCGCAATAGAGTTATCATCTTCTCATTATTTGTACGTACTTGTTGCAGTTTATATTTCATCAGGTTCTCCGTCTTCTATTTATGATAAATAATCTTCGGCCATTAGTGAAATTGTCCAAGTATCAAAAAATTCAAATATATTTATTTTTGGAGTCTTTAACCTCACAAATCTTAAATGGCAGAAACGATGTTCTTGAACACGGTCCTTTAAAGAAGAAAGAAGTTTCGTTGATTCATTTCTACTTGCTGGGCTAAGCCAAATAAATGGAATTCCGTTTTCCTGATCTAGTTTTTTCTGACTGTCCACTCTCCTGTGTCGTTTTGAATGTTCATGATCATGACTATGTTTTAACTATAGTGTCACATCATTATGCTGTTCAATGTGAAATTCAATTTAATGATGAGCCGAACATAACTGTAAATAAACGTAAAACTGAATACAACTTCAAAAAAGTAAATATTGCCAAAATGGAACAGTTTTTTAATAATCTTGACTGGAATTGTTTATTAATTGAGGATGATGTAAATAAATCTGTTGAAAATTTTAATAACGTCTTGATAAACTGTGTTGATTATTGTGTTTCTGTTAAAACAATACGTTGTGACCAAACATTGCTTCATTGCTTTACTAAAGATGTACGACGTTTAAAGACCTTAAAAACAAATGTCACAAGAAGCATTTGTTACTACAAATCTTTTATTCATTATCATCATCATCATCATCATCATCATCATCATCATCATCATCGGCTCGACAACCGGGATCTGGTCCTGGCCTTCTTCAACAAGTCTCTCCACCTATCCCGGTCTCGAGCCGAAGCCATCCAGTTGCGCACCCCAAGGCTCATTTCGTCCTGGTCTACGCCATCTCTCCAGCGCAAGCATGGTCTACCACGCTGTCGTCTGCCATAGAATGTACCACAAAGAACTTTCCGAGCAGGTTCCTCTTCGCTCATGCGAGCTAGGTGCCCTGCCCACCGGAGTCTACCGAGCCTAATTTTTGTCACGATAACTGCTTCAAGGTAGACTGCGTACCATTCATGATTATACCGTCTCCGGAATCGCCCTTCCTCACATATTGGGCCAACAATTCTCCTTAAGACTTTTCTCTGGAACGCGGATAAGAGATCGGAGTGCCTTTTACTAAGCATTCAAGTCTCGGTTCCATATGTGAGTACTGGCAGGACCATGGTCCTGTACAGCAGCAGTTTTGAAGTTATGGTGAGATATCTGGATTTGAAGAGCTTTGACAGACTGTAGTAGGCTCTGTTGGATTTGAGAAACTGCCCGCGTATTTCTTCTTCTGTATTGTTATCGGCTGCTACTATTGACCCAAGGTATTTAAATGATTGCACCACTTCAAATTCGTGCTCCGCTACCTGAATTGTTTGACCAACTGTTCCTCTCGCATTCGACCCCACCATGTACTTTGTTTTACCTTCACTAATGTGCAGCCCCAGATCTGGCTGGACCTGTTGACGATGGTCCCTCTTTTTGCCTCGCCAGGGTCAAGAATTGCGGCGGGCCAAACCATCCCCTTGTTGGAGTCCATTAAAGACGTTGATTGGTATGGATAGCAATCCGGCTATTTTTACTTGGCTTGTTACGTTGGTAATGGTCAACCTACATAGTCATGTCAATTTATTTGGGATGCCGAATTCTCTCATGGCTTTGTAAAGTTCTACCCTGGCTATGCTCTCATAGGCGGCCTTAAAGTCTATAAACAGGTGGTATGTTGGGATGTTAAATTCTAGACATTTTTCCATCGCCTGCCTAAGGGTAAAGATCTGATCAGTTGTTGATTTGCCTGGAATGAAACCACGCTGATATTGTCCGATGATGGTTTTAGCGTATGGGGTTATCCGGTCTTGTAGGATAGAGGAGAGTATCTTATAGTTGCTGCACGTTGTGACATCTGCTTTCTTATGTATGGGGCATATTATACCTTTTCGCCAGTATTCTGATATTTCTTCATGCTCCCACACGTGCACTATAATATCATGAATCATGCTTGACGTAGAGCTGGCCCACCGTGATGAAATAATTCAGCTGGTATACCATCAGCTCCCGGGGCTTTGTTTTTCTTTAGCCGGCCTAAAGCCTTCTCAACCTCTTCTATGCTTGGTGACGGCAACATAGGGTATTCGTTATGAAGCAGTGGAGCCTCCACTTCTGCAGTGAGTTGACCATTTAGCAATTCATTAAAGTACACTTCCCATCGCTCCAGTATGCTTTGTGGATCGGTGATTAGATTTCAGATCGGTGATCAGATTGTACTGCGTCATGTTTCGGACTTCCGCACCTGGTGCGGACCTCGCTCTCGGCTTTTTTCTATTTCACAGATTAAGTTCTTCTCCCAGGCTGATTTTTTCTGTCTGTGTAGCCGTTTTTCTATTCTTCTAAGCTCTTTATATTCTTCTTCGCGTGCCCGCGTTCTATGAGATTGTTGCATTGCTCGGTACGCAACATTCTTACGTTCAGTTGCTAGCTTGCATTCATCATCAAACCAGTCGTTCCGATTTCTACGACTGCTGCCTAAGATGGAGTTGGCAGTACTAATGACAGTATTCTTAAATCGTGTCTGTTTCTCATCTACGCCCATTATACTGGCTCCAGGACTTACGCTCCCTTAATCAAGTGATTCTAGGGCGAGTCCTAACGCATTACCAAAGGTGTTACTGGCATTTTCATTGCGCAGGGCAGCCGTGTTGATTCGGACCTGATCGGCGGATGCAATACGTCTTCGCAAGTTCGAGTAGTGGCGACGATTATAGACGATTATTTAATACTAATTGAAAGTCATCATATAAGGCTTACATTAATAGAATAAAAAGCAATACATCAAAGAATCCACGATTATTCTGGAATTTCATCAAATCTAAAAGAAAAATTAACCTTTCCTTCAACCGTGCAATATAAAGATAAGACCTCAAGCCGTGATATTGAAATATGTGATATGTTTGCCGACAATGTGACAATAGAATTAATATTAATAGAATAAAAAGCAATACATCAAAGAATCCACGATTATTCTGGAATTTTATCAAATCTAAAAGAAAAATTAACCTTTCCTTCAACCGTGCAATATAAAGATAAGACCTCAAGCCGTGATATTGAAATATGTGATATGTTTGCCGACAATGTGACAAAGTAAAATACTGTCATAGTGATCACACATTTTTAGTTCTTCACTGTCAACTGGTGTTTTCCCCGATTCATGGAAATCTTCATTTATCATACCCGTTCACAAGTGTGGCAACAAAAATGCGGTTGAGAATTTCGAGATATAGCAAAGCTTTCATGTATTCCAAAATTATTTTGAATACACATTTACTAATGAATTATGGGTTTCCGAACTGGTTATTAACTTGGATAACATCTTGCTTAGATAACAGAACACAAAATTTTAAAGTAAATAATTGCATCTCTAAAAAAATTAATGTCTTATCTATAGTTCTCCAAGGCATTCATATTGGACCTCTTCTGTTCATTTAATTCATCAATGGTTTACGCACGGCTGTCCTTTTAAGCAAGATTTTGATATTTGCTGATGATTTTAAACTTCTTTATGGTTTCGAAAAACCTAATGAATGTTTGTTTCTTCAACTTGACATTGTTAATATTTCCGAATGGTGTTTTAAAAATGGAATGAACCTGGAGACGCGATCCAGCAGTTACTTTTTATTTCATTGATGATGTTCAGGTGAAAAAGGTGGACCTGTTTAATGGCCTAGGAGTTTTATATGATGTTAAGCTTTAATTTAATCATCACATCGATACAATAACTAGTAAGGCAAGGGTCCGCCTTGGACTAATAATGAGATTTTCAAAACTGTTCAAAGATCCTTATATCTTTAAAACACATTATTGTGCACTTTTTCGTCCTGTGTTAGAATATATCAACGAGGAATCCTTATTTTTTCTACTTATTCTTTTCAAGACCATTTATGGTTTAAAAGAGTCCATAAATGTTATGAGTAGATATTTAAACAAATTTTATCAAGTAATTGCCTTTAATAATTCGAAATCAAAATTAGACACACTTTGAATTATATACAAGTAACTCATAATTTTAATGTCTTACAAGGATGTAAAAAACAACAAAACAATAGTTGTACCTATATTTTATATTTTTTACACAACTTAAGACTTATATTGTCAGTAGTTGAAAAATAAATAAATAAACAAACACTTTATTTACTAAAATAAAACCTTGTCCACTTTAGTTTCACCAAAACATCGATTTCTACTTTAGTTTTCACCAAAACTACGATATATATTTTTCTGCACAATATCCATATCGTGTTCCATATCAGAGAATAATAATTCAGTACGTTTATTTTAATCTCCAATGGTAACAAAAGCTTTAAGTTTTCCTTTCGCGAGGTAATTTTTTCCTCAAACATTAAACCCTATTCTTCGATGTTTATGGTGGTTCTGATATTAAATAAACGAAAAATGTGCTAAAGCTCATTTTGATCTTTGTCTCTACTTGTACAGTTTTTCTAAAATCTGATTAAATAGTTTTAATTGTTTTGTTCCGGAAATGCAACTTTGGGGTAATTTGCCAGACAAACCGTTGACATCTTAACGCAAATATAATTCTCACGACCTATTTTTACATTTTCCCTTTCAACAACGTGTGAACCATGTCAATCGTTCTTGTGATTGCTGAAATACAAACAAATTAAGATGTGTCTACCGAATCTTCGAAAAATGCTTAGCTTCCAGTCAAAATTTAAAACTTAAATTATAGGTTTCCGGTTTGGATTACAGATAAGCTAAATTTGAGCTTATTGTGGTGCTAATCTATGCTCAGCATAAATCATATCTGAAGGGCAAAAATAAATATGAGAAAATAATAGAGCCAAACATAGAAACATGAAAAACATAGACCCAAACATCGCAGGACTGGCTTTTATTATAGAGAGAATGGATTTCTGTTCTTCTTATTTGTTTATTGTTGTGTTTTGAAAAATATTTTCTTACAAATGGTGAAACTCTACATACAAATTTGTCCGATACCATTTCGTTAACATTTCGTCTGTGTTTTTGGAGACGACGGAAAATTTATTTTCACTTCAGCTGCGTGCTAGGCTTAACTTACAATTTGTAGGTATAGTTCTGCAAATAATATTTAAGGAGAAAATATAACGGCCATCCATTTAAAAGTTCTGATTTTCGCAATAAAAAAATTCATTTGGGACCACAGTGCGACATTTGTGCGCCATTCCCTGCTTTGCAAAGAAAGCTAACATCTAATATTTTATTTATTTCTTTTTTTAATTTTGATATTTTCCCCATGCTGGCCTTGTTGTTGAATGCTATTTCGATTTAATATGAGAATACCTATGCTGTTTTACATACGTATGTACCTACTGCAAAACTCAGCAAGAGAGAATCGGGCATACAAGGACTAAAGGCCGAATTTAAAAGCAGCGACCGATCGAATATAGACTGTCGGTTGAGTCGGATGCTGGCCAGCGGTGGCGGCGCGGGTAGATGAACGGGCACTGAGTTTAGGAAGCGATGGCGCGCGCGCAGGCAGATATTTTATCATTGACGTGTGTGCATTTAAGAATCGATTTTTAATTGCAAAAAATATTGAGAATATTGTAGACACATTAAAAGATTAATGTTATAATTCATTCCACATCTTTTTCTTTCGATTAGTATCTGGATTTGGTTTGGAATAAGGTATTTTTTTTGTACTTATATTCTTGTTTTCTGAAAGAAAGAGATTATCCATCCATCCTTTTATTGTATAGGTAAGATATCTTTGATATACCTATGAAACTGATTATGTTTACATTTTGTGGTTGTTGTTGTCGTTTTTGTTGTTGTTGTTGTTATACAGGGTGATTATTATAATGTGCACTAAAAAAATAGAGCGAGTAAGTTTTGTTAAGACAAGAAAAAAATCGTTAAAAAAATAAACAGGATTAAACAGAAAATGACATGCTTTTCGTTTTTGGAAAGCCAGAAAATGCATTCTTTCATTTTCTTGTTATAAAAAGTAGTTATATTCAATAGTTTTTCAAACATTTATAAATTCGAATTAAAAATTTTGAAAATTAATACATTTTTTTCTCAAAATTTTATGTATTTAGGTAAGTATAAAATTCAATGCTCTCGTTGATTTTCAGTCGAAAACAGAAAACCGGACGCTCAAATGTGTTGCACTTGCTGAGAAATTTCGTGTACGTGACTGAACTTTTATGTTATTTTATAAAATATCAATAATTTTATTAGGATACTTTAAAGTGAAAAAGTACCAGATAAATTATACCTATACTATATACTACAGTTTTTTTTTTTTTCATTGACAAAACCTGAAAATCGAAATGTCAGTTTTGTTAATTACGACTGTTGGGAGGTGCCACGCAGGCCGCTGTGTCTCAAAAACTGTAACTTGTTTGCCTTTTGGCTTGCAATGAAATTTTTAATACATTATCTTGAATGTACTAAGTATCGAATAAATTTTTTTTTTTTAATATAAAAAATTGTATATTGATATTTAAATTTGTTTTTAAAATCAATAATGTGTTCTGTATGTCAGACGGCAGAAACTTTTTTCTTGCACGTGAAAACAAATTTTTTGATTAGGTATGTTTCGTTAGTCTCTCAGATGTATCCAAACGAAATGATGGAGTGGTGGCGGGTTTGCGATAGCCACCATATTGAAAAACGAGTTTTCTCCAAATAACTTAAGAATGTCTAATTGGACGAAAAAAAATATGAAGAGCTTTTTGATAGAATCTATGCTCTTCTTTTTTCCACCCCTAAAAGTTTTTTTTTTCAGCTGTAATACTTAAGGAATTACAGCGTATAACAATTTAATTTTTGATCAAATTTGAAAAATTAAAAAACAAAAGTAAAACATTTTGTTAAATTTTGAAAAAAATTAACTTTTATACGCCATAGCTCCTAAAAAGTAATAGAAACTTAACAATTCTAGGCAAGGAAGAAAGAATAATATATTTTCTATTGAAACTCTTTTTTTTTCAAAAAGTCATTTAAGTACACTAATAGTTATTCTTATTAAACCAAGAAATTCCTGAAAGACATACAAATCATATCTAATAATAAAACTGGATGTTTTGTTTTCATCTTATAGCTTAGACGGCCTTCCTCTTAATCCAGAGGTAAATTTTTGATGCTCTTTATCAAATAAGACTTTGAATCCATTATCTAACCAGTAACCACGATCTTTTACTTCGTTCAAAGCGATCTTTTTTTCTTTCTGCCTTTAACCAGCGATCGTTGAGTTTGGTAAAAAGTTTTTACTTATATTTGACACAGCGATTTCAGGGTTCATATCTCTCAAATGCAACTTTTCTTCTATAGATACTTTTTAAGTTTTTTTTCCCTTTTTCCATTATTTTTTAATTATTCACTGAGATTTTATTTATAAAACACGAATTCAATAATTTTTTTAACAATTACTTCACACGTTTTATTAATTAACACACAAAATACATAAAACTTTTTTTTTTGCACCTTACAGTTTATTTATTGCTATTAATATAAAAGGCGCAAATATGCGCAAAAAAAATTGTTTGCCTGCTTATTTTATGAACTAAGAAATCAACGTATATGGACATCATCAGGTGAACAATGGTTTCTATATAAGCATTGATAGATATGTTAACAAATATTTACAAATTATTCACAGTACAGATACTACTTACAATAATTATTGTTACATTTATATTAAATAATTTATTTATTTTTGGGTCTACACAGTATAAAGTTTAACTGACAAGTAACATGTCCGACAAATATAACACGAAAAATTATATAAACATAACGCACAGAGATCATATTGCAGAGCTTTTTCTTTTCCTCTTCTCCACCAAGTGCTTGTAGTGTGGGCTGACGTCTTCCATATCAGTTCTCCTGTTCATTGTGTTATCAGCATTGATGATATGCAGCGTCTCGATGATCATCCTTTTGTTTTGGTGTTCTTCTCGCTGCATTATTTTGACGTTATCATGGTCGAGGGAGTGCCGGAAAGTTATCCAATGTGATGCCAGTGCTGTCTTCTGGAGTGCGTTGCTCTTGATATCAGATTTGTGGCCTGCGAGTCTACATACAAGTTTTTGTTTGGTTGTTCCTATGTAGATTTGGTTACAATCTTCGTCTGAGTTGCCATTACAATTAATTTTGTAAATTAAATTTGAATGTTCCATTTTGTCTATTTTTGTTTTAAGGTTGGTGTAGAGTTGTGAAGTTGTATTTGTCGATTTCATAGCTAATTTATATTTTTCTGTATCTAGAACTTTTGCATTTTTGAACCGGTCTGCTATTTCTTTAATATATGTAAAGGATTTGTAAATTTTGTTTTCTTTTTCCTCTGGTGGGTGGATAGTTCGATATTCATACTGTGTTAGCTATTAGTGTTTTTATTATTTGTTGCGGAAAAGCGTTCTTTTGTAATATGTCTTTTATCTTTATTTTGTTATTGATGTGGTATTCAATGTCACTAATTGAAAGTACTCTATGTATCAAGTTTGTGGCTGTTTTGAGAAAAATATTGAAAGCTCTATTGTATCAACTTTGACAGAAGAAGAGTACATAAACTTTCTATTTCATGACCAAACACAGACCAACAATAGAAAAGAAAAACTTGAACGAACACGATAAAAAATTAACATCGCTTAAGGATAGGATGAAAGAGAAATACGGCATTCGCTTACATCAAAAGTGGTTTGTCAACAAAACTTATATCTTGTAAGTATTTTGAAAAATCTTACATCAGATTCCAAATTCAATGTAAAGGATTCACTCCAATTTAAAAATAAATTACATGGGCTTAAAACGGAAAATGACCAAGTTCTGGTGTTATTTGATGTGATATCTCTTTTTACAAATATTCCCCGTAAAATGGCACTAGAACTTATCAGTAAAGCCTGGGGAAAAATTAGGGAACACACCCTCATCAAAAAGCCCAAATTTCTCGAACTTCTAAGATTTTGTATAATTGACAACAACTATTTGGTTTATGGCAACAAAACGTACCAGCAAAAAGATGGTATGCCGATGGGAAACCCAGTTTCACCCATAAAAGCGGACATCATTCTCGAAGAGCTCCTAAGCAACTGCCTAGAAAAACTACCAACCAAACCCAAGGTCTTGACAAAATATGTGGATGACATATTTGCCATAGTAAAAGCGAAAGACATCGAACAAACTCTAACTACCCTTAACAGCTTTCATAGAAAAATACAATTTACAGTTGAGATTGAAACAAATAACCAATTAACTTACCTGGACACAATAGTCATTCGCAAAGAAGGACAACTTAAAATGGATTGGTTCCAAAAACCAACTTCATCCGGTAGATTGATTAACTTCTCTTCCCAACACCCTAAACAAATAATTTTCAACACAGCCAAAAACTTGATACATAGAGTACTTTCAATTAGTGACACAGAATACCACATCAATAACAAAACAAAGGTAAAAGACATATTACAAAAGAACGCTTTTCCGCAACAAATAATAAAAACACTAATAACACAGTATGAACACCGAACTATCCACCCACCAGAGTAAAAAGAAAACAAAATTTACAAATCCTTTACATATATTAAAGAAATAGCAGACCGGTTCAAAAATGCAAAACTTCTAGATACAGAAAAATATAAATTAGCTATGAAATCGACAAATACAACTTCACAACTCTACACCAACCTCAAAACAAAAATAGACAAAATGGAACATTCAAATTTAATTTACAAAATTGATTGTAAGGGCAACTCAGACGAAGATTGTAACCAAATCTACATAGAAACAACTAAACAAAAACTTAAAAGTAGACTCGCAGGCCACAAATCTGATATCAAGAGCAACGCACTCCAGAAGACAGCACTGGCATCACATTGCATAACTTTCCGGCACTCCCCCGACCATGATAACGTCAAAATAATGCAGCGAGAAGAACACCAAAACAAAAGGATGATCATCGAGACGCTGCATATCATCAATGCTGATAACACAATGAACAGGAGAACCGATATGGAAGACGTCAGCGCACACCACAAGCACTTGGTGGAGAAGAGGAAAAGAAAAAGCTCTGCAATATGATCTCTGTGCGTTATGTTTATATAATTTTTCGTGTTATATTTGTCGGACATGTTACTTGTCAGTTAAACTTTATACTGTGTAGACCCAAAAATAAATAAATTATTTAATATAAATGTAACAATAATTATTGTAAGTAGTATCTGTACTGTGAATAATTTGTAAATATTTGTTAACATATCTATCAATGCTAATATAGAAACCATTGTTCACCTGATGATGTCCATATACATGGACGAAACGTCGTGACAAACAAAATATTTGTTTCATTAGACCTAAAGCCTATTCAACAATAGCTTACATATAGTAACAAAAAAAGGTCACCAACATCTTAAGATCTAAGATATCAACTGCATTTTAAATCAAAACAGCGGAAGCCCTTAGAAGTTAATTCGAATTTCAAAAGTTAAAAAATATGTTTTTTTCTTTTCATTCTGTTTAATAGTTTTACTGTTATCTTCAAATATTTAATGATTCAAATAGCTTTAAGGATAAGACTTTTAGTCAAATAATTCTTTCAATTCGTTATTCTCCATCGAATGATATTTATCGATCATTTTAGCTGGTGATATTGTGTGTATTGAATAATTTCAAAATTTCAATTTGTTTTGCAAAGTATAGTTTGATTTTCTCCTTATTTACTTACAATTATAATTAAGCTCTTACAACCATTTTCCCGAGAAAAAATCACGGGGATGCATTTCTGCTATTGTTTACTAATTTTTGTAATAAAAATAAATAAATTTAGTGGGACTGACAGCTCCGAAGAACCACGGCTTAGTGACTTACAACTCTCAACCAATCCTTTTGTGTGCGTTATTTGTTCTACAGGATCTAGTGCCCTATGGCATAGTGGTAATTTTAATCTTATAGTTATATTATTATTATAAGGGAAAAATCCTCAAAAGTATCATTGTCATGAAAAGTGCATCTTATTAATTTTCGTTATTATTTATTTTATCAAAAAGTATCAAATATTTCAGCATTGTTGTCTGTTTTTGATTGAAAGTTTAATTTTTAAAAACAAAAAGTATGCTTAAATAACCAAAAAACAACTGCTCCGGCAACCACAAGTCACTAAAATGCACAACTTAGGTGATTCGTTGCGTTAATTGTAGCGGTCCCCACAAATCATCTGATCCTAACTGTGTCAGCCGTCAACAGTATTTAGATGTTTATTCGCTAAAAGCTTTCTCCTCAATACCAATCAGCCAACAACAAAAGCAGACTTCCTAAATCTACACGAAAAGTCCAGTAACACGTTTCATTCGATCATTGTTCCCTTTGCCATCACGTTCTGGTTCCAAAAATCGCACAGTTGACAATTCCACTTTCTAAGCACCCAACTAATCTAGACTCCAACCAGTCCCTCCTAAAAACGTTCCGACCTCTACTATTAACTCCATCTCCATTTCTAACGAAAGTAATGATTTGTTCTCTTTTAATGAGATCAATTCTCTTCTTAATGAAGTTCTGACTAAACTTGGATCATATCGTACAAGGTCAGAACAGTTCAACGTCATTACTTCCTTAGCTATTAAGTATGTATACTCAAATGAACATGTCATATAACTCTCTTAATATTTATACATAGAATTCAAGACGCATTACAAAAAAAAATTTAATTTTCAATTTTATAATAAACAAAAAAGTTGATATTGCGCTAGTTACTGAGACCTGGCTTAAAAGTAATAAGTCTCTTTCTCATCCAAATTTTAATTGTTATCGCCTTTACAGGGAGCACAATAGTGGAGGTGGTGTAGCGGTTTTAATTCGAAAAGAAATAGAACACTCTGTACATCCTAACTTGCACCTTCATTGTATCGAAGTAATAGGTATAGATATAAATTTAGACGAAAACTCTAAAGTGAGTGGTAATAGAACCACTGATAAAAAAACTTACTTTAAGAGAGATTTGTAAAAAATATTCAGACAGCGTAGCAAAATTATTATTGGTGTCGATTTAAACTGTCGCCACCGACTATGGAACTGCATTAGATCTTATTGCTAGGTTAGTGCTTTAAACGAAGCTTA
This sequence comes from Baccha elongata, assembly GCA_951217065.1. NCBI lineage: Eukaryota > Metazoa > Arthropoda > Insecta > Diptera > Syrphidae > Baccha > Baccha elongata. The sequence continues at coordinate 1,786,436 of CATNUY010000161.1, read as the reverse complement.
CCCTCATTTTTCATTGTTATATCTACCTAATAATACATCTATCCCCGTATCCTCTTCGAAAAGTCCATCTGCCCTAGACTTTTTTCTCACAAACCCGCCAAACTACTGCACTAGACCATTCACACATAATAAACTAGAATCCGACCATTTACCCGTCAATATTAGTTTGGGCAACATTGAACCAGTTAGGCAGATAAGACTTAACTATAAGTACTCAGCAGCTTACTGGAATCATTACAACTCATTCATGTATAGAAACTGCCATCCAAGCGATTACTCATCGGACGCTATACTGAGTACTTCATTCGTTTGTCAGCTTTCATAAGCATTTTTTTCCTACTTCTCTATCATTATGAATAAAAACGATTTTAATTGTTTGTGCATAAATAAAATCAATGCAAACGGTGAAGTGGGTATGTCGACGCGAAGCAAATCAAAACAAAAGGTTATTGAACTTTCTGTTAACAATAACCAAGACAAAAAGTGTCCCCCCGCCTCGCTTAATAGAAAATTATCTATCTTATCTTTGCCAAAATCACCCGCTCTGACTCACAGCCTTCTTCCTAGGTCCATATTATTGGACAAAAACAAGACTGCGAATGAAAAAACCTCTAATAAACCGGTTTTCTCGTCTCACGTCTCTTCTCCTGCACTTAAGGGTGGGTCTTCCTCGTAAATGTAGGGTACTACGTGCACAAAACTTAATATATCTCCTACATTTGAAAAGATATTTTGATGAAATAAAATTTATTATTTAGTCCATGAACATATCTTAAAACATATGTCCTCAATTTTATGTTTTACAAAAGTTTGTGCTTTTTAGGGAAGGAATTACACATTTTGTCTCCTTTATTTTGGCTGATTTATGCATTCCCTCAAGGGGCTCTCGTGTGATTTGTTTTTTTATTTTGTTGTTAATGTTTTTCAACTGTCAATGAATGTATGCTTTTCATAGGATAAAAAAAAAAAAAAAAATAAATTATTTGAGCTACAAAATGGACGTAAGTTCACACTAATTTAAAGCTCGTTTATTGGCGCAGTTTCTTAAATTTTCAACGGAGCCAAACAATATTTTTTTTTTATAACAGAAAGTAGATACTTTATTTGAAACAAAACAAAAAATTATTTTTTTCCACTTTATACGTCTGAAAAACTTATATATACACAAACAATACTACTTTTTTCTTTTCCCCGTTGGGGCTGGCATGTTTTATTCTTAATATTTTTTGTTTTTAATTTATTCGAATCTCTTATTATTTTTGTAAATCCTGCTGTAATTTTTTTTGCAATTTTATATTGTTTAGACGTAAAAATTTACAATTCAAAGTATCTATACACATGGTAGTTTTCCCAGGTTGAAATGCCATGTACAACTTTATTATTATTTTTGTATTTTATTTCAATATTTTTTGCTAAAGTTCCAAGTGAAGAAAACAATATCACACGCATAAACAATTTTATATTTAATTTTGAAAAAGCATCTTTTTAACGATTTTGTTAATCAAAATACGCACACAACGATATTTAGTTCACGAAACTTCCGTCGAAAGAGAATATTATATTTTCGCTGTTCGCACTCTCTTTAGAAGCAACTTTTTTTTTTGTGGTGATACACAAAACACAAATGGTATGGTGAATGGTGTACATCAGCGTTGCCGCCGAGAAAAGAAAATGCCGTGTCACATTTTAAAAACTGCTTGCCATGAAAAAACTATAAATCTTCTGTTAAAAAAATAAAACTTTATTTCTGTAATTTATTATATAATTTTCCATCAATATTAAAGTAAGATATAGGCAATGATAAAGTGTGCGATATTGAAATGTTTCGTGCCACTGTGCCACAAGAAAAAACTGTCGTGTCAAAAAAGCACGATTGGTTAACTTCGGCAACGCTGGTGTACGTACGATTCGTAGGTATCGTCGTCGTCGCTGTCGTCCAAGTAGGTATATGATATTTTTGTTTTTTTTTCTACTTGGTTTTGGAAGGAAACTTATGGATGTGGGAATAATGCTGAAAAAGATTTTATTCGTTAATTATATAGAAATAGAGTCTCAGGGAATCGTCTATAAAATGAGTTAATCTTATCGAATCTTCAAGGTTGAGGTGTCAAAAGGAAGAAGAAATTGAGATCTATGTTTCTGTATCAGAATAATTGACGTAGGCACTTGGGCTTGGGCACTTCAATTTTTGTTTGCGATTAAACCTAAATTGGAGATACCTCCTCTTCTGTTATCCTACAACGGAAAGAAACAAAAATATTGAAGATGACCTCCTTTTTGGTGGTGTGGTTGGACACGATTAGTAAATTGTGAGATAGTGGGAAGAGGGAATGTGTATATTGCAATTGTATATCTATGTTCCTATTTTTATTTAGAAGCGATTTTTTTTTTCATTTCGCGTGTTGACGGACATGGAGTGGTAGGTAATTGCAAATAAGAATGTGTGTGACTGAAATGTCTTTGCGTGGCCTTTGGCATGTGCCGAGGGAAAGGGTATCATGATGACGATCTACGTAGGTACCTAGCCTGCAATGAAAATACTCATTTTTCTTCACTGGCACCTAAATAAAAGCATTAGGTAAAAATAAATCAGAAATGAAAACTATCAGATTTTACCCATTATTTTCCAAATTATTTGGGGTTGATTTTGTTGAAAAAATAAATGGAAAATAATTAAAAAAAATGCAATTTGAATGATTGAATTGTTGTTTGCCAAATAACTAATATACTTCAATCAAAATCTGTGAATGTTAAAAAGTAACTTGTTCACAAAGAGCCTCAGAAAAAAAATTTACAGGAAAATAACTGTGACCGCCGGCGGGTCAGATGCCATGTAACGGTTTTGTCAGGTGCTATGTGACCCATATGACATATTTTTTTTCGAAACAAAACTTTGGAACAATTTAGAAGAGTCCTAGCACAATCTAGCACTGGTTTTTAAATTTGAAAATTCGAAAAAGGGAGCTCCCAGGAAGGCAAAATTGCTAAATTAGTGCAAAAGTTTTCGCTGTCTAAAACCTACAATTTTTAAGTAAAAAAAAAAAAAGATCAACGCAAACCAGCACAAATGTAGCACAACCTGGTTCATTTGTCAAAAATTCCAATTTGAAAAAAGGGAGGCTAACTTCACACTTTCGGGAACATGTTTTTTGAGCTTTTTATCCACAGTTTCGATTTTTTTTTCAAAATAAAAAGAGAAAAAACTTCGTATTAGGGTACCACAACCTTGTAGAGTTTTTAAAAAATTTAAATTTGGAAAAATGGGGGGAAGCACCTAATTTCTGAAAATCACATTTTTGGATCTAGTTTTCGCAATTTTAAAAGTTTTCAAAATTCACCCCTTTGCAATAAACCCTAAAGTAATTTTCAAACAGGTCAAATAGTTATATTGACCTACTTTACACTTATCTTACATAAAGCTTCCTAAAAAAAACTATTTCAATGTACCTACCTACCTACATGTGTAACATAAAAATAAAAATAAATGTTTTTCTTAGAAAAAGGTGGTTTTGGTTTTTTTTTAATTTCTTGAGAACGACATAAAATTTTTGCATCCGGTTTTCTTATTTAGACTTAAAATTAATAACAGCATTGAATTTTGAAATTAAAATTAGCACTTAATTACGTAAAATTTTGAAAAAAATGAATTTGAAATTTTTTTTTCAATTTTTTTTTCAAAATTTTGACTTTGAAAATTAATATTTCAAAAACTATTTCTTAGAATAGATTTATTTAAACACAGAATGAAAGAAAAAGTTATTGGCTTTTCAAAAACGTATCGCACAGCATTGTGAATGAAGCCGTTTTTTTCCCATTTTAAGTCAGTTTTTTCGAAAATTGCCCCTCCCGGCTAAACGGAGAGGAATAGACCCCCCCCTCCCATACGATTTTTTTCTTGTCTCAACGCAACCTACACGCCCTAGCATTTTGTCGCATTGCTCATGACTCACCCTGTATAAAACTAGCTGTTTTGGTGAACTTCTTTCCGCAATTTTGGGTTTTTAAGATTTTTTCAATTTTCCAAAATTTAAAACTTTCGGCTCCATTGTGTGAACCTGGTTCAATAAAAATCCAACAAAGAACTCCCAAGCAAGTCGGATAATTATTCAGCCGAGTTATCCGCGTACAAACAGACACCAATTAATTTGTATTTATATAGGTACCTATCTACATAGATATATAGATTAGGTTATATTACACCTAGAGGTAGGTACCTACATCCAAGATGATACAAGTTCTAAAAATTAGAGTTGGGCGATTTCGCATGTTTATTAACATACCTATGCCTCCCTGATTCCAAACATCAAAAAATGATCATAGGGCATACCTATATACATAGCTAGGAATGTAAATGCTGCACGACTTTTCTGTTTGGTCATTTTTATTTTTATTCTGAAAACAAAATGTACATAGGTAGGTAGGTTTTCCCACGTGACAATGAAGTGACAATGTTTCAATTGCAAAACAAAAATATACTGTGTTGTGCTGTTGTTTGAAATCTGACAACAACAAAAATCGAAAGGAAATCTCAAATTTCGCACATTACAAATGAACAAGTTACCTTATTCTTCCAACATCCTTACTTGTAAACTCCAAAATTCACCCCTTTGCAATAAACCCTAAAGTAATTTTCAAACAGGTCAAATAGTTATATTGACCTACCTCACACTTATCTTACATAAAGCTTCCTAAAAAAAAACTATTTCAATGTACCTACCTACCTACATGTGTAACGTATATTTATGCATGTTCATTTGATGTGTCTTGACCTTCATCAAGATCTCGATCGAGTCACAAACGAGTTCACATTTTTTTGTTACTGTTTTTCCAGTTCCAGCAACAGCAAGTGAAAGTGAAGAAAAAACAACTAAACGAAAAGAGAAAAAAATGACTCACATTTTAGCTATACCTACTCATGTGTTTTGAAAACAAAATTGAAAAATATCCCTTCACCCTTCCATAAACAGAAAGCATAGAACTCATCATTCCCATTCAAATCGAAAGGATGACAAAACAACAAACCCATTTTGAAAAGAGAACAAGAGTAGTTGAGCGTATCAAAAACAATAATGAAGAGAAAAGAATATCGCACTACCACATTGAAATACGTTTACATGAATTTTAAATTCTATTGTCATGAAGACCCACCCTTAAGGGTGGGTCTTCATGACAATAGAATTTAAAATTCATGTAAACGTATTTCAATGTGGTAGTGCGATATTCTTTTCTCTTCATTATTGTTTTTGATACGCTCAACTACTCTTGTTCTCTTTTCAAAATGGGTTTGTTGTTTTGTCATCCTTTCGATTTGAATGGGAATGATGAGTTCTATGCTTTCTGTTTATGGAAGGGTGAAGGGATATTTTTCAATTTTCTTTTCAAAACACATGAGTAGGTATAGCTAAAATGTGAGTCATTTTTTTTTCTCTTTTCGTTTAGTTGTTTTTTCTTCAATTTCACTTGCTGTTGCTGGAACTGGGAAAACAGTAACAAAAAAATGTGAACTCGTTTGTGACTCGATCGAGATCTTGATGAAGGTCAGGACACATCAAATGAACATGCATAAATATACGTTACACATGTAGGTAGGTAGGTACATTGAAATAGTTTTTTTTTTAGGAAGCTTTATGTAAGATAAGTGTGAGGTAGGTCAATATAACTATTTGACCTGTTTGAAAATTACTTTAGGGTTTATTGCAAAGGGGTGAATTTTGGAGTTTACAAGTAAGGATGTTGGAAGAATAAGGTAACTTGTTCATTTGTAATGTGCGAAATTTGAGATTTCCTTTCGATTTTTGTTGTTGTCAGATTTCAAACAACAGCACAACACTGTATATTTTTGTTTTGCAATTGAAACATTGTCACTTCATTGTCACGTGGGAAAACCTACCTACCTATGTACATTTTGTTTTCAGAATAAAAATAAAAATGACCAAACAGAAAAGTCGTGCAGCATTTACATTCCTAGCTATGTATATAGGTATGCCCTATGATCATTTTTTGATGTTTGGAATCAGGGAGGCATAGGTATGTTAATAAACATGCGAAATCGCCCAACTCTGAGTTTTTAGAATTTGTATCATCTTGGATGTAGGTACCTACCTCTAGGTGTAATATAACCTAATCTATATACCTATGTAGATAGGTACCTATACAGGGTGAGTCATGAGCAATGCGACAAAATGCTAGGGCGTGTAGGTTGCGTTGAGACAAGAAAAAAATCGTATGGGAGGGGGGGTCTATTCCCCTCCGTTTAGCCGGGAGGGGCAATTTTCGAAAAAAACTGACTTAAAATGGGAACAAAAGTATTTAAAATCAACGGCTTCGTTCACAATGCTGTGCGATACGTTTTTGAAAAGCCAATAACTTTTTCTTTCATTCTGTGTTTAAATAAATCTATTGTAAGAAATAGTTTTTGAAATATTAATTTTCAAAGTCAAAATTTTGAAAAAAAAAATTGAAAAAAAAATTTCAAATTCATTTTTTTCAAAATTTTACGTAATTAAGTGCTAATTTTAATTTCAAAATTCAATGCTGTTATTAATTTTAAGTCTAAATAAGAAAACCGGATGCAAAAATTTTATGTCGTTCTCAAGAAATTGAAAAAAAAACCAAAACCACCTTTTTCTAAGAAAAACATTTATTTTTATTTTTACGTTACACATGTAGGTAGGTAGGTACATTGAAATAGTTTTTTTTAGGAAGCTTAATGTAAGATAAGTGTAAAGTAGGTCAATATAACTATTAGACCTGTTTGAAAATTACTTTAGGGTTTATTGCAAAGGGGTGAATTTTGAAAACTTTCAAAATTGCGAAAACTAGATCCAAAAATGTGATTTTCAGAAATTAGGTGCTTCCCCCCATTTTTCCAAATTTAAATTTTTTAAAAACTCTACAAGGTTGTGGTACCCTAATACGAAGTTTTTTCTCTTTTTATTTTGAAAAAAAAATCGAAACTGTGGATAAAAAGCTCAAAAAACATGTTCCCGAAAGTGTGAAGTTAGCCTCCCTTTTTTCAAATTGGAATTTTTGACAAATGAACCAGGTTGTGCTACATTTGTGCTGGTTTGTGTTGATCTTTTTTTTTTTTTTACTTAAAAATTGTAGGTTTTAGACAGCGAAAACTTTTGCACTAATTTAGCAATTTTGCCTTCCTGGGAGCTCCCTTTTTCGAATTTTCAAATTTAAAAACCAGTGCTAGATTGTGCTAGGACTCTTCTAAATTATTCCAAAGTTTTGTTTCGAAAAAAAATATGTCATATGGGTCACATAGCACCTGACAAAACCTTTACATGGCATCTGACCCGCCGGCGGTCACAGTTATTTTCCTGTAAATTTTTTTTCTGAGGCTCTTTGTGAACAAGTTACTTTTTAACATTCACAGATTTTGATTGAAGTATATTAGTTATTTGGCAAACAACAATTCAATCATTCAAATTGCATTTTTTTTAATTATTTTCCATTTTTTTTTTCAACAAAATCAACCCCAAATAATTTGGAAAATAATGGGTAAAATCTGATAGTTTTCATTTCTGATTTATTTTTACCTAATGCTTTTATTTAGGTGCCAGTGAAGAAAAATGAGTATTTTCATTGCAGGCTAGGTACCTACGTAGATCGTCATCATGATACCCTTTCCCTCGGCACATGCCAAAGGCCACGCAAAGACATTTCAGTCACACACATTCTTATTTGCAATTACCTACCACTCCATGTCCGTCAACACGCGAAATGAAAAAAAAAATCGCTTCTAAATAAAAATAGGAACATAGATATACAATTGCAATATACACATTCCCTCTTAACACTATCTCACAATTTACTAATCGTGTCCAACCACACCACCAAAAAGGAGGTCATCTTCAATATTTTTGTTTCTTTCCGTTGTAGGATAACAGAAGAGGAGGTATCTCCAATTTAGGTTTAATCGCAAACAAAAATTGAAGTGCCCAAGCCCAAGTGCCTACGTCAATTATTCTGATACAGAAACATAGATCTCAATTTCTTCTTCCTTTTGACACCTCAACCTTGAAGATTCGATAAGATTAACTCATTTTATAGACGATTCCCTGAGACTCTATTTCTATATAATTAACGAATAAAATCTTTTTCAGCATTATTCCCACATCCATAAGTTTCCTTCCAAAACCAAGTAGAAAAAAAAACAAAAATATCATATACCTACTTGGACGACAGCGACGACGACGATACCTACGAATCGTACGTACACCTGCGTTGCCGAAGTTAACCAATCGTGCTTTTTTGACACGACAATTTTTTCTTGTGGCACAGTGGCACGAAACATTTCAATATCGCACACTTTATCATTGCCTATATCTTACTTTAATATTGATGGAAAATTATATAATAAATTACAGAAATAAAGTTTTATTTTTTTAACAGAAGATTTATAGTTTTTTCATGGCAAGCAGTTTTTAAAATGTGACACGGCATTTTCTTTTCTCGGCGGCAACGCTGATGTACACCATTCACCATACCATTTGTGTTTTGTGTATCACCAAAAAAAAAAAAGTTGATTCTAAAGAGAGTGCGAACAGCGAAAATATAATATTCTCTTTCGACGGAAGTTTCGTGAACTAAATATCGTTGTGTGCGTATTTTGATTAACAAAATCGTTAAAAAGATGCTTTTTCAAAATTAAATATAAAATTGCTTATGCGTGTGATATTGTTTTCTTCACTTGGAACTTTAGCAAAAAATATTGAAATAAAATACAAAAATAATAATAAAGTTGTACATGGCATTTCAACCTGGGAAAACTATCATGTGTATAGATACTTTGAATTGTAAATTTTTACGTCTAAACAATATAAAATTGCAAAACAATTTACAGCACATTTTACAAAAATAATAAGAGATTCGAATAAATTAAAAACAATAAATATTAAGAATAAAACATGCCAGCCCCAACGGGGGAAAGAAAAAAGTAGTATTGTTTGTGTATATATAAGTTTTTCAGACGTATAAAGTGGAAAAAAATAATTTTTTGTTTTGTTTCAAATAAAGTATCTACTTTCTGTTATAAAAAAAAAATATTGTTTGGCTCCGTTGAAAATTTAAGAAACTGCGCCAATAAACGAGCTTTAAATTAGTGTGAACTTACGTCCACTTTGTAGCTCAAATAATTTTTTTTTTTTTTTTTTTTTATCCTACATAAAGCATACATTCATTGACAGTTGAAAAACATTAACAACAAAATAAAAAAACAAATCACACGAGAGCCCCTTGAGGGGATGCATAAGTCAGCCAAAATAAAGGGGAAAAAATGTGTAATTCCTTCCCTAAAAAGCACAAACTTTTACAAAACATAAAATTGAGGACATATGTTTTAAGATATGTTCATGGACTAAATAATAAATTTTATTTCATCAAAATATCTTTTCAAATGTAGGAGATATATTAAGTTTTGTGCACGTAGTACCCTACATTTACGAGGAAGACCCACCCTTAATACTAAACATAACTTCAGTGAAGAAAATATGACGAATGGCCCAAAGAAAACCGAAATATTGATGTTGATGTTGGTAAGAATGAGTTAGATGATGTGGAATTGGTTGTGGCTACGACTACTGCTGATGACTTTGATGCCTGCTCTGCTATGGTTTCTAATGTTGTTGTTGGTGGCAATGTTTTCGTTGGTGTAAATACTCATTCCGATGGCTCTTCGTCTGATACTGTACCAGCTGTTGTGGATGATGATGAAAAAGCTACAATATCTCTAGAAAATAATAATAAAGAAAACAATAACAATGAAAATCAAACCGTGAAGGAAACAAAAAAAAAAAATTATAAAGATCATCATGATTGCTTAGTGGGTAGTGGGAAAATTGATCTAAATGCGTTGCCTACTTCTGTATGGTTGCACATTTCGAATTTTAATATAGATACTCAAGCTGATGACTTAATTAACCACATATCCGCTGAGTCTAATATCCCCAAAAATTATTTAAAATGTTTCAAACTTATTAAAAAAGGGATATCACAATCAGAAATCTCCCATGTAAATTTCAAACTGGGGGTTCCCTCCGACTGTTACAATAAACTGATGAGCGATTCTTCCATATGGCCCATGTTTATTAAGGTGAAAAAGTTTATAAACCATGCAAAAAACGACGCTGCAGGACAGTCCGTGGATTCAACTTAGCTCGCCATGAATTAAACGTTGCTGCTGCTGCGCCTTTAACAAATTCATCTTTAAATAAAATCAACGTTGCTGCTTTATCAAGTAATTTATCATTTTATTATTAAAATGAAGAATGTATAAGAACTAAGCTAGAATATTTATATCTTATTTTTTCATCTTGCTCTTACGATATAATATTGTTAACTGAAACTTGGTTAACAGAAAATCATTTAATATCGGAAATTTTTAGTTCAGAGTATACAGTTTTTAGAAAAGATAGATCAAACTTAACTACTGGTATGGATAGAGGGGAAGGCGTTCTGATAGCCATTCGTTCCTCTTTGGCATGTAAGGAAGTACAGTTAAATTCAAATATTTTATCTCCAACTAATTACGATATTGACCAATTAACTATTTCATTATCTTTAAGCAGTAATATTGAACTATTTATTATTATTAATTATATACCTTCAAGGAGTTTAAGTGATCATTATAATATATTTTTTAACAATTGTAAATCTATTTTTGAAAATTTAAGCCCATATCAACATATTTTTTGTATTGGTGATTTTAATCAAGGAAATATGAAAGGGTTATTAGACTCAGACGATAAATATTTAGTCCCATTTGATGTAAATTCAGAAATTGAAATTAATTTAATTGATTTTTTAGTCAGTTTGATTTAATACACATAAATAACATTTCTAATAGCTTATGTCGTATTCTCGATCTTATTTTTGTAGATTAGGAATTTAATATACAGAGTGAGTCATGAGCAATGCGACAAAATGCTAGGGCGTGTAGGTTGCGTTGAGACAAGAAAAAAAACGTATAAGAGGGGGGTCTATTCCCCTCCGTTTAGCCGGGAGGGGCAATTTTCGAAAAAACTGACTTAAAATGGGAAAAAAATTATTTAAAATCAACTGCTTCATTCACAATGCTGTGCGATACGTTTTTGAAAAGCCAATAACTTTTTCTTTCATTCTGTGTTTAAATAAATCTGTTCTAAGAAATAGTTTTTGAAATATTAATTTTCAAAGTCAAAATTTTGAAAAAAAAAATTGAAAAAAAAATTTCAAATTAATTTTTTTCAAAATTTTACGTTGTTAAGTGCAAATTTTAATTTCAAAATTCAATGCTGTTATTAATTTTAAGTCTAAATAAGAAAACCGGATGCAAAAATTTTATGTTCTTCTCAAGAAATTAAAAAAAAAACAAAACCACCTTTTTCTAAGAAAAACATTTATTTTTATTGTATCGAAGCAATTTATTTATTTATTTAGCATTAATCTTAGTTTTTTTACTTTTTTTTTAATTGGAGTTTTATGAAAACGTAATAAAATTAAATAGTATTGGAATAACCCTGGATTAATATTATTTTCATTGATAACCACACAAAAAAAAACAAAACAAATCACAACACCGCTTTAGTTGTAATGTTTGGATTGGTATTGTTGGACACACTGTGATCGGACCCCGGTTTTTGAATTCCATTATTAATGGAGAATCATACCTGCAATTCCTACGAGACCTTTTACTTGATTTATTAGACAGCGTTCCATTGGTTATAGCAGATACTTTAATCTACCAACAAGATGGTGCTCCAGCACACTACAGCTTACAGGTGAGAAACTGGCTGGATGATCATTTTAGTGACCGTTGGATCGGAAGAAGGGGCCCCACGGAATGGCCGCCTAGGTCACCAGATTTAACTCCCCTATATTTCTATGCATGGGGATTTATGAAGAATTATGTTTACGAAGTGGAAATAGTATCATTGGAACAACTGAAGGAACGAATTGAAGTCGCTGGAGTCAAATTGCAGGAAAATTTGTCAAGCATAAACTTATGTGAAGCCATTACAAGGAGATATAATCTATGCCTTCTAAACAATGGAGATCATATCGAGAATTTTTTATAAGTACTTCCAATAAAAAACATAGTAAAAATAAAAGGAATAAAAAAAACTAAAAAAACTAAGATTAATGCTTCTTAAATTGCTTCGTTACAATAAAAATAAATGTTGTTTTTGTAATGTGGTTTTGTTTTTTTTTTTAATTTCTTGAGAACGACATAAAATTTTTGCATCCGGTTTTCTTATTAAGACTTAAAATTAATAACAGCATTGAATTTTGAAATTAAAATTAGCACTTAATTACGTAAAATTTTGAAAAAAATGAATTTGAAATTTTTTTTTCAATTTTTTTTTTTTTAATTTGGTTTTGAAAATTAATATTTCAAAAATTATTTCTTAAAATAGATTTATTTAAACACAGAATGAAAGAAAAAGTTATTGGCTTTTCAAAAACGTATCGCACAGCATTGTGAATGAAGCCCTTGATTTTAAATAATTTTTTTCCCATTTTAAGTCAGTTTTTTCGAAAATTGCCCCTCCCGGCTAAACGGAGGGGAATAGACCCCCCCTCCCATACGATTTTTTTCTTGTCTCAACGCAACCTACACGCCCTAGCATTTTGTCGCATTGCTCATGACTCACCCTGTATATGTTGAAAGATCTGATACTCCTATTGTCAAAAACTCAGTTCACCACATTGCAATAGAGGGAAATATTAGTTTTTTTAACTATATGAAAAATACATTAAGCAACAATATTTTTGTACCAAACTTTAAAAAAGCTAACTTTGATGCAATGAACGATTACTTTTTGTCTGTTCCTTGGGAATCGCATATTTCAAATAGCAACTTAAAAACTGCTAATGATAATTTAGTATCTTTTATTAATGAAGCTGTTCGTCAATTTTTTCCAAATAAAAAAGCTATATCGAATAATAAACCTGCATGGTTTAATAAGAGATTGATTAATCTAAAAAATAAAAAGAATACATTTTTTAAGTTACTTATAAAAATCGTTATAACGTAAACCTGCGGTCCATTCACTTAACAAATCAAAAAGATTTCGATACTCTTAATAAGTTTTTATATCGTGCATATATGTTCACTATAGAATCGAATATTAAAAACAACAATCAAACTTTCTGGAACTACATAAATTGCAAGCGCAAATGCAACGGGTATCCAAGCTGTATGAAGTATCTTAATGAGTCGACGAGTGATGTTCAGCAAATTTGTAAACTCCTTGCTGCTTATTTTCAATCAGTGTACTCTACCAACACTCCTTCTCAAGTTAATACACCAAATATCTCTAACACTATTAATGTAGGATCTATGGTTTTACTTTCTTCTGAAGTAGAATCTGCTTCACTTGGTTTAGACACCAATAAAAAAGAAGGTCCCGATGGGATTCCTCCAATTTTGTTGTGCCTCTACTTTAGCCAAGCCATGACGGCTATTGCTTTCGAAAGGTGAATTTTTAGATTGTTGGAAACTGTCTTTTATAACACCAATTTTCAAATCTGGATCAAAACAAGATGTGACGAAATATAGACCATCAATCTGCAAACTATCTGCTATACCAAAACCATTTGAAAAAATTGTTTGTGACAAACTTACTTTTCAGTTAAAAGATTTTACATCAGAGTTCCAACACGGTTTTATTTTTGGTAGGTCTACATCGACTAATCTATCATTAATATCAAACTATATTATAAACAGCTTTGAATCTAATCATCAAACAGACATTATATTCCCGGATTTCGCGAAGGCATTTGACCGCGTTAACCATAATGTCCTCTTACACAAACTCTTTCAACTGGGGTTTCATTCAAATTTTTTGCATTGCTTTAAGTCTTATTTGACTTTTAGAGTTCAAGTTGTTAATATTGATAAAAATCTATCTAAGGAAATATTAGTACCATCTGGTGTTCCTCAGGGTAGCCATTTAGGCCCTTTACTATTTTTATTTTTTATTGACGATATTCCCAAATTTTTTGCGAACTCTCATTGTCTGCTCTTTGCGGATGACCTTAAATTATATCACAAGATAAAAAGTTTTAACAATTTGGCTACCTGGTGTAGCTCGAACTTCTTATATTTGATCATTTCTAAATATCAAGTCCTGTCATGTTTTCGTAACACTAATCCGATTTACTACGATTATCAAATAGATAGTACTTCTCTAGAAAGGGTAGTACAAAAAAAAAGATCTAGGTGTTATTCTTGACACCACACTTTCCTTTCTTCGTCAATTAGCGGTTAGCAGTTGAAGCAAGTGCAAGTGTTCTATCGTCTCTCACGGAATTAATTTAAAATTGCTAAGCGAGCTCGTAGTGGTTCTGGTGAAGGCGATGATCGCCCTCCCAGTAAACAATTAAATATAACCAAATAAGATTATTTTTCCGATATGTCAAATAGACAAAACTATTATCAACCGCTGCAAAGCCTTGTGGCTGATACGGAAGAAATGGAAAATGTAGATAATAATAATGAACGTTCCAACGTCATTAAAGAAAGTGTTCCCCCAATTGTGGTGTTAAATATAATTGAAAATATATGAACAAATTAAAACTGAATTAACAAATAAAAAGTTTGAATTCTTTTCTTATTCACGCAAAGAAACAAGACCTCTTAAGGTAATTTTGTCAGGCCTTGACTTGATTAATGAAAAATTAATTAAAGAAGAACTCATATCTGCTTGTTTAAAGTGTATCGACGTAAAACCGATTACTACCAAAACTCAATACAAAAACTATATATACATCGTTTACTTTGAACGTGGCACAATTAAATTAAATGAACTTAGGCGAGGTTATCCTAGTTTTTTTAAAACACTTATTCGATGGGACTTTAAAAGACATAATCCCGGGAAAGTAACACAGTGTCATAATTGCCAGCTTTATGGTCATGGTTCTTTAAACTGTAGCATAAAAAGTTTTTGTGCCAACTGCTCCGGCCATCAAAAAACTACTGACTGTACTTCTACTGAGGTTGTTCGTTGCGCTAATTGCAGTGGTCCTCACAAATCATCTGATCGTAACTGCGTAAGCCGAAAACAATACTTGGACATTCGCAACAAACTCTCTTCTCACCGCCAAACCACCAATTCCAGCATCATGCGTACACAACCCACGCCAAAAGTGCAGGAACATGTTTCATCTAAAACCAAACAGAATCCACAGGTTCCACAAGAAAACACTCCCACTTTTAATGCTAATGATAGCAACAAATTATTCTCTTTCGAAGAGATCAACTCTCTTTTAAATGAGGTTTTGACTAAGCTTGGCTCATGTCATACCAAATCTGAACAGTTCAACGTCATCACATCATTAGCTTTTAAGTATGTCTATTCAAACTAATATGATAAACAATTCTCTTAATATAATTACATGGAATGCAAGAAGCATCACAAAAAAAAACTGGAATCTATTTAAATCTTTTATAAATAAAAATTGCAATATGAATGATATATCATCTGACGTTACCATTAACGAGAATCAAGTTGATTCTTTATGTGATAAATTTTTGTCTTTGGTTAACAGAGCTACCGATGTTGCAATACCTAAGTTTCCTGTAACAGATAATCATACTGTGAAACTACCAGATAACATTCTGCTATTAATTCGTTTGAGGAACTCTGAAAGACGTCAGTGGCTTCGCTATCGTTACGACTTTTTCTTACATAATGTTAAATTTTTAAACAAAGCAATTGCGAAAGAAATTTCAGATTTTAGAAACAATCGTTGGAATGGCTTACTTTTCTCTTTTGACAAATCTAGTAACCTGTTCTGGAAAATAACTAAAATAATGAAAAAAAAGGTGCAAGTATTCCACCTCTTAAAGTACAAAACCAGCTTTTTATTGCCCCAAAAGATAAAGCAAACCTCCTGGCAACAACTTTCTCTAAAAATCACTATACTGCAGCTAACCTTAGTGATAATAATACTTTAGCAATAGTTTCTAACTCTTTAATTAACATATTCCAATCAAACATTGTTTTTCCAGAAAATTATTTGGTTAATCAAAATAAAGTTTATGATCTTATAAAATCCTTAAAAAATAAGAAATCAGCTGGGTTGGACGGCATAAATAACAAAATTTTAAAGGCTCTTCCTCTCTCCGGAATAAAATACCTAACTTATATATTTAATGGGTGTCTAAAAATATCTTACTTTCCTGAATGTTGGAAAACAGCAATGATTATTCCAATTGCTAAGCCCGGAAAACCTAAAGACGAAGTTAGTAGCTATAGACCTATCAGCCTACTCAGCTGCCTTAGTAAGTTGTTAGAAAAAATAATACAAGAAAAACTCGATAATCACATTACTGAATTTAATATCTTGCCTGACTTTCAATTCGGTTTTAGGCGCAACCACAACACAAACCAACAAATTGTAAGGATTAAAAAACACGTCACTGAAAAATTTATATCAAAGGAATCCACAGGTTTGATACTGTTAGACATTAAGAAAGCATTTGACACAGTGTGGCACAACGCTCTAGTACATAAGCTACTTCAGTTAAATTTTTAATGCCAATAATCAAAATTATTCAAAGCTTTTTATGCAGTAGAAAATTTCTAGTTAAGGTGCAACACGATAAATCTTCTGTCCAAAATATTGAATTTGGCGTGCCCCAGGGTTCTGTACTTGGGCCCATTCTTTTTAACGTCTTTGTTTCTGACTTGCCTTTTCTTTGTGAAGACGTCAAACTGGCTATGTTTGCCGACGATACGGCTATTTTCTCTTCAGGTGTTACATAATTAGATGTCACCGAAAATTGCAATCTTCTCTAATTCAATTAGAAAATTATTTTTTTAAATGGAAAATTAAAATCAATCCTGATAAAACACAAGCAATTTGGTTCACTCGACGCCGAAAAGCTTGTTTTTTACCGGGAAATGTTCAGCTTCAGTTGGGTTCTGTAAATATTGATTGGTCCGAGCATTGTAGATATCTCGGCATTATACTAGATACAAAACTTAGTTTTCAAAAACACATATCTACCACTATTGATAAAATAAATGTATACATTAGAATTCTGTATCCCCTTATTTGTAGAAATTCTAAACTCAGTAAAGAAAATAAACTTATAATGTTCAAAACAATTTTTCAAGCCATACTATTGTACGGTGCCCCTGTTTGGTACGATTGTGCTAAAACACATAAATTCAAACTCCAAAGAACTCAAAATAAAATTCTTAAGATTATGCTTAACTTACCACGTTATTACTCAACCCAGAGACTACATGAAATGGCCAATATCAACTTTCTGGACACTCTCATAAATATTTCAAAACTAAAACTTTATGAAAATTGTAACTTATCTGATAATGTTCTAATAAATCAACTATAATATTACATGCTAAAATGTAAAAATAATTCAACTTAAAATTTTGATATGGGAGTGTTGCAATATTAGGTTTAAGTTTTGTATAAGGGTTTTTGTTTGTAGTTTTCCCTTGATTATAAATTTTGTTTATCATCAAAGAATATACTGTTATACATATTATCTAGGTTATAGTTGTAAAGGATTTGTATTTGCATCCTAAATCTCTAAAAAATGTAATTAATTGTATAAATATTTGATATCTGCTCTGAATAAATAAATAAATAAATAAATAAATAAAACACTTTCCTTTCTTCCTCACATAGAATACATAGTAAATAAATCAAACCAAATGTTGGGATTTATCAAAAGAAATAGTAAGGAATTCACAGATCCTTACACTATAAAAACACTTTAACACTCTCGTTCGATCAGTCTTGTAGTACTGCTGTATTGTTTGAAACCCTTATTACAATAATTCGAGTGATAGAATCGAAAAAATTCAAAGAAAAATTAGTAGATTTATATATTATGTTAAACTTAACTGGGGTAATGATATTGCTTCTTATGAAACTAGAAGTCTCTTATTTGGCATGCAGAGTCTTAAAATTCGACGTACATATTTTATAATGTTTGTTAGAGATTAACTAACTTATCATATTAAATGTGCTCCTCTTTTGGCGCTCATATCTATTCGCGTTCCCAATTATAATTCTAGAAATTATATTTTGTTTTACGAGCAATTTAACAAATCAAACTATGGTCGTAATGAACCAGTATCTCGTTGCATCAGGGAAGCTAATTCGGTTTGCACTAGATTAGACTTTTTTAGTTATTGCACAAGAGATACTTTTAAGCTCTATGTATTAAATGTACTTAATTCTCCTTAATATCTTTTTATTATGAGCGTACGATCTATCATATTTATTTATTTTGTAATCATAATAATATAATAAGGTTAATTTTGTAAGTAAACGAAGTATTGTAAATTCAGTAGTCTTTAAGAGAAATTTGTTCTTTGATTGATGAAACGAATAAATAAATAAATACTTTTCAGGTAGATACTTTATGTGGCAACTTTGTTTCGATGGTGAAAAGAACGGCAGATTTTTCCATACCTAAGTTTCCTGCAGCAAATACCCACACGGTACAACTACCATCTAACATTTTATATTTAATTAGCCTTAGAAATTCAGAAAGGAGAAAATGGCTTGGGTATCGTTACGATTTCTCCCTAAATAGCGTTAAATTTTTAAACAAGGCAATGAATAAAGAAATTTCGGTTTTCCGAAATTTATTTTGGAAAGTTTCGAAACTAATGAAGAAAAAGGCTCAAGTTTACCTCCTCCTTAGGTAAAAAATCAATTGTATATAGGACCTAAAGAAAAAGCAAAAGTTTTAGGTGAAACTTTCTCCGACAACAACAATGTTGCGGCTCATCTTAGTGATGTTAATACTATTACTGAAGTATCTAACTCAGGTCACTTTTATCTCCCAATCAAATATTGTCTTACCAGATTCTAATATGGTAAACCCTTATAAAATAAGTAACATTATTAAAACAATGAAAACCAAAAAATCACCCGTGATAGACGGTGTCAATAACAAACTGTTGAAAGAACTTCCCCAGGTCGGTGTAAGTTACTTAACCGCTATTATCAAAGAGAAATTAAAAGCCCCCCGCATTTCCTTGCGACCAACCTAGGATCGGCGACTTTTAGTATGTTCACCTCCGCGCTAGTCCAAAGAACTGGAATTCCAAATCGACAAAATCATGAAATTAACAGTAAAAAAAGTTTGTTGAACGATTATCTATTGAGAATATAAGGGAAGAAAAGCTAAATCTGTTTGTATCCCGCACCAGAATACAAGGATAAAAATGGAATGCGCTTACAAAGACCGAAACCTTGATCCCCAAAACAAAACAAACATCGTCCAAATGAGTACCCGTGCATCGATTGCACTTCGTAATGCAATCACACTTAGAAACACAGATATTTCTGTTCATAATGATTTGTCATTCAATGTTAGATTCAAATTTATTTATTTATTTTTATTTATTTATTTATTTCATTCAAGTTACAATATTTAACCCATTTGTACTTATTTTCAGTTTTTAAAAATTAATTGATGAAATAATAACATAGCTATTAAACGAAATTTAAACCTTGTACTTATTTGCAGTTTTTAAAAATTAATTGATGAAATAATAACATTGCTATTAAACGAAATTTAAACCTTGAATGTTACAAATGCACTTTGTGGCAAGAAGTGCTAGTATCAAATAGTAATAAGAGGTTCAACAAATTATTATAAATTGAAAGTATGTAGCCGCAGAAGAAAAGAGGTTTTTTTTTGAAGCGAAAAATTTAGAGAGATATAACAATTGTTTGGATTATGAGATTTTATTTTTTGATAATGTTCCCTTCTTGGTTTGAAAAGCATTACCCTTAGTACCTTTTTTGGCGATAAAAAGTTATTGTATATTGCTTATAGACGCAATTTTGAAAGCTTGAAACCACTTCGGCAAGAAAATCCGAAAACAAACATCATTTTAAGAGACGATGGGATGTATGTTGAAGTCATAATATTTACCTACTGCCTTAATGAATTGGTTAGGTATATTTTTATAAGATCAGATATATATTTTATTTTCGTAGTAAAATCGTTACATTTTGGTAAAGTTTGTGAATACACAGCTTGCACAGAGATTTGATACTAAGGTTTATATCTTACAATTGAAATATATTTTTATTGTTAAAAACATTAATTAAATTAAGAAGAGAGTAGATTTAACAACTTTTTTTTATCAAATATGAACTTTACTGGATACTTGCCGTTAAATCAAACATTTTTTGTAGCGGTGGAAAACTTTTCGCGTACCGTAAAATCTGAAGTGGAAAACTTCATATAGGGCTTCCGGATTTAAATCCAAGTGTTTTCGGACCATATGCATTGGAAGTAAAGTTTAAAGTGTCTCTCAATGGAAAACTACACCTCATACAAAACAACTTAACCGCATACCAAAATAATTCTGATACGATAAAATGTTATATTATAATCAAAATAATTTAAACTTGGAGCTTATGCAACTATTTATGACTGAGCTTGCCCTAAATAAAGAACAGCTTACAGATGTTATCAAAAAATCTACGTCAAACCTTCTTTAATTAAAATATATAGTTAAGAAAAGTGGTTTGATAAATATTGCTTAAAGGCAAGAAGCAAATCCTATGCTTTCTTTAGACTGCTTCGAAAAAACAATTCTACTGCTTTAAAAATGCAATACAGTAAAACAAACAACTGGTTCAAACAAATCTGTCATAGAAATAGATTACCATATTAACAGCAGAATATGAAAGCAATAAACAACGCGAAATCATCATCACAGTTCTGAAAAGCAGTCAAACTTGTAAACGGAAGAAAAAAATGTTGTATTCGTAGGTTTCTAAGCACATGACATATATGCAAACTTCAAAGACCTTTTGAATGTAATACAATCATCTTTAAGAATACAGTACCCCGAACTATTGATAGTAGATAAATTTCTTGATGAACTCTTTTTCCTAACATAAGTTATAAAAGTAATCAGATGGGAAGATGGGATTCCTTTTGAATTATATAAAAATTGTACTATAGAATATGTGTAAGTCCTTTTGGGCAGACATTCCACGAAGTTTTAAAAAGGCAAGTCTGTATCTCATTCAAAAAAAAAGGGTGACTATAGCAACTCAGGAAACTATAAATGCATATCCTTCCTTACCACTTCAGCTTAACTATTTGAAGCATTATTTGATAATAATAGACTTTCAAAATAGATCAAAATCATGAAGATATTGAAAGAAATAAAAGCTGGTTTTAGAGAGTCACCCCTGTTGACTCTCTAAATGGTTCGTTTTGCCTTTTTCACCTATTTTTGTTGTTGTTTCGCATAAGAAGTTTCGCATTTTGTTGTTTAATTTTTGTTTACTTTTATGTCCAAATTCTATTTTTTAATTTCTGAATATTTTGTCTTCAGATCAATTCGTTTTTTATTGTTTTGTTTTTCGGTTATTTCGTTTTCTATTGTTTCCTTTTTAAATTATTTCGTGTTTGTTCACTTCGATTTCAATTATTTCGTTACCGTTTGTTTAGTTTTTTTTGTGGATGTTAAAAAACGTCCTAAGACTTGTAACATCCAAACAATAAAACGCACGACTGTATAGCACAAACTTGCTTTTGTGGCAGGTTAGCTAGGACTTAACAGAAAAAAGGCAAACATAGCTCAAATTATATAAGCAGGAACATAAGCAACTATATGCTTTATTCGTTGACTTCAGATCTGCTTTGGATTCTATATCAAGAGAAGCTCTGTTCTGCAAACTACATAGAATGGGTATTAGTAGTAAAATATTAATGGTTTAAGAGCTCTGTATGAAAACAATATACACTGAGTTACAAAAAAAGTGGCGCACCTTGAAATTTTGCAACATTTTGAAGTAACTTAAACAAATAAACGTTTTTCTGGTACAATTTTGTTTATTAACATAAAAGTAAGTCATTCATGTAATAAAAAACGAAAAAATAGGAAGAACTTAGAAATAAACCATAAGTTAAGGAAAATGGGCATAAACTTCAAAACTTGAAATTTTACATTTTTTTTTTTTTTAAACTAGTCCTTGTTTCTTCAATAGTGGGTATTGCCTCCACGAACATCTAATAAAGCTTTAATTCGCCTGGGCATACCTTGGATAAGTTTGTCAAAATGATAACAACACATCAAAAAGTATGACTGCGCCACTTTTTTGTAACTGAGTGTAGTTTAAGAGTGGGATGGAAACATTTTAAACAACAACTGGGTGAAACAAGGGAGCATTTTTAGTGTGCTTTTATTTTTTCTGTATATAAATGAAAATTATATAACTGATGATATTGAAGATGGTGTTGTAGTTAACCACGTGAAATTTCCAGGCTAACGATATCGTCTTTCTACCCAAAACTTACTGTATTGCTTGCAATCTTTCTGTAAATATAGAAAAAAAGCTAAGGTTATTATATTTCAAAATGATGGAGAAAGATTTTCAAGAAATGAAACCTGTGCCGAGATTCACCTAATTTAAACTTTAAGGGAGTGAGTGAGAAGAGTCGCATTTCATTGAAAAGCGATTCAGCTAACAAGTGCGAGTGTTCCAGTGAGTGAAATGAAACGTCAGATTACTCGCCCAACATTTCGGCCGTAAGTTGGTGTACATGTAAGTAATTTTATCAGTGTGGATAAGTATGTGTTATTTTCTCAACAAATTGTTTCACATATATTTATATATTAGTAATGAAAATACAAAAACATGAATTGACTCTTTTTATTGAAACTTCAAGGAAACGTGCCGTGCCGCAAAATGGTAGAAAATTGTTCTTAATATTTTATTTATTTATTAAATCCTAACTAGTGGATATAAATATACGTAATTTAATAAGTATATGCATAATAATGAAACTTATTTCAATCAAATATTTGGTTACATAAAAAGTGAGGTTATGAATGTTCTTGTTATTCTTTGTTTGATGGCGTTTTAGTTGTTCGAAACTATATTCGTACTTTCTCATCTCGCCAAAATACCTGAATCGCTTTTGGCAAGAAAGTGAGATGAGTAAGTGAGTGAGGCGAGTTATCTCGCCTCACTTGCCAAAATGATGAGAAAGTGAGTGAGGCACTGGACCTACCAAAGCGAACCTGTTGAAGTTGGTAAGGAATACAAATATATCGGTATTATACTAACAGCTGATCTTAATATGGATAAACATCTAAGGCTTAAGTTTTCAGAATGACTAAATAAAGACTTCCGAAAATTGTTTTGGGACACATGGGTGCCATGACATTTGGCCAAGCGTGATATTTTCAGTTAGCTGAACATTTTTTTTACCAATTTAGGATCAATTTGGGGTGTAAAAATTAAAAATACGGTACGGTAAGAAACGAAAAGCGTAGCTGAAAAAAGTTTTGACGAAGGGAGGATCAATTTGGGGTGTGAAAATTAAAAATTCGCGCCAAATTGATGCTCCATTTATAAAAAAATTTTTCACCTACGCTTTGCGTTTCTTCCACCTAGAACAAATCTTATGGTAGGTAGGTAAGAATGGTTGTTTATTCTGAAACTAGAATAAACCCAATTAGCGCTAGGTGCGCCGTTTTGATGCCAACAACTCATGAGACCTATTAAGTATATGGGTTCCCTTGTTTCCAAGTTCCATAAAAAAACAAGAGATCTTTGAATGCCTCACCAGGCTAGTGGCTCATTCCCCCCACCAAGCTTTATACCAAGGCTGTTAGCTCCGATTATGGCTGTCTTCGATAAGAAACCCTTATAGGCAGGTTGCTGGGTGGCTAAGGCTAGGGCCAGTTCGCCTGTGAGATCACTCAGTTTGAGAGACAAACATGGTTCCCGCAGTCGTCGTAGCCCGCCTACACGGCTTAAGATATGGCTTCTGTGGGGATCATGTTGTTCTCTTGATTCCTTTTGTTGTCAACTGGTTATGCCACTGGCTGAGTTCTATACATGAGTTCAATTGTACGGGATTTATCACAAGTAGACAAACCTTTCCATCTGCGATTGGACTTGGATAGATAATGGGACATGATAGATAGATAGATAGATAAAATTTTTTTATTTACAAGAGTTTATACATACATTTATTTATTTATTTATTTATTTATTGTAGTTTGATACTTATTACATTTGTGAGTATTTATTTAAGAGATATAGAAACTTAAATTCTTTACAACTTCAATATTCTTAATGTATAATGAATATAATTTAAGTTAATTTAAATTTTTAAGGGAAAAGCTACAAGAAAAAACCCTTATGTGATGCTTAAAACTAATATTGCTCATAAACCCAAACGTGATATATGTTACAAAAAATATCTAATTTAAGAGATTAAGAATTAGCTCATTATCAGAATAGGAACATCTTCTAAAAAAATTGTCTTGTAAATTATATAGTACAAGCTTAATTTGCTGAACATCAGCCTTATCATAAAGCCTTAGTGTTGAAAAATGCCATGGTAAGTTTAGCATTAATTTTAAAATTTTGTTTTGAACTCTTTTGAACTTTTTTAAATGCGTCTCAGCGCAGTCAAACCATACTGTAGCACCGTAAGTTTGTATAGGCTGGAAAATAGTTTTATATATAAGAATTTTATTATGCAAGCTGAGGCCTGATTTGCTATTAATGAATGGGTATAAAATTTTTGTTAGAAGATTTACTTTGTTGATTGTGTTAGCAATATGCTTATCGAAAATAAGTTTCGAGTCAAGCGTAATACCTAGATATTTGCAGCTTTGAGACCACGGGATATCTGATAAATTCAGCTGCAACATTGTTTGTGGCAAAAATTCTGATTTTCTACGCCTAGAAAACCAGATTGCCTGAGATTTTTGAGCATTGACCTTGATTTTCCACTTATGAAAGAATGTTTGTAAAATGTTCAGAGAGCGTTGTAAGCTTTCGAGAGCATCTTGAGGCATAACGCTGGAAGCAAAAAGGGCTGTGTCGTCAGCAAACATAGCTAGTTTAGTGTTGACGTCCAAAGTTGGTAAGTCAGACATAAAGATGTTGAAAAGTATAGGTCCCAGGACAGAGCCCTGGGGAACACCACTTACTATATCGTATAGTGAAGATTTTACATTGCCTGCATGTACAGCAAACTTTCTGTTTTGTAAAAAGCTCCACACTAACTTAGTGAGGTATGTTGGGAAATTGAACAATATAAATTTGTAAATCAATCCCTCGTGCCACACAGTGTCAAACGCCTTTTCGATGTCTAAAAGTACTAGACCAGTCGATAACTTTGTTTTTAGGTTGCTTTTGATGTGATTTTTATTTCTTAAAATTTGATGACTTGTGGAGTGACCTGCTCTAAAACCAAACTGTTCATTAGGGAATATCGCCGCATCCTCTATATGGTCTAATAGTCGTTGTTTAATAAGCTTTTCAAACAGTTTACTTAATGTACTTAATAAACTGATAGGCCTGTAATTGTTTGGATTATCCTTTGATTTGCCAGGTTTGCAAATTGCTACAATTTTTGCTATTTTCCAATCATTAGGAAAATACGAAAGCAACATACAACAATTGAATATCACTGTCAGAAATTTGGTTGCGGTTTGAGGTAAAGCTTTAAGCAAACGGTTGCTCATTCCATCAAGCCCAAATGATTTTTTTGGGTTTAATTCTTTAATCAACTCTTTCACTGAACTGTTTTTGATCAAGTTGCTACTATTAATGTTCGTTGTTAAGGAATTGAGCTCAATAAGTTTATCTGTGACAGTATTTTCCGTTACTATATCACTGAGATATGAAGATATGGAATGATTACTGTAAAAAGTGTCAGCCAGTGCAGTTACTTTTTCGATTTGGGTAACAAGAACATTGTCGTTAACTCGCAAAGGCGGAATGTTTACATTTTTTTTCTTTATAATTTTTGTGACTTTCCAAAACGGTTTTGAACCTTTATCAAATTTTGATAAGAGGTTATTCCAGTTCTTATTTTTGAAAGTGTCTATTTCGTTTTTAATTATTTGGATCAAAATTTTAACATTGTTTTTAAAATTTTGAAGTCTAAACCGAATCCATTTTCGTCTTTCTGTATTTCGCAAACGAATCAATCTCAAAATTGATTCCGGCAAAATAAATTGATTTGTGTTGGAAGATTGTGTTTTCGGGATAGATAATTCAGCCGCTCTGTTTACAACTTCCATAAACGACTTTATGAGATCATCAATTTGATCAGGCGATGAAACAGAATCCACCAACAATCTATGTTGGTTTAAATTCTCAGAAACTACTGAAGTGAAGCGATTCCAGTTTGCAGCAGAATAGTTATAACAAACAGGATACAAGTTACTTTGGTTCACAGAACTTTCAAGGGAAATGCAGACTGGTACGTGGTTTGAACTTAATTCATTAAGTGTAACAGGCTGTGAAAAACGATATGCATTGTTTGAAACAAATATGTCTAACGTTGAAGGTTTTTGAGACGCACAGCTTGGGTAATAAGTTGGTTCAAGAGTATGCAACAATGTAAGAGATCTGTTAAATGCAATAATATCATGAAGGATATTACCCCAACAGTTTGCTCTCACACAACACCACGATTGATGCCTACAGTTTAAGTCACCTCCGATTATAAAATTATCTCTAGCTCTAAATAATTTTAAGATATCTCTCTTAAATTTAGTTTACTTCTCATTGTTTCCATTTCCACCGGGGAAATACACAGAAAAGATACTAAATCTAGTTGAATCATTTAAAATAATTTCAATACCTATTGCTTCAATTATCTCAAGTTTTATAGCGGGAATTACTGAATGTTTAATAGCTTTATTTATTAAAATAGCTACCCCACCCCCTTTCGAAAAATGCCTATCAAGTCTATAGCTTGCATAATTATGACTCGCGAAGTTGTTTTCATTTTTAAGCCAAGTTTCAGTTAATAAAGCTATGTCAATTGTGTTACGTCTCATAAAATCAAATAATTCAAGTTTTTTATTTTGAATGCTTGTAGCATTCCAAGTGATAATTTTTGGGTTTATGTTCATCATATTGAGTAAAGATATTTCACTGCAAGAGTGGTAATAACATTAAATTGTTCCGATTTAGAACGACAAGAGCTTAATTTAGACAACACGTCATTGAGAAGAGAAGATATTTCATTAAAAGAAAATAAAGAGTTACTGCTACAGTTTTTCTCAGAGGCTAGTGCATTTGCACTTGTTGTAGGTGTTGAGATTTGTGGGTCATCTGAGCGAGCTTTGATAATATGATTTATATTGACTGGACGATTATTATAGTGGGGAGCAGCTTGGCCTCAAGGTTGCTGCAGTGGTGGAAAATCTTCCATGCTGAACTTGACGTGGTTGGTTCTCGGTCGGTTTAACGAAATCGGTTTTGGAGAGATATTTTGATTGCGATGACGTGACGAAAGCTTTTGCCTAATCTCAATATAGTGCTTACGACTTACGCATGACGGATCAGTTGACTTGTGTGCTCCACTGCAGTTGGCACACTTTACAGTTGTTTGTGGTGCTGTACAATCGGATGTTTTGTGATTCCCAGAACAAGATGAACAAAAAGTTTTTACCTGACAGTGCATGGCTCCATGGCCATACATCTGACAATTATGACATTGTGTGGTTTTGTTAGGTTTTTGTCTTTTAAAATCCCATCTTACGATTGTTTTGAGCACATTTTGGTAGTTAGCGCGCAACTCGTTCATTTTATTTGATCCGCGTTCAATATCAACGATGTAAATGTAGTGCACATAATTAGAATTGTTGTTGATTGATATCGGTTTTACATCAATGCATTTGATGCCAAGTGAAATCAATTCTCTTTTCAAAGTCAAAGGGGTATGCAAATCCAAGCCTGTTAGGACTTCCTTAAATGGTCTATTACCTTTTTTTTCGTGGGTATAAAACTCATGTTGTTTAGTTTTTAGTTCACTAATAATTTTGTGATACGATTCGGTGCTTGCACATAAGACTTTTTGACCCAGGGAAATGTTTTTGATCAGATAATCAGCAATATCAAGAGATTGAATCAGGGCTCGAAGCACTTCACTTTTTGTTTTAAGAACGATAATTGGTGGGACAAATTCTTTAGGTTTCACAGCTTCACTTTCAATTACGTCTGCACTTTCATCCATGCGGTCATCTCAAGTGGATTGAAGAGGCAAATAATAGTTATCGTCTTTAAGGATTTTATTTATTTTAGAATGACTAGCGGGCGCACTACCAAACTGAATATGATCTTTTTTAGTTTTTTAGAATTGTTCCTTTGGAGGATGAAATCGTCATCCTCCATTTTGGGGCTTTTTCTTTTCAAGGAAATACTTGTATATAATGACTTACAAACGCGTGCTTTACTTATGACAGACGTCAAGCGAATGTTTATACATACATAATTATGGTTTTCATTTTACAAAAAAAATTAAGATGATTGACAATAACTTATTAAGTTGCCTGTCATATAAACTGTTTTCTTATTAATATATATTGAATCTTAGCAATAATTTGTATTTCTTATGAGAACTCATTAACAATTAAATTTCGATATTTTAATGAACATTTCAGGAAATTATATAGTTGATTGTAGTTTTCTCCGTTAAGAATGTTAATAAACTGGTCGCGATTAAGTAGTCCGCATCCAAGAAATTGTTGTCGGTAAGATCTGTATATCGGGCAAACGCCTACAAAATGGTATGTGTTTTCTGAAGCATCTAGGTTGCACATTGTACATATACCTACTGAATCGTTGTTTAATGCTCTAGCATTGAGGTTGAGCAGCCCACATCTCGATTTAAACACCATGCTAATCATCTCGCGTGAATTGCTGTCTTCAAAATAATTAGGCACATTAGTATATTTGAGGTTGCAGTACTCGTCGTGAAACTGTGACTGAAGCGCTTGGTTGGTGTGTTCTATCTAGTATTTTTCTGTTAGTTTTTTGGAGGTTTCTATATGCAAAGCAGGCCATTCGGATTTCATCGTCCAGTTAAACTCTATTTTAACTTCTTCAAAAAGTTTTGTCCATTCACTGGCCCAATATATCCTTTTCCTTACAATTATATTTCTTATAATTTCCTTACAATATTATTTCTTCGGTAGCCTATTTTCTGGGAGGGTGCAAACTCTCTGGATGTATTTAAAATGTAGTTGCAGTGTTGTGAGGAAGGCTTTGGGGAGTCCTGTTTCTATATTAAGGGCATATTTGGGTGTGTTATTCGGTAGAGCAAAACTTCTCTTAATAAAAAAAACCTTGCAGTTTTTCAATTTCAGCGTTCTCAGAATAACCCCATACTTGGGCGCAGTAGTTCATCACAGATTTCGAAGCAGCTTCATATATTTTCCACTTTGCTGAGTGCGAAATATTTTTATTTTTAATAAAACTGGACCAGGTAGCATTTTTTGAGTTCTTGGACATTGCAAGTCTTTGAGTAAGATGCTCCGTCCAAGACATATTATAATTTAACGTTACGCCTAGATATTTGTACTGGTTAGTTATACTAATTTCTTCATTATTCAGAAATCACTTTTCTCCAGCTGCACGCCGACCGCCGTTTCTGAAAATAACTATTTCTGATTTCCTCAAATTAACAAGCAAATTCCATTTTTGACAATAATTAAAAAAGCTGTTAATCATTGCTTGTAAAGTAGTGGGAGTTTCAGATACGATATCATCAGCATAGAGCAGTACTTTTATTAGCATGTCTTCAATGGCTATTCCACCCGGTAGTGCAGCGTCGAGGTCGTTCAAAAACAAGATAAAGAGAACAGCACTAAGAACGCATCCCTGCTTTACGCCTCGATTAATTGGGAAAAATGCGCTGGTCCCAGTTTCATTCCATGTAGGTGCAGAGTTGTTGTCATAAAGTGCTTTTAATATTGATACCATTTTTGTAGATACTCCAATGATTGTTAATTTATAAAATCTGTTTACATTGTCGAATGCTGCTTTTAAATCAATGAAAAACGCGTACAATTTCTTTTATTGGTGAAATTGAATTTCCACAGACATGAGAGGTTGTAAATTTGATCAACTGTAGAGTAGTTTTGCCTATATGCTGCTTGAAATTCGTTTAGAATTTGGTTTTCTTCAATTCAACGATTAATTCGCTTTAATAGTAATGGGACATGATATTGCTCTTAACAGCTCCTAGCGGAATTCTAACTGCTTCAGCGGGCGAGTTGTGAAGGGCCGATCCTTACTTGGCAAGCTCGTCAACCCGTTCATTTCCATGAACACCACTGTGACCTGGTAACCAGACCAAACTAATATTCAAGTTAACATTAAGGCTCGCGAGCTCGATTAAGCATTGTTTCACGAGATTGGAGAATACGGTGTCAGCGTCAATAGCTTTGATTGCTGTCTGATTATCTATAAATATGGCGGTATTTCGGCTTTGATTTGGATCAAGTTTCAATATATTGCATGCTTCTCTGATTGCCAATAGCTCCGCCTGGAATACGCTCGCGAAGCTTAGAAGTCGAAAAGACTTGGAAACGTTAAGTGTCTCCGAAAAAACACCACATTCCATCTTCGACCCATCACTGAAAATAAAAGTTCATTACCTCGTCATCCTCTAACTCCTTACGGGTAGAAAAAACGACGCTAAAGCCTTTGCAAAGATTACGAGAGGGAATGCAGTATTCGGAAGTTGTCGAATTAAAACTTGGTGGCAGTAATTTCGCAAATCATATAGTGAGCCCAAGCATAAGTGTGGTTGCAGGGGGATTACATGATCTTCATTGTACAAATATGACGCATTGTCAAGGTATCAAATGGGCAAATTTGTATATATGGCCATATGGCCAAATATCATGGCACTGAACATATGCTGGAAAACAAATCACACTGCGTCAGAGAATGGAAAAGTCTAGCAAATATTAGTTTCCGCTCAAGCAATAACCCTCTAGTATAAGAACAAAAATCGACACCATTTTGGAGAAAAACAGAATCCTATTAATTCAGTAAGCTTGTAAGCAAAACTTAGTCATCTCAGAATGTACTGCTGTAAAGTAAATTACAATTTTCAAGGCAATATCTAATTTTTATCATCAAGAATACAGAGATGATAAGAACCATCTTTTTACTAAGATTTGAACCAATTTACTTGAATTAAGAACAACATTGACCAGAACTCCCTATCTTGTGTGCTTTCTGTAACCGTAAGGCAAGAGAAGACGTTTTTCACTTTTTATCGCCTGTATGACCTATTTTGATCGAACTTCGAGAAATATATTTTGATAAAAGCATACTTGAAAAGTAAGACAATCGGTGTATAGATATACTTAAAGTTCTTTGAACCTTAGAAACCGAATAAGAGAAAGCAATTTTTAGAAAGTCTAACGTTTATTTGGCATTTTTTTTTATTTATTATTAATTGTTATTAGATACATATATATTTTTTTATATGTAAGCTATTGTTGAATGGGCTTTAGGTACCTAAAGCCCATTCAACAATAGCTTACATATAGTAACAAAAAAGGTCACCAACATCTTAAGATATATATTTTTTTCAATAATTATTTAGTTCTGGTCAATCTGGTAGATGCACTATCGACAAATCCTTAGACTTTTTTTTTAAATATCTTGAAAAATATTTTACTATTTAATAGTTACGAAGTTTACTAAAAAGTCATTAAAACTAACTTACTAAGTAAAAGAGGTAAGAAGTAAAGGATGTATATAATTTTGTTTTGTTAAAAAACTGTCTTTGGTTGTTAATTTGCAAAGGTAATCTTTCGTCTCCTCTCATACAAAAACATGTTTTCAATCGTTTTCCTATCGGTGAAAACGTGTGAATGGATGCTGTGGTGAGTTTGTTTGCTAAAAAAAAGCCAAAGAAAAAAGTAAACAAAAATATCTATATATTATAATTAGATACTATATGTAAAACATCAAATCTAATAAAAACAGTCAAGACTGAAGATTTTTTTTGTTATTTATTTATTTAGATAAGGATACCTATCACATTAAGATATAATATCTTATAAACTAGTGTTACCTATTAAAAATTTAACGAAGAGAGCAATTTAATGAAAAAGTAAAAGAAAAAAAAATTCTGTCAAAATTAAAACAAATTTATTGATTGATAAAGCAAGAAATTAATTGATACAAAAAGGAAAAAAGAGATAACAAGAAAGAAGGAAACAAAAGATGAAAGTATGGTTGAAATGAGAAAAGAAGAAAAAAAGGAAAGAAAGACTGAAAAAGTAATGATACATATTCACATTACTAGTAGAATTTTTTTCAGTTTGATTTTAATAAGGTTACTGTTGTTTATTCTTTTCATAATACCAACCAGTTTGAAACCACGACATCACTCACACTTGTTTTAATAATAATATAATATTTTAACTTTCTGTCTGTAAGGCACAATGCCTTTTAAATGCAACAGGTGTTGCACGACACTAGTTATAAGAAATAGAAAAATAGGAGAGAATTGTTTTGGTACAATGAATAGAGAGCTAGTTCAATTTTACCTTTCATTGCATAATCTCATGGGCGACGTCCAACATAAGCTGGGAAGTATGCTGAAAAGAAAAAAAAGCTTTGTACCCGAGTAAGACATAAAAATGCAATCTTTGGGTTAACGAGCAAGAACACTCAATCCATTGTACCATTGCCGCCATTGGTATTGGAAAAGGGGTTGTTAATCAGTCGTTCAGCAACAGTGGAAGAGTGCACATCGTTGGCGGCTTTCACAGTGTAAATTTCAAGTAGAGACGCGAGTGCTTATAGTAGTGAGTTAGATCTACCAAAACCAAGTGGCAAGTTAGCCTAGGTGGTAGAGGAGCAGATTTCAGAGTGGAAGGTCGTGGGTTCGATTCTCACCCCGGGCAAGGCCTTTTTTTAAATAATTTCTGGCAGGAGGTTTCAAAGAGAAGGAAACAACAGCAGCAACAACAAGAAGAGCAGATGGGAAAACCAACGGGGACATCGAAAGATGGTCCCCCAACAACAAGGAAGACAGTTGGAGGAACATCAGGTGATGTGTCATCCGACAGTCAAATAGCGGGGCCATCAGGCCAAGCTCAAAGAGAAACTGTAGCAGGGCAGTCCAAAGCCCAAAAAGCAACAACAACAGCAGCAGCAGCAGCAGTATCAGGAAAGCCCAAAGTGGCAACAACAACAACAACAGCAACGACAACTACAACAACATCGTCATCGGCACGTGCCGAGGTCGGAACAAGCAGCATGGCAACTGCAAAAACATCGAGCAAAAGGGAAAAGTCCAGGAGCGGCATGTGTCGATGAACCAGACCCACTGAAGAGAAGGCGCTACATCAGATATAAGCCAAATCTGGTTGTTAAGAAGCGCACCTCAGATATAGAGGCAGCGCAAAAAATAGGAGGGCGCGGACGTTCAGCCAAGGCCTCGGCTCAAGCAAAAATACAGAGGCAGCTGGATAGCTCCTCCAACGACGATGACGACAACGAAAACAACGACAAGAACGTAGAAGGCGATGATGAAGCGGAGGTGGATGACAGGCACGTCAAAAAGGCTGACGGAGCGATCGCCGCTGTCAATCCAAATGATAAGGACGCCAGTCTAACCGGCGAAGAAAACGCCGCTGACGATAATGCGGATGACATCTCTTACATGTCTGTGGAAGGAGAAGGACATTACGTCAGTGGCGAGGTAGTTGAGCTGTCCGACGAAGAAGAGGACAAGCAAATCGAGGCTTTAACAGAGCAGATCTCTTCGCTCATAGAGCTTGTTGAAGCGCTCAAGAAGAAGCAGGAGGCAAGACGGGAGAAGGAGCGCATAGTTGCTCTTGAGCAGCGCACCCGCCAACAAGCGCTCCAAGAGCAAGCTTCGCTACAACAGCAGCCTCCTAAGGAACAAAAACCACTCCCAGACCAGCAGCAGCCACAGAAGCAGCAGTCAAAAAAGCAGCCACAGAAACAGCCTCATAAGCCACAACAACCGGCTCAGCAACCACAGCATCAGCCTCAGCAACAGCAAGCAAAACAAAAACAACAACAACAACAACCACTACAGCAACGACAACAGACACAGAAGCAGCAACAGCAGCAGCAACAACAGCAACAGCAACAACCGCAACAGCAACAACCGCAGCAGTCACAACAGCAGCAGACCCAACAGCAGCCGATGCAACAGCAGCAGAGACAACAGCAGCAGTCACAACAACAGCAACAACAGCAACAGCCACAAGCAAAGAAAGGTAAGGTGCCACCTATTAATACTTATAAAATGCATATAAAAGACACCATTGAAATATGTAGGTCGGTCATAGGCAACAATTTTATAATTAAGCGGCTAAACGCAGACAGGCATTCCATTCAGTGCTCATCTTTAGAGCACTACAAAAAAGTGAAAGACCTTCTGTCTCAAACTAGAACAGAATATTATAGTTTCACCCCGAAGGAAGACAAGCTTCAAACAGTCCTCCTGAAGGGTATCGAATCCTCTACGGATCCGCAGGCGCTCTAAGCTGAGCTCCGTCAAGTGGCGAGCGACGATCTCGAGTTTATCGGGGTCCGACCGTTCACCACAGTCAAAGCCAGACGGGAGAAAAGGAATTTACCATTCTTCCTAGTTCAACTCTCGCCCCAAAGCAAATTGAGTGGTCTAAGGAATATAACAGTCCTGGATTACCAAATTGTACGATGGGAAAAACTAAATAAGCAGAAAGACATGCTTCAATGCATGAACTGCCAAGGGTTCGGACACGTTGCAGTTAACTGTGGTATGGACCCAGTCTGTGTTAAATGTGGAGATACCCACAAAACAGTGGAGTGTAAACTCGGGCAAGATAGGGTCACAGATATGACCCAGTTAAAATGTGCGCTCTGCCGAGGCTCCGGGCACCCCGCGAACTATCGGGGATGTCCGAAGTTTCAGGAGATAAGGCAAAACAAAGCCCAAAAGAAAACAGTTGAGGTGAGACGCCCTGAAGTACGCCAGAAAACAACTTCCGTCAATCCCGCAATTTCTTACGCCCAAATCGCGTCTGGAAAGGGAAACACGGTACAGCCTCAACCACAGGTAGCCAAACAGGTCCAAGTGCCTACGGCTCCTGCGCCAGAGGCAGATCTGATGCAGGTGTTGATGACCATTCATGGTCAGTTAACCGACGTGCAAAAACAGATCAGGGAGCAGGCGGCTAGGGTGGATTACCTCTATTCTATTCTGCCGGCAACGCGAAATGGTTAAAGGCGCGCTGCCTGAGCGACCCTTTAAGATCCTAGCTGTGAATGTAAATTCGCTGATTAGGACCGAACGTAGAGCAAACCTCTTTCATTTGCTGCAAGACCAAAGTCCTGATGTGTTTATGGCTAGCGAAACTAAGCTTACCCAGAAACACAAATTGACTAATAATAATTACAATATCGTGCGAAGGGATCGGCCTAACTCCTCTCAAGGGGGTGGGGTCGCAATCTTCATACGAAAGGGCATTAAATTTAAGGTTATATATAATAGTGAAGTGCGAAGATTTGGGCAGCTAGAAGCCTGCATCATTTGCATTCCGCTCCTTCAGGAGAAAAGAATGTACGTGATCGCGGCGTACGCACCCGAAGCACCTCAGCCTGCTAATTTTATCGCAGAACTCGAAAAACTTTTCGAATGCTTAAGACTGCACTTGGATGAAAATTATTATCTAATGGCAGGAGATTTGAACGCCAAACATGAAGATTGGGGAAATCAAATTCAAAATCCGAGAGGGCACCATTTATTTAATCGGATGGGTCGCCACAGTGTTGAGTGTAGGATCGATCTCTTTGCGACAGATAGACCTTCGTTTCCTAGGAGCGGTGGCTTTCTGGATCTTTAACTGCTTGACTCACGACTTGTTATAACTGACGCAACAAATCAACAGACAAGAAACTGTTTACGAACAATCGAATACGACAGCGATCACTGCGGACTTGCCACCGTAATACAGCTTCCGAGCGAACTTGTGGAATTGGATGAGTATGTGCCTGTGCACTCTTACAATTTCAGTAAGACGCGCTGGCCACGCTTCTCCAACGCCTTGGCAAGAGAAATACGTTCCGATGACATTTCTCCACCAAATGACAGAAACCTGACGAACCCCGAGATCGACGGGTTTCTGACTCAAATGGATATGACTATAAAACGAACAATGGACAAAACAATCCCAAAATATAAGGAACAAGACCCTACTGGTTTATACAAGAACGCGACAATCGACGCACTACACCGACAAAAAAGTGGACTGCTGACTAGGTTGAAACTTCTTTATAGACGTTTCACGGACACACGTGATCTGGAGATTAGGACATTGAAGTCGTCGATCAAAAACATTAACGTTCTGATTAGGCAAAACTATAGATTATCTATTAATTTATATTGGGATAACAGAATTCGGGCTGTTAATTCTAGCGACCCTAGTATGTTTCCCCAAATAAATAAGATATTTAGAAGAAATGATCAAAACGATCTTCCATGTCTTAAACTCCAGAGGACAACAGATAACGAAGACGTACTAACGATTGCGGGAATTGATCCGGAGGGTGCCGTTTTCGATGACAATTTGTGTATGATAGAAGATCCTCAGGAAAAGGTAGAAGCTGTAGGGGCTGCTTTCCAGCAAGTGTATAAGGTGAATGCTAGCATTCGTCCGAATCATGACCTGGAGAACAGAGCCTTGCTGCACAATTTCTATCTTGGAAATAACATAACGCAATGGCGATCTGAGAATACTGGTTTCACCGGGTTCAATGACGAAAATTTGGCAAACGCCACCATCGCCGAGCGAAATGGACCCAGTTCATTGTTAATTTCGAAGGTAGAACTTCAGTTAATTTTTCAAACATTAAAGAAAAAGAAATCTGCGGGGGTCGATGGTATACCCAACTTTGTGTTACGACATCTCCCTGAGGAAGCCATAGACATTTATACCACACTGTTTAACAACGCATTGAATAATGCATATTATCCAGTGAGTTGGAAGACAGCTGTGGTCCATCCTCTCCCCAAAAAGGGAAAGGACAGCTCCAATCCGGCAAATCTTCGGTCGATAAGTCTTCTTCCAAGTATCAGTAAGGTATTCGAAAAGATTCTCAATAGAGCTCTGTTCAAGTGGGCTGAGGACAAGAATATTATTCCAGACAATCAGTTTGGCTTTAAGGCGGGACATGATACTATTCATGCCGCGTCTAAGTTAGTTTCTGATGTTCAATGGAACAAAGCGAAAAATCAATGCACAGGTGCCGTTCTTGTTGATTTAGAGAAGGCTTTCGACACCGTATGGTTAGAGGGTCTTTATCTGAAATTAACCAGATTTGGCATAAGTAAACCACTGTTATATATGCTTCATGACATGCTCAATGGTAGAAAGTTTGTTGTCAAAAGTGGCAATGTAACTTCCACCACAACTTTTAATATTAAAAACGGTCTACAGCAAGGAGCTGTGAACTCGCCGATTCTTTTTAGTATTTACACCAGCGATCTGATAGGTAGTCTCACTCATGCGATTGCGTATGCCGATGACCTTGTAGCGTACAGGACGGGTCCAAAAGTTGAAGTCATCAGAATTCTCTTGCAGCGTGACTTCGACAAGATTCAGCGATATTGTGATGACTGGAAGTTAAAAATTAACTTTCAGAAATCAGAAACTATCCTGTTTAGAACCCCTTTGTCTAAGGCTTCTAGGGATACAAGAAAGAACTGGAGAAATCTAGTGATCGTTGGACCAAGTGGACATCCACTGGCGAGTAAAGATGTAGTAAAGTACCTTGGTATCTGGCTAGATCAGTATCTATATTTCAATCGACATATAGATGCTGCTCTGGCCAGAGCTAGGGGAGCGTTTGCTCTGACAAGACGGTTGTTTTATAGCAGCCGCCTTGAAAACAGGGTGAAGGTGATTTGCTACATGGCCCTCATCCGGCCAATGATTGCCTATGGGTGCCCTGTGTGGTTTAACGTTTCCCCATCTCAAATGGAAAAGATTCGGATGTTTGAGAGGCAGTGTCTTAGGACCTGTCTTGGATTACACAGAACACCAGAGTCGGAGTACAAACATTATTATGCCAACGAGGTCTTATACAACGGGGCCAATATAAACAGGATAGATAACTTTTTAATTAAGCTGATTCGGGGTCACATTGCAAGAGCGATGACCTCAGCCAATGGACTTATTTTCGGGGCTTATTACCCCAATGAAGAATATAGTGAGAGCGTTTGTCTTAACGGTTTCATCCCGCCCGAGACATTCCTCTATTTAGACAGTCGGGGGCTGATACAGGATAGATTGGCGGTTCCGTTAATCTACCACGTCGGCCGTAGAACTGTGGATCGGCGAATCCTGGTCGAGACGTTGGCTCTGGGAATGGAGCAGAGCGTCTGCGGTTCAGTAGAGCTGTGCCCCTTCGGGACAAAAAGGACTTTTGTAAGCAAGTTCAAAAATACTGGTGGTTATGTGACCACCTTGATATTGATGGTTAGTCGAAGTTATTGCCTTGGCCGACCTGCGTATTTCTAAGGTATAACTAGGTAGATTAAGTAGGACAGTGACGGTGGCACCAAAAAAAAGATAAAAAATCCAAAAAATTGCTGTTTGCTGTCTGTGGATATGTGCTTGAGCGCATACATATGTATATGTGTTAATATATGGATATGTATGGGGTGTGTGCATGTGCATAGGCTGACGACAAAAAAAAAAAAAAAAAAAAAAAAAACGCTGCTGGTGGCTGTTCTAGTTTTAAGTTATTTTAAGTATTTTTAAGTAGTTTTAAGGTATTTACGTATATTTACGTATATTTTAGTTTTATTTAGGTTAATATAGCTTTATTTAGGTACAGGGTAGTTTTAAGTTTTAAAATAAAAAATGTCATTGAAAAACAAGTTTTTTTTAAATAATTTTCTTGTTTAGGTTTAAGTAATATAGATTTTAATTTACACGAGAATTTACGCCGAAAGGCATTTTTAATATATAGCTATAGTATAATTTAGAGCGCCCGTATGGGGCCAGTAAGTTAGTTAAGTTATTCTGTAAGCTAGTTTTTAAGGTTTTTGTCTAGCATTTAAGTTAGTTATAAGTTAAATGGAAAATAAAAATGAATTTCAAAAAAAAATTTCAAAAAAAAAAAAAAAATTCAAAAAAAAAGAGTGGCAGACGACGGATCTGAGCGTGGGTTCGAGTCCCACTGTGGTCGGGGCTTTTTTTTTTTGATTAATTTCTGGGAAAAGGTTACCAGAAATAGAAAGCAACAGGAAAGAGTGATAGGAAAACCAACGGGGACATCGAAAGATGGTCCCCAACAACAAAGAAGGAAGTTGGAGCATCAGGTGATATGTCATCCGACAGCCAAATAGCGTTGCCATCAGGCCAAGCAATAAGACCAACTGCAGCATCAGGGCAGTCCAAAGCCCAAAAAGCAACAACAACAACATAATTATCGGCCGAGTCCGGAACCAGCAACATGGCAACGGCAAAAACATCAAGACCGATAAAAGGGAAAAATAAAGGACCGGCATGTGTTGAAGAATCAGACCCTATGCAGAGAAGGCGCTACATAAGGTATATACCAAATCTGGTAGTCAAAAAAAAAAAACAGCAGATGTTGTAGCAGCCCAGCAAATAGGAGGGCGCGGGCGTTCAGCCAAGTCTTCGGCTCAGGCCAAAATACAGAGGCAGCTGGATAGCTCCTCCAACGACGATGACGACAACAACAAACGACAACAAGCAACGACAACAACGACAAGAATAAAGAAGGCGACGATGAAGCTGAGGCGGACGACATAAACGTCAAAGAGGCTAATGGAGCGATCGCCGCCAACAACCAAAAAGACGAAAACGCCAACCTTACAGGCGAAGAAAACGTCGCTGACGCAGACGCTGATGACATCTC
This sequence comes from Baccha elongata, assembly GCA_951217065.1. Taxonomy (NCBI): domain Eukaryota; kingdom Metazoa; phylum Arthropoda; class Insecta; order Diptera; family Syrphidae; genus Baccha; species Baccha elongata. The sequence goes on along the minus strand of CATNUY010000161.1, from coordinate 1,746,725 downwards.
CTACATGTCTGTTGAAGGAGAAGGACATTACCTCAGTGGCGAGGTAGTCGAGCTGTCTGACGAACAAGAGGACCAGCAGATTGAGGCTTTGACGAGACAAATCACTTCACTCATAGAGCTAGTCGAAGCGCTAAAAAAGAAGCAGGATGCAAGACGGGAGAAGGAGCGCATAGTTGCTCTTGAGCAGCGCACTCGCCAACAAGTGCTTCAAGAGCAAGCTATGCAACAACAGCAGCCACCTCAAGAACAACAACCACTCCCAGACCAGCAGCAGCCACAAAATCAGCAATCAAGGAAGCAGCCACAACAACAGCTTCACAAACAGCAACCGCCTCGGCAACCACAGCATCAGCCTCAGCAGCCACAGATTAAACAACAACAACAACCACAACCACAACAACAACGACAACAGACACAGAAGCAGCAACAGCAGCAGAAACAACGGCAACAGCAACAACCGCAGTAGTCACAACAGCAGCAGACTCAACAGCAACCGACGCAACAACAGCAGAGACAACAGCAGCAGTCACAACAACAGCAAAAACAGCAACAACCACAAGCAAAGAAAGGTAAGGTGCCACCTATTAATACTTTTAAAATGGAAATTAAAGATACCATAGAAATATGTAGGTCGGTCGTAGGCAACAATTTTATAATTAAGCGGCTAAACGCAGACAGGCATTTTATTCAGTGCTTTTCTTTAGAGCACTACAAAAAAGTTAAAGACCTTCTGTCTCAAACTGAAACTGAGTATTATAGTTTTACCCCAAAGGAAGACAAGCTTCAAACAGTCCTCCTGAAGGGTATCGAATCCTCTACGGATCCGCAGGCGCTCTTAGCTGAGCTCCGTCAAGTGGCGAGCGACGATCTCGGTTTTATCGGGGTCAGACCAGACGGGAGAAACGGAAGTTACCATTCTTCCTAGTTCAACTCTCGCCCCAAAGCAAATTGAATGGTTTAAGGAATATAACAGTCCTGGATTACCAAGTTGTACGTGGGAAAAATTAAACAAGCAGAAAGACATGCTTCAATGCATGAACTGCCAAGGGTTCGGACACGTTGCATTTAACTGTGGTATGGACCCAGTCTGTGTTAAATGTGGAGATACAAACAAAACAGGGGAGTGTAATTTCGGCCAAGATAGGGTCACAGATATGACCCAGTTAAAATGTGCGCTCCGCCGAGGCTCCGGGCACCCCGCAAACTATCGGGGATGTCCGAAGTTTCAGGAGATAAAGCAAAACAAAGCCCAAAAGAAAACAGTTGAGGTGAGACGCCCTGAAGTACGCCAGACAACAACTTCCGTCAATCCCGCAATTTTTACGCCCAAATGGCGTCTGGAAAGGGAAAAACGGTACAGCCCCAACCACAGGTGGCCAAACAGGTCGAAGTGCCTACGGCTCCTGTGCCAGAGGCAGATCTGATGCAGGTGTTGCTGACCACTCATGGGCAGTTAACCGACGTGCAAAAGAAAACAGTTGTGGTGAGACGCCCTGAAGTACGCAAGACAACAACTTCCGTCAATCCCGCGATTTCTTACGCATAAATGGCGTCTGGAAAGGGAAAAACGGTACAGCCCCAACCACAGGTGGCCAAACAGGTCCAAGTGCCTACGGCTCCTGTGCCAGAGGCAGATCTGATGCAGGTGTTTCTGACCACTCATGGTCAGTTAACCGACGTGCAAAAACAGATCAGGGAGCAGGCGGCTAGGGTGGATTACCTCTACTCTATTCTGCCGGGAACGCGAAATGGTTAAAGGCGCACTGCCTGAGCGACCCTTTAAGATCCTAGCTGTGAATGTAAATTCGCTGATTAGGACCGAACGTAGAGCAAACCTCTTTCATTTGCTGCAAGACCAAAGTCCTGATGTGTTTATGGCTAGCGAAACTAAGCTAAACCAGAAACACAAACTGACTAATAAAAATTACAATATCATAAGAAGGGATTGGCCCAACTCCTCTCAAGGGAGGGGGGGTCGCAATCTCCATAGTAAAGGGTATTAAACATAAAGTTATATATAACAGTGAAGTGCGAAGATTCGGGTTGCTAGAAACCTGCATCGTTTGCATTCCTCTCCAGCAGGGGAAAAGAATGTACGCAATCGCGGTGTACGCACCTGACGCACCTCAGCCAGCTTATTTTATCGCATAGCTCGAAAAACTTTTCAAATGGTTAAGACTGAACTTGGATGAGAATTATTACCTCATGGCAGGGGACTTAAACGCCAAACATGTAGATTGGGGAAACCAAATACAAAATCCTAGAGGGAACCATCTTTTTAATTGGATGGGTCGATACAGTGTTGAGCGTAGGATTGACCTTCTGGCTACAGATAGACCGTCATTTCCGAGAAAAGGTAGTTTTCTGTATCTTTTACTGCTTGACACACGACTTGTTATAACTGACGCAAGAAATCAACAGACAAGAAGCTGTTTACGAACAATTGAATACGACAGTTACCACTGCGGACTTGCCACCGTAATACAGCTTCCGAATGACCTTGTGAAGTTGGATGAGTATGTGCCTGTGCACTCTTACAATTTCAGTAAGACGCGCTGGCCACGCTTCTCCAACGCCTTGGCAAGAGAAATACGTTCCGATGACATTTCTCCACCAAATTACAGGAACCTGACGAACGTCGAGATCGACGGGTACCTGACTCAAATGGATACGACTATAAAACGAAATATGGACAGAACAATTATAAAATATAAGGAACAAGACCCTACTGGTTTATACAAGAACGCAACAATCGACGCACTACACCGACAAAAAAGTGGACTGCTGACTAGGTTGAAACTTCTTTAAAGACGTTTCACGGACACACGTGATCTGGAGATTAGGACATTGAAGTCGTCGATCAAAAACATTAACGTTCTGATTAGACAAAACTATAGATTATCTATTAATTTATTTTGGGATAACAGAATTCGGGCTGTTAATTCTAGCGACCCTAGTATGTTTCCCCAAATAAATAAGATATTTAGAAGAAATGATCAAAACGATCTTCCATGTCTTAAACTCCAGAGGACAACAGATAACGAAGACGTACTAACGATTGCGGGAATTGATCCGGAAGGTGCCACTTTCGATGATAATTTTTATATGATAGAAGATCCTCGGGAAAAGGTAGAAGCTGTAGGGGCTGCTTTCCAGCAAGTGTATAAGGTGAATGCTAGCATTCGTCCAAATCATGACCTGGAGAACAGAGCCTTGCTGCACAATTTCTATCTCGGAAATAACATAACACAATGGCGATCTGAGAATACTGGTTTCACCGGGTTCAATGACGAAAATTTGGCAAACGCCACCATCGCCGAGCGAAATGGACCCAGTTCATTGTTAATTTCGAAGGTAGAACTTCAGTTAATTTTTCAAACATTAAAGAAAAAGAAATCTGCGGGGGTCAATGGTATACATTGTGTTACGACATCTCCCTGAGGAAGCAATAGACATTTATACCACACTGTTCAACAACGCATTGAATAATGCATATTATCCAGTGAGTTGGAAGACAGCTCCATCCTCTCCCCAAAAAGGGAAAGGACAGCTCCAATCCGGCAAATCTTCGGTCGATAAGTCTTCTTCCAAGTATCAGTAAGGTATTCGAAAAGATTCTCAATAGAGCTCTGTTCAAGTGGGCTGAGGACAAAAATATTATTCCAGACAATCAGTTTGGCTTTAAGGCGGGACGTGACACTATTCATGCCGCGTCTAAGTTAGTTTCTGATGTTCAATGGAACAAAGCGAAAAATCAATGCACGGGTGCCGTTCTGGTTGATTTAGAGAAGGCTTTCGACACCGTATCGTTAGAGGGTCTTTACCGAAAATAATTTAGATTTGGCATAAATAAACCATTGTTATATATGCTTCATGACATGCTCAATGGTAGAAAGTTTGTTGTCAAAAGTGGCAATGTAACTTCCGCCACAACTTTTGATATTAAAAAAGGTCTACAGCGAGGAGCTGTGAACTCGCCGATTCTTTTTAGTATTTACACCAGCGATCTGATAGGTAGTCTCACTCATGCAATTGCGTATGCCGATGACCTTGTAGCGTACAGGACGGTTCCAAAAGTTGAAGTCATCAGAATTCTCTTGCAGCGTGACTTCGACAAGATTCAGCGATATTGTGATGACTGGAAGTTAAAAATTAACTTTCAGAAATCAGAAACTATCCTGTTTAGAACCCCTTTGTCTAATACTTCTAGGGATACAGGAAAGAACTGGAGAAATCTAGTGATCGTTAGACCAAGTGGACATTAACTGGCGAGTAAAGATGTAGTAAAGTACCTTGGTATCTGGCTAGATCAGTATCTATATTTCAATCGACACATAGATGCTGCTCTGGCCAGAGCTAGGGGAGCGTTTGCTCTGACAAGACGGTTGTTTTATAGCAGCCGCCTTGAAAACAGGGTAAAGGTGATTTTCTACATGGCCCTCATCCGGCCGATGATTGCCTATGGGTGCCCTGTGTGGTTTAACGTTGCCCCATCTCAAATGGAAAAGATTCGGGTGTTTGAGAGGCAGTGTCTTAGGACCTGTCTTGGATTACACAGAACACCAGAGTCGGAGTACAAACATTATTATGCCAACGAGGTCTTATACAACGGGGCCAATATAAACAGGATAGATTACTTTTTAATTAAGCTGATTTGGGGTCACATTGCGAGAGCGATGGCCTCAGCCAATGGACTTATTTTCGGGGCTTATTACCCCAATGAAGAATATAGTGAGAGCATTTGTCTAAACGGTTTCATCCCGCCCGAGACATTCCTCTATTTAGACAGTCGGGGGCTGATACAGTATAGATTGGTGGTTCCGTTAATCTACCACGTCGGCCGTAGAACTGTGGATCGGCGACTCCCGTGTGATCGAGACGTCGGCTCTGGGAACGGAGCAGAGCGTCTGCGGTCGTTTGTTTGTGGGTATGTGCATTTGGCGCTGTTATATATGTATATATGTCAATACATGCATATGTATAAGCGTGTGTGCATATGCATAGGCTGCTGCGAAAAAAAAATGCTGCTGGTGGCTGTTCTAGTTTGAAGTTATTTTAAGTATTTTTAAGTAGTTTTAAGTTATTTACGTATAATTATTACGTATATTTTAGTTTTTTTTTTCATTTCATTGATTTGTTTATTAAGTGTCAACATTTTGCTTACAATGCATTCGGATAGTTATAATATAGAGATGAGAATAATATATATATTCTTAGCAACTATAAATTTTTAATAATACGGAAAGATATTTAATTTAGTGTTTATTGTTTTAAGAAAAATTGTGCAAAAACTCATTGGTAATTTTACTAAAATTAACTTAAGACTAAATAATAAATACTTAAATATAATATTAAACTAATTCAAGTTATGCGGCAATGTTATTTTATACTGTATTTTCATTACATATAAATCTATAGATTAACTTTTCGTAAATTTTTAAACAATTTTCTTTTATGGATACCCGCAATTTCATGCAAATCAATCGTTGAGAAATGCCAAAGAAGGTTTAAGATTGTTTTGAGTATCTTATTTTGACAAATCTGAATTTTTTTGTAATGACACTCTGCACATTTAAACCAACATGGAGATGCATATAACATAGCCGGTAGGAAAACCACTTTATAAATTAATAATTTATTTTTAATGCTAAGATGAGAGTTTCTGTTTAAAAGTGGAAACAAGATTTTGATAAGAAATTGACCTTTCCTTACACTTGCGGAAGTTTGACTTGCGTTAGGCTTTTATCTAGAGTAACTCTTAAATATTTAATAGTTTTTTCTCATTGATTTGGAGAATTACACACCGTTAGATTAGTTTGGGGCAAGTTGCTTTGCTTACGTTTCTTTGTAAAAAAACATATTTTAGTTTTATTTAGGTTAATTTAGTTATTTAGGGAAAGGGTAGTTTTAAGTTTTTATATAAAATGTTAGAGAAAAACGAGTTTTAAAGAATTTTCTCGTTTAGTTTTAAGTCATATTGAATTTTAATTTAAGTTAGTTTTTACGCTGAAAGGCATTTTTAATATATAGTTATAGAGTAATTTAGAGCGCCCGCATGGGGCCAGTAAGTTAGTTAAGTTATTCTGTAAGCTAGTTTTTAAGGTTTTTGTCTAGCATTTAAGTAGTTATAAGTTAAATTGAAAATAAAAATTGAACTTAAAATAAAAAAAAAAAGAGTGGCAGACGACGGATCTGAAGGGCAGGGGTTCGAGTCTAACTGCGGTCAGGGCTTTTTTTTTAAATAAATTCTGGGAAGAGGTTACCAGAAATAGAAAGCAACAGGAAAGAGTGATGGGAAAACCAACGGGGACATCGAAAGATGGTTCCCCAACAACAAGGAAGACAGTTATAGGAGCATCAGGTGATGTATCATCCGACAGCCAAGTAGCAGGGCCATCAGGCCAAGCAGCAACTAGGGCAACTGCAGCACAGTAGTCCAAGGCTCAAAGAGCACCAACAACGGCAGAAGCTGGATCATCCATGTCCAAGATAGGTAGGAGCATCAACAACAACAACGACAACACCATCGTCATCGGCACGTGCCGAGGTCGGAACCAGCAGCATGGCAACTGCAAGAACGTCAAGCCCTATTTAAGGGAAAAATCCAGGACCAGCATGTGTCAAAAAACAAGATCCTTTGAAGAAAAGGCGGTACATAAGGTATATACCAAATCTGGTACTTCAGAAGCGTACCTCAGTTGTAGAAGCAGCCCAGAAAATAGGAGGACGCGGGCGTTCAGCCAAGGCTTCGGCTCAGGCCAAAATAAAGAGGTAACTGAATAGCTTCCTAACGACGATGACGACAACAACGAAAACAACGCCAAGAACGAAGAAGGCGACGATGAAGCTGAGGCGGATGACATCCACGTCGAAGAGGCTGACGGAGCGATCGCCGCCGACAATCAAAACGACCAAGACGCCAGTCTAACAGGCAAAAAAAACGCCGCTGACGCAGATGCTGATGATATCTCATATATGTCTGTGGAAGGAGAAGGACATTACGTCAGTGGTGAGGTAGTCAAGCTGTCTGACGAAGAAGAGGACCAGCAAATTGAAGCTTTGAGGGAGCCAATCTCTTCGCTCATAGAGCTTGTTGAAGTGCTCAAACAGAAGCTGGAGGCAAGACGGGAGAAGGAGCGTATAGTTGCTCTTGAGCAGTGCATCCGCCAACAAGCGTTCCAAGAGCAAGCTACGCAACAACAGCAGCCTCTTCAAGAACAACAACCACTCCCAGACCAGCAGCAGCCACAGAAGCAGCAATCAAGAAGCAGCCACAACAACAGCTTCACAAGCCACAACAACCACCTCGGCAATCACTTCATTAGCCTCAGCAAAAACAAGTAAAACAACAACAACAACAACCACAACAAAACCGACAACAGGCACAGAAGCAGCCACAGCAGCAGCAACAACCGCAACAGCAACAACCGCAGCAGTCACAAAAGCAGCAGACTCAACAGCAGCCGAAACAACAGCAACAGAGACAACAGCAGCAGTCACAACAACAACAGCAACAGCCGCATGCAAAAATAGGTAAGGTGCCACCAATTTAAACCTTTGAAATGGAAATAAAAGACACTATAGAAATATGTAGGTCGGTCGTAGGCAACAATTCTACAATTAAGCGGCTAAACGCAGAAAGGCATTCGATTCAGTGCTATTCTTTAGCGCACTACAAAAAAGTTAAAGACCTTCTGTCACAAACAAAAACAGAGTAGTTTCACCCCAAAGGAAGACAAGCTTCAAACAGTCCTCCTGAAGGGTATCGAATCCTCTACGGATCCGCAGGCGCTCTTAGCTGAGCTCCGTCAAGTGGCGAGTGACGATCTCGATTTTATCGGGGTCAGATGGTTCACCACAGTCAAAGCCAGATGGGAGAAACAGAATTTACTATTCTTCCTAGTTCAACTCTCACCCCAAAGCAAATTGAGTGGTCTAAGCAAAAACAGATGAGGGAACAGGCGGCTAGGGTCGATTACCTCTACTCTATTCTGCCGCCAACGCTAAATGGTTAAAGGCGCGCTGCCTGAGCCACTCTTTAAAATCCTAGCTGTGAATGTAAATTCGCCGATTAGGACCAAACGTAGAGCAAACCTCTTTCATTTGCTGCAAGATTAAAGCCTTACCCAGAAACACAAATTTACTTATAAAAATTACAATATCGTGAGATAGGATCTTTTCAAGGGGGTGGGGTCACAATCTTCATATGAAAGGGCATTAAACATAAAGTTATATAAAGTGTTTGGCCACTCAAATGAAACAATTTTTTTAACTAAATTGGCTCGACAAAGAGTTGGCTCTGTATTGAGTTGTCACTTATGATTTCGTTCCATCGCGAGTGTGGTCACGATGTAGCCAAATGGCTCACGATGGCGCTATTTGGACTAAGGTCAGTCCATAATAAGTGACCACTAGACGGAGCCAATTCCTTATCGATTAAATTTGATTGACTAGAACAAAAATAAAACTGTGTTTTCGGAACAATTTAATTTCTAGAGGCCATTTTATTTACTCGTTAAACCTGTCGTTTTACAGATGCTGTTCCTATCATATATTTATGAAAAGATAAAGAGAGCGCAATAGTGAAACGACGTTCGTTCAATCGTTCTAATTTTGAAAAAATTTGTTCTTGTTCTTACAAACACTATATTATGATTGATGTCAAATGGTTAACCATGAAAGGTCGACTAAGTAGTCAATTCCTATATTAGTTAAGGTTTAAAAAAAATATAGTACTACGCAGTTTATATCTAATGCTATAGAGCTATTTAATAATTTTCAGCCCGCAAACAAAATTTCAGACTTCACAAACACACATTTTCAAAAATAACCATATAATCTAAATAGTTCATTATTCTATAAAAAAAAAACGCTAGAAATTTACCCCTTCACTTTATTTGCCGCATTTTCATTTTGTCACAATTTAATAAATTAAATATAAATCACTCATATGATCTTATTGGTTTTTAAAGACCATAAAATTAAAATCTATTGTGAATCAAACCAATTTTTTTTAATGTACGCTGCCTTGCCTGCAAAAAACAAAAAGGTTTTGTTACGCATGAACGAACACAAAATGTCTGATCAATAATGGGACTTTCCATTGCAGATTAACCCCTCTTTGTACTACCAGCAATGCAATAATGAGCTGTCGATTTGGTGAATGGGTTTTATTTTTGTTTTATTTTATTTTAATTGTGATGAATTGTGTGCGAAATATTTAAGAACTAATTGTTATCATGAAATGTAACAGTTTTAAATAGATTTTTTAGTTCTTGAAGATCTTTTGAAAAATTCAAGTTTGACGGCCATGTTGGTTATAGATTCACAGACAAGAAATAGAATTAATTATTCTAGCAAAATGACAAAAATAGATAAATTTGAAGTCGCGTTCCATTTGCCACGAAATAAATCAATTTATTTATTGAAATCTGTTTTTACCAATGGAAAGTCCCATAAATATCTATGACTGATATCACAGCTCTCAAATACCCAGCACTGTAAAGGTGGCACTGAAATATTCGGCAATGAAAGGCCGGCACAGAAATGTAGGCGGGGAAAAGTTATGGCCAGGCCCCAGTTTTCATTCTCGTACTGAAAAACGGTTCTCCTAGGAGTCTATTCCTTTACTGGGTTGTTTTGGTATGTGTTAAGAATTAAAATCATCATAAATGATATTGCCTTTTTGTTGACATTTATAAAATCAATTAATAATAATTGCACTTACCAAACAAGTTGTGAATTACCCTACTAAAATCTATTATACTACATTTTGATAAAACTTACTGTATTCTGCCGTAATCTCAATTCTTAAATTTAACTTAACTGCTTTCCTCTCAATTCAATCATACATTACTTTTGTTATCTCCTTCGTAATCTGCCGCTGCTTGCAAACTTGCAATTGGTATTTTATTCAGTCTCTTTGAAGTTAGCCACCACCAGAAGCAGTCGCAGCAGCAGCAGATCACTCGGGAGTTTTAAGTATCATTTCATATATAAAACACATTACATATATTTTATAACACGAATATTATACACCCTTTCATGGATTAATTAAACAAGCAAAAAACACGAATTTACATTGATTACTTTATTATAAAGACAAAACAATTAAAAACAATATACAGTCCACAATCAAATACTACACAAAACAGTATGAGAAATTTGACGATATGACACACTGGGTGGTGTGAATAAAAACTGAGGGAACACTCCAAGTGTGCCCTCTTGAGTAAAGTATAGCCTTTTTATTTATTTATTTATCAACAATCACCCGAAGATAAAGGAGATATTGTTTTACTTTATTAGTTTAATACAAGCAACAAAAACTTACGTCTAAGGTATCTATATAACTTAAGAACTACGATTTTGTGTTAGAGGTAAAGATGTTGAGAGCGAGAAAGAGCAAGCGAGCTTTTTAGGAATGGGAAAGTGATAAGGTTAAGAGCTGGTATTGAGAGATATTTTAAGAGAGTGTTTGCTGGAATGAAAATCAATGAAATTTTGCATACTGTTAGAAGTTCGAAGGTCATTGGTTCATTAATTCCATAGTTTGTGCGGTAGAAGTTAACGTCAATGAGTGACACCGATCCCCGATTTCTAGGATTAGTGCGCAAATAATTTTTTTGAAGAAGGGCAGGGAATCAATGTTACCAGCTAAAAGCTTGTTGTGAAATTTTCCACCTTTATATCGACCCGACGGACTGACTATAATCAAAATTATTTTTAAACAATATTGGATTTTCGAATCCAATATTGTCGAAGATCGAACGCGAATTAAATTCTTTACGTTTAAACTATTATTAATCAAAATTGCACACTGCAAACAAAATCAAAATTGCACACTGCCGATGTGCCGCGAAAATTATTATGACACTTTACGAGAAATGTCAGTCGATATGTCAACAGGTGAAAGAATTCACCACAGGTAGCAATAAAAGTATTGCCAGCACGGTAGCTCAGCCTAAGGGGGGGTTTCGATTAGTGAATATTTTATTAATCGAGGTAATTAATAAAATTGAGATAAAATTGATATCAAAATGATATCGAAATACGACGAGATGAATTTCTCTAAGTCGTATTGTTTAAAGTGGGCGCCAGGAAACTTTTTAATGGAAGTTTACCAAAACCAAGAGCTGAAAAATTATTCTTCAAAACAAAGTTATGAAATAAAAGAAAGGTTTTGTTTTCCAGATGGGAAATTAAAATTATGTTTTATTGCCTGGAAAACCTTGGCCGAAGCCGGGATTAAAAACCAGGATCTTTTATAAAAGAGAAAGATACAAATGGAATTATTGAGATTGACAGAAGGTCAATTCTCGATAAATGTAGTGCAAGCAAAAAAAAAGAAAAGAATATGAATATAATCACAAAACCGATAAAAGAAATCACTCGAAGATAAGACAAAAAAAATCAAAAGCGGTAAACGCGTCCCGTAATATCGGGAAATTAACAAAGGTCAAAAGGACGAATAAGAAAAAAATATTGAAGAACACCAATAAGCAATATTCTTAAAACAAAGAAAACACTATACTTAGCTTTTACGACTTCCCCAACAGCTACTACTGTCCTTCCTCAATAAATTTTTGTTTCCTCACAGCAGAACACCAAAAATCTTCAACTCAATAAAATTTTACAAAAACGCTCGTACCGAAAATTACGTCTCTTTCAAAAAATTCTTCACACAATTGTTCCTTAGTCTTCTAATAGCTTTGGGCGCAATCTCAAAAGTGGCCATCATCATGGCGATCTTGACCCTCCCGGCTACCTGCCCTTAGGCAATCCTCTCGGATCTTTTGCGTGGTGATCGATCTGTCTCGGTCCCGCAACTTCCTCCATCCATAAGATTGGGGTGTGCGACCGAGAAGCCAGGTATCTTTCATCGCACGCGATCTCTTTAAAAAGGTGATGTGATCACCCAGTAGCTCAATGAGTGAGTTCAGCTCTTCACTTTCCAACCCATTCCAGCCAAGAATTTCTGGAAAAATCGTGTGGAATTCCTCGCATTACCGAGTATCTACACGCGCTAGTTTTGGTTGAGGAAAGACTACTTATGTGGTGTTGAAGGAAGTCGGTAGCCAAGCCTATAATTAAAATAAAAGTTATTTAGATATTCTTGGAGTGATTTTTTCTATCGTTAATATGTACTTTATGGTGGGCCCTCGGCCATACTACGTTAAAGTTGGTGTGACTTTATACACACATTGTTGGGCATGGGTATCGTCTTCATGCCTTGACGATATTGTTCAACCAATATGTGGTCCAACCGTCGCACAGTTCGTTGGTGTGGAATCCTTTCGCACACTTTGGTAAGACCTGTTAAATTTGCTTTCCCAAAATGCTAGAAGAGCAGGTCACTGGCTGATGGTCCAGGTTTCTACTAAAATCTTCCAGAATTTTGAGGCCGCAGTAGGAATTGTTAAGGGTGGTTAGCAAAAAGGGAGATGAAACTTGTTGTGGTAACATTTACCGAAACAAATCCCACCCTTACCTCCTAGGAAATGTAGTTGCCGTTGGTTAACGCCATAGGTAACACATTTCTAAAGACGGCCCCAGAGAAATGAAAATAATTTCCATCAGAAAAAAAAATCGTGAACTAAATTCAATTTAACAAAATCAAAGTGCAAAGTAATCAAAGCAAAAAAAGTAAACTACGTTAATCATTAAAAACTTCGGATGCATTTGTAAACGGTTTTAAATCTTTAACATGCCAAATTCCGCGTTCTTTACCATTACTATCTTTCAAGACCTATGTCTAAGGTGACAAACGCTTATCAATTACAAACGGACCGACAAATTTCGGTGCTAATTTGGCTGCATAATAATTCGCGGCATCCGAAAGCGTGAAATTCCTGCGCCATACAAGTTCGCCGGGGTGATATTGAACATCACGCCGTCGAAGATTGTAGGCTTCCGCAGAACGTTTAGAAGCTACTCCCAGCTTCTTCACAATATCGGCCCTAAGCCTTTGAAAGCGTTCCCTGATCCCCTCCGGATCCTGAACGTCTTCTGAATCATTCCCTACAGATGGTACTTTTTTACCCGAAGTTACCATTTCCCTCCCGAAGTTGGCATAGTAAGGAGACACTCCCAAAACATCGTGTTGTGACGTGCGAATGGCGCACGCCACTTTACTCAGTTGAGTATCGCAAACTCGTTGATTTTCCCCAACATATGCCCTTAAGGTGGTTTTAAGGATCTGATTGATCTTCTCCGCAGGATTCGCCTGCGGGTGATAATGGGCTGTAAATTTTATTTGTGACGCGTACGCCTGGCAAAGCGTTTTCAATTCCTTCGATCGGAATTGGGGACCGTTGTCACAGACGGTCACTTTTGGTATGCCAAAAAGTAGGAAGACATTGTCTTCGAGTTCCCTACAGATAGCTTTTGCAGTAGCCGATCTTAACGCAAACAGTAGTGGAAACTTTGTGAAGTAATCCACCACCGTCAAAATGTATGTAAAACCCCTACTAGATTTAGGAAGCGGCCCTACCAAATCTATACAAATCATCTCCCACGGTGATTTGATTCCTACCCTCTCCGTCATGAACCCAGCTGGTTTTTCATTAATAGGTTTCACCTGTTGGCAAACTTGACAACTCCTAACGTACTTGGTGATATCAGCTCTCATTTTTGGCCAGTAAAACTTTGCCGCTATCCTGGCAAAAGTTTTCCTAACTCCCATGTGACCCGCTAATGGGTTATCATGATTATCTTGTAAAATCCCTAACCTATCCTTTTTACCTATCACTCTCTTCCATTCTTGATTATCTTGATGAACTATAATATGACTAGCCTTTACGAGCTTGAACAACTGTCCATGTTCAACTCTCCAGGCCGGAAACCTAAGTGGATTGGCATTCACTTGCGCAATCATTTTTACTACCGATTTCGAAGTCAAACTGTTGTAACCTAATGGCCCAACGAGCCAACCTACCCTGTGGATCTTTCAAATTACTTAGCCATACCAAGGAATAATGATCAGTTACGACAGTAAATCGAACACCTTCGAGATACGGTCGCAACTTCTCAATAGCCCAAAGCACAGCCAAGCATTCCTTCTCTGTCGTACTATAATTCCTTTTGTTCCTATTTAGAGACCTACTAAGGTAACAGACAACCTTTTCTCCCTCATCAAAGTTCTGTGAAAGAACTGCACCGATACCAAAATCTGACGCGTCTGTTTGAACGACAATAGGTCGTTTAAAATCTGGGCAAGTGAGTATAGGTGCTGTCACCAAACACTCTTTTGCCTGCCTAAAGCTATCCTCGCATTCTTGAGTCCAAGTGAACTTCCTATTCTTTTTTAATAAGTCTGATAACGGTCTAAGTAATTCCGCGAAATTTGGTACAAAACGACGGTACCATGAAACTGTCCCTATAAAACTCCTAACCTCTTTGACATTCCTCGGTGCTGGAATCCTAACCATACTGTCTACTTTTTCAGGATCGACATGCAACCCATTACGATCCACTATATATCCTAAAAATTTAAGCGAAGGCATGCAAAAATTGCATTTTTCCTTGCTAACCTTTAATACGGCATCGCTCAACCTTTTCATCACTTCACTGAGAACTTCGAGATGTTTTTCAAAAGTTTCGGCAATGATAATGATGTCGTCTAAATAGACGAAAACGAATGGCTCAAGATCGGCACCCAATACCGTGTCGATAAATCTTTGCCAAGTCGCCGGTGAGTTATGAAGTCCGAAAGGCATTCTCCTAAACTGAAATAAACCTCGCCCAGTTTCCTCCTCCATAGGTATCTGCCAGTACGCTGACTTGATATCTAGTGAAGACAAGAACCTAGCACCACGAAGCCTATCTAAAATTGAACTAATATACGGTAAGGGATACGCATCCCTATCCGTATTCTTATTCAGCTTCCTATAGTCTACGCAGAATCTAAAGAGCCATCTTTCTTTTTTACTAACAGTATTGGAGATGACCAAGCACTTGTCGATCTCTCAATAACTCCTGTCTCTAACATTTCATTAAGTTCCCTATCTATATGAACCTGCATTGCTGGGGAAACCGGATAGTACCGTTGTTTTATCGGCTCTGCCGACGTCCTAATTTTGTGCTCGACTAGTGTTGTGCAACCTTAGCCCTCGAGTATTTTCCTAAACGAATCCTCCACTAATGTTTCTAAAGCTTTTATTTCCCTATCATCCAACTCTGATCGTTCTATAATAGAACATACCGAAACAGCAATGTTCTGTTCGGAAAAATTCCACTCTCGTGACCTGAGATCCGGGACAATGCCCGACAGCGCCCAAAAATCTGCGCCTAAAATCACAGTGTGCTGCAAAGTTGGTATAATTAAGCAATCAATAAGGATTGCCCTATCCTCAACTACTATTGGAAGAGAGAGTGTCCCTAACACTTCGACACCTGACCCGTCTGCCAAACACACGCAGTGGACAGTGTCTTTCTTCACAGTAAACCCTAAATCACCAAGTATTTTCCATGAGTCCCTACCTATTATGGTCCTGGAAGCTCCTAAATCTAGTAGTCCTACGAATTCAGAACCATAAATACTAATTTTTAAAAATGGTCTCCTATCATTCCCGTTTGCCTCCAGGGTGAACCATAAATGAACCCTATTTACCAACTGGTTTCCAGCAGGCAAAAACCCTAACGCTTCTGAACTCCTCGCCCTGCTGCCGCAGGAGTTCGCTGCCCATTTCCCGAGCATTTCCTACACTCTGATCTTTTGACCCCTAAAGCCCCACACCCGTAACAACGCCTAGGAGCGGAACACCTATCTGCATAATGGCCTGATCCATTACACTTAAAACACCGAATGCTCGAATTGGCACGAGATTGGTTCGATGATTGGGCCTGACGATGAGTTTCGTTGTTCTCTGTAATAACCGAAACCGATGGAGTATCGACACCTTCATATGCTAGATCCGGTTCTAGCAAAGACCTTTTCTGCCTAACACTTGGTGGTGGAACATACGCATCTACGTTGGCCCTAACGGCTTCTAAACTCCTACCTAACGTCACCAAATCTGACACACAAGTTGGTTTCGCCAAACCAAGTTGTGTTTGGTAAAAGGGTGTCAAGTTCCTTTGGATCATTGACAACCTTCTACTTTCAGTTATGGGTTCTGTCAATCTACCAAACAAATTCGACATCGTCGCGACATAGACACCGATGGATTCGTCCTTGCCTTGAGTCCGACGCCTAATCTCCTCTAAAAGCTGATCGTCATAATTCAGTGGCAAGAATTCGAGTTTCAACTCTTTCACGAGTTTCTGCCACGAATTAACCGAAACCCTAACTGCCCTATACCAAATCAATGCTTTTCCGACGAAAAGCTCTACTGCTGACCTAAAAAGTTGGGTTTCCGACACCCCCCTAGCCTGTCTCATTTCCTCAATCCTCTCTAGAAATGCATTCACTGAGGTACCGCAGCGTTCCCCAGTGAATTTAACCTCCCATTTGGCGATGTTGAGGAATCGGTCCGATTCCACATAAATCCTTCCTGGAACAAAATCCCCATTTTCAGTATTATTCCTCCTACTGCCTTCTTCTCCTAAGCTTGTTGGTGTATCGACAGCAGTACTTATTGACACACTTCTTGTTGTTGCAGCCGGAATCTGTTTATCCCTTTCCTTTTCCCTTACAACCTGTTCTTCCTCAATATCCTCCTCATCATCCCTCTCTAATACCGACATGGTCATAATCACCTTATTTTTCAAGGCAAGCTTTGATTTATCCTGACTTTCATTTTCAGGAATGCTCCTATCTAACCTACGCAAGCACCATTCTACTTTCGTCAAAATCTTTAAATATTCACCCGAAGTTTCCGACTTCGGGGGATTCTCTAAAAGTTTCCCTATCTCGACTACTTTCTTTTCAACTGCCATCAAATCCTCTTCGAAAGTGAAAGGATATGATGCAGCTACAAAAGAATTCCTACGTTCTAACTTAAGCGTTGTCCTAAGAGACTTCCTCATTTCTTCAACCGTTCCGACAATTAACCCGCGACATTCTATTTCATAGGTAATCTCGTCCTGAGATAACCTATTAATCTGACTCACGTCCATATTACACAAAACTATTTTCCAAAAGGACCCACGAAACAAATTTAAAAAGGTACCTATGTATGTGAATAATCTTAAGCTAAAAGAAAAGTTAAAAAAAACTCAGCACTCTGATTGATACCAAAAAGAAAACAAGCAAACGCGAAGGAACCGAAAAGGGAGGTAAAAGTCTCAAAAATCCGAAGAAAATTTTTTTTCTTTTTATTTAAAAACACTTTAATTAAACTGTATATAGGAACTAACGATTTCAAAAAAAAACATCCACGAAAACCCGTCGTTGAACAAGATTTTATTTTAACTTTAGTTAGCAATATGGCAAGAGAAGAGAAGAAAAAAAATCTAAAAAAAATATTTCCCAAACAAATTCCTACAACCTAAAATGGCAACACTTGTTCAATTAATTTATTAATTATTAAATTCGATCGAATTAAAATATCGAAAGAAAATTAAAAAAAAATCTATTAAAAGAATTAAAATAGCAAAATGGCAACACTTGAATATTGAACAAAACTTCACTAACATAAGCAATCTATTTTCACAAAAGGTGCGAGAGAGAACACTATATTATCACTATCACAAAATGGATTCCAAAAGCAAAAAATATAACTTTATATAAAAGTAAAATAAATATCAAAATCAATGAAAATTATGTATATGTATGCACTATGAATATGAAACAATGTAGGTATGCAAAAACTTAAACCATATTCCAAGGACTCACTTATTTTTCAGCCAAAATAAAACACTCCTGAATTCCCTCTTTTCCTTTTGTAAGGTTATATCCTTAGGCCTCCTGTGGCCGTAAATTCCCCGAGACAGCACACCTAAATGAAAAACAACAATACCAAGTAATTAAATCTTTAAAAAAAGTAAATCACAAAAACAATTAACTTCCCTAAACACAGTACAAAACCGAACAATCACAAGTAGGTATTCCAGCCAAAAAAAGAAAGCCCCACGTTGGGCGCCAAATTGTTGTGAAATTTTCCACCTTTATATCGACCCGACGGACTGACTATAATCAAAATTATTTTTAAACAATATTGGATTTTCGAATCCAATATTGTCGAAGATCGAACGCGAATTAAATTCTTTACGTTTAAACTATTTTAATTAAACAAAATCAAAATTGCACACTGCCGATGTGCCGCGAAAATTACTATGACACTTTACGAGAAATGTCAGTCGATATGTCAACTGGTGAAAGAATTCACCACAGGTAGCAATAAAAGTATTGCCAGCACGGTAGCTCAGCCTAAGGGGGGGTTTCGATTAGTGAATATTTTATTAATCGAGGTAATTAATAAAATTGAGATAAAATTGATATCAAAATGATATCGAAATACGACGAGATGAATTTCTCCAAGTCGTATTGTTTAAAGTGGGCGCCAGGACACTTTTTAATGGAAGTTTACCAAAACCAAGAGCTGAAAAATTATTCTTCAAAACAAAGTTATGAAATAAAAGAAAGGTTTTGTTTTCCAGATGGGAAATTAAAATTATGTTTTATTGCCTGGAAAACCTTGGCCGAAGCCGGGATTAAAAACCAGGATCTTTTATAAAAGAGAAAGATACAAATGGAATTATTGAGATTGACAGAAGGTCAATTCTCGATAAATTTAGTGCAAGCAAAATAAAAAGAAAAGAATATGAATATAATCACAAAACCGATAAAAGAAATCACTCGAAGATAAGACAACAAAAATCAAAAGCGGTAAACGCGTCCCGTAATATCGGGAAATTAACAAAGGTCAAAAGGACGAATAAGAAAAAAATATTGAAGAACACCAATAAGCAATATTCTTAAAACAAAGAAAACACTATACTTAGCTTTTACGACTTCCCCAACAGCTATCACAGTCCTTCCTCAACAAATTTTTGTTTCCTCACAGCAGAACACCAAAAATCTTCAACTCAATAAAATTTTACAAAAACGTTCGTACCAAAAATTACGTCTCTTTCAAAAAATTCTTCACACAATTTTTCCTTAGTCTTCTAATAGCTTTGGGCGCAATCTCAAAAGTGGCCATCATCATGGCGAGCTTGACCCTCCCGGCTACCTGCCCTTAGGCAATCCTCTCGGATCTTTTGCGTGGTGATCGATCTGTCTCGGTCCCGCAACTTCCTCCATCCATAAGATTGGGGTGTGCGACCGAGGAGCCAGGTATCTTTCATCGCACGCGATCTCTTTAAAAAGGTGATGTGATCACCCAGTAGCTCAATGAGTGAGTTCAGCTCTTCACTTTCCAACTCATTCCAGCCAAGACTTTCTGGAAAAATCGTGTGGAATTCCTCGCATTACCGAGTATCTACACGCGCTAGTTTTGGTTGAGGAAAGACTACTTATGTGGTGTTGAAGGAAGTCGGTAGCCAAGCTTATAATTAAAATAAAAGTTATTAAGATATTCTTGGAGTGATTTTTTCTATCGTTAATATGTACTTTATGGTGGGCCCTCGGCCATACTACGTTAAAGTTGGTGTGACTTTATACACACATTGTTGGGCATGGGTATCGTCTTCATGCCTTGACGATATTGTTCAACCAATATGTGGGCCAACCGTCGCACAGTTCGTTGGTGTGGAATCCTTTCGCACACTTTGGTCAGCCCTGTTAAATTTGCTTTCCCAAAATGCTAGAAGAGCAGGTCACTGGCTGATGGTCCAGGTTTCTACTAAACTCTTCCAGAATTTTGAGGCCGCAGTAGGAATTGTTAAGGGTGGTTAGCAAAAAGGGAGGTGAAACTTGTTGTGGTAAAATTTACCGCAACAAGCTGATGAATAAAAACAGTGTCAGCTACTTTGCGACGTATGTCAAGTGGTTGCAAATTAATGAGCTGAAGACGATCTTCATACGGTGCGAAGTGAAACGTATCGGGCCAGGGTAATCCGCGAAGTGCAAAACAAAGGAATCTTCGTTGAACGGCTTCGAAGGGAGTAAGAAACATAAAATGATGACCATACCTGGCTGGCATATTCAAGAAAGGAACTGACAAATGTAAGGTATAGAGATTTAGTAACTATAGTATCTGGCAACAAATACAATAAATTTTGTACGGTCGACATGTTATTTCGTGTTTGTGTACATGTGCAGATCAATTGCATTTGCGCTGCGAACGACGCCAATTTCGAGACGGTGTGATAATACAGATAGACAAGTGTGAGCGAATTTCAAAGAAAGTGTCAATGTTTTGCTGTGCTGTTGATCCGTAAGGCACAAAGCATAACACGCAAATACACACACACAGTCAAGCACAAATGGAAAAAGAAAGAAATAAAAAAAAAAAAGTTGTGCGAGCAACTTTATTGTTTGCTGGGGGTGTAAATAAAAACCAAGTGTGACTTAAAAGTTTTCAAGACAGAGGAAAATGTATCCTGAACAATTTCAATGATTACTATGTGTAACTTTAACGTTTGCAAATTAAGGAAAATTTGGCATTGTTAAAACAAGGAAAAATTGGGTTCGCGTGTGTGCCTTAAATGAGTGCAAGTGTAATGTAAGCTATGAAAAGAAATTATGTGCGAGTGCCTTTGATGAGGGCTATGTGAAATTGAATATTTACATCATACATTTTTCACAAGACTGCTTGTTGAGAGCAAAGCAATGTTAAGAAAAAGGAATATCATATAGTGAAAGACGAATAACAAGAATATAAAAAATAAAAATTGTGCGAACGTAAATGTTGTAGTGTCGACTTGATTGCAAGGACAAAGCACATTTATGAACCTCACACTATGTAAGTATTCGTAATACCGTTCTGAATTGGTGTGTTTAAGCGTCGCGTCGCTATAAAAATAGTATGTGAATATTTTGGATGAAACAAACTTGCGTCTTATTGATATATATTATTTTAGATTTGGCTTAACTTGTTGGCGTTACGCCATTTGATTTCAAGGCAAGCACTTTTGGAGGTGGATTTGAATGGCAGGCTTGGGTACGAGCATTTGATTGGTATTTGCAAGCGAATAACATTACCAACGATCACGGTAAGTTTGTCAAATTGATGCATTTGGCTGGACCGAAGGAGCAAGAATTATTTACCACACTGTCAGTGCCTGAAAGTGTAATCACCAAGTAAATCGGGAACACATTTGACAGAGTACAGAATGGAGCTGGTTAAGTTGAAATAACATTTCCAACCAAAGAAGAACTTAACATACGAACGGAATGTTTCCCGACAAATCAAACAAAAACCGGACGAAAAGGTTTCTTTCTTCACAATGAGATTGCGAAACCAAGCGGACCGGTGCGATTTTGGTGACAAATTTTGAGAGCAAGTGAAATACCAAATTATTGGAAAGTGTGAAAATTGATAAAGTTGAAGCAATACGGAATTTCCGCCGTCCAGCATGCGTTGAAGAAATGCGTAGTTCTCCGGGACTTGTAAATTTCGTTGGAAAGTTCATTCCAGATTAAAACACAGCAATTGATGGGGAAAAGACCAAGAGCGTGCATTAGGAAAATTGAAAGACTGCTTATCGAGTGAATTAGCAGTTGGCTTTTATGATGTTAACGACCATACGTAAGTGAATGCAGATGCCAGCCCTGTTGGTTTGGAAGCAGTGTTGATACAAATAAACGACAATTGACCACGTGTTATCGCATACGCAAATAAAAGTTTGTCGGACACGGAAAAGCGATATTGGTATTAGTCTGGTCAGTGAAGCGTTTCCATTTTTATTTATTCGGCCGTTGGTTTGACCTCATCACAGATCATAAGCCATTAAAAGTGGTATTTTCACCAAAGAGTAAACCGTGTGCTATAATCGAAAGCTGGGTATTACGTATGCAGTCATATAAATTCAAGGATATTTACAGACCCGGAAAGAATAATATTGCAGATCTGCTGTCGCGTTTGATAACACAACCTAAACGTGCTGTCGAACAAAAGGATAAATGATTTTCCCGCTTTTCTCAACAGCACCAGTTGGCTTTAACAAACCAAGCAATATCTCTATTTCAACTTTCACCTTGGAAATTTTTGGAACTTCCGTTTAGGACTGGCTATTTGGACTACCACTTACTCTATCTTTGGCAATAGCATCAGAGTACTGATTAATACCTGGTAGGTATAAACTGTCTTTGAACGGGCTTAGCCTCATATAGACCTAGTGTAAAGTTATTGGGCAGGCTCTCAGTCCAGATGGAACCACCAAGCATACAGTGTGCGCTTATTTCTTCCTTTGGGACTGCGGGCACAGACCAAAAACTGGTTCCCTTAGCTTTTCAAAGCACTCACTCACTTTCCATTTCAACTTTCACCTTTTAAGTTTCTGGAACTTACCTTTAGGAATAGCTTTTCGGACTAGCTTTTACTCTATCTTGCGACGAATGCATCAAAACCCGGATTTACACCTGGCAGGTGTACCGCCTTTGAACGGGCCTAGCCTCATATAGATCTGGTGTAAAGTTAATTGGTCGTCTCTCAGTCCAAATGGAACCACCCAGCACACAGTGTGAGCTAGGTTCTTCCCTTGTGACTGCGGGCACAGACCAAAAACTAGTCCCCTCAGCTTAACAGTTGTGATAAAATCTTAATAAAGGTTCTTCAAAAGAGAAAGGCCGAGATTTGTTCAAAACTTGTCTTTAATCCAATGTAAGTTAATTCTTTGAAATTATAATTGCGAATGAATTCAAATAAAAAGCATGAGTTTATACCATAGAAAAGCTTAGATTAAAAAGCTTGGAAAAATAGAATATTACTAGATTAATTATTAAATGTAATAGAAGAATATTAGGGTGAATAGCAACTAGTTCAATAATTTTTAACATCGTCGGCGCGGGGCAATGATGCGAGTTCCAAGTGATAAAGTAGCTGGACAGGTCTTCGAGTTCTCGAGCCATCAGCGTAACGAATTTCGTAAGCTCTTACCTTCCCATCACGTCCAGTAAAGGCAGCTTCAACGACAGCTAATTTCCAGGCAATCCTAGGCTTTGCAGAGTCAAATACCAAAACTACATCATTTGACTTGAGTTGATCTGAAGAATATCCTTGACTGTGATGAAAGGATCGTAGCAGTTGTAAATA
The DNA here is from genome assembly GCA_951217065.1 of Baccha elongata. Classification (NCBI taxonomy): domain Eukaryota; kingdom Metazoa; phylum Arthropoda; class Insecta; order Diptera; family Syrphidae; genus Baccha; species Baccha elongata. Next base: position 1,723,644 of record CATNUY010000161.1, on the reverse strand, counting down.
TTCGGTACGCCAGCGATACCAAAGAATATTCGTGATCTTAAGTCGTTGAACACAAAGTTGCTGAAATGACGGTCCGAAGTTGTTCGAAGGTTAGCTTAGCTCTTCCGATTACTACCTTTAAGATGTTTTTGATGGATCTTATCAATCGTTCCCAAAATCCTTCCCACCATTAGGCTCGCTCGACAATAAACTTCCAACGTATGCGTCTATTGGTCAGAACATTTTGCACAAGCCCGTCGTCCGGTACATGACTGGTATTAGTGAGCTCTAAAGCTGCTCTTCTAAAAGATTTGGCATTGTCGGAGTAGATCGTTGTAGGAGCACCTCTTCGAGCAATGAAACGTCTCAGTCCCATTAGACAGCATTCAGTAGACATATTTGTGACAACCTCTAGATGGACAGATCGGATGGCAGCACAAGTGAAAACCATCAAGTAACTTTTATTCATCTGGTTCGTAAAGCCGTCCAAATAAAAAAAAAAGCCCAGCAAAATCTACGCCGACGCAGTCAAATGGCCTTGACATAGTTATGCGTTCGATGGGCAAAGGGCCAAACGGTTGGCTAACGGGTTTGCTAAACAGCTTCTGACAAATTATGCAGTTTTTAATTCTTGCTTTAATAAATGGACGCCCTTTTAAAATCCAGAACTGCTCACGTAATTTGCATAGGACTACGTTTGTGCCTCCATGACAAGTTCCTTGGTGACAATCATCAATTATTAACTTCACTATATACGACTTCGGTAAAATGATAGGATGTTTTTGGTTAAGCGGTGCATTTAATGATTCAAGACGACCTTTCAACCGCATTAAACCATTTTCGTCAAGGAAGGGACATAATTGGGCAATCTTCGAAGTTTTTGGAACAGACTTCTCTTTCTGTAAATACAAAATTTCGTTAGAAAATGAAAGTTTTTGTAAATACCTTAGCCAATATAATTCAGCCGCTTCTATTTCGGTATCGGAAAGCTCAGCAAATACGAATGGAGGTTTCGCTAGGACATCTAGGTTTTTCTTCAATTTGTACAGCTCGACTGCACGTATGATAAAAGCTGTGCGTCGTAACAAACCTTTCCAAGAGCTGAAGTTGCTGTAAGGCAACAAAGGTTCAGGTGATGTTTCGTTGAGAGCAGAAACGGGTGCCAAAAGAGCCACTGGTGCTAAGTCTTTAAAACCAGACACGCTCTCTTCATCATTGAAATTTAAATCGCCTTTTAACCAAGTTGGTCCATGAGTCCATACAGATGAATTAAGTAGATTGTTTTCGGTGACGCCTCTGGTGAGAAGGTCGGCGGGGTTTTCATTTCCTTTACAGTGCCTCCAGTCGGCAATTTATGTTAAATGACGAATCTCAACTACTCGGCTCTGCCCATAGGGTTTCCAACGATGAACATCACCTTGAATCCATCCAAGTGCAATCTTGGAATCGGTAAACAGAAAAAACTTGTGCACATCAGCTGTAAGAGATTGCTTTAAGTAAGCACACAGTCGAGCGGATAATAACGCTGCCGTCAGTTCCAGCTTTGGAAGCGACAGTTCCTTTATTCCATCTGTTTTGAGTGGTGCAACTCGGTTCTTTGCACATAGGAATTAAACACCCTCTTCACCATCATCATTGATGCCTTCATGCTAGCATCTGCAAAGATGTGAATGTTTATTTTGCGACCGAAAAACAATCAACTGCACGTGGAATCGCAAAATCTTTTAATTGATGTAGATTCTTTACACAATCATCTCAAAGATCCATAAGATCTGGAGTAAGAGCCTCGTCCCAAGACAGTTTTTCTCGCCAGATGCATTGAAATAGAATTTTAAGTCTTACCACGACAGGTCCGAGCATACCAAGAGGGTCGTAGATTCTAGCAATCGCTTGGAAGACGTTTCGTTTCGTACCCTTAACTAAATTAGATGTAAGCAAATTTTGCAGCGAATCTAAGGGTACAGCAATTTCATCGCTTCGAACATACGAAGATAATCCGAGTACTGTTTGGTTAATAGTGGACTCACCTGGGCAAAGAGCACTTCGAACGAGCTCACTATTAGAGTTCCACTTCCTGAGGTTCATACTTGCGTTTTTCATCACCAGCACAGCTTCCTCACAGATGCGCTTACCTTCTTCTTCAGTATCGCAGCTTGCAGCAAAATCATCCATGTAAAAGCTGTCCATTAAAATTTTGCATGTAGGCTGAAACTGCGTCTCGTTTTTCAGATGAAGTCTCAAGGTTGCTGCTAGCAAGAAAGGGCTACAATTCACGCCGAAAGTAACTCTGGTCATCCGGTATTCGACGATTTCTCGTTCAGTGTTGTTTGTTGATGCATACCATAAAAACCTGTGGCTGTCTCGGTCCTTCACGTTGAGCTCGATTTGAAGAAATGCCTTTTCTACATCAGCCACGATCCCGTACCGTCCAAGAAGAAAGTTCAAGAGGATCTTTAAGACATCGGGAAGTAGATTAACTCCAACATGAAGAAGATCGTTTAATGATGGAGAGTGTTCAGTCCGTGCTGAGGCATCAAATACGATGCGCATCTTTGTGGTTGTACTCTCGGCTTTATACACTGGGCGATGAGGTAAGTAGATGACTCGAGGCAAATCGTTGTTATTGGATGGTGGAATTGGTTTGGCGACACCATCTTGAAGAAGCTGTTGTATACCCGCATCATACCAACAGTATGATATCTTGATAACCGCGTGGAAAGTGACTTCGGTCTCGATAATGCTTCTTCCCTGTTGCTTTTTACTTCAACATCCGTATTCTTCCATGGCAAAGAAGCTTGGTAACGTTGACCGTTTTTGGAAATGCATTGTTGAATCAATTCATCGGCTAAGTGCTCATTCTCCTCTTCTTCACCTCGAATACCAATAGCTTCGAACGACCAAAATGAAGTTAGGTCGTTCAACCTAATTGCGGACAGATGAAAGGTGGTGCTATACAAAGAAGGAGAACATGAGTCTTTGCGAAATTCAACAGCCTTACCGGTAGAATGTGATCCCTGCAACGTCCAACCGAAAATTGTTTCGACTGCCCTTAATCCGGAAGAGATTCGCTTCTGCTTGCCAGATACCATAGACCAGTAATGGTCTGACCCGATGAGCATACCCAATCCATTTACAGCCTCAACATCTGCATGGCAAGAGTCAGCCAATTGCAAATCCTCTAGGAAAGTACACGATGTATCAGGTGCACTCAGAACATCGATACAAATTTGTGGCACAACTACGGCTCCCAAGATAATTGGCTTTTAAGTTCGACATTCACTTTCTTAAATTTGCTCGATGGATTTTGTTGTCCACATCCAAACGGTATCAGGGAAAAATTTACCTCGCTCACACATGAAAGGTTAAGTTTTTGCATTAAATCCTCTCGAATGTAAGAATATTGACTGCCGCCATCAATTATTAAACGCAAAAGAAATGATTTATTTGTATTCGGAGATACGGCAATCCCGCCGGCTGTCTTCAAAAAGACATTTGTGTTGTTCAAACAATTATTTTAAGCGCACAGATTTGTTGCGCTTTGCTTTGATTCTTCCGACATCACAACCGAATTACCAGCACAGAGGTTCACAGCTTTTGGTTGAGTTTTATCAATTTTTTCTGATGTCGAGTCTCTCTGACCGGCGAAAGACGGATCGCACAACGAAGTTAAATGTTTACCTTTGCAATTTGTGCATGAAAGCCATTTAGCACTGCGACACTTTTTTGAAGAATGACCTCGGTTGGCACAGCGAAAACACCGACCACTTTTCCTTAGCATTTCCCTCTTCTCCGTTATTGATAATAGTTTTTGGTTAAATGTTTTTCCGACGAACAGAATGCACGTACGTTTTTCTCATTCAATGATAATAAACTTGATGCAGTTGTGTGATACGAAGAAGAATGTCTGGTGTTCAAAGAAGAAGATGGTAGGGAAGAGACAACTATACTTCTTTCCAAAGATTCAACCTCTCTCTTAAGAAAACGCATTATGTCTTTCACCTGCTTATCTCCAATTTGCAAAGAAGTTGTATAGCTTGCGTCATCTTCATTTGTTTCGGCAATACGTTCTTCTCTTTCTATTACTCGATAGTAATCTACTCGAAGTTCCGCAGGCAAACAACGGAGCAATATTGTTTTCAGCATGACATAGTAATGATGGGTAGGTATTTGCAAGGCTGTTAATGTGCGACAACATGATGTTATAAAGTTGTATAGATTGCGTAGGCCAGCTGCATCTGTTCTTTGGTTGACGGGGCGAAGAGAAAGCAATTGCTGCATATTTTTATCCACCAAACGTTCGACGTCACCAAACTGTTCTTGCAAGAGTGAGATAGCGGCTTCATAGCACATACCTGAAGCTGTAAATCCAGCTATAACTTTTTTTGCACTGCCTGTTAATACAGATTCTAAATAACTGAATTTGTCAGACGATGTTAAATTCCCGTTTTCATGAACAGCCGTTCGGAATTGCTCAAAAAACGATAACCAGTCTTGATAATTGCCATCGAATTTTTTAAGCTGTAATTTGGGAAGTTTAATGGAATAATTATGATTAGGATGATGAGATGATGACATGTTGAGAGTAGGTTGTGTCGGGAAATTTTCGGTTGGATTAAGCTTGTTTCTAACTTTCTGGAGACGAGAATTAAGGTGAGAAAGAGCACCTATTGCCGAGTCTTCATACTCGCTGATTCTTTCCAATTCCCTGTCTAGATCATCTGTCTTGAAAAGACCTTTAGTTTGCACGTCTTTATTAACAGCATTAAGACTTTCATGAGCTGACGTCAGTCGTTGTATAAATTGAACGATGTCTTCCTCTATGACGTCCAGATCATTCGTTGAATTGAGTTGAGAGCCTTCGTTGTCGAGAAAATCAGTAGCATTTATTACAATTTTTGTTACCTGGCCTCTATAGGCTGATCGTGCTGATAACTCCATATTAAATAAGCAAAATTGATATGCGTTATACTCTTACGTAAAAAAAGAATTCTTTATTAATTTTGTTAATCTCTGTTCACCTTTCCCGGGTTTCGGCACCATGTGATAAAATCTTAATAAAGGTTCTTCAAAAGAGAAAGGCCGAGATTTGTTCAAAACTTGATTAGAAAGCTTGGAAAAATAATAGAATATTACTAGATTAATTATTAAATGTAATAGAAGAATATTAGGGTGAATAGCAACTAGTTCAATAATTTTTAACAACAGTCACTACCACTATATCACAAAAAATTAGGTCAAACGAGTTATGGTATCAAAACGGCGCTTTTCCGCGCTAATTGGGTTTCTTCGGAACAGTTGTTCTGCAAAACCGCCATCTTACCTACCTACCCTACCTACCTATGAATTTTGTCTTTAAATTAATTTTAAATATAATTGTTGTTTATAAATAATTAGTGATGTATAAATTACTGCCGTAATGCAGACTAAGAAATATAAATATTATGCATTAGAAATAATAAAAAGGCGAAGGCTGAGAGATATATATATATAAAAAATCAAACCCATGACATTTTATTGCCAAAAAAGAAAGTTAAAGTTTGTTGTTAGTTATTATTTGCTTTTAAATATATATATATATATGTATGTACATATTACTGTCTTAATATTGGTACTTTTTTTGGCGGTACTGCAAACTGTCGAGTGCAAAATTTTCATTTCGCAAGCGCCAGTTAGACGGAGTTTCTTGCGTTTTCTTGGCCAAGGAAATATCCAAACGTTTCCACTATTTCACATTGAATATGCACGACCGATTTGAAATCAATGAAAAACGGATTTGTGGAACACAACTATTTCACTTTATATCGATTTCGGAAAACATGAAATCGAATTCGATAGCGTTGAATTCAAGAACACCCAATTTTATTTTTGGTTGATTTCGATTTCATTTCGAGTGAAAGTGAAATGTGGAACCTAGCTGTATATGGAAGAAAATCCTGGACAATGCGTTGACGCCTCGTAGCGTAGCACAAGTTTTATCTAAAATTCATATAATACAAAATTTTGGAATCATTCATATACGCACGTGATGACGTTCACGTGTAATCTAGTAATGGCTTTAAAAATCCCAAATGCTCATACTATTCATGATCATGGCCCTTACGGGCACCCCACAATCCACTTTTACCAAACGCTAACCATCACGTTCATTGGTACCAGACAAAATTACTGGCAATGATGGATATCTGTTCCTCCGGATGATGGGAAAACATTCACGATAAAGGTAAGAGCAGAAAATGTTGTCATTTGATTTGATTTGGTATTCACATTTTCTGGGCAAGCTGTAACGTTATTAAAATATGATTGAACAGTTAGTTCCATATAGAAATTGAATCATCAAGTGAATGGAGAACCTAGGTCGGCGTGGTGATACGCGAAGAAACTGCAATTGAAAACAAACACGCGAGTGGCCTTACGAAATGACCAGTCCGATGCAAAATTCTCAAGTCAATTATTTGGATGGAAAATCAACGGCCTTATTAAATTTCCAGTGAATTTTTGGCATTTTACAACAATGCCGTAAAATAATATCATACCCCTCAGAATTATGTTGATCATGATACGCTGAGTGCGAAAATATATCGATCAATTGAATTTATTCCTAAAATTCGCCAAGTTTGTTTTTTTTTTTTTCTTTTTGATAAGATTTTCAAATATTTTTTTTTTCAAAAAATTCTTTTTCAAAAAATTCTTTTGTATGCAGTAAAAAACAATATGAAAAACATAACTGTCAGCAGCAAATCACTCTCTCAAAAGATACATTTTTTTTATAATACTTTTTTTATAATTTTTTTTTAAAATACTTTCTGCAGTATTCAAAAAAAATCTGTATAAAAAAGGACCGTTTTATGGCAGATACCGTCATGCTTTTGCCGAAAAAAAAATTGATACAAAATATTACTGTTGCCAACAAATTTTTCATATAAAAACTTATCGAAATTGATCAGATTTTTTTCCGAGAAAATGGATTTATTGGTAACACTTCTGTGTACGGTAGGGACCGTTAATTTTAGTCCTAGGATAAAAATAAAAAAACTTCTGGGCATTTTATTTATATTAAGTTTGAAGAAAATCAGCCTGTTTTGGCTGTGGGTGTCAATACAGAGACACAGACTGACGGATAGAATTTCCAGACCAGAAACAAAACAATAGTGTAAAATTATAGTCAACCTATGTTTAAGGAATTAACGTGATACTTCTTAACATGACAATTCGGAGGTTTGTTTGGAAGTTTGACAACTTCATTAGGAAAATGTACAATGATTTGATCCGTTTATAATACGAAAGAACATATTTTTACCCAGGTTTCACATTAAATAGTTTTTTAGTTTCGTGCTAAATGAACTACTTTTGCAGAAACTTAAAAAAACAAAAAAGGTAATTTATATTTTTGATTGAAAATGAAATTAAATGAAATCCTGGCTACGGGGCTCCATAGAGCAGATATTGACAATAAAATAAAATCAGAAATAAAATCACTGATTCTATGAACAACACCGTGAAGTCTTATTACATTAGCATAATAATCTCAAGTCAACCGCCTTATTGACTCCACTGTATTTATTGACGTTGTTAATTTATGTTTAATAAGGTGAAGTAAAAAAACAAATAAATAAAACAAACGTCAACTTCGAATGCATTTCGGCATTTTACATGCCATCTTCAGCAAGTATTTTTATTGACTAAAAAACAAATAACACAATTATGACTAGCTTTTCATTTTACAAACAGAGTGAGACAACAACATTTAATTAGTTCTTATATTAAACATGTAAGCAAGAGAAAATTAGTTAATTAGTTAGATTATTCTTTTCATAACATTAAAAAGAGATGACCTAATCGGTGCCTCCATCGTATTCAACGAAAATGGTGGAAAAGCAATCAAAAATATTGAAGAGAAAAAATCTAACCACTCTTAAGACATCGAAAGAGAACCAACAAATGAAAAGGTTAAAAATACATTTCACACCCTTGATAACGAATAAACTCACTAAAGTATTTAAGAAACACAATATTCAACTTGTCTTTTCGTCAGATGAAAAACTGAAAACAAAACTAGGATCAACGAAAGATAAAACAGAAACACTCAAAAAACCAGGTATCTATGAAATTGGATGCAATGATTGTGAGCAAAAATACTATGGACAAACAAAAAGAAACATTGAAACGAGGTATAATGAACATCTAGCCAATATAAAATTCAATAGACCTAACAAATCTGCGGTTGCATTACATATGCTGGAGAACGGACACAGTGTGACGAAAGAAAACTTAAAATTAATCAAACATATTAATGATGACAGGTAGTTGGACGTCTATGAAAGCATTTATATGCACAAAAACAACAACATCATGATGAATACGATGGAGGCACCGATTAGGTCATCTCTTTTTAATGTTATGAAAAGAATAATCTAACTAATTAACTAATTTTCTCTTGCTTACATGTTTAATATAAGAACTAATTAAATGTTGTTGTCTCACTCTGTTTGTAAAATGAAAAGCTAGTCATAATTGTGTTATTTGTTTTTTAGTCAATAAAAATACTTGCTGAAGATGGCATGTAAAATGCCGAAATGCATTCGAAGTTGACGTTTGTTTTATTTATTTGTTTTTTTACTTCACCTTATTAAACATAAATTAACAACGTCAATAAATACAGTGGAGTCAATAAGGCGGTTGACTTGAGATTATTATGCTAAGATATTGACAATGTCATAATTTTGGACAGAGAACGATAAAAAATACACGCTTTACTCTAGAAAGCCTCCGCAGTCAGTACAATATATAGCGTTGTCATTTCTTTATAATCTGTCATATAAGTTTTAACTTGTGTTTGCAAAAAGCGTTCTGTGTTCATTTCTTTATTTATTTCAATGTTAATTTATTTTATTTCAAACATCAAATTAAAATTAATATGTATAATGTAAACTTTTAATTCTGTGACAAAAAACGTAGGTTAAAATAATTACAAAACATTAATTTTTAAAATAATAGTACACTTAACAAAATAGACACAAAAAAATAAATATGTATCCATTTAAGTTTGTATTTTTTTCTAGAATAAAATAAAACTTAACCCCTGAAGAAGCCGGAAAATAACCGGAGAAACGGGAAAATAAATGAATTAGTTGTTTTATAAATTGCACTAATTTTTACTGATAATAAAGCTCAATATTCCTAAAAAAAATTATTCTTAAATACTTTGATTTCTTTAATTTTCTTTTTACAAAAAATCCATTTTTACATCTTAAAAAATAATTTTCATAATTTTTAACCCTAAGGGAACACTTCAATTTTCATTTTCAAGTAAAATGTTATCTTTAAAAGTAAAATATTTTTACTCACACCAAACGGAGTGTTTTCTATTAAAAGTAAAATGAACTTGCACACTCAGTTTTTATTCACACCACCCAATAAATATCATCAAATTTAAAAAAAAATTATTTGAATTTTAATTTTTTTTTTTTTTTTTATTTTGACAAAGTTATTTAAAAAGAACATAAAAGATTACATTTCTGGCTTTCCAAAAAAATGCAGTATGGCATTGTGGGTAGCATTTTTTTGAATATTTTTTTTTCTGTTACCGTACAACCTACAATTCTATCTTATACCTTTTTAGAAAGCTAGAAATCTATTCTTTGATGTTCTTTCTAAATATACTTGTTTTAAGTATTAAACATTTTTTGAACAATTATTTTTCAAACTCAAAATTTCAAGAAAAATAGGATGTAAAAAAATTTTTTTCAAAATTTCATGTTTTTTTAAAAATATATTTAGTTTTCAAAATTATAATTTTTTACAATATCGGGAATGTTATTTGCACAAAATAAAGTGACAAAATACGGGATAAATGATTATTACACGAAACACCTCAAAATCGACCGGTCAATTATGTTTATTGCGGAGGCCGGTCAGGCGTGGTGGGCGGCGCGCGTTCCAATCCAACCGATGGTTTAACGGTTAATCAATCAAGACATAATCGCGCAAAATAATGTTCAAGTTATCTTGAAACTAGAGCAAATTTAGCTCTACACTAAGCTGAAATTACATGCAATTTCAGCTTAGTGTCAAACTAAATTTGCTTTAGTTTCAAGCTGACTTGACTATAATTTTGCAATAATATATTTATGCTCTAAACAAGAAAGGACACCCAACACCGACATCTTGGACAAAACGTCACCATAGACAGCTATAACTTTGAGGTGGTCAAAGACTTTGTGTACCTAGGCTCAACTCAGCGAATGGACACCAATGCTCCGGCCCGGATGGTATTTGAATCCAACCCCGTGAGACGGCACGGCGCAGTATAAGAGGACAGTGTAGCAGGTGGCGCACGCAAGTGGAAGAAGATCTCAACCAACTTGGCGTGCGAAACTGGAGGCTAGCTAGAAACCGAGCCGCCTGAAAAATGCTTGTTGGTTGAGACCCTGGTTCACTCCGGACTGTAGCGCCATCTTAAGTAAAGTAATTATGATTCCTACCTGTTCTCTAGCTTAAACTCAACTCTGAAATATTTTAGTGTGAAGTTGTTGATTTCACGATCTCAAACACTAGCCAAACGGGAACTAAAATGCGTCTCTGCAAATTGTCTTCGAAAGTAGTTTAACATCGTCATGGTGTTGATTAGTTAACTTTAAAATTGAACATAAATCTTTGATAAAAAAGCCGTTCCTTTAATTTGTTTTCAGGTAGCACATATTATGTCGTTTAGTTAAACAAAAGGAGAAGAACCCATCGACATGGTATCACCGCCCACCACGCGCCGTAATATGGAAGGCTGAAAGGTCGATTTCCAGATGTTCTTCAATTTTAAAAACGTTTAAAAAGCATTTATCATGTATTTTTTTTCACTTAATTGTATGCAAATAACATTCTGGATATTTGAAAAATAATAGAAGCAAGGAAGTACTTTAATATTCATTAAATTAAATAAAAGTACAGTCAGGTGGGTACTAATTTTTTTTTCTCATAAAAGGTGAATCTGGTTATTTTTCATTTTCTTAAAAAGTACAAGACATTTAAGCATCCAATTTTCTGTTTTTGACTAAAAATTAATAATAAAATTGAATTTTGGAAACTAAGTTATGCTTAAATACATACAATAAAAAAAAAGAGAAAAATAAATTTGTTTTAAAATTTTTTTTATTTCAAAATTAATTTTGAATATGAAAATTATTTTTAAAAAATTATTCACTTCAACAATTTTCTTTAAAAAAGAACAAAACAGAATAGAATTTTGAATAATTTTTCACTGTCTTAAGTTATTTTTTTTTAGAAAATTGCTCCTATCGTCTAAACGTGAGAAGATATTATATATTGAACTTTCAAATATTTATATTATACTAGCTGTTACCCGGCGCGTTGCTGCTGCAGAAAAAATAAGGGAGAAAGTATTGATCTTGAAAGAGTAATTATAATGCTATAACATTTTGCCAAAAAGCTTTTAAGCTCATATATAAATGTTTTCGAAAAAGCTACCCCAGCGCCATCTTTGTGATAATTTACTTCCTAAGTTAATGCCTATAAACACCTGCTGCAACATCCGCTACAAAATCAACAATCTGTAAGTGGCAAGCATAGTTTCTGACCGGGCATAAAAACTATTTTTCTAATAAAAAAGCGACCTGAGCGCCATCTAGGGAGTAAATTAAATAGCTTTAATTCTGCGCTATAGCATTATCTATCTGCCAGTGAAAATTCCGTCAAAATCGGTCCAGCCGTTCTCGAGATTAGCGGAGAAACTGACAGACAGACAAACATTTTAAAAAAGTGTGTTTTGTTATAAGGGCTGTGTATGCTTTCATATACGTGATGTAAAATACTGTTATTTTAACATAACAAACAGACACTCCATTTTTATTTATGTGTATAGATTATGTATTAAAATTTCAATGCTTTTTGTAATTTTTAGTCAAAAACCGACATTTGGATGCTCAAATGTCTTCCACTTTTTGAGAAAATTAAAAATAACTTAAACCAGCTCTTCAAGTTCTCGCACGACTGGCACTGGACTCTTATGTTATTTAGGCCCGTTTGTTCATATCTACATTTTTAGCATAACTAGGTTGAAAGGCCTAATATTCGACATTTATTCTACCCTGTTACAAGAAATTAATGTTATCTTTAGCTATGATTGAATTTCATGAGAGAAATCGCGGTCAAAATGTCAATTTTGCCTGAACAGTCAAATTTATTCTATTGTTGTTATATTGTACTATTTGTACTAGAATGTCAGTTTTTATTACTGACCATTCTGTTAATTTTCATAGAATGTGTTTGAACAACAACAACAACTTAAAGGCGCTACCACCAATTTTAAACGAATTTTATTTACTCGTTTACGAATATTATTATTCGTTTCTTTCTATCTTTGGCTGGAGATATAGCTATTTCAAGGATTGCCAATTCCTTTCATCAGTCTCCATTTAGTGGTATTGAGCTTTAATCCAATTTTATTGTGAAAAACTTTTTCACATGCACCTCGTGAGATTCGAACCCACGCCTTCAGATTTACTCAGTTTTCGAAGTCGTATGCACTTTTTTTTGCATTTTAATTAATTTTTTATTTTTCCATTTTCTTATATCTATCTTAATGCTAGACAAAAAATCTTAAACAACTAGCTTACATATTAACTTAACTAACTTACTGGCCCCATACGGGCGCTCTAAATTATACTATAACTATATTTAAAAAAATGCCTTTCAGCGTAAAAACTAACTTAAATTAAAATTCAAAATTACTTAAAACTAAACTAAATTAACCCAAATAAAACTAAAATATACGTAAATATACGTACATAATTTATAACTACTTTAAAATACTTAAAATAACTTAAAACTAGAACATCCACCCGCAGCTTTTTTTTTTTTTTTTTTTTGGCGCAGCAGCCAATGCATATATGCACACACGCTTAGAAATATGTATGTATTAATATATATACATATTAAACAGCGCCAAATGCACATATACACCAACAAATGCAGTTTGTGTTTTATATTTTTTTTTGGTGCCACCACTGTCCTACATAAAATAAACCCATTAATACTTAAAAATACGTAGGTCGGCCAAGGCAACAACTTTGACTAACCATCAATATCAAGGTGGTCACCCAACCACCAGTATTTTTGAACTTGCTTATAAAAGTCCCTTTTGTCCCGAAGGGGCACAGCTCTTCTGAACCGCAGATGCTCTGCTCCGTTCCCAGAGCCGACGTCTCGACCATACAGGATTCGCCGATCCACAGTTCTACGGCCGACGTGGTAGATTAACGGAACCGCCAATCTATCCTTTATCAGCCCCCGACTGTCTAAATAGAGGAATGTCTCGGGCGGGATGAAACCGTTAAGACAAACGCTCTCACTATATTCTTCATTGGGGTAATAAGCCCCGAAAATAAGTCCATTGGCTGAGGTCATCGCTCTTGAAATGTAACCCCGAATCAGCTTAATTAAAAAGTTATCAATCCTGTTTATATTGGCCCCGTTGTATAAGACCTCGTTGGCATAATAATGTTTGTACTCCGACTCTGGTGTTCTGTGTAATCCAAGACAGGTCCTAAGATACTGCCTCTCAAACACCCGAATCTTTTCCATTTGAGATGGGGCAACGTTAAACCACACAGGGCCCCCATAGGCAATCATTGGCCGGATGAGGGCCATGTAGCAAATCACCTTCACCTTGTTTTCAAGGCGACTGCTATAAAACAACCGTCTTGTCAGAGCAAACGCTCCCCTAGCTCTGGCCAGAGCAGCATCTTTATGTCGATTGAAATATAGATACTGTTCTAGCCAGATACCAAGGTACTTTACTACATCTTTACTCGCCAGTGGATGTCCACTTGGTCCAACGATCACTAGATTTCTCCAGTTCTTTCTTGTTTCCCTAGAAGCCCTAGACAAAGGGGTTCTAAACAGGATAGTTTCTGATTTCTGAAAGTTAGTTTTTAACTTCCAGTCATCACAATATCGCTGAATCTTGTCGAAGTCACGCTGCAAGAGAATTCTGATGACTTCAACTTTTGGACCCTTCCTGTACGCTACAAGGTCATCGGCATACGCAATCGCATGAGTGAGACTACCTATCAGAATGCTGGTGTAAATACTAAAAAAAATCGGCGAGTTCACAGCTCCTTGCTGTAGACCATTTTTAATATCAAAAGTTGTGGTGGAAGTTACATTGCCACTTTTGACAACAAACTTTCTACCATTGAGCATGTCATGAAGCATAAACAACAGTGGTTTACTTATGCCAAATCTGGTTAATTTCAGATAAAGACCCTCTAACCATACGGTGTCGAAAGCGTTCTCTAAATCAACAAGAACGGCACCTGTGCATTGATTTTTCGCTTTGTTCCATTGAACATCAGAAAATAACTTAGACGCGGCATGAATAGTGTCATGTCCCGCCTTAAAGCCAAACTGATTGTCTGGAATAATATTCTTGTCCTCAGCCCACTTGAACAGAGCTCTATTGAGAATCTTTTCGAATATCTTACTGATACTTGGAATAAGACTTATCGACCGAAGATTTGCCGGATTGGAGCTGTCCTTTCCCTTTTTGGGGAGAGGATGGACCACAGCTGTTTTCCAACTCACTGGATAATATGCATTATTCAATGCGTTGTTAAACAGTGTGTTATAAATGTCTATGGCTTCCTCAGGGAGATGTCGTAACACAATGTTGGGTATACCATCGACCCCCGCAGATTTCTTTTTCTTTAATGTTTGAAAAATTAACTGAAGTTCTACCTTTGAAGTTAACAATGAACTGGGTCCATTTCGCTCGGCGATGGTGGCGTTTGCCAAATTTTCGTCATTGAACCCGGTGAAACCAGTATTCTCAGATCGCCATTGCGTTATGTTATTTCCGAGATAGAAATTGTGCAGCAAGGCTCTGTTCTCCAGGTCATAATTTGGACGAATGCTTGCATTCACCTTATACACTTGCTGGAAAGTAGCCCCTACAGCTTCTACCTTTTCCCGAGGATCTTCTATCATATACAAATTATCATCGAAAGTGGCACCTTCCGGATCAATTCCCGCAATCGTTAGTACGTCTTCGTTATCTGTTGTCCTCTGGAGTTAAAGACATGGAAGATCGTTTTGATCATTTCTTCTAAATATCTTATTTATTTGGGGAAACATACTAGGTTCGCTAGAATTAACAGCCCGAATTCTGTTATCCCAACATAAATTAATAGATAATCTATAGTTTCGTCTAATCAGAACGTTAATGTTTTTGATCGACGACTTCAATGTCCTAATCTCCAGATCACGTGTGTCCGTGAAACGTCTATAAAGAAGTTTCAACCTAGTCAGCAGTCCACTTTTTTGTCGGTGTAGTGCGTCGATTGTTGCGTTCTTGTATAAACCAGTAGGGTCTTGTTCCTTATATTTTGGGATTGTTTTGTCCATTGTTCGTTTTATAGTCGTATCCATTTGAGTCAGAAACCCGTCGATCTCGAGGTTCGTCAGGTTTCTGTCATTTGGTGGAGAAAGGGCATCGGAACGTATTTCTCTTGCCAAGGCGTTGGAGAAGCTTGGCCAGAGCGTCTTCGGAAATTGTTAGAGTGCACAGGCACATACTCATCCAATTCCACAAGTTCGCTCTTAAGCTGTATTACGGTGGCAAGTCCGCAGTGATCGCTGTCGTATTCAATTGTTCGTAAACAGTTTCTTGTCTGTTGATTTGTTGCGTCAGTTATAACAAGTCGTGAGTCAAGCAGTAAAAGATCCAGAAAGCCACCGCTGCTAGGAAACGAAGGTCTATCTGTCGCAAAAAGATCGATCCTACACTCAACACTGTGACGAACCATCCAATTAAATAAATGGTACCCTCTCGGATTTTGAATTTGATTTCCCCAATCTTCATGTTTGGCGTTCAAATCTCCTGCCATTAGATAATTTTTGATTGATTTGTGTTTATTTAGCATGAAAAAGCCATTTTTACATTTTTAATTAATTAATTCATATAATTAATAAGTAAATAAATAATTGATGATTTTTAATAATTATTTTTAACAAACATAAGTATAACATTTTTATATCTTGTAAGATTTGTTTCAATTTTCGCAGCAATTGGAAGACTGTTATAAATTTGTATTCCTTTGTAAAAAAACATATTTTGCGATCTATTATTAACGAACAATTGTACATTAAAATTATTATTGCTTCTTAAATTATAAGGTTGAACCTCAGCTCTTGTAGTTAATCTTCTTTGAAGATATTTTGGCATTAAATTATTTTTGATTTTAAATATAAATAATAATGAACTATACACAATTCTTTGTTTGATATTTAGCCATTTTAACATATTTAGCATATAGCTTATTGGCGTGTATCGATTACAATATAAAATTGACCTCATAGCTTTATTTTGTAATTTTTGGAGTTTTTCAATCATACCTGTAGTACCCAATAATAGTATCGTAGAGCAATACTCAAAATGGGGCCTAATTATGGTATTATATATTTTAATAGCCATTGAAATACATAATTTCTTTCTTATTCTGCGAAAGAAACCGATTTTTTGGATATTTTTGCACATAACTTTTCAAAGTGTTGTTTAAAATTCAAGTTACTGTCAATTACAACTCCTAAATATTTGATTTCTTGGACACATTCAAATTCGCCAACCTGATTGATTTCATTATTTGATGGCAGTAACATTATTTTAGTTTTTTCAGTGTTTAGTTTTAATTTGTTCATATTTAGGTACTTTTTAACATTATTTAAGTCTTCTTCTAACTTTTCTACAGCATTATTAATTTGTTTTTTATTTACATACATTAGACCATCATCGGCAAAAAATACAATTTTACTATTTCTTATTACTTTTTTGAAATCATTTATATACAAAATATATAATAATGGTCCTAGCATTGCACCTTGAGGTACACCAAGCTCAATAGATATTGTGTTGGATATTTCATCATTAAATTTTACAATTTGTTTTCTATTTTCTAAATATGATTTAAACCATAAAAATTCCACTCCTCTCACCCCATAGTTGTAAAGTTTTTCCAGTAAAATCCTCCTGTCAACCGTCTCAAAGGCTCGTTTCAGATCAAGGAACACTGCTGCAATTTTAGTATTTTCATGCAATTTCTCTTTCCAATCGGCCACAACAAAGTTTAATGCAGATTCACAAGAGTGTTTTCTTCGAAAACCAGATTGCTCTTCCATTATTATTTGATTGTCTTCCAAAAATTTTTCGAATTGAATCTGAACCACCTTTTCTAATATTTTTTCATGAAGCGGTAACATGTTAACTGGTCGAAAGTTTTCACATTTATTCGAGTTCAAGACTTTTTGCACCGGATGATAGCATCGACGTTTTCCAGTTATTCGGGAAAATGCCATTAACTAGCGAATAATTAATAATTTTGAGAAGGGCTGGGCCTACATAATTGAAACAATCTTTTATCATTTCTTTATTCATTAAGTTAAAGTCACTCTTATTAGGCATCATTTCTACAATTTTTAATAGTTCATCTATAGTATCTAAAGTTTTAAATTTAAAACAGTTTACACTTTGCTCTGCATAATTGATCCACGGTTCACTTGGAATATTTTCATTTATTTCTTGTACACTTGTTTTAAAGTATTGGTTAAACTTATTGGCAATCACTTTGTTATTATTTGTTATTGTTTGACAAAATTCAATACTTTTATGCTCAGTTTGTACTTGACCTAATACAAGATCTTTTATTGTTTTCCACATTGTTTTTTGACAACTTGACTCATTTATTTTGTTTTGAATGTAATTTCTCTCTGTTTTAATCAGACTTTTTTTTATATTTATTTCTCACTCTCTTATAATTATCCCAATCAGTCATAGAACCAGTAAAAATAAACTTTGTGTAACTCTGTATCTTTTGCGATTTTATTCTTTGAAGATCTCGGTTAAACCACTTTATTTTATTATCACATCTTACGTTTTTTTTAACTATAAATTTATTTATCACCTTTAACATTTCTTTCTCGAAAATATCACTAGTTTGATCATTCACTTGTGTTGATATACTTATATTATTTATTCCACTTTGTCTTATGTTTTGAACAAATTGAAAGCTGTTATATTTCAAGGATTTTATTATTTTATATTTATCACTATTTTGCTTATATTTAATATTAATATTAAATGTAACAGTCTCATGGTCACTTATTTTTAATGTGTTATCAACTTTTGCTTCACAATTTATAATATTCGTAGCTACATAATCTAAAAGAGTCTTAGTTGTTGGAGTTATTCGTGTAGGTTGGACGACTAGTTGCTTACAAACATTTTCGCGAAACATACATTCCAGTTCTTTTTTATATAAGCTATTCATAAGCCAATCTACATTAAAGTCTCCAACGATTACTAAATTTTCTTTTCCTTCTAATTCATCCATCCACATGTTCATGTTATCACAAAAATTTCTGATTGATGCACTGGGCGAGCGATATAAAGCAAAAAAAGTAATTTTTTTATTTTCAATTTCCACTTCAACGATTAAAATCCAAACATTCAGTTCTATCTGACAGTTTTTTAAGACATTTATTTCCCAACAATTTTTCAGGTACAATACTATGCCCCCCGTATGAGACGACGTACTTTCACATTTTATTATCTTATAGTTTTTAATGTTCACTTCACTGTCACATATCAATTTGCCTAGATGAGTTTCAGTTAAGATTATTAAATCATATTTCTTTTCAATTAATAAATTTTTTATTTCGATAAAGTTATTTGTAAGTCCTTGTATATTTAAAAGTACACAGTCAAATGACTTTGATTGCTAGTAAGCAAATTTAGTACGTTCACGGCTTATTCTTCTAAGGTAAACTGGACAGCTCATATCACGAGCATCATGATTTGGATCTATATCAATGCCCAATTTTTCTACTGTTACGACACAGTTTTTACATTTTAAAATCTCACTATTACATTCTTGCATTACGTGCTCTTCACAACACTTGGGACAACATATATTTTTTGTACAATCCTTAGCCATATGGTTGAATCCCCAGCACTTGTAACATCTTTTAACATTTATTTTATCATATACAGCACATTTTTTCCAACCAATATTTAAACTTGGTTTTTCCACTTCTAAAACTTCTCTAAATAACTTGCTATCTACTTCAATTATTGCATTATATTGCATTTTATTATTAAATCTTTCATAACACTTCACAACTTTCATTGTACCTTCAATTTTATTTTGTTGTTTTAACTTTTCTATCACAATATTTTCATCGATTTCTTTATCTATTCCAATAACAACAATTCTTGGTGACACCAATGTTGGAATGTTAACATTATATTTATCTCCCAATTTTTCTTTCAATTGTGACTCGATCTTTTTGCTTGACTCTTCATTTCCACATTTTATTACAACCGACCCATTTCCACTCATTGAAACACCACTTATTTGCAATTGCATATCAGCCGGGTTTATGTTTTCTTTTATCTCTTCTTTTGTTTTTTCACTGTTTTGTTTTACATTTTCTTTTGGCTTAACAATTACCGGTGGTATATTTTCTATTGCCATTTCTGCATATGTTTTCTTTTTGTCCACTATATTTGTCTCTTTCTCACTCAAACTTTTAACACTTTTTATTATTGTCTTCAACTCACCTTCTTGCTTACTCAATGCAATTTTGTTTTCGTTCACTACTTTAAGCATATTATCCATTTTTTCCATTATATTTTCCATATACTTTTCATCCAAGTGCAGTCTTAAGGGTTCGAAAAGTTTTTCGAGTTCTGCGATAAAATTAGCAGGCTGAGGTGCTTCGGGTGCGTACGCCGCGATCACGTACATTCTTTTCCCCTGAAGGAGCGGAATGCAAATGGTGCAGGCTTCTAGCTGCCCAAATCTTCGCACTTCACTATTGTATATAACCTTATATTTAATGCCCTTTCGTATGAAGATTGCGACCCCACCCCCTTGAGATGAGTTAGGCCGATCCCTTCGCACGATTTTGTAATTATTATTAGTCAATTTGTGTTTCTGGGTAAGCTTAGTTTCGCTAGCCATAAACACATCAGGACTTTGGTCTTGCAGCAAATGAAAGAGATTTGCTCTACGTTCGGTCCTAATCAGC
Organism: Baccha elongata; assembly: GCA_951217065.1. Taxonomy (NCBI): domain Eukaryota; kingdom Metazoa; phylum Arthropoda; class Insecta; order Diptera; family Syrphidae; genus Baccha; species Baccha elongata. Next base: position 1,703,571 of record CATNUY010000161.1, on the reverse strand, counting down.
GAATCTACATTCACAGCTAGGATCTTAAAGGGTCGCTCAGGCAGCGCGCCTTTAACCAGATAGAGTAGAGGTAATCCACCCTAGCCGCCTGCTCCCTGATCTGTTTTTGCACGTCGGTTAACTGACCATGAATGGTCATCAACACCTGCATCAGATCTGCCTCTGGCGCAGGAGCCGTAGGCACTTGGACCTGTTTGGCTAATTGTGGTTGAGGCTGTACCGTGTTTCCCTTTCCAGACGCGATTTGGGCGTAAGAAATTACGGGATTGACGGAAGTTGTTTTCTGGCGTACTTCAGGGCGTCTCACCTCAACTGTTTTCTTTTGGGCTTTGGTTTGCCTTATCTCCTGAAACTTCAGACATCCCCGATAGTTTGCAGGGTGCCCGGAGCCTCGGCAGAGCGCACATTTTAACTGGGTCATATCTGTGACCCTATCTTGCCCAAGTTTACACTCCACTGTTTTGTGGGTATCTCCAAATTTAACACAGACTGGGTCCATACCACAGTTAACTGCAATGTGTCCGAACCCTTGGCAGTTCATGCATTGAAGCATGTCTTTCTGCTTATTTAGTTTTTCCCATCGTACAACTTGGTAATCCAGGACTGTTATATTCCTTAGACCACTCAATTTGCTTTGGGGCGAGAGTTGAATTTGGAAAAATGGTAAATTCCGTTTCTTCCATCTGGCTTTGATTGTGGTGAACGGTCTGACCCCGATAAACTCGAGATCGTCGCTCGCCACTTGACGGAGCTCAGCTAAGAGCGCCTGCGGATCCGTAGAGGATTCGATACCCTTCAGGAGGACTGTTTGAAGCTTGTCTTCCTTCGGGGTGAAACTATAATATTCTGTTCTAGTTTGAGACAGAAGGTCTTTCACTTTTTTGTAGTGCTCTAAAGATGAGCACTGAATGGAATGCCTGTCTGCGTTTAGCCGCTTAATTATAAAATTGTTGCCTATGACCGACCTACATATTTCAATAGTGTCTTTTATATGCATTTTATAAGTATTAATAGGTGGCACCTTACCTTTCTTTGCTTGTGGCTGTTGCTGTTGTTGCTGTTGTTGTTGTGACTGCTGCTGTTGTGACTGCTGCGGTTGTTGCTGTTGCGGTTGTTGCTGTTGCTGTTGTTGCTGCTGGTGTTGCTGCTTCTGTGTCTGTTGTCGTTGCTGTTGTGGTTGTTGTTGTTGTTGTTTTTGTTTTGCTTGCTGTTGCTGAGGCTGATGCTGTGGTTGCTGAGCCGGTTGTTGTGGCTTATGAAGCTGTTTTTGTGGCTGCTTCTTTGACTGCTGCTTCTGTGGCTGCTGCTGCTCTGGGAGTGGTTGTTGTTCATGAGGAAGCTGCTTTTGTTGCGAAGCTTGCTCTTGGAGCGCTTGTTGGCTGGTGCGCTGCTCAAGAGCAACTATGCGCTCCTTCTCCCGTCTTGCCTCCTGCTTCTTCTTGAGCGCTTCAACAAGCTCTATGAGCGAAGAGATCTGCTCCGTCAAAGCCTCAATTTGCTGGTCCTCTTCCTCGTCAGACAGCTCGACTATCTCGCCACTGACGTAACGTCCTTCTCCTTCCACTGACATGTATGAGATGTTATCAGCATCTGCGTCAGCGGCGTTTTCTTTGGCCTGAGCCGAAGCCTTGGCTGAACGCCCGCGCCCTCCTATTTTCTTGGCTGCTTCTATATCTGAGGTACGCTTCTTAACTATTAGGTTTGGTTTGTACCTAATATAGCGCCTTCTCTTCAGAGGATCTTGTTCATCGACACATGCCGGTCCTGCAATTTTCCCTTTAATAGGGCTCGATGTCTTTGCAGTTGCCATGCTTCTGGTTCCGATCTCGGCACGTTCCGATGACGATGTTGTTGTAGTTGTCGTTGCTGTTGTTGTTGTTGTTGCCACTTTGGGCTTTACTGGTCCTGCTGCTGCTGCTGCTGCTGTTGTTGTTGGTTTTTGGGCTTTGGACTGCCCTGCTACCGTTGCTCTTAGTGCTTGGCCTGATGGCCCTGCTACTTGACTGTCGGATGACACATCACCTGATGTTCCTCCAACTGTCTTCCTTGTTGTTGGGGGACCATCTTTCGATGTCCCCGTTGGTTTGACCATCTGCTCTTCTTGTTGTTGCTGCTGTTGTTTTCTTCTCTTAGAAACCTCTTGCTAGAAATTATTTAAAAAAAGGCATTGCCCGGGGTGAGAATCGAACCCACGACCTTCCACTCTGAAATCTGCTCCTCTTTTTTTTTTTTTTTTTTTTTTTTTTTTAATTCAATTTTTATTTCAATTTATCTTATAACTACTTAAATGCTAGACAAAAACCTTAAAAACTAGCTTACAGAATAACTTAACTAACTTACTGGCCCCATACGGGCGCTCTAAATTATACTATAGCTATATATTAAAAATGCCTTTCGGCGTAAATTCAAATGTAAATTAAATTAAAATCTATATTACTTAAACTTAAACAATAAACAAGAAAATTCCTTTAAAAAACTTGTTTTTCCATGACATTTTTTATTTAAAAACTTAAAACTACCCTGTACCTAAATAAAACTAAATTAACCTAAATAAAACTAAAATATACGTAAATATACGTAATTAACTTAAAACTACTTAAAAATACTTAAAATAACTTAAAACTAGAACAGCCACCAGCAGCATTTTTTTTTTTTTTTTTTTTTGCAGCAGCCAATGCATATGCGCACACGCTTTCAAATATATATATATTTATATATATATATATTTAACCGCCAAATGCACATACACACCAACAAATGCAGTTTATGTGTTTTCTATTTTTTGGTGCCACCACTGTCCTACATAAATTATACCTATTAATACTTAAAAATACGTAGGTCGGCCAAGGCAACAATTTTGACTTACCATCAATATCAAGGTGGTCACATAACCACCAGTATTTTTGAACTTGCTTACAAAAGTCCCTTTTGTCCCGAAGGGGCACAGCTCTACTGAACCGCAGACGCTCTGCTCCGTTCCCAGAGCCGACGTCTCGGCCATACAGGATTCGCCGATCCACAGTTCTACGGCCGACGTGGTAGATTAACGGAACCGCCAATCTATCCTGTATCAGCCCCCGACTGTCTAAATAGAGGAATGTCTCGGGCGGGATGAAACCGTTAAGACAAACGCTCTCACTATATTCGTCGTTGTTGTAATAAGCCCCGAAAATGAGTCCATTGGCTGAGGTCATCGCTCTTGCAATGTGACCCCGAATCAGCTTTATTAAAAAGTTATCTATCCTGTTTATATTGGCCCCGTTGTATAAGACCTCGTTGGCATAATAATGTTTGTACTCCGACTCTGGTGTTCTGTGTAATCCAAGACAGGTCCTAAGACACTGCCTCTCAAACACCCGAATCTTTTCCATTTGAGATGGGGCAACGTTAAACCACACAGGGCACCCATAGGCAATCATCGGCCGGATTAGGGCCATGTAGCAAATCACCTTCACTCTGTTTTCAAGGCGGCTGCTATAAAACAACCGTCTTGTCAGAGCAAACGCTCCCCTAGCTCTGGCCAGAGCAGCATCTATATGTCGATTGAAATATAGATACTGATCTAGCCAGATACCAAGGTACTTTACTACATCTTTACTCGCCAGTGGATGTCCACTTGGTCCAACGATCACTAGATTTCTCCAGTTCTTTCTTGTATCCCTAGAAGCCTTAGACAAAGGGGTTCTAAACAGGATAGTTTCTGATTTCTGAAAGTTAATTTTTAACTTCCAGTCATCACAATATCGCTGAATCTTGTCGAAGTCACGCTGCAAGAGAATTCTGATGACTTCAACTTTTGGACCCGTCCTGTACGCTACAAGGTCATCGGCATACGCAATCGCATGAGTGAGACTACCTATCAGATCGCTGGTGTAAATACTAAAAAGAATCGGCGAGTTCACAGCTCCTTGCTGTAGACCGTTTTTAATATCAAAAGTTGTGGTGGAAGTTACATTGCCACTTTTGACAACAAACTTTCTACCATTGAGCATGTCATGAAGCATATACAACAGTGGTTTACTTATGCCAAATCTGGTTAATTTCAGATAAAGACCCTCTAACCATACGGTGTCGAAAGCCTTCTCTAAATCAACAAGAACGGCACCCGTGCATTGATTTTTCGCTTTGTTCCATTGAACATCAGAAACTAACTTAGACGCGGCATGAATAGTGTCATGTCCCGCCTTAAAGCCAAACTGATTGTCTGGAATAATATTCTTGTCCTCAGCCCACTTGAACAGAGCTCTATTGAGAATCGAATACCTTACTGATACTTGGAAGAAGACTTATCGACCGAAGATTTGCCGGATTGGAGCTGTCCTTTCCCTTTTTGGGGAGAGGATGGACCACAGCTGTCTTCCAACTCACTGGATAATATGCATTATTCAATGCGTTGTTAAACAGTGTGGTATAAATGTCTATGGCTTCCTCAGGGAGATGTCGTAACACAATGTTGGGTATACCATCGACCCCCGCGGATTTCTTTTTCTTTAATGTTTGAAAAATTAAATGAAGTTCTACCTTTGACAATGAACTGGGTCCATTTTGCTCGGCGATGGTGGCGTTTGCCAAATTTTCGTCATTGAACCCGGTGAAACCAGTATTCTCAGATCGCCATTGCGTTATGTTATTTCCAAGATAGAAATTGTGCAGCAAGGCTCTGTTCTCCAGGTCATGATTCGGACGAATGCTAGCATTCACCTTATACACTTGCTGGAAAGCAGCCCCTACAGCTTCCACCTTTTCCTGAGGATCTTCTATCATATAAAAATTGTCATCGAAAACGGCACCTTCCGGATCAATTCCCGCAATCGTTAGTACGTCTTCGTTATCTGTTGTCCTCTGGAGTTTAAGACATGGAAGATCGTTTTGATCATTTCTTCTAAATATCTTATTTATTTGGGGAAACATACTAGGTTCGCTAGAATTAACAGCCCGAATTCTGTTATCCCAATATAAATTAATAGATAATCTATAGTTTTGTCTAATCAGAACGTTAATGTTTTTGATCGACGACTTCAATGTTCTTATCTCCAGATCACGTGTGTCCGTGAAACGTCTATAAAGAAGTTTCAACCTAGTCAGCAGTCCACTTTTTTGTCGGTGTAGTGCGTCGATTGTCGCGTTCTTGTATAAACCAGTAGGGTCTTGTTCCTTATATTTTGGGATTGTTTTGTCCATTGTTCGTTTTATAGTCGTATCCATTTGAGTCAGAAACCCGTCGATCTCGAGGTTCGTCAGGTTTCTGTCATTTGGTGGAGAAATGTCATCGGAACGTATTTCTCTTGCCAAGGCGTTGGAGAAGCGTGGCCAGAGCGTCTTACTGAAATTGTAAGAGTGCACAGGCGCATACTCATCCAATTCCACAAGTTCGCTCGGAAGCTGTATTACGGTGGCAAGTCCGCAGTGATCTCTGTCGTATTCGATTGTTCGTAAACAGTTTCTTGTCTGTTGATTTGTTGCGTCAGTTATAACAAGTCGTGAGTCAAGCAGTAAAAGATCCAGAAAGCCACCGCTCCTAGGAAACGAAGGTCTATCTGTCGCAAAAAGATCGATCCTACACTCAACACTGTGACGACCCATCCAATTAAATAAATGGTACCCTCTCGGATTTTGAATTTGATTTCCCCAATCTTCATGTTTGGCGTTCAAATCTCCTGCCATTAGATAATAATTTTCATCCAAGTGCAGTCTTAAGCATTCGAAAAGTTTTTCGAGTTCTGCGATAAAATTAGCAGGCTGAGGTGCTTCGGGTGCGTACGCCGCGATCACGTACATTCTTTTCCCCAGAAGGAGCGGAATGCAAATGATGCAGGCTTCTAGCTGCCCAAATCTTCGCACTTCACTATTATATATAACCTTAAATTAAATGCCCTTTCGTATGAAGATTGCGACCCCACCCCCTTGAGAGGAGTTAGGCCGATCCCTTCGCACGATATTGTAATTATTATTAGTCAGTTTGTGTTTCTGATTTAGCTTAGTTTCGCTAGCCATAAACACATCAGGACTTTGGTCTTGCAGCAAATGAAAGAGATTTGCTCTACGTTCGGTCCTAATCAGCGAATTTACATTCACAGCTAGGATCTTAAAGGGTCGCTCAGGCAGCGTGCCTTTAACCATTTCGCGTTGCCGGCAGAATAGAGTAGAGGTAATCCACCCTAGCCGCCTGCTCCCTGATCTGTTTTTGCACGTCGGTTAACTGACCATGAATGGTCAGCAACACCTGCATCAGATCTGCCTCTGGCACAGGAGCCGTAGGCACTTGGACCTGTTTGGCTACCTGTGGTTGAGGCTGTACCGTGTTTCCCCTTCCAGACGCGATTTGGGCGTAAGAAATTGCGGGATTGACGGAAGTTGTTTTCTGGCGTACTTCAGGGCGTCTCACCTCTACTGTTTTCTTTTGGGCTTTGTTTTGCCTTATCTCCTGAAACTTCGGACATCCCCGATAGTTTGCGGGGTGCCCGGAGCCTCGGCAGAGCGCACATTTTAACTGGGTCATATCTGTGACCCTATCTTGCCCGAGTTTACACTCCACTGTTTTGTGGGTATCTCCACATTTAACACAGACTGGGTCCATACCACAGTTAACTGCAACGTGTCCGAACCTTTGGCAGTTCATGCATTGAAGCATGTCTTTCTGCTTATTTAGTTTTTCCCATCGTACAACTTGGTAATCCAGGACTGTTATATTCCTTAGACCACTCAATTTGCTTTGGGGCGAGAGTTGAACTAGGAAAAATGGTAAATTCCGTTTCTCCCGTCTGGCTTTGACTGTGGTGAACGGTCGGACCCCGATAAACTCAAGATCGTCGCTCGCCACTTGACGGAGCTCAGCTAAGAGCGCCTGCGGATCCGTAGAGGATTCGATACCCTTCAGGAGGACTGTTTGAAGCTTGTCTTCCTTCGGGGTGAAACTATAGTATTCTGTTCTAGTTTGGGACAGAAGGTCTTTCACTTTTTTGTAGTGCTCTAAAGATGAGCACTGAATGGAATGCCTGTCTGCGTTAAGCCGCTTAATTATGAAATTGTTGCCTATGACCGACCTACATATTTCAATTGTGTCTTTTAAATGCATTTTATAAGTATTAATAGGTGGCACCTTACCTTTCTTTGCTTGTGGCTGTTGCTGTTGTTGCTGTTGTTGTGACTGCTGCTGTTGTCTCTGCTGCTGTTGCATCGGCTGCTGTTGGGTCTGCTGCTGTTGTGACTGCTGCGGTTGTTGCTGTTGCGGTTGTTGCTGTTGCTGTTGTTGCTGCTGCTGTTGCTGTGTCTGTTGACGTTGCTGTTGTGGTTGTTGTTGTTGTTGTTTTTGTTTTGCTTGCTGTTGCTGAGGCTGATGCTGTGGTTGCTGAGCCGGTTGTTGTGGCTTATTAAGCTGTTTCTGTGGCTGCTTTTTTGACTGCTGCTTCTGTGGCTGCTGCTGGTCTGGGAGTGGTTTTTGTTCCTTTGGAGGCTGCTGTTGTAGCGAAGCTTGCTCTTGGAGTGCTTGTTGGCGGGTGCGCTGCTCAAGAGCAACTATGCGCTCCTTCTCCCGTCTTGCCTTCTGCTTCTTCTTGAGCGCTTCAACAAGTTCTATGAGCGAAGAGATCTGCTCTGCTAAAGCCTCGATTTGCTTGTCCTCTTCTTCGTCGGACAGCTCAACTACCTCGCCACTGACGTAATGTCCTTCTCCTTCCACAGACATGTAGGAGATGTCATCAGCATTATCGTCAGCGGCGTTTTCTTCGCCGGTTAGACTGGCGTCCTTATCATTTGGATTGATGGCGGCGATCGCTCCGTCAGCCTCTTCGACGTGCCTGTCATCCGCCTCAGCTTCATCGTCGCCTTCTACGTTTTTGTCGTTGTTTTCGTTGTCGTCATCGTCGTTGGAGGAGCTATCCAGCTGCCTCTGTATTTTTGCCTGAGCCGAGGCCTTGGCTGAACGCCCGCGCCCTCCTATTTTCTGGGCTGCCTCTATATCTGAGGTGCGCTTCTTAACAACCAGATTTGGCTTATATCTGATATAGCGCCTTCTCTTCAGTGGGTCTGGTTCTTCGACACAATCCGCTCCTGGACTTTTCCCTTTAATAGGGCTAGATGTTTTTGCAGTTGCCATGCTGCTTGTTCCGACCTCGGCACGTGCCGATGACGATGTTGTTGTAGTTGTCGTTGCTGTTGTTGTTGTTGTTGCCACTTTGGGCTTTACTGGTCCTGCTGCTGCTGCTGCTGTTGTTGCTGCTTTTTGGGCTTTGGACTGCCCTGATACAGTTGCTCTTTGAGCTTGGCCTGATAGCCCCGGTATTTGACTGTCGGATGACACATCACCTGATGTTCCTCCAACTGTCTTCCTTGTTGTTGGGGGACCATCTTTCGATGTCCCCGTTGGTTTTCCCATCTGCTCTTCTTGTTGTTGCTGCTGTTGTTTCCTTCTCTTTGAAACCTCCTGCCAGAAATTATTTAAAAAAAGGCCTTGCCCGGGGTGAGAATCGAACCCACGACCTTCCACTCTGAAATCTGCTCTTCTACCACCTAGGCTAACTTGCCACTTGGTTTTGGTAGATCTAACTCACTACTAAAAGCACTCGCGTCTCTACTTGAAATTTACACTGTGAAAGCCGCCAACGATGTGCACTCTTCCACGGTTGCTGAACGACTGAGTCGTATGCACTACGCATTCCACCGCTTATGACCACTGATGACACAGGTCGAGATGTTATGTTTGTTTGTTTTTCAAACGCATTTGGAGCTTCAACATTTTTCTAAGCGCCTCTAAGTATGTTGTTTTGTTCCGCCTCCATTTTCTCCTAACCTTATTTGATAGACTACAATTTGTAGCACATATCAAAGGGGGAGAGGTTGGAAGATTGGTACGACCTATTATTCTATTATTTTTTTTTTCTTTTAATGCTTTACTATTTAAAATTTTACTTAATATTTGTTTTTTTTTTTTTTTTAGCAAAACGCACCTTCTACATGTAATAAAAATAATTGGTTCTTTAGATTTCATTTCTAAGTTCATCCAAAAATTTACGTTTTATTCTTTTGTTTTTGTGAATGTGAGTTTGAATAAACTGTCGTGAAAATATTTTTACAGCCATTTTTAAAAATAAACATCCACAAAATATATTTATTTGGGCTTTATTTAATGTTGAAATATCTTGTATTCATTAATACGAGAGAAGCTGCTTGGGTCTCTTTCTCTCTTATTGAAAATGTGCCAATAACAATTTGAAAACCTCTTTTATGTACGTCAATATGACTAACAAAATTAGGTTCGATTTCCGTCAGTCAGATTGTATATTCCTGTTGCATGTGCCATAGGTGAGCATAACGATAATTCGCAATTTAAAACCTCAAATAACAAAATCACCCTTTTTTTAGATCACAAATAACAAAATCTCGAAAAATCCCGCTTTTCATATACTCGGAATCACAAAATCCTGTTTTTTTTAAATCTCGCACACAAAAATCTCGCGATTTTCAAACCAAAAACCAAACTGAATACATCTTACCTTGCACTTCCCCGAATACTATAGTGCGGCGAAGCAGGAGAGATGCAGGGTGCAGCATGCCCTCCCATACCAATCGCACTGTTTTTACGTCGTAAACTGACACTCCTATTTTAAGTGCGAGATTTTTGTTTCCAAGGTTTTAGTATGCTGCTTGTTTTTGTTGTTGTGAGATTCTTAGAAACAGGATTTTTTAATTGGAAGATTATGGAAAGCAGGTTTATGTGACCCTGAGCAAATATAGTAATGTGCTATTAAGTGAGCACACATATTTATTGACCAGGAATTGATGGGGTTTGCATTGGTAATTTCAGATTTCAATAAATATATTGATTTAAAATCGCGATTTAAAATGAATTATTTTATATTTTTGTGTTTTGTTTTATTTAAATTTGATATAGCCATACACTGTTATTTCTTTAATATATTTGTGTCCTCACAACCAATGCGTTACAAATTCAACACAGTCACAAACCTTACAAACAAAGTTCACAAAGAAAACATAAACAAAATACGAACAATATAACAAAAGAATAATTATCCTAATTCGATAATTAATGACCTCATAAATAACATAATTAATAAAATGCGACAAGGAAATACTCTAATAAAAACAATAAAAGTAAAGTCTGGCAACCCTAAATACAATTCTATAACCTACAACCAGCGTTGCCCACCACTTTCTGCGAAATTATGACTCACTTAAAAAAAATATGCTTTTTACTGTGAAATTATGCCTCTTTTCATTTTTCTTATTATTTTGTAAGCCAACAAATAAAAAATAAACATGCTAGTTTCAGTTTTTCTGATGTCACCTATTGGTTCAATTCAAGTTTATTTAAGAAGGAACATTAAATATAAAGAAGGACTTTCGGTGAAAAATAAGCCCCAAAGCCGCAGGCAATGAAATTATGCCAAAAAGGCATAAGTAGGCATCACTGCCTACAACCCACTCTTAACGGACAACCACTATTTTGAAGAAACAATAGAATAAGACAAGGAAAAAACAATATTTGCACACAAGTCTAATCTAATATTAAAAACAATATTTACAAACACCAAACCACCTATTGAGAAAACGGAACCGCATTATGAATTGTAGGAAATTGCATTAAAAGTAAGATTGTGTTGGAACATGAAGCTGATATACGAAAGAAAAGGATAGCTACTGCACTTTCTCAATTTATGCTAGAGTGTGACCATAGAGCCAGCCATGTAGCCAGAGGGGTGGGGCAAATTGTTTGTTTGATAATGAATTTTGTCTTTAACTGAATTTTAAATATAATTGTTGTTTATAAATAATAAGTGATGTATTAATTACTGCCGTAATGCAGACTAAGAAATATAAATACTATGCATAAGAAATAATAAAAAGGCGAAGGCTGAGAGATATATAGTTATATATAAAAAATCAAACCCATTGGAAATTTTATTGCCAAAAAAGAAAGTTAAAGATGTTGTTAGTTATTATTTGCTTTTAAATATATGTATATATGTATATATCTAGTAATGGCCTTAAAAATCCCAAAGACTCATACTATTCATGATCATGGCCCCTACGGACACCCCACAATCCACTATTACCAAACGCTAGCCATCACGTTCATTGGTACCAGACAAAATTACTGGCAATGATAGATATCTGTTCCTCCGGATGATGGGAAAACATTCACGATAAAGGTAAGAGCAGAAAATGTTGTCATTTGATTTGATTTGGTATTCACATTTTCTGGGCAAGCTGTAACGTTATTAAAATATGATTGAACAGTTAGTTCCATATAGAAATTGAATCATCAAGTGAATGGAGAACCTAGGTCGGCGTGGTGATACGCGAAGAAACTGCAATTGAAAACAAACACGCGAGTGGCCTTACGAAATGACCAGTCCGATGCAGAATTCTCAAGTCAATTATTTGGATGGAAAATCAACGGCCTTATTAAATTTCCAGTGAATTTTTGGCATTTTACAAAAATGCCGTAAAATAATATCATACCCCTCAGAATTATGTTGATCATGATACGCTGAGTGCGAAAATATATCGATCAATTGAATTTATTCCTAAAATTCGGCAAATTTGTTTTTTTTTTCTTTTTGATAAGATTTTCAAATATTTTTTTTTTCAAAAAATTCTTTTCAAAAGAATGTATGCAGTAAAAAACAATATGAAAAACACAACTGTCAGCAGCAAATCACTCTCTCAAAAGATAATTTTTTTTTATAATACTTTTTTTATAATTTGCTGTTGTTGCTGTTGTTGTTGTGACTGCTGCTGTTGTGACTGCTGCGGTTGTAGCTGTTGCGGTTGTTGCTGTTGCTGTTGTTGCTGCTGGTGTTGCTGCTTCTGTGTCTGTTGTCATTGCTGTTGTGGTTGTTGTTGTTGTTGTTGTTTTTGTTTTGCTTGCTGTTGCTGAGGCTGATGCTGTGGTTGCTGAGCCGGTTGTTGTGGCTTATGAAGCTGTTTTTGTGGCTGCTTCTTTGACTGCTGCTTCTGTGGCTGCTGCTGCTCTGGGAGTGGTTGTTGTTCATGAGGAAGCTGCTTTTGTTGCGAAGCTTGCTCTTGGAGCGCTTGTTGGCTGGTGCGCTGCTCAAGAGCAACTATGCGCTCCTTCTCCCGTCTTGCCTCCTGCTTCTTCTTGAGCGCTTCAACAAGCTCTATGAGCGAAGAGATCTGCTCCGTCAAAGCCTCAATTTGCTGGTCCTCTTCCTCGTCAGACAGCTCGACTATCTCGCCACTGACGTAACGTCCTTCTCCTTCCACTGACATGTATGAGATGTTATCAGCATCTGCGTCAGCGGCGTTTTCTTTGGCCTGAGCCGAAGCCTTGGCTGAACGCCCGCGCCCTCCTATTTTCTTGGCTGCTTCTATATCTGAGGTACGCTTCTAAACTATTAGGTTTGGTTTGTACCTAATATAGCGCCTTCTCTTCAGAGGATCTTGTTCATCGACACATGCCGGTCCTGTAATTTTCCCTTTAATAGGGCTCGATGTCTTTGCAGTTGCCATGCTTCTGGTTCCGATCTCGGCACGTTCCGATGACGATGTTGTTGTAGTTGTCGTTGCTGTTGTTGTTGTTGTTGCCACTTTGGGCTTTACTGGTCCTGCTGCTGCTGCTGCTGTTGTTGTTGGTTTTTGGGCTTTGGACTGCCCTGCTACCGTTGCTCTTAGTGCTTGGCCTGATGGCCCTGCTACTTGACTGTCGGATGACACATCACCTGATGTTCCTCCAACTGTCTTCCTTGTTGTTGGGGGACCATCTTTCGATGTCCCCGTTGGTTTTCCCATCTGCTCTTCTTGTTGTTGCTGCTGTTGTTTTCTTCTCTTAGAAACCTCTTGCTAGAAATTATTTAAAAAAAGGCCTTGCCCGGGGTGAGAATCGAACCCACGACCTTAAACTCTGAAATCTGCTCCTCTACCACCAAGGCTAACTTGCCACTTGGTTTTGGTAGATCTAAATCACTACTATAAGCACTCGCACCTCTAAGTAAAATTTCCACTATGAAAGTCGCCAACGATGTGCACACTTCCACGGTTGCTGAACGACTGAGTCGTATGCACTACGCATTCCACCGCTTATGACCACTGATGACACAGGTCGAGATGTTATGTTTGTTTGTTTTTCAAACGCATTTGGAGCTTCAACATTTTTCTAAGCGCCTCTAAGTATGTTGTTTTGTTCCGCCTCCATTTTCTCCTAACCTTGTTTGATAGACTACAATTTGTAGCACATATCAAAGGGGGAGAGGTTGGAAGATTGGTACGACCTATTATTCTATTATTTTTTTTTCATTTAATGCTTTACTATTTAAAATTTTACTTAATATTTGTTTTTTTTTTTTCTTTTTTTAGCAAAACGCACCTTCTACATGTAATAAAAATAATTGGTTCTTTAGATTTCATTTCTAAGTTCATCCAAAAATGTACGTTTTATTCTTTTGTTTTTGTGAATGTGAGTTTGAATAAACTGACGTGAAAATATTTTTACAGCCATTTTTAAAAATAAACATCCACAAAATATATTTATTTGGGCTTTATTTAATGTTGAAATATCTTGTATTCATTAATACGAGAGAAGCTGCTTGGGTCTCTTTCTCTCTTATTGAAAATGTGCCAATAACAATTTGAAAACCTCTTTTATGTACGTCAATATGACTAACAAAATTAGGTTCGATTTCCGTCAACCGGATTGTATATTCCTGTTGCATGTGCCATAGGTGAGCATAACGATAACTCGCAAATAACAAAATCACCCTTTTTTTAGATCACAAATAACAAAATCTCGAAAAATCCCGCTTTTCATATACTCGGAATCACAAAATCCTGTTTTTTTTAAATCTCGCACACAAAAATCTCGCGATTTTCAAACCAAAAACCAAACTGAATACATCTTAGCTTGCACTTCCCCGAATACTATAGTGCGGCGAAGCAGGAGAGATGCAGGGTGCAGCATGCCCTCCCATACCAATCGCACTGTTTTTACGTCGTAAACTGACACTCCTATTTTAAGTGCGAGATTTTTGTTTCCAAGGTTTTAGTATGCTGCTTGTTTTTGTTGTTGTGAGATTCTTAGAAACAGGATTTTTTAATTGGAAGATTATGGAAAGCAGGTTTATGTGACCCTGAGCAAATATAGTAATGTGCTATTAAGTGAGCACACATATTTATTGACCAGGAATTGATGGGGTTTGCATTGGTAATTTCAGATTTCAATAAATATATTGATTTAAAATCGCGATTTAAAATGAATTATTTTATATTTTTGTGTTTTGTTTTATTTAAATTTGATATAGCCATACACTGTTATTTCTTTAATATATTTGTGTCCTCACAACCAATGCGTTTCAAATTCAACACAGTCACAGTTAACACACGCCAGCGACATTGACCTCGGAAAGACGATCCCGTTCGAATGTCGATGAACTGAAATGGATGCATGGGGAACTGCTGACGAGGTGAACGCATAACTGCATCGACTGCATATGCATGAACGGATATTTGATATACGACGACCAATGATATGAGAAATAGCCTGGTCAGCAGTTTGATTGGCCAGGCAGCTAACTACGAATAGGTGGGTTAGGCAGTCAGTCTTTTGGTGACCGCAATATAGTAAACTTCATATTAATAAACTTGTATCATTTAGAAAGTAATCTATCTCGTTTCATTTTATAAGTACGAACCGTTGGGCCAACTCCGGTTGGCGTTCGATATTTTTTAAGATATGCCTTCCGCATATCATTAAGTGGCGCCCGAGCAGGGACCGGCTGCAAAACGGTATCCTTTTTGCCTAAGGATTGTTGACAAGCCCAATACGCTCCTTAAGGAGTGCAAGTCGCTGTTCACATGGGAACACAGTTGACCATTTTGAGGCCAATGTCACGAAATTCCGCATACACATGGGAACATGTGGATATCCTGATAGGCTAAAGGATACGACGGTGATGGTCGATCGTGCCATTAGTAGGTTGCTTGCGACTAAACGGGATTAACACGACACCTCCCACGCACGCCGGTTTCCGTTTGAGAACCATCGCGATTAAAATAAAAAAGAAATTAATTATTTTTGTAATACGCAGATACGATTGGAAAACTGAACTATCAAAAAAGAATACTTAAATTAAGAACAATGATGCTTAAATTGTGAGTGAGGAACTTGAAAATACGTTAATTAAAAAAAGAAAAAAACTTTATGCTGGTGCAGCAATTCAAAGAAAATAATAATTGTAATATTTGTGATATTGTGAAAAAAATAGTTTAAGAAAACTATCAAGAATAAATCTTTTCTTTATTAAGTTGTATTGTTGAAATTTTGTGCAAAAAAAAGAAATCGCAAAAATTTATAAAAGTTAATAAGTTCAAAAAAATAATAATTAAAAGAAATTTAATAATGGATGAGATAAAAAAATCCATACAAGATTTGACCGGCGGATTTAATCAATTATACGATCAAATTAAAAAAGTCGAAAATAGGCTGGTGGCGCTCGAACAAAATTCTGCTAGTGCTAGTGTCAGTGAAAGTGCATCTGGTTCTAGTGTTAGTCCATCTGAAGCTCCTTTAGTATCTCCTAAGAATGAGGCGGAACTCAAGGAAATCAGTAAGCTTCCGGACAATGTAAAAGAACTGCAAGTGTTCGATGGGAATCCGACATAATATGTGTCATGGATTCACAACGTGGAGTCGATTTTGAAAGACTTCAAAATCGTCAGAGGTAAGCCAATATATAGAGCAATTTTACAGCATGTCAGACAAAAGATCCGTGGGAATGCGGATACGGCGTTGATCTCGTATAATATCTTCGAAGACGACTGGAACGCCATCAAAAGATGCTTATCTCTGCACTATGCGGATAAAAGGGATATACGGACCCTTGAGCACCAATTGGGTCAGCTGTCCCAGAAGGGGACAAAGATCGATGAGTTTTACGCAACCGTAAACCATCAATTTTCTCTTATTATAAATAAGATTAAGACCGAGACCTATTCACAGGAGACTGTGAACGCACTGATTGAAACTTATCGCAATCGTGCGTTAGATGTTTTTGTGCGTGGGTTGTCTGGGGACATTTCTCGTATGCTGATCATACAAAAACCCAAGACCTTACCCGAAGCCTACACGGCTTGTCTAGAAATTCAAAATCTTAACTTCAGGAGCAATACAATACACAACCCCAACGCTCCTAACACAATAACGGCTCCAGTAAATCAGTCTTTCAGATCAAACAATTCAAGCCCAATGTGCCGCCAAGAAAGTTTATTCATCCTGGGTCTTCCCAAAATTATAGAAACAATAACCCTCCACCAAGGCCGACTGCTCCCAAGCCCCATGAAAAAATGTAAGTTTTTCGAAAAAATAGGCAATAATACAATTTTAACATTTTACGTCCTTCCCGGTTTGATGTCGTTCGACGGAATTATCGGTGATGACTCATTAAAGGAGTTGGAAGCGGTAATTGACCGTAAAGAAAACACTCTCTCTCTTAAACCCGGTATTATTATTCCTCTGAAGGCTAGAGTTTCTGATCAGATAAATCCTGTTCTCGATGAAACTCTTTCCGAAAGTCTCAGAACAAAAATTCGAGAAATGGTTAGTAAATACAAACCAATTTTTGGACCAATCGACACAAAAGAGGTAATCAGAACAAACGTTAAAGCAGAAATAAGAACTAGTACAGACGAACCCGTGTACGCTAAAAGTTACCCATACCCTGCGTGTATGAGAGAAGTCGTTGAAAAGGAGATAAAAAGCTTACTTGAGAAAGGAACAATTCGTCCTTCTAAGAGCCCGTACAACTCTCCTATATGGGTTGTACCGAAAAAGCCTAAGCCATCCGGCGAAAAGCAATATCGGGTTGTCATAGACTATAAACGCCTTAACGGCATAACGATTGCAGATACCTATCCGATTCCCGACATCAATTCAACATTGGCAAGCCTTGGCAAAGCCATGTACTTCACAACTCTTGATCTTACTTCTGGCTTTCATCAAATCCCGATGAAACCTACCGATATAGCCAAAACGGCATTTTCAACAATGAATGGCAAGTATGAATTCCTAAGATTGCCATTTGGACTTAGAAACGCCCCAGCGATCTTCCAAAGGATGATCGATGACGTCCTTAAAGAATTTATCGGAAAAATCTGTTATGTCTACATTGACGACATAATTTGTTTTGGTCAAAATGAGGAGGAACACCTCAAGAATATTGACACTATATTTGAACGACTCCGGACAGTGAATCTGAAGGTAAATCTGGAAAAAACAAAATTCATGAAAACTCAAGTAGAATTTCTCGGCTATGTAATTACTCCTCACGACATACAGCCCGACCCAAGCAAAGTATCGGCCATACAAGCCATCTCACCTCCTGAGACTCTTAAAGACTTAAAAAGCTTCCTGGGACTTACGTCCTATTATAGAAAATTCATACGCGATTACGCAAAAGTGGCGAAGCCTTTGACCATTTTGACTAGAGGAGAACATGCCCAGGTTAGGGCTAACGAATCTAAGCGTATCTCGATAAACCTGAACAACGAAGCGTTACAAGCCTTTAAAGATTTAAAAATTTTGTTGACATCATCTGAGGTGCTTGCCTTTCCGGACTTTGAAAAAACATTTAACCTTACAACAGATGCATCCAACTTTGCTATAGGTGCTGTCCTTTCTCAAGGCGAATGGGGGAAGGATCGCCCAATAGCCTACATCTCAAAATCCCTTAGTAAAACTGAAGAGGCATATGCCACAAATGAAAAAGAAATGTTGGCGATCGTGTGGGCACTTGACAATCTCCGCTCATATCTCTATGGTGCAAGAAAGATTCGTATATATACAGACCATCAGCCATTAACTTTTTCATTGGGAAACAAAAACCACAATGCTAAGTTGAAACGCTGGAAGGCTCGTATAGAGGAGTACAACTGCGAACTTATCTACAAACCTGGAAAATCAAATGTAGTCGCAGATGCTCTGTCAAGGTTAAAAACTGAAGTCAATCACTTGACCGACTCAGAACGCACTGAGACGGCAGCAAGTGAGATTTTAACTGATAACGAATCAACCGAAACTGCAATAGAGAACTTTAGTAGTGATGCTGCCACTGTTGATGCAGATGAGCTCGTGAACGATAATACTACTGAAACAGCTGAAGAAGCTCGATCGTCAAGTTCAACTGTTCATAGTGCCGATCAAGATGGTACAGATCTTATCCCACACGTGGAAGCCCCAATCAATGTTTTTCGTAATCAGATTATTGTCAAAGTGGGACGGGGACTAGAAGCCCAAGATGAGCCTCATCCAGGTTACTTCCGTTACTACATAGCTATTTCGGACCCAAATAGAGAAAATTTAACGGCTTTATTAAAACAAAAACTAAATCCAAATGTTGTAAACGGGATTAAAATACCCGAAAATTGTTTGACCTTATTACAGGAAATTTACTTAGATAACTTTACAAGATATAAACTTAGAATCACTCAAAGAGTAGTTGAAGACGTACGAAACGAAAACAGAATTTGCGAACTGATCATGAGTGAACACAAACGAGCTCATAGAAATCCTCGTGAGAATAAGGAGCAATTGTTGGAGAAATATTATTTCCCACGGATGAACAGTTTGGTAAAAAAATACACCAAAACATGCGATGTCTGTAACATCAATAAATATGATAGACATCCGATTCATGCGGAATTCCAACCAACTCCTGTTCCTTCTTATCCTTGTCAAATTCTTCATTTAGACATAGTCGAAATACAAAATGAAAAGTTCATTAGCTGTATTGATAAATTTTCAAAATTTGGTAAACTGTTCCACATCAAGAACAGATCCGTCTTACACCTCCGAGAGAAGATCATCAAAATTCTTCATTACTTTACAGCACCTGAAATGTTGGTCACAGACAATGAGAGTAGTTTTCTCAGCCCTATCATAATCAATTTCATTAAAATGTTAGGCATAAAATTATATAACACACCAGTGCGCCGATCTGAAGTCAATGGTCAAGTCGAAAGATTTCATTCGACAATATTAGAAATCTTCCGATGCCTCAAGCAAGAGCATAAAGATCTTCGACTGAAAGAATTAATTAGCATAGCAGTGGACAGGTATAATAGAACCATCCATTCTGTTACTAAGCGCAAGCCCAGCGACATTTTTTTCGAAAGAAGTCAGAAAATTCATTACCAAAATCTAATCGATTTCCGCACCAAAGTCAACAAACAACTAAAATATCAAATTCATAAAAAACAAAGAGAAACAATTCTCCATAGAAACAAAAAAAGAACACAGCCTAAAAATTATAAAAAAGGCGAAATTATTTATACAGCCACTAAAGGCATAAAAGCAAAAAATAAGCCTCTTTTCCGAAAGGAAATAGTGGCAAAGAATAATAAAGTAACTGTCACAACATCAACTGGCAGAAGGGTACATAAAACCCACATTAAAAACCTAAATCATTAAAAAAAAAAAAAAAAAAAGGATAATATATCCTTAAATATATTGTACATCTATACTGTATTTCAAAATGCTTTTATAAATTATTTTAATCACAAATTTATTATAAAAAAAGAGCTTTCTTGTTATGTATCTTAATATTCTCACTTGCATTGTAATTGCATTATAAATTATAACTATATGTAAAATGTATTCCAAACCTTTTTTAACTTTTGTAACAGAAAAATCTTTTCTCCAAATTAACATTAATAATATACATTTTAATTAAGATGTCTTTATACGAATGATTAAATTACAGACTTACCTGCTTAACCTGCCTAACAATGTACAAAGCCTACAACTATTTCCATACACATCACCACTTGTTTCGATTAAAGAGAGTAAAGCCTGGATAATCAACGGCAACTTTAACCTCATCCATGTCATCGACCTGGGTCAATTCGAGCGTCAACTAGATGAGCTGACTGACTCCATTAAGAAAAACTTCAGGGATCTAGACAGGAAGCAGCTGGTAAGCTTTCATCTAACTCAAATAATGGATCGCATCCAGCTACTGAAAGCCAAGCCACTGCGAAAACCAAGGTCCATTGAATGGATTGGCTCAGCACTGAAATGGGTTGCAGGAAATCCAGATGCGCCAGATTGGAACAAAATCTTACAAAGCCAACAAGAAATTGTGGAAAATAATAACCAACAGTACAAACTGAATGAAAAGGTCTCACACGTTATAGAAGACATGACAAGAAAAATCAACTGGGTCATCGACAATTCGAATCACGAAATAATGAAACCATCCATATTAAGAACAGGACATTTACAAGTTCAAGCGTTACTACTCTACAAGCTCTACCACCGATCATGACGAACATCACAAGTGAAGGACACAAAGTAGATTTGCAGTTTGTCCATAGCCTCAGTCTCCAAAATATAGAACGTCTTGGGAACCTCACAAATAAGGTACGGATATCCACGGTTTCAGACGCCATCATACTCCTGTTAATCATCTCCTTCGCATATGTCATATGGCGGAAAATCGGGAGGAAGCTAAATCTCCCAAGAATAGAATTACCGCAAGAAACCGCAACAAAAAAATAGAAGGACACTAAAATGCTGACGGCACTGGTCTACGGGACGTAGATTTTCGAAGGGTGAAAACTTAACACACGCCAGCGACATTGACCTCGGAAAGACGATCCCGTTCGAATGTCGATGAACTGAAATGGATGCATGGGGAACTGCTGACGAGGTGAACGCATAACTGCATCGACTGCATATGCATGAACGGATATTTGATATACGACGACCAATGATATGAGAAATAGCCTGGTCAGCAGTTTGATTGGCCAGGCAGCTAACTACGAATAGGTGGGTTAGGCAGTCAGTCTTTTGGTGACCGCAATATAGTAAACTTCATATTAATAAACTTGTATCATTTAGAAAGTAATCTATCTCGTTTTATTTTATAAGTACGAACCGTTGGGCCAACTCCGGTTGGCGTTCGATATTTTTTAAGATATGCCTTCCGCATATCATTAAGTTCACAAACCTTACAAACAAAGTTCACAAAGAAAACATAAACAAAATACGAACAATATAACAAAAGAATAATTATTCTAATTCGATAATTAATGACCTCATAAATAACATAATTAATAAAATGCGACACGGAAATACTCTAATTAAAACAATAAAAGTAAAGTCTGGCAAACCTAAATACAATTCTATAACCTACAACCAGCGTTGCCCACCACTTTCTGCGAAATTATGACTCACTTAAAAAAAATATGCTTTTTACTGTGAAATTATGCCTCTTTTCATTTTTCTTATTATTTTGTAAGCCAACAAATAAAAAATAAACATGCTAGTTTCAGTTTTTCTGATGTCACCTATTGGTTCAATTCAAGTTTATTTAAGAAGGAACATTAAATATAAAGAAGGACTTTCGGTGAAAAATAAGCCCCAAAGCCGCAGGCAATGAAATTATGCCAAAAAGGCATAAGTAGGCATCACTGCCTACAACCCACTCTTAACGGACAACCACTATTTTGAAGAAACAATAGAATAAGACAAGGAAAAAACAATATTTGCACACAAGTCTAATCTAATATTAAAAACAATATTTACAAACACCAAACCACCTATTGAGAAAACGGAACCGCATTATGAATTGTAGGAAATTGCATTAAAAGTAAGATTGTGTTGGAACATGAAGCTGATATACGAAAGAAAAGGATAGCTACTGCACTTTCTCAACTTATGCTAGAGTGTGACCATAGAGCAAGCCATGTAGCCAGAGGGGTGGGGCAAATTGTTTGTTTGATAATGAATTTTGTCTTTAACTGAATTTTAAATATAATTGTTGTTTATAAATAATAAGTGATGTATTAATTACTGCCGTAATGCAGACTAAGAAATATAAATACTATGCATAAGAAATAATAAAAAATTTTTCATATAAAAACTTATCGAAATTGATCAGATTTTTTTCCGAGAAAATGGATTTATTGGTAACACTTCTGTGTACGGTAGGGACCGTTAATTTTAGTCCTAGGATAAAAATAAAAAAACTTCTGGGCATTTTATTTATATTAAGTTTGAAGAAAATCAGCCTGTTTTGGCTGTGGGTGTCAATACAGAGACACAGACTGACGGATAGAATTTCCAGACCAGAAACAAAATAATAGTGTAAAACTATAGTCAACCTATGTTTAAGGAATTAACGTGATACCTCTTAACATGACAATTCGGAGGTTTGTTTGGAAGTTTGACAACTTCATTAGGAAAATGTATAATGATTTGATCCGTTTATAATACGAAAGAACATATTTTTACCCAAGTTTCACATTAAATAGTTCTTTAGTTTCGTGCTAAATGAACTACTTTTGCAGAAACTTAAAAAAACAAAAAAGGTAATTTATATTTTTCATTGAAAATGAAATTAAATGAAATCCTGGCTACGGGGCTCCATAGAGCAGATATTGACAATGTCATAATTTTGGACAGAGAACGATAAAAAATACACGCTTTACTCTAGAAAGCCTCCGCAGTCAGTACAATATATAGCGTTGTCATTTCTTTATAATCTGTCATATAAGTTTTAACTTGTGTTTGCAAAAAGCGTTCTGTGTTCATTTCTTTATTTATTTCAATGTTAATTTATTTTATTTCAAACATCAAATTAAAATTAATATGTATAATGTAAACTTTTAATTCTGTGACAAAAAACGTAGGTTAAAATAATTACAAAACATTAATTTTTAAAATAATAGTACACTTAACAAAATAGACACAAAAAAATAAATATGTATCCATTTAAGTATATTCTTAAATACTTTGATTTCTTTAATTTTCTTTTTACAAAAAATCCATTTTTACATCTTAAAAAATAATTTTCATAATTTTTAACCCTAAGGGAACACTTCAATTTTCATTTTCAAGTAAAATGTTATCTTTAAAAGTAAAATATTTTTACTCACACCAAACGGAGTGCTTTCTATTAAAAGTAAAATGAACTTGCACACTCAGTTTTTATTCGCACCCACCAAATAAATATCATCAAATTTAAAAAAAAATTATTTGAATTTTAATTTTAATTTTTTTTTATTTAGGCAAAGTTATTTAAAAAGAACATAAAAGATTACATTTCTGGCTTTCCAAAAAAATGCAGTATGGCATTGTGGGTAGCATTTTTTTTGTTACCGTACAACCTACAATTCTATCTTATACCTTTTTAGAAAGCTAGAAATCTATTCTTTGATGTTCTTTCTAAATATACTTGTTTTAAGTATTAAACATTTTTTGAACAATTATTTTTCAAACTCAAAATTTCAAGAAAAATAAGATGTAAACTAATTTTTTTCAAAATTTCATGTTTTTCTAAAAATAAATTTAGTTTTCAAAATTATAATTTTTTACAATATCGGGAATGTTATTTGCACAAAATAAAGTGACAAAATACGGGATAAATGATTATTACACGAAACACCTCAAAATCGACCGGTCAATTATGTTTCAGGCGTGGTGGGCGGTG
Source organism: Baccha elongata (assembly GCA_951217065.1). NCBI lineage: Eukaryota > Metazoa > Arthropoda > Insecta > Diptera > Syrphidae > Baccha > Baccha elongata. Next base: position 1,680,109 of record CATNUY010000161.1, on the reverse strand, counting down.
CGCGTTCCAATCCAACCGATGGTTTAACGGTTAATCAATCAAGACATAATCGCGCAAAATTATGTTCAAGTTATCTTGAAACTAAAGCAAATTTAGCTCTAAACTAAGCTGAAATTACATGCAATTTCAGCTTAGTGTCAAACTAAATTTGCTTTAGTTTCAAGCCGCCTGAAAAATGCTTGTTGGTTGAGACCCTGGTTTACTCCGGACTGTAGCGCCATCTTAAATAAAGTAATTATGATTCCTACCTGTTTTCTAGCTTAAACTCAACTCTGAAATATTTTAGTGTGAAGTTGTTGATTTCACGATCTCAAACACTAGCCAAACGGGAGCTAAAATGCGTCTCTGCAAATTGTCTTCGAAAGTAGTTTAACATCGTCATGGTGTTGATTAGTTAACTTTAAAATTGAACATAAATCTTTAATAAAAAAGCCGTGCCTTTAATTTGTTTTCAGGTAGCACATATTTTGTCGTTTAGTTAAACAATAGGAGAAGAACCGATCGACATGGTATCACCGCCCACCACGCGCCGTAATATGGAAGGCTGAAAGGTCGATTTCCAGATGTTCTTCAATTTAAAAAACGTTTAAAAAGCATTTATCCTGTTTTTTTTTCACTTAATTGTATGCAAATAACATTCTGCATATTTCAAAAATAATAGAAGCAAGGAAGTACTTTAATATTCATTAAATTAAATAAAAGTACAGTCAGGTGGGTACTAATTTTTTTTTCTCATAAAAGGTGAATCTGGTTATTTTTCATTTTCTTAAAAAGTACAAGACATTTAAGCATCCAATTTTCTGTTTTTGACTAAAAATTAATAATAAAATTGAATTTTGGAAACTAAGTTATGCTTAAATACATACAATAAAAAAAAAAGAGAAAAATAAATTTGTTTTAAAATTTTTTTTTATTTCAAAATTAATTTTGAATATGAAAATTATTTTTAAAAAATTATTCACTTCAACAATTTTCTTTAAAAAAGAACAAAACAGAATAGAATTTTGAATAATTTTTCACTGTCTTAAGTTATTTTTTTTAGAAAATTGCTCCTATCGTCTAAACGTGAGAAGATATTATATATTGAACTTTCAAATATTTATATTATACTAGCTGTTACCCGGCGCGTTGCTGCTGCAGAAAAAATAAGGGAGAAAGCATAGATTTTGAAAGAGTAATTATAATGCTATAACATTTTGCCAAAAAGCTTTTAAGCTCATATATAAATGCTTTCGAAAAAGCTACCCCAGCGCCATCTTTGTGATAATTTACTTCATAAGTTAATGCCTATAAACACCTGCTGCAACATCCGCTACAACATCAACAATCTGTAAGTGGCAAGCATAGTTTCTGACCGGGCATAAAAACTATTTTTCTAATAAAAAAGCGACCTGAGCGCCATCTAGGGAGTAAATTAAATAGCTTTAATTCTGCGCTATAGCATTATCTATCTGCCAGTGAAAATTCCGTCAAAATCGGTCCAGCCGTTCTCGAGATTAGCGGAGAAACTGACAGACAGACAAACATTTTAAAAAAGTGTGTTTTGTTATAAGGGCTGTGTATGCTTTCATATACGTGATGTAAAATACTGTTATTTTGACATAACAAACAGACACTCCATTTTTATTTATGTGTATAGATTATGTATTAAAATTTCAATGCTTTTTGTAATTTTTAGTCAAAAACCGACATTTGGATGCTCAAATGTCTTCCACTTTTTGAGAAAATTAAAAATAACTTAAACCAGCTCTTCCATTTTTCAAGTTCTCGCACGACTGGCACTGGACTCTAATGTTATTTAGGCCCTGTAGTGTATGTGAGTACAGAGATTATCTTGCACTTGCTAATCCGATCGTTGATCACCATCACCATCTCGAGCACATGCAAACACACACACGAGATTAACGCTCAGTCGGTGGCTGGACCTTGATGTGTGCGGGTGCGTGTGTTGGCGAGCCGGTGAATGTTACAAGTGGCGACGAATATAAAAATTCGAAGTTAAATAAAATAATATAATGTGAGTTCTTTTATAAAAGTAATACAATATGTGTAGTAGAATATAAACTAAAAAAAAAAAAAAAAAAGGGTTTTAAATCCTAACATAGTTTGACGGGTTATTTTTAAATGGAAACTTGTTGTATGTATGTGCGTTGTAGCAAAATTGAAATTAACAATTAAATAATAAACTAGTTAGTTTAATTAAATTAATGGAAATTAATAAAAACAAGAAGTAGAAGAGTAATAAATGCAAAATCATAAAAAACATGGGAATTGTTGTTTGGCATGCATGGTTACTTGTATTGGAAGACCTTCATTAAATTGAAAAATTATTAAAAAAAAAAAAATAGAAATTGGAGTAAGAAACCTAAGTATGCATAGTTATTAATTCATATATAGAGAATTAAAGTATGGTTTCTCATTTAATTGAGAATGTTGAAAGACCAAACGAAATTTGGTCGGTAGTAATTACATTAAGTAAGTATGGTTAATACTAATATACCTTCATTAAATTGAAAAGCATGGTCATTGTATGTATTTGGTCTGTGAAACCTACCAACATTTAATTGTAAAATGAATAAGAATATAAACAATTTTGGCGGGATGCATAAGGTTGCGAATCTGCCTTCATTCAATTGAAAACAGTAATTATTCAAATCATTGGAGTAAAAAAAAAAAGAGAACATGGTGTGAAAGCTTGTGTAGATTAACGCTAGAACTGGTTAGAGTAGGAAATGCGTAGAATAGAGAAAGAGAATGGTTACGGGAAATATAAAAAGAGTCTTGCGAGTTCATAAGAATAATTATTTCTTTTCCAGTGGCTCCCACTATTTTTTTTTCTAGAAATGGCAAGCACGTTACCGAATTTGGAAGTGTTCTCTTTGCAAGGAGAATCAACATCAGTCGGATTGAGATGGGAGAGATGGAAGCGAGCCCTTACAATATACCTTGAGGCAGCATCTATAGACTCTCCTACAAAAAAGAGAGCGACACTTTTACATTTCGGTGGATGAGAACTGCAAGAGATTTTCTACGATCTCCCAGGAGCAAATGTTGAAAGCTCTGAAGATAATGATGTTTTTACAATTGCAATTAAGAAACTCGACGAATACTTTGCACCTAAACAGAGTAAGGTCTATGAGAGACATATATTTAGATTAATGAAGCAAGAAGAGGGGGAAAAGTTTGAGAAATTTTTGTTAAGGTTAAGAAATCAGGCGCGAAAATGCGAATTTATAAACTTAGACAACAACTTAATTGATCGAATAACCGAAAAATGCGTTTCCGATGACCTTAGGAAAAAAATATTAACTACTGAGGATAGCATCACTTTGGATAACATTTTGATGGAGGCAAATACGCAAGAAGCCGTTGATCATCAACTAGAAGGATATGGCAACAAATTTAAGACAGAACATGTCAGCGAGATTTCGAATAAAAAAAATTATGAATCTGTCAATCGCCGAAAATACGACAGTAACAGTATACAAACAAAAAGCTCTTCCTTGGGTTCATGTGGTAGATGCGGAAATAAAAGGCATTCCTCCTCTGATACAAAGTGTCCAGCTAGGGACAAAAAGTGTCACACTTGTGGTCGAATTGGTCATTTCCGACAGTACTGTAAAACAAAAAAACGTACTTCAAGTAATTTTCCTAGCGAAGATGATGGTCCAAAGCATAAAAGGTTTAAAAGAAAACCTGATCAGATTGATTACGTTGAAAATGATAAAAACGAAATAGACTATGTTTTTCACATTGACGATGACGCTAGTATTGACTGCCTTATAGGGGGGATTAAGATGAAGATGTTCGTTGATTCAGGGTGTAAGTTTAATCTGTTAACGGATAAATCTTGGGAGAATTTGAAAGGAAAAAAAATCAAGGTATACAACCAAATTAAAAATTCTAACAAAACTTTCTTGGCATACGGTAGTCAAAATCCATTAGACGTAATTGGATCCTTTGAATCAGAGATAAAAGCTGATGAGAAAATACTTAAAGCTACGTTTTATGTTATAAAGGGGGGAACAAAAGATCTGCTTGGAAAAATAACTGCGACTTCTTTAGGAGTTTTAAAGATAGGAATTGGTATTAATCAAATCAACACTATCAAAGCTTTTCCAAAGTTTAAAGATGTACTTATAAACATTCCAATCGATGACTCTGTACACCCTGTCTCACAACCATGTAGGAGAACTCCTATTCCATTGGAAGCCTTGGTAGAGAATAAACTGCAAGAACTATTAGAGTCTGACATTATCGAGGAAGTGCACGAACCATCGAAATGGGTTTCACCAATCGTTCCAATTCTTAAAAAAAATGGAGAACTGCGACTTTGTGTGGATATGAGAAGAGCCAATGCCGCTATCATGAGAGAAAATCATCCTCTGCCCACAATGACTCAAATGTTGCCTAAGTTTCGAGAAGCTAGTGTATTTAGTAAATTGGATGTCAAAAACGCCTTTCACCAATTAGAAATTCACCCAAAATCCAGATACATAACAACCTTCATAACTATGAAAGGGTTGTTTCGGTATAAAAGGCTTATGTTTGGCATAAACTGCGCCCCCGAAATTTTTCAAAAAACTCTAGAAAAGATGTTACTTGGATGTGAAGGCGTAATCAGTTTTATAGATGATATTCTCATATTTGGAGCTAGTGAAGACCAACATGACATACGACTGAAACATGTGCTAAAAATCCTTGAAGATAATGGGGTGTTACTCAATGAAGAAAAATGTATTTTCAAAGTCCAAAACATTCAGTTTTTGGGTCACGAACTCACACCACATGGTGTTAAGCCTCAAAACAAATACGTTGATAGTATTAAGCAGTTTAGAACCCCGAAAATACTGGAGGAGCTTCAGAGTTTTTTAGGCCTAGTAAACTATATTGGTAAGTGGATACCAAATCTTGCAACACTGACAGAACCTTTGAAACAGCTTTTGAGGCACAAATTGGGAAAAAATACATCTATAGAGAAATTTTGGGGCAAAGAGCAAGAAACAGCATTTATGCATTTAAAAACAACTTTGAGTAAAATTCAGTCCTTAGGTTATTATAATGTGAACGACAGAACACAGGTCATCGCAGATGCTAGCCCAGTTGGATTAGGTGCCGTTTTAACGCAAATCAATTCAAAGGGTCTTAAAATCTTCGCGTTTGGAAATCGAACACTATCCGACTGTGAGCGTCGCTACAGCCAGACGGAAAAAGAAGCCCTCGCGTTGGTTTGGGCCGTAGAACATTTTGATATTTATCTCTTTGGAAAAGAGTTTGACCTCATCACTGATCACAAGCCGCTGGAAGTGATATTTGGACCCAAATCAAAGCCATGTGCTCGCATCGAAAGATGGGTTTTACGACTTCAAGCATATTCTTTTAAGACCGTCTACAAACCAGGCAAAATGAATATTGCTGACCCTCTTTCTCGTTTGTGTGTTTACTCTACTTCTGAACCGTCCGGAGGAGATACTCATGTGCACCAAATAGTGGAGCATTCTGAACCCCTTGCAATTTCGTTAAACGAGATAAGAAAGAATTCCAACAGCGATTCCGAGATACAATTAGTAAGAAAAGGCATTTATGAAAACGAATGGATCGATTCTGTTAAATCATACAAGATTTTTGAGAATGAATTATGTTTCTATGAAGAAATACTCTTAAGAGGGAACAAAATCGTTATTCCATCCAGGGATAGTCGGAATGAAAGGTCGATTAAGAGCAAAAGTTTGGTGGCCTCGTATCGATAAAGATGTCGAACATCTAGTGAAATCGTGTAAGGGATGCACCTTGGTGGGTATGCCAACCCACCCCTTTCCCTTAAAGAGAAGAGAACTTCCTACTGCACCGTGGGTTGATGTGGCCGTAGATTTCTTAGGACCGCTTCCTAGTGGAGAATATCTATTTGTGTTGATAGATTACTAAAGTCGTTACAAAGAAATTAAAATAAGCAGAATAATAACTAGTGCTCAAACAATAAAAATGTTGAAAGAAATTTTCAGTCGATTAGGTTTTCCCATTTCTATTACCGCTGACAATGGTAGGCAATTTATCAGCCAAGAATTTAGGTCCTATTGCGCTGAATGTAATATAAAGTTATATAACACGATTCCTTATTGGCCGCAACAGAACGGGGAAGTCGAAAGACAAAATCGAGATATACTTAAACGACTACGAATCTGCAAAGTAGAGGGTAAAGACATGAAAGATAGTTTATACGAGTATCTTATGATGTACAACAGCACACCTCATTCTACAACAGGAAGTTCACCATCTGAACTTTTCTTTAGGAGACAAAATCGAGATAAAATTCCATCAATAGAAGCAATAAACGGCGAAATCGTGGATTCAGATATTATAAGAGATACCGATAAAACTAATAAACATAAAGGCAAAGAATATGCCGACAAAAAAAGAAAGGCTTCTGAAAACATTATTGCCCAGGGTGATAAAGTATATGTAAAAATCATGGAAAAACCAAACAAACTTTGTGCAAACTTCGACTCAACACCTCATACTGTAGAAGTAACAAAAGGAGGAGAAGTTATGGTGAGAAATGATAAAACCGGTCAAGTTTTGAGGAAAAATATTGTCCATTTAAAAAAAGTAGAAGGTCAATGGAAAGTTCAAAATAAGGAAAGCCAGAATATAGATGATGACTCTGAAGAAATCGTATCCTAACTTCTTAGATCAAACCGTTTTTCATACAACCTTTACCTATTTACATTTTTACATTTACATTTTTGTTAAAGAAGATTATTTTTGTTTTTGTTAACTTTCATCAAATATGTATATTGTATATAAGTATTAATTAATTAAAAAAAAAAAAAAAAAAAAAAACAAACAAAAAAAAAAGGAAAATGACTAAGGATAAATAACTAATAAAACAAAGCAATGTGTTATAAAGCAATTAGTTATAATTGTATAATTTACTGACAGCACTACGTGTATGAATTTAATAAATTTTATAAAATAAGGAAGAGATGTAGTGTATGTGAGTACAGAGATTATCTTGCACTTGCTAATCCGATCGTTTATCACCATCACCATCTCGAGCACATGCAAACACACACACGAGATTAACGCTCAGTCGGTGGCTGGACCTTGATGTGTGCGGGTGCGTGTGTTGGCGAGCCGGTGAATGTTACAGGCCCGTTTGTTCATATCTACATTATTAGCATTACTAGGTTGAAAGGCCTAATATTCGACATTTATTCTACCCTGTTACAAGAAATTAATGTTATCTTTAGCTATGATTGAATTTTATGAGAGAAATCGCAGTCAAAATGTCAATTTTGCCTGAACAGTCAAATTTATTCTATTATTTTTTTTTTTTTTTTTTCATTTAATGCTTAACTATTTAAAATTTTATTTAATATTTGTTTTTTTTTTTCTTCGCAAAACGTACCTTCTACATGTAATAAAAATAATTGGTTCTTTAGATTTCATTTCTAAGTTCATCCAAAAATTTACGTTTTATTCTTTTGTTTTTGTGACTGTGAGTTTGAATAAACTGACGTGAAAATATTTTTACAGCCATTTTTAAAAATAAACATCCACAAAATATATTTATTTGGGCTTTATTTAATGTTGAAATATCTTGTATTCATTAATACGAGAGAAGCTGCTTGGGTCTCTTTCTCTCTTATTGAAAATGTGCCGATAACAATTTGAAAACCTCTTTTATGTACGTCAATATGACTAACAAAATTAGGTTCGATTTCCGTCAGTCAGATTGTATATTCCTGTTGCATGTGCCATAGGTGAGCATAACGATAACTCGCAAATAACAAAATCACCCTTTTTTTAGATCACAAATAACAAAATCTCGAAAAATCCCGCTTTTCATATACTCGGAATCACAAAATCCTGTTTTTTTTTAAATCTCGCACACAAAAATCTCGCGATTTTCAAACCAAAAGCCAAACTGAATACATCTTAGCTTGCACTTCCCCGAATATTATAGTGCGGCGAAGCAGGAGAGATGCAGGGTGCAGCATGCCCTCCCATACCAATCGCACTGTTTTTACGTCGTAAACTGACACTCCTATTTTAAGTGCGAGATTTTTGTTTCCGAGGCTTTAGTATGCTGGTTGTTTTTGTTGTTGTGAGATTCTTAGAAACAGGATTTTTTAATTGGAAGATTATGGAAAGCAGGTTTATGTGACCCTGAGCAAATGTAGTAATGTGCTATTAAGTGAGCACACATATTTATTGACCAGGAATTGATGGGGTTTGCATTGGTGATTTCAGATTTCAATAAATATATTGATTTAAAATCGCGATTTAAAATGAATTATTTTATATTTTTGTGTTTTGTTTTATTTAAATTTGATATAGCCATACACTGTTATTTCTTTAATATATTTGTGTCCTCACAACCAATGCGTTTCAAATTCAACACAGTCACAAACCTTACAAACAAAGTTCACAAAGAAAACATAAACAAAATACGAACAATATAACAAAAGAATAATTATCCTAATTCGATAATTAATGACCTCATAAATAACATAATTAATAAAATGCGACAAGGAAATTTTCTAATAAAAACAATAAAACTAAAGTCTGGCAACCCTAAATACAATTCTCTAACCTACAACCAGCGTTGCCAACCACTTTCTGCGAAATTATGACTCACTTAAAAAAAATATGCGTTTTACTGTGAAATTATGCCTCTTTTCATTTTTCTTATCATTTTTTAAACCAACAAATAAAAAATAAACATGCTAGTTTCAGTTTTTCTGATGTCACCTATTGGTTCAATTCAAGTTTATTTAAGAAGGAACATTAAATATAAAGAAGGACTTTCGGTAAAAAATAAGCCCCAAAGCCGCAGGCAATGAAATTATGCCAAAAAGGCATAAGTAGGCATCACTGCCTACAACCCACTCTTAACGGACAACCACTATTTTGAAGAAACAATAGAATAAGACAAGGAAAAAACAATATTTGCACACAAGTCTAATCTAATATTAAAAACAATATTTACAAACACCAAACCACCTATTGAGAAAACGGAACCGCATTATGAATTGTAGGAAATTGCATTAAAAGTAAGATTGTGTTGGAACATGAAGCTGATATACGAAAGAAAAGGATAGCTTAGCTACTGCACTTTCTCAACTTATGCTAGAGTGTGACCATAGAGCCAGCCATGTAGCCAGAGGGGTGGGGCAAATTGTTTGTTTGGTAATGAATTTTGTCTTTAACTGAATTTTAAATATAATTGTTGTTTATAAATAATTAGTGATGTATTAATTAGTGCCGTAATGCAGACTAAGAAATATAAATATTATGCATAAGAAATAATAAAAAGGTGAAGGCTGAGATATAAAATCAAACCCATTGGAAATTTTATTGCCAAAAAGGGGAGAGTACGATAACTTTGGCGCCAAGAATTGATAACGGTTTTTTGTAGAACAGTTTAATATAAGCATTTTTTACTATGGGTGGGGGGGTCTATCTCCCTCCGTTTGGGCGGGAGGGGCAATTTTATAAAAACAGTGCAAAAAATTTAAAACAAATATTACAAAATAATGGTAATACTTACAACTAAGTTTTATATTTTTTTTAAAAGCCAATACTTTTTTCTATTAGATGTTTTTTAAATCAAGTGAAACCTATGCAAAGTCTTTAAAAAAACGGACTTTAAACTCAAAAATTGCGAAAAAAAAGGTAAAAAAATTTTTAAAGTTTAAAAAAAAAAAACTGTAAAATAAAATACTACTTTTTTTATAAAATTCGTTGCTCATATTAATTTTAAATCATAAACTGAAAACAAAATGATTTTATGTTTTCTGGTTTTTGAGAAAATGGAAAATTATTAAAACTACTTTCTTATAAGTTTTCTTTTTTTTTGGTATGATGCTTGGGCATCTTTAAATGCAACAGAAACTTTGCATACACCCAACCTAGCACCCACCCCACCTCGCACCCACCCCAAATCCTATAGTGTGTCCAAACAGGGGGGTTGCAGGGGGGCAGCATGCCCCCCTTACATACCTCACTGTTTATACACTTTAGTAATTTTCCATTTTCTCAAAAACCAGAAAACATAAAATCATTTTATTTTCAGTTATTTATTTAAAATTAATATGAGCAACGAATTTTATAAAAAAAAGTATTATTTTATTTTACAGTTTTGAAAAATCACACTTCAAAGTTTTTTTTTACCTTTTTTTCGCAATTTTTGAGTTTAAAGTCCATTTTTTCAAAGACTATGCATAGGTTTCACTTGATTTAAAAAACATCTAATAGAAAAAAGTATTGGCTTTAAAAAAAGATATAAAACTTAGTTGTAAGTATTACCGTTATTTTTGAATATTTGTTTTAATTTTTTAGCACTGTTTTTATAAAATTGCCCCTCCCGCCCAAACGGAGGGAGATAGACCCTCCACCCATAGTAAAAAATGCTTGTATTGATTTGTTCTACAAAAAACAGTTACCAATTCTTGGCGCCAAAGTTATCGTACTCGTGCCGAAAACTCTTATAAAAAAGTAGTTTTAGTAATTTTCCATTTTCTCAAAAACCAGAAAACATAATATCATTTTGTTTTCAGTTTATGATTTAAAATTAATATGAGCAACGAATTTTATAAAAAAATTAGTATTTTGATTTACAGTTTTGAAAAATCACATTTCAAAGTTTTATTTTACCTTTTTTTCGCAATTTTTGAGTTTACAGTCCGTTTTTTCAAAGACTATGCATAGGTTTCACTTGACTTAAAAAACATCTAATAGAAAAAAGTATTGGCTTTAAAAAAAGATATAAAACTTAGTTGTAAGTGTTACCGTTATTTTTTAATATTTTTTTTAAATTTTAAGCACTGTTTTTATAAAATTGCACCTCCCGCCCAAACGGAGGGCCAAAAAAGAAAGTTAAAGTTTGTTGTTAGTTATTTTTTGCTTTTAAATATATATATATGTATAAAAATATTACTGTCTTAATATTGGTACTTTTTTTGGCGGTACTGCAAACTGTCGAGTGCAAAATTTTCATTTCGCAAGCGTCAGTTAGACGGAGATTTTTGCGTTTTCTTGGCCAAGGAAATATCCAAACGTTTCCACTATTTCACATTGAATATGCACGACCGATTTGAAATCAATGAAAAACTGATTTGTGGAACACAACTATTTCACTTTATAATTTTTTTTTTAAATACTTTCTGCAGTATTCAAAAAAAAATCTGTATAAAAAAGGACCGTTTTATGGCAGATACCGTTATGCTTTTGCAAAAAAAAAAAAATTATACAAAATATTACTGTTGCCAACAAATTTTTCATATAAAAACCTATCGAAATTGATCAGATTTTTTTCCGAGAAAATGGATTTATCGGTAACACTTCTTTGTACGGTTGGGACCGTTAATTTTACTCCTAGGATAAAAATAAAAAAACTTCTGGGCATTTTATTTATATTAAGTTTGAAGAAAATCAGCCTGTTTTGGCTGTGGGTGTCAATACAGAGACACAGACTGACGGATAGAATTTCCAGACCAGAAACAAAACAATAGTGTAAAATTATAGTCAACCTATGTTTAAGGAATTAACGTGATACTTCTTAACATGACAATTCGGAGGTTTGTTTGGAAGTGTGACAACTTCATTAGGAAAATGTATAATGATTTGATCCGTTTATAATACGAAAGAACATATTTTTACCCAAGTTTCACATTAAATAGTTCTTTAGTTTCGTGCTAAATTAACTACTTTTGCAGAAACTTAAAAAAACAAAAAAGGTAATTTATATTTTTCATTGAAAATGAAATTAAATGAAATCCTGGCTACGGGGCTCCATAGAGCAGATATTGACAATGTCATAATTTTGGACAGAGAACGATAAAAACTACACGCTTTACTCTAGAAAGCCTCCGCAGTCAGTACAATATATAGCGTTGTCATTTCTTTATAATCTGTCATATAAGTTTTAACTTGTGTTTGCAAAAAGCGTTCTGTGTTCATTTCTTTATTTATTTCAATGTTAATTTATTTTATTTCAAACATCAAATTAAAATTTATATGTATAATGTAAGCTTTTAATTCTGTGACAAAAAACGTAGGTTAAAATAATTACAAAACATTAATTTTTAAAATAATAGTACACTTAACAAAATAGACACAAAAAAAATAAATATGTATCCATTTAAGTTTGTATTTTTTTCTAGAATAAAATAAACCTTAACCCCTGAAGAAGCCGGAAAATAACCGGAGAAACGGGAAAATAAATGAATTAGTTGTTTTATAAATTGCACTAATTTTTACTGATAATAAAGCTCAATATTCCTAAAAAAATTATTCTTAAATACTTTGATTTCTTTAATTTTCTTTTTACAAAAAATACATTTTTACATCTTAAAAAATAATTTTCATAATTTTTAACCCTAAGGGAACACTTCAATTTTCATTTTCAAGTAAAATGTTATCTTTAAAAGTAAAATATTTTTACTCACACCAAACGGAGTGCTTTCTATTAAAAGTAAAATGAACTTGCACACTCAGTTTTTATTCGCACCCACCAAATAAATATCATCAAATTTAAAAAAAAATTATTTGAATTTTAATTTTAATTTTTTTTTATTTAGGCAAAGTTATTTAAAAAGAACATAAAAGATTACATTTCTGGCTTTCCAAAAAAATGCAGTATGGCATTGTGGGTAGCATTTTTTTTGTTACCGTACAACCTACAATTCTATCTTATACCTTTTTAGAAAGCTAGAAATCTATTCTTTGATGTTCTTTCTAAATATACTTGTTTTAAGTATTAAACATTTTTTGAACAATTATTTTTCAAACTCAAAATTTCAAGAAAAATAAGATGTAAACTAATTTTTTTCAAAATTTCATGTTTTTCTAAAAATAAATTTAGTTTTCAAAATTATAATTTTTTACAATATCGGGAATGTTATTTGCACAAAATAAAGTGACAAAATACGGGATAAATGATTATTACACGAAACACCTCAAAATCGACCGGTCAATTATGTTTCAGGCGTGGTGGGCGGTGCGCGTTCCAATCCAACCGATGGTTTAACGGTTAATCAATCAAGACATAATCGCGCAAAATTATGTTCAAGTTATCTTGAAACTAAAGCAAATTAGCTCTACACTAAGCTGAAATTACATGCAATTTCAGCTTAGTGTCAAACTAAATTTGCTTTAGTTTCAAGCCGCCTGAAAAATGCTTGTTGGTTGAGACCCTGGTTTACTCCGGACTGTAGCGCCATCTTAAGTAAAGTAATAATGATTCCTACCTGTTTTCTAGCTTAAACTCAACTCTGAAATATTTTAGTGTGAAGTTGTTGATTTCACGATCTCAAACACTAGCCAAACGGGAGCAAAAATGCGTCTCTGCAAATTGTCTTCGAAAGTAGTTTAACATCGTCATGGTGTTGATTAGTTAACTTTAAAATTGAACATAAATCTTTAATAAAAAAGCCGTGCCTTTAATTTGTTTTCAGGTAGCACATATTTTGTCGTTTAGTTAAACAATAGGAGAAGAACCCATCGACATGGTATCACCGCCCACCACGCGCCGTAATATGGAAGGCTGAAAGGTCGATTTCCAGAAAAAAGCATTTATCCTGTATTTTTTTTTTCACTTAATTGTATGCAAATAACATTCTGGATATTTCAAAAATAATAGAAGCAAGGAAGTACTTTAATATTCATTAAATTAAATAAAAGTACAGTCAGGTGGGTACTATTTTTTTTTTCTCATAAAAGGTGAATCTGGTTATTTTTCATTTTCTTAAAAAATACAAGACATTTAAGCATCCAATTTTCTGTTTTTGACTAAAAATTAATAATAAAATTGAATTTTGGAAACTAAGTTATGCTTAAATACATACAATAAAAAAAAGAGAAAAATAAATTTGTTTTAAATTTTTTTTTATTTCAAAATTAATTTTTAATATGAAAATTATTTTTAAAAAATTATTCACTTCAACAATTTTCTTTAAAAAAGAACAAAACAGAATACAATTTTGAATAATTTTTCACTGTCTTAAGTTATTTTTTTTAGAAAATTGCTCCTATCGTCTAAACGTGAGAAGGTATTATATATAAAACTTTCAAATATTTATATTATACTAGCTGTTACCCGGCGCGTTGCTGCTGCAGAAAAAATAAGGGAGAAAGCATTGATTTTGAAAGAGTAATTATAATGCTATAACATTTTGCCAAAAAGCTTTTGAGCTCATATATAAATGTTTTCAAAAAAGCTACCCCAGCGCCATCTTTGTGATAATTTACTTCATAAGTTAATGCCTATAAACAACTGCTGCAACATCCGCTACAACATCAACAATCTGTAAGTGGCAAGCATAGTATCTGACCGGGCATAAAAACTGTTTTTCTAATAAAAAAAGCGACCTGAGCGCCATCTAGGGAGTAAATTAAATAGCTTTAATTCTGCGCTATAGCATTATCTATCTGCCAGTGAAAATTCCGTCAAAATCGGTCCAGCCGTTCTCGAGATTAGCGGAGAAACTGACAGACATACAAACATTTTAAAAAAGTGTGTTTTGTTATAAGGGCTGTGTATGCTTTCATCTACGTGATGTAAAATACTGTTATTTTAACATTACAAAGAGATACTCCATTTATATTTATGTGTATAGATTATGTAATAAAATTTCAATCCTTTTTGTAATTTTTAGTCAAAAACCGACATTTGGATGCTCAAATGTCTTCCACTTTTTGAGAAAATTAAAAATAACTTAAACCAGCTCTTCCATTTTTCAAGTTCTCGCACGACTGGCACTGGACTCTTATGTTATTTAGGCCCGTTTGTTCATATCTACATTATTAGCATTACTGGGTTGAAAGGCCTAATATTCGACATTAATTCTACCCTGTTACAAGAAATTAATGTTATCTTTAGCTATGATTGAATTTCATGAGAGAAATCGCAGTCAAAATGTCAATTTTGCCTGAACAGTCAAATTTATTCTATTATTTTTTTTTCATTTAATGCTTAACTATTTAAAATTTAACTTAATATTTGTTTTTTTTTCTACGCAAAACGTACCTTCTACATGTAATAAAAATAATTGGTTCTTTAGATTTCATTTCTAAGTTCATCCAAAAAATTTACGTTTTATTCTTTTGTTTTTGTGACTGTGAGTTTGAATAAACTGACGTGAAAATATTTTTACAGCCATTTTTAAAAATAAACATCCACAAAATATATTTATTTGGGCTTTATTTAATGTTGAAATATCTTGTATTCATTAATACGAGAGAAGCTGCTTGGGTCTCTTTTTCTCTTATTGAAAATGCGCCAATAACAATTTGAAAACCTCTTTTATGTACGTCAATATGACTAACAAAATTAGGTTCGATTTCCGTCAGTCAGATTTTATATTCCTGTTGCATGTGCCATAGGTGAGCATAACGATAACTCGCAATTTAAAACCTCAAATAACAAAATCACCCTTTTTTTAGATCACAAATAACAAAATGTCGAAAAATCACGCTTTTCATATACTCGGAATCACAAAATCCTGTTTTTTTTTAAATCTCGCACACAAAAATCTCGCGATTTTCAAACCAAAAACCAAACTGAATACATCTTAGCTTGCACTTCCCCGAATACTATAGTGCAGGAGAGATGCAGGGTGCAGCATGCCCTCCCATACCAATCGCACTATTTTTACGTCGTAAACTGACACTCCTATTTTAAGTGCGAGATTTTTGTTTCCGAGGTTTTAGTATGCTGGTTGTTTTTGTTGTTGTGAGATTCTTAGAAACAGGATTTTTTAATTGGAAGATTATGGAAAGCAGGTTTATGTGACCCTGAGCAAATATAGTGATGTGCTATTAAGTGAGCACACATATTTATTGACCAGGAATTGATGGGGTTTGCATTGGTGATTTCAGATTTCAATAAATATATTGATTTAAAATCGCGATTTAAAATGAATTATTTTATATTTTTGTGTTTTGTTTTATTTAAATTTGATAAAGCCATACACTGTTATTTCTTTAATATATTTGTGTCCTCACAACCAATGCGTTACAAATTCAACACAGTCACAAACCTTACAAATAAAGTTTTTGACATAAGTGAAAACAATCTTCACAAAGAAAACATAAACAAAATACGAACAATATAACAAAAGAATAATTATCCTAATTCGATAATTAATGACTTCATAAATAACATAATTAATAAAATGCGACAAGGAAATACTCTAATAAAAACAATAAAAGTAAAGTCTGGCAACCCTAAATACAATTCTCTAACCTACAACCAGCGTTGCCAACCACTTTCTGCGAAATTATGACTCACTTAAAAAAAATATGCGTTTTACTGTGAAATTATGCCTCTTTTCATTTTTCTTATCATTTTTTAAACCAACAAATAAAAAATAAACATGCTAGTTTCAGTTTTTCTGATGTCACCTATTGGTTCAATTCAAGTTTATTTAAGAAGGAACATTAAATATAAAGAAGGACTTTCGGTAAAAAATAAGCCCCAAAGCCGCAGGCAATGAAATTATGCCAAAAAGGCATAAGTAGGCATCACTGCCTACAACCCACTCTTAACGGACAACCACTATTTTGAAGAAACAATAGAATAAGACAAGGAAAAAACAATATTTGCACACAAGTCTAATCTAATATTAAAAACAATATTTACAAACACCAAACCACCTATTGAAAAAACGGAACCGCATTATGAATTGTAGGAAATTGCATTAAAAGTAAGATTGTGTTGGAACATGAAGCTGATATACGAAAGAAAAGGATAGCTACTGCACTTTCTCAACTTATGCTAGAGTGTGCCCATAGAGCCAGCCATGTAGCCAGAGGGGTGGGGCAAATTGTTAGTTTGATAATGAATTTTGTCTTTAACTGAATTTTAAATATAATTGTTGTTTATAAATAATTAATGATGTATTAATTACTGCCGTAATGCAGACTAAGAAATATAAATATTATGCATAAGAAATAATAAAAAGGCGAAGGCTGAGATATAAAATCAAACCCATTGGAAATTTTATTGCCAAAAAGGGGAGAGTACGATAACTTTGGCGCCAAGAATTGATAACGGTTTTTTGTAGAACAGTTTAATATAAGCATTTTTTACTATGGGTGGGGGGGTCTATCTCCCTCCGTTTGGGCGGGAGGGGCAATTTTATAAAAACAGTGCTAAAAATTTAAAACAAATATTAAAAAATAATGGTAATACTTACAACTAAGTTTTATATTTTTTTTAAAAGCCAATACTTTTTTCTATTAGATCTTTTTTAAATCAAGTGAAACCTATGCATAGTCTTTGAAAAAACGGACTTTAAACTCAAAAATTGCGAAAAAAAAGGTAAAAAAAAACTTTGAAGTGTGATTTTTCAAAACTGTAAAATAAAATACTACTTTTTTTTTTAAAAAATTCGTTGCTCATATTAATTTTTAAATAATTAACAAATTTTTCATATAAAAACCTATCGAAATTGATCAGATTTTTTTCCGAGAAAATGGATTTATCGGTAACACTTCTTTGTACGGTAGGGACCGTTAATTTTAATCCTAGGATAAAAATAAAAAAACTTCTGGGCATTTTATTTATATTAAGTTTGAAGAAAATCAGCCTGTTTTGGCTGTGGGTGTCAATACAGAGACACAGACTGACGGATAGAATTTCCAGACCAGAAACAAAACAATAGTGTAAAATTATAGTCAACCTATGTTTAAGAAATTAACGTGATACTTCTTAACATAACAATTCGGAGGTTTGTTTGGAAGTTTGACAACTTCATTAGGAAAATGTATAATGATTTGATCCGTTTATAATACGAAAGAACATATTTTTACCCAAGTTTCACATTAAATAGTTCTTTAGTTTCGTGCTAAATGAACTACTTTTGCAGAAACTTAAAAAAACAAAAAAGGTAATTTATATTTTTCATTGAAAATGAAATTAAATGAAATCCTGGCTACGGGGCTCCATTGAGCAGATATTGACAATGTCATAATTTTGGACAGAGAACGATAAAAAAAATACACGCTTTACTCTAGAAAACCTCCGCAGTCAGTACAATATATAGCGTTGTCATTTCTTTATAATCTGTCATATAAGTTTTAACTTGTGTTTGCAAAAAGCGTTCTGTGTTCATTTCTTTATTTATTTCAATGTTAATTTATTTTATTTCAAACATCAAATTAAAATTAATATGTATAATGTAAGCTTTTAATTCTGTGACAAAAAACGTAGGTTAAAATAATTACAAAACATTAATTTTTAAAATAATAGTACACTTAACAAAATAGACACAAAAATATAAATATGTATCCATTTAAGTTTGTATTTTTTTCTAGACTAAATAAAACTTAACCCCTGAAGAAGCCGGAAAATAACCGGAGAAACGGGAAAATAAATGAATTAGTTGTTTTATAAATTGCACTAATTTTTACTGATAATAAAGCCCAATATTCCTAAAAAAAAAATATTCTTAAATACTTTGAATACATTTTCGACAATCGAAATAAATGAAACAAATCGAAAATCACCCTTATCAAGATCAAACTGACAGCTGAAAATTGTGTTGGTAGTACAATAACGGATAAGTCTACCGAAAAGCTTAATCTGCGAATTGGACTAAAACAAAATTAATCCTATAGTTTGATATTAAATCAAGTCCGGTTGACTCACTCGGTGGGATGACAAAAGGTTTGTTTTTTGTTTGGTAATGAATTGTTGTTAAGCTTTTTTTTATTTTTTTTATTTAGCGTTCAATTCTCTTGAAATTTGATCGCTTCATTAAATTACATGCCTTAAAGTTTCAAGCGAAATTGCTTTATTGCAATATTTCTAACCAAACCTTATAATGCTTTTGTCGTAAATAACTTAAAAATAAAAATAAAATTACTTTCATTCGGAAATGCAAGAACCTAAATGAGGGCACGAGTACGATAACTTTGTCGCCGACAATTGATAAAGGATTTTTGTAGAAGGGTCAAAAATAAACATTTTTTACTATGGGAGAGGGAGTTCTGTCTCCCCCCGTTTGGGCGGGAGGGGCAATTTAATGAAGAAAGTACTATAAATGGAAAAATCATTAAAAAATCATTAATAAAAATGCTTGTATTTGTCCCTTCTACTCTCCCCTAAATGAGAAATATTAAAATCCTTATTTTCTAAGACTTATTATTTTAGTATTTGTTAAAATAAGAATTAATTTTATAAGATTTTCAACTTTGGACTCAAGTCAGTTTGATATTTTTTTTTCTCTTTCAGTTTCGCGCAATAAAAAAATCATGAACGCTGAATCCACAAAGCAAGACCCAACAATCGATCATCATCATGCTTCAACCGCTCCCGCAAAAATAAGGCATCATAGTTACACTGATGATCAACTGGGAGAGCACCACCAATATCAATATAGAGAGGCAAATGACGAAGACGAAGAGATTTGCCTGTATTCATTTATTAATAAGGTTTCTAGCAATTCTGCGTCATCTAATCCTGTCCGAAACAAAAGAAAAAACTTCGATCCCAGACCTACAACATTTGAACAACAACCCGAAGAAAATTTAAATTCAATGAATGCAAACACTCTGATTGATAACTTAGAATCGTCTAGGATGCTTAGAAGTAAACAAAACAGTATAAGTGGATGTACGAAGCCTCCTATTTCAATATTAACACCAATATTAAAAAGAGGATATTTAAAACAATCCCCAGAAAAACAACTACAATCAACAGCCGGTCAAAGAAGTGTTAGTTCTGAACAGCAATCACAGTTACATCCATGGATCCAAATGGTGAGCCACTATGAACAAGTTGTTAAGGAAACTGGTTTTTCTCACTATGAACAAACACCAAGTAGTGCTGGCTGTCGAAAATTTTGGCCTACTGTTTCCAAAGTGTCTAATTGGAGGCGGAAATTCGGTTATACAGAGTCAGGAGCTACTGCGATCCGTGATATATTAAAAACGTTACAAGCGAAAAACGTTATACAAAAAAGGAACTGCAGTGGTAAGTCTAGACTCTAGACAACTAACGCAAAATTAAATGTACAGAATCAATGTTTTACTGTCGTATTTTTCCTATTTACAATCTAGCATAGAGTTTTTCCAAGCTTCTAAGCCTTTGTTAACATTATTATGCACACAAATAACTTGGGAGAGATCCTTTTCGAAACTTAAATATATAACGAATAGGTTGCGTTATACGGTGAACTGTCGCCATTATGGTGTTAAATCACTTTTAAATGCGAATAAGAGCCATGATCCCATTATGGCTTAAATTCAATTTTGAAATGGAATTGAGACCATAACTTGAAAGTTCGTTTTAGAAAGTGATCTTGATTCTCATTTGAATGTGAAAATTAATTGCAAAAATGTCGGTGCCTTGAACGAACCCCAAACGAACTAACACCATAATGGTGTTAGTTCACTTTCAAATGCGAATTAGAGCCATAATCCCGTTATGGCTTAAATACAATCTTGAAATTGAATTAATACTATATGGTGTAAGTTCGTTTTAGAAAGTGATCTTGATTCTCATTTGAATGTGAAAATTAACTCACGAGTCACGACGCATAAACGAGGTTGGGGAAAGGTACAAAATCTTGAATGACAAAATCTCGAATTGCAAAAATTTCGAATACCTATAGTACAAATTGAAAATTTTTAATTTCGGCTCAAAACAAAATAAGTAGTAAATCAAAAAGAAACTTTGCATACACCCAAACTCGGACCTACCCCAAATCCTATAACAGGCCCAGGCAGGAGGGTTGCAGGGGGGCAGCATGCCCCTCCCCATACCAACCCCACTGTTTACGCCATAAACTGAAACTACTTGTTTTAGTTCAATAGTAGTTTTGCATTCGAAATTTGCAAAGTGATATATGTAAGTTCATAAGTTTACAATCGAATTTGAATTACCACCATATGGCGTTAGTTCACATTTCAGTGATGGTTTTAGTTCAAATTTGAAAGTGAATCTAAGCCATATTTGGATTGTGTCTTTAATTCGCATTTGAAAGTGAATTTACACCATTATGGCACTAGTTCGTATGGGATTCCTTCACGGCACCAACATTTCGAATAGTATGTACAAAATGAAAATCTTGAATTTCGGTTCAAAGCTTAATAAATAATAAATACAAAAGAAACTTGGCATACACCCTAACTCGTACCCACCCCAAATTTTATAACAGGCCCAGGCAGGGCGGTTGCAGTTGCATAACTACCCCACTGTTTATACCTACGCCATAAACTGAAACTACTTGTTTTAGTTCAATAGTTGTTTCGCATTCCAGATTTGAAAAGTAAAACTTGTAATATGGAAATGGTATGGCATAAGTTCACAATCGAATGTGAATCTATACCATATGGCGTTATTTCACATTTCAGTGATGGTTTTAGTTCAAATTTTAAAGTGAATTCAAGCCATTTGGGTTGTGGCTTTAATTCGCATTTGAAAGTGACTTACACGGCGTTAGTTCGTATAGACCCCGTTCGAACTAACTCCATAATGGTGTTAAATCACTTTGAAATACGAATTAGAGCCATAATCCCATTATGGCTTAAATTCAATTTTGAAATTGAATTGATACCATAACGTGTAAGTTCGGCTTAGAAAGTGATCTTGATTCTCACTTGAATGTGAAAATTTATTGCAAAAATTTCGAATAGTACAAAATAAATCTTGAATTTCGGTTCAAAGCTAAATAAATAATAAATACAAAAGAAACTTTTCATACACCTAAACTCGCAGCCATTCCAAATCCTAAACAGGCCCTGGCAAGGGGGTTGCAGTTGCATACCTACCCCACTGTTTATACCTACGCCATAAACTTGTTTTAGTTCAATAGTAGTTTCGCATTCGAGATTTGTAAAGTGAAATACTTAAAGAAACTTGTAATATGGAAACGGTAGTGATGTTTTTAGTTCAAAATTTGAAAAGGATTTCAAGCCATATTTGGATTGTGGCTTCATTTCGCATTTGAAAGTGAACTTACTACATTATGGCGTTAGTTCGTATGAGCTTCATTCACGGCACGGCAAAAGGTGCCGTGAATGAACCCCATACGAATTAACGTCATAATGGTGTTAACTTTGACATGCGAAACTAGAGCCATAATCCCATTATTATTTTATTTATATTATTCATTGAAACTGAATGATCGTTACAGTAGCTGTTATTGAAACAAAATAATTTAAAATAAGGTAATTCACAGCCTTGCCCATGAGTTTTGATTCAAAAAATAATAGAACTTTTAAAGAAACATCGCCAGAACCTGAAAATTTAATTTCTTTGAAAAAAAGTTGCACCACTTCAGAAATGGCTGAAAAGTTTTCATTGACTGCTTTAATGGCAGAAATGGATACACTTTTGGATCAAAAGCTAGTCAATATAGCTACAAAAGAGGATGTTAACAGCATCAAAGTCGATGTTACTGCCCAATAAGAGCAAAATAAAATACTGAGGAAGGAAATTAAAAAAGTAAAAGAATGGAAGATGCTGAAAAATTTTCAAAGAGACTTAATGTAATCTATAGTGGAATAAACGCTGAAAATACTGAGGAAGCAAAACATAAATTCCAACAAGTTTGCACTAATACATTTCGTGTTACAGCAACATACTAGCAGTGTCCGAAAAATAAATTCATCCAAATGTACTAAAACAGCTTATGTATTCTAACTTGCTAATGCGGATGAAGTTCACTCTGTTATGTCAGCAACTAAACACCTGGTAAACACTCAGATTTCTATTAACAAAGATCTGACGACGAGCGAAAGGACTGAGCAGTATCACCTCCCTCAGATCAAAAGATGTATTTTGAAAGCTGACAGCTATCTCCGTACAGAAATCAAACGCTGGACCCTTACTGTAGGTGGACGTAGCCGATATAAATGCAACAAAGATGGCGTAATAAGAGCCTTTAACGAAACAGATACAGAATTTCTAGCCCAAATTTTAGGAACCGACTCAAACTACTGTGTCATATTGGATACCCAAATAAAAGTATCTCGACAACCAAACGACAACGCCAACAAAAATTATTAGCAAATAAAAGTCTGTCAGGATTTATCATATAACATAGCTGGTTTTGTTAGTAAAAAATGTATGTAGCCATTTTTACAACCACGTTTGTAAATTTGATATTTTTTTTTAAATCTAAAAGGCTTCCAGGTAGAATATAGCTAACAGAAATATATAAATGTACATTTTTCCAAGATTAACATTAACAATTAGTTGATCAATATCAAATCAATGGCGGATAGGAAATAATTGCCATGAGAAAACTTCGACTTCTTTTATGTAGACATCCTCAAGATAAATTCAAGAATGAAAAACCCCCTCCCTAACAAAAAATAATTGAAGTTATAAAACAATATGTCAAACGTCGCATGGGTGAACTATTGATTACGTTTAAATCGACACGATTGTCGGATATAGTGTATAAGTGCCGAACGATGGAGAAGTATTGGCATTGTATATACATTTCTAAAGTATTTTCATGCTAAATAATCACCGCCTGACCGTCTTAAGAAACTTGTGAACAACACATTTTTAGGTTCGTGCATTTACTAGTTGTCTATTCTGTTACCTTGACAATATATATGATTTTTGTTTTGTCAAGGAAATATGGATTTTAGAGCCAATAAAATAAATTAAATATTGTTAATTTATTTTGTTGACGACTATTGTACGGGTAATAGAATAGACAGTTAGTAAATGTAAGTACCTCAAAATGTGCCGTTCACAAGTTTCTTTAGATGGCACTGCTTTATGATTGTACTATAGAAATTTAGATACAATGGTATTGGGCTAAGAATGATCATATACGCGCTAGGGCTCCACCTATTTTTGTTAACAAGCAACGTTAAGAGGTGAACGGACGAGAAAGACAAACTGATTTACCTCCAATAGAAGTGTCTAATGCCATTGAAGCTTTTCATCGCGAAAGAAGTCGTGATATCAAACCCACTGGCCAATACCGATAATATTAAATGTTAGAATTTTCAAAAACCTGGGCATAGTTTTGGAGACTGTTCAAAACAACACAGAAAACTATTTTGTTATCAGTGTGGTTTTCAGGAAACCGTAACACCAAGATGTAAAGTGTGCTCGGGAAATCAGCCACGGTGTCAGTATCTAACCGAGAGGAATCCGACTAAGATAGGAAACTCGGGAAGTCAAAATTAAATGACCGACCCGCTAAAATTACAATCCTCAAAAATCCCGAACGAAAATCTATTAGAAATATCTCTGTTAAAATTTCAAAATTTCAATTTTAAAACTTCTAAAATCTCTACACGAGAGACAGTTAGCCTATGATCTTGCTAGAAAACGAATTGAAAAGATAAGAAAAAGGTAAACCTAAAGAAAAACTTATACAAAACTGTAATTTCTACTCGATTAATTACTGAAGCTGACGATTTCCGTCCACACACATTTGTTAATATTTTTCACCAAGAGTGGTGGGGTCTTCTCGACATGGGGCAAGTAAAAGCTGTCTCGGAAACAGGGCAGTTAAATATCTGGAAAGCCAAAACCTCCCATATCGAAAGTTCACGACCAATACCTCCACAGCTGATGAGAGAAAACAGCCAGTCTTGTGTGTAGTGAAAGCAATAGTATCATTTAAAGGTAAATCCCATATTTTGTTTTTTTTTTGTGGTAGCGGCGCTAAAACAGGACCTATATTTATTCGTTGGTTTTTGGGCTAAGTTCTAAGCGCCAGACATATTAGGAACCATTTCCGAGTTGGCACCTGAGAAACCTAGTTTCTTGGAATGCGTATTAACACCAGACGAGACGTACAAATTATAAGTCATTTCAATCAAGTCATTTCCATCATTCACTGAGCGAAGACTTGGTCGGACTCATCTTGCTGAACATAAGATAGATACAGGGGATGTGCTGCCTATCAAGCAGCCGCACTACCCTTTATCTTGAGCGGTACAAGCCTTGGTGTACGCGGAATTGATTTCTTTGGGCGTAATCGAAGCAAGTTCAAGACCATGGTCCTCACCCGATATTTTTGGTGAGGAAACCCGGCAAAAACATATTGTGCTTGGACTTTCGGAAGGTAAACGGATTTACCAAGAAAGATGCGAGTCCGATTGCGAACATAGAGAGATTGTTAGCCCGTCTTTCAGAGACACGTTACATTGATAGCGTGGACCTGGTCAAAAATGAAACACTAAAGTATAGACGTGTCAAGGTCGCTCATAGTTTTTAATAATGCTGAATTTGCATTTTTAAGCTTCCTTAGAGTTAAAAATACTCCACAGTATTAATTATAGTTGTCCTTTGTCACCTTAGAATATTTTTTACGAGTTAAAGTTGCAAATATTTAAAGAAAATTGTTAAATATATAAAGAATTTAATTGAAACTTTCATTGAAAACTACCGTAATGTCTGCGAAAAAACATTCCAGAAGTGGAACAACAACAAGTTGCTGGACCAACAAATCACAGGGAACACCAATGTTCACTCTTTTGTCTCCTTTATTACTCAGGCTTCGTAGAAAGACAAGCGCTCAGACTGTCCTCGCTAACGAAACTCTTTTAAAGCAGATGGAGAAGCAGTTTGAAAAACAAACAAAAACATTAATAAATCTGTGAACTAAAATTACTAGTTCAATACAACAATAATATAAAAAAAGCTTGAAGAAAAGCAGAATTATTTGACTGAAGAAAACTAAATTAAATTCCGTAAACCAAACCATAACAAACGTCACTGCAGATGTTGATATTCTAAGAACAAAACCACAAGAAAAGATGCCCGATCAATTAGCATCTGAAATATCCGAACTCTAACAATCACTTGAGGCTCAAGAAAACAACAATATTTCAATGGATGCTGTTCTTTATAATATTCCAATCGATCAACTAAATCTACGTAGTAGTTTAAACCATATTTGCCTCACACTTAACATCACAATACCAACAATACACAACATCTTCCGTACTCACCCGAAGGGAACCAATAACACATGTGCAATTATTGTTATTTTTTTGTCATATTACGATAGAAACTTCGTTTTAAAGAAAATTACGTAAAGTAAAGAAACGCCAACTGACTTTGAAAGACGTAGAAGTAGAGTCTGACGTTCCTATCTTTAAGCACGAATGCTTAACTTTAAAAAAACAAAACATCTTACAGCCGCACTGAATTAAGATCTGTTTAAAAACTCTAAGGACTTTTATATGCATACATTTGTAGTTTTATTTTTTATTTATATACATACATACACATATCATTTTATCTAATATTTAAAGTAATAATTTCTTCTTTAACATATTTAGTTAGTAAAATAATTTTTGTGTTTTCATACATATATTTACTCATATATTTGTTACTTATATTTTAGTTTTTTCATTTTTCTATTATTTTTTTTTTGTAATTAATTTTAAATGTTATTGATTGATTTGTACTTAATATTTAGTTGCAGGTTATATTTACTTTGCTCACCTGACTAAACAAATCTTATATATTTTAAAATATGATAATGGTTGAGCAATACCAATAGCGAGTTAAATGTTAATATTACTAAAACCATATTAAAAGTAATAATTTCTCAGAACCAAGGTTTAAAATTATGTCACATAAACGCACAAAGCCTTTTCAAGAAAATAGATGAGTTTGAGGTGTCGGGAATTAATGCAATAGGAGTGTCGGAAACGTGGTTCAAAAATTATGTTTGCGATAGATTTTATAATATAAAGGGTTATACATTATATAGGGTTGACGGGGTGAACCGAATCGGTGGTGGAGTTGCATTGTACGACATGTCCTTATTTATCTCTCCTATTATTAAGAAAATACTGTATTTCAATTTCGTGATTTTAAAAATTTAAATAGGATAGCTCTTGAGTCTGATGCCATGTTAATAAATTGGCATAAAGATTTTACTTACTGTCTGCTGCTGCTCATCAGCAGTTGAAGTTTTTCAAAATAATATAAACTACGAGCCCAAACGCAAAATAGTTTGCCTACCTTGCTTTCGACAAAGAAAAAATATTTTCCATGCTGAAACTAATTAATTTTAATAAAATAAATTATATTCCAAAACTATATTAAAAGGAGAGGTATTTTTTCTTTAAAATGACTGCAAACAAATATTATAAAAAATGTATTACGAATAAATTTACGGTAAAAATGTAAAAAGGGTAAGAGCATAATAGTTGGCCTACTCTTTTTTAGATGCAAAATAGTTGGCCTAGTGCTGTTTATACAGGGTTATTCGCATAAAATGCGTCAAAAAGATGGATCATGTAGGTTTGGCTGAATTAATACCTAAAATTAATGAAAGGTGGGGGGGGGGGTATTTTCCCCCGTTTAGGTGGGAGGGGCAATCTTCAATGAAATATGACTTAAAACAGAAAAAAAAATATTTAAAACTAACGGTAACACTTACAATGTCATACTATGCCTTTTTGTAAAGCCAGATGTATCTTCTTTAATTGTATTTATTAATAAAGTAGTTTTAATAAACAATTTTTTAAAAATTAATTCGCGCAGCATAGTTGCTCTACTGCTCTTTTGAAGGTTATCGAACAAACAAGAAATCCCTTGGATGGTGATAAAGTCACATTCTTGGTTCTTCTCGATTATTCTAAAGCATTTGACACTATTGATTATCACATTGTTTGTAATAAACTTTTTTCTTACTTGTCAGGACGTAGCCAAGCTCTAGTACGAATATTAATGACTTCCTTAACGAAACCAAAAACCTTTTTAACATCTCTTTCAAGGAGCTTTTGTTTAAAATCAGGCAATTTTGGCCTTTGGGTTGACAGAATAACTGGCAGAAAGTACTTTGGCACAAATATAGCTAAGAAAAACGTTTCTTATAATAGAGAGGAACTCTCTGACAATGAAGAGAAACTTAATGCATTTAAAACAGTTTATTCAGACCTATACTCAGAAAAAACACCATATTTCGATAGGAATTTAACAAATCATGTTAATCTTAAAGTCAACGAGTTTCAAAACCGAAATGAAAATACCTGTTTAACTTCTTTTCTACTATCTTACACAACCTCTGACAACTTAGCTCTACCTTTTACTTCTCCAAAGAAAGTAAATGTTCACAGAATGAACATAAACAACAAAAAATCGTGTGGTATCGATAATATTTCTATGCATAAATAATGGGTACTTTCCTTTAGCATGGAAAAAATCAAAACTTATTCCAATAGCAAAAAAAAAGGAGCGAACGACATCAAAGATTTTCGTCCAATATCCTTATTATCTAATGTTGGAAAGCTTTTTGAAAGGATTCTAGCCGAAAACATAGACAATTTCTGTGATGAAAAGAATATTATTCCGAATAACCAATTTGAATTCCGAAAAAACCATTCCACTGAACACTCCTTACTGGTAATGAACGATAGAATCATTCAAAACCTTAGAAATAAAAAGTGTTCCATTGTTCTAGACCTAGATTTGCAAGCCGCTTTCGACTCTATCTGGCATAACGGACTGGTTTTTAAATTGATAACGCTTGAGTTTTCTATAGCTTTTATACGAATAATAAGCAGTTTTCTAAGTTCTAGGACAGCAATGATTTCAATTGCATCTAAACATTCAGATGAGTTTTCAGTCTTAA
The DNA here is from genome assembly GCA_951217065.1 of Baccha elongata. Lineage (NCBI taxonomy): Eukaryota > Metazoa > Arthropoda > Insecta > Diptera > Syrphidae > Baccha > Baccha elongata. The sequence goes on along the minus strand of CATNUY010000161.1, from coordinate 1,651,532 downwards.
TGGGTGTAGCTCAAGGCTCGCTCCTTGGTCCGAAGCTTTACCCTTTAAATTTTAGTGAATCGGAAGCCTTTTTGTTTGCAGATGACACTAAAGTATTAGCAAGTGCAGTAAAACCTCACGATGCTCTTAACAAAATAAAAGATTTTGTTCCCACATTAACATCGTATCTCAACTCCTGGGGATCAGTACTTAAAGCAGAGAAAAGTAGCATAACATGTTTTAGGAATGTCTATGGAAAAGGGCACCGTTAAGCAGTAAAAGAGAGTAAAACGCTTTCATTAAAAATTGATAATGTTCCGATCCCACAGAAAACGGATCCAAAATTTCTTGGTATACAAAATAAATTTAAATTTACCAAAATAAATTTAAATTTAATAAACATGCCAGGGAAGTGTTGAAGAAAGCCAAAATGGCTTCCATTATGCTTAAACAACTACTTTCGTCAAGTTTCACCTAAAAAAAAAAAAACTCCTTATCTGTAAAACACTTATCAGACCAATAATAACATATGGTTTTGGGTGCTGGTTTAGTATTTCACCAACAGCAGCAAATGAATTGGAAAGTTTTGAACGAAAAATGTTGAGATTTTGTTGGGGAAAATATAGAAGACCGAACAAAAAATGGTATTCAAATGTAAAAATATATAAAGAATGTAATATTGAGCCTCTTTTCATATATATGGTAAATCAATTGAAAACGAAATTTATATCTCTCGCAAATCACTCGAACCCAATTATTAAAGATATTTGGGACAGAAATATTAACAAAAGTATGCTCGACAACCTCTTTTACGTATCGCCTATAAATATTTTGAATATATATAATTTAAAACTACCTTTTTATGAGAAAGCTTCTCTGCCTGTACTTAGAGGATAATTATTTCAAATCTGTTGATGCTTATTAACTTATGGAATTTTTTTATTAAGATTCTTCTCTTATATATTTCCTATATAAGTTTTAGTTTGTAAGTAGTTCTAGTCATTAATTTAGTTTTGGTCACCTCGAGCCATAAAGTGAACATATGTCGGGAGCAAACATATGAATGAAAATGAGAATATATTGAATAATTAATTAAAATGTAAAATCTTTTTTAAATGTTGTATTATAAACATTTATTGTATACTTAAAGTAAGCTTAACCAGATATAATTATTGAAGTTGGTTATCATGAATTCCAAATAATGTAATCATAAATTACCCAATGTATTAATGTCTCAATAAAAACTAAATGATACCTACTACAAATGGGCGAGGCCATAAAACAAACAATGAGTACGACTATTCCACGTTACAAAGAACAAGACGCAACTGCCAAGTACCGAAACGCGACAATTGACGCACTACACAGACAAAAAAGTGGACTGCTTACAAGACTAAAACTTTTGTACAGACGGTTCACTGATAGAAATAATTCGGAGATCGGGACTCTGAAGTCTTCGATTAAAAACATCAATCAACTGATAAAGCAGAATTATAGGTTGACTATTAATTCCTATTGGAATAATAGAATTCGGGCTATTAACTCTAGTGACCCAAGTATGTTTCCTAAAATTAATAAAATTTTCAGACGGAAAGATCAAAATGACCTTCCGTGTCTCAAGCTTCAGAAAACGATTGAAAACGAAAACTTACTTTTGAACGCAGGCATAGATCCAGGGGATACCGTTTTTAATGATGATTTCTTCATTATCGAGGATCCTAAGGAGAAAGTGGAGGCTTTGGGGGCTGCTTTTTAACAAGTGTATAAGGTGAATACCAGTATTCGCCCAAATCATGAACTGGAAAGCAGAGCCCTGCTTCACCACTCCGACCTTCGAAATGATATAACGCAATGGCGATCCGAGAACCGCTCTTTTTTGGGGTTCAATGAAGAACACTTGGCAAACGCCATCATCGCCGAGCGAAACGGGTCTGATTCCCTGTTAATTTCGAAGTTAGAACTTCAGATCATTTTCGATTCATTGAAGAAAAAGAAGTCGGCAGGAGTAGATGGTATATCCAATATTGTACTACGACATCTACCTCAAGATGCAGTCGACATTTACACCACATTGTTTAACAACGCACTGAATAATGCATATTATCCAGTGCGTTGGAAGACAGCAGTGGTACATCCTCTCTCTAAAAAGGGGAAGGATAACTCCAATCCGTCAAATCTACGGTCGATAAGTCTCCTCCCGAGTATCAGTAAGGTATTCGAAAAAGTTCTCAATAGGGCTTTGTTTAAATGGGCTGAGGACAAAAATATTATTCCTGATAAACAGTTTGGCTTTAAGGCAGGACACGATACTATTCATGCCGCGTCTAAGCTTGTTTCTGAAATTCAATGGAACAATGCGAAAAAACAGTGCACGGGTGCCTGTCTGGTTGATTTGGAGAAAGCTTTCGACACCGTATGGTTAGAAGGTCTGTATCTAAAGCTGACCAGACTTGGTATTAGTAAATCATTATTGTATATACTTTATGATATGCTCAACGGTAGAAAGTTTGTTGTCAAGAGTGGCAGTGTAACGTCTACCAAAATATTTGAAATAAAAAATGGTCTGCAGCAGGGAGCGGTTAACTCGCCGATTCTTTTCAACATTTACACTAGCGATCTTATAAGTAGTCTAACTCATGCAATTGCGTATGCCGATGATCTAATAGTGTACAGAACAGGTCCAAAAGTTGAAGTTATCAAAATTCTTTTGCAGCGTGACTTCGACAAGATTCAGCAACATTGCGATGACTGGAAGTTGAAAATCAACTTTCAGAAATGCGAAACTATTCTGTATAGAACCCCTTTGTCTAGAGCTTCTGCGGATACGAGAAAGTACTGGCGAAAACTTGTGATCGTTGGACCCCTTGGACAGCCACTGGCAAGTAAAAGTGTAGTGAAGTACCTTGGCATCTGGCTGGATCAATATCTGTATTTCGACAGACATATAGATGCTGCTCTGACCAATGCTAGGGGAGCCTTTGCCCTGACAAGACGCCTGTTTTACTGCAGCCATCTTGATAGCAGGGTGAAGGTGATTTGTTACATGGCTTTAATCAGGCCGATGATTGCCTTTGGATGTCCTGTGTGGTTCAACGTTGCACCATCTCAAATGGAAAAGATTCGGGTATTTGAGAGGCAGTGTCTTAGACACTGCCTTGGATTACACAGAACACCAGAATCGGAGTACATAAAATATTATTCCAACAAAGTTCTATACAACAGGGCTAACATAAACAGAATAGATAATTTTTTAATCAAGCTGATTCGGGGTCATATTGCAAGAGCGATGACTTCAACTAATGGCTTGATTTTTGGGGCTTACTACCCCAAAGATGAATACTACGAAAGTGTGTGTCTAAGCGGATTTAACCCACCCGACGCTTTCCTCTTTTTAGACAGTCGAGGGCTGATACAAGAGAGTTCGGCGGTACCGCTGATCTACCACGTCGGCCGAAAAACTGTGGATAGGCGACTCCTTTATGGTCGTGACGTCGTCGCAGAAAGCGGAGCAGAGCGCCTTCGGTTCAGTAGGGCTGTGTCCGAAAGGGACCAGATAGATAGATTGGACCAAAATCGCCAGTTCTGGAGGTTGAATGATGTGTAAAATACTAATAAAATTTAAAAAATAAATAATAATAAAAGTTGACTTATTGAGTTTTTTGCCTTGGTTTGACTTACGCAGGTTTAGGCGTGTCCTTGGCTTTAAAAGTAGGCTAGGTTAGTAGAAAACAATTATGGTGGCACTAAAAAGAAAAAAAAACGGTTGCTTTGGCTGTTCTAGTCTTAAGTTATTTTAAGTAGTTTTAAGTGTAGTTTTAAGTTTTATAAAAACTAAAAATGAAAGATATAATAAGTTTTTTAACAATTTTCTTATTTTTAAGTAATAAATGAATTTCGTTCTGTATTAAATCAGGGTGATTACCAATTTAACGAACAAAGTAATTTCGTCTAAATTAAGAGATCAGGTTTTAATTTACCTAGATGATCTCCTGGTGATTTCTAAAACACTCGAGGAACACATCTCAATCTTAAAAGTAGTATCTACTAAGTTGCTTCCAGGAATTTCAGTATTTAGGGTATGTCGTGGGGCAAGGCTGCCTCAAAGCTGACCCTTCTAAGGTATCAGCAAAAGTAGATTTTGGGCATGGCGGGGTGGTACTGACGCACATAGGAGTATTTGCATCAAAATTCTGGCCAAAATAATTTTTTGTCACCTTTTTCAATATTTCTGCTTAAAATAATTATTTATTCAATAAAACACAGTTTAAAAGTGATTTCTATTGATGTAGGCATATATTTAAAAAAAAGCGACTTTTTCTTATTTTGTATTTTTACTTGCTCAATAGGGCAAGTATTGGTTACGTGTAGAAAAGAAACCTGACATTACGATGATAGAGAAGACGACTAAAGTAGGTTTCTTCATATCGTCCGTCGGTCTTTCTGTGCGGATAAGCGGATGTGCGGATGTGCGGATGTTAGTTACCATACAACTTTACCTCACATTTAGACAACTTTTCACTTTTCAACATAATTCAGCATATTAGGTTTTCCCAATCCAATAGTTCGATACAAGAGCAAGTTCGTGCGAACCAGTCGTGCATTTTATTTATACTTGCGATCATAGCTAGAGGCAAGTTATGAATTCGTGAAAAAAAAAAGATTTGAGATAACAATCAAACATGACATTACGATGATAGTGAAGTCGATTTGGTAAATTTGACGTGAGTGATACGGCATTATAGGCCATTTAGATGGTTTAAAACAATATTCCTTAAAAACATTTTTAACGGTACCTGGAACACAACGGTTTTCTTAAATTTTGACTTTCTTGTTAACTACGATGCGGATTTTTACCAAATTTTGTTTTTAAAAAGGCTCAGATAGCTAAACGATAATAGCGCACTTAATTTTTAAATAACTTTTCTAAACAAAATTTGAATTAAAGAAATATTTTTTTTCAATTTTTTTTTATTTTAATTTGCTGAAAATTGCATACCCGCATACCCAATATCACACATAAAACATGCACAATAAAGATTTGACTTGCTCTTGCTTTTTATCTTCCAGTCACTTAGCAGGTAACACATTTTTGGACTAAAAACACAGTGCATCTTTTTTTCGTGAAAAAAAAAAAAAATTAAAAACAGTATATTTACGTTACAATAACAAATTATTAAAACCATTGTATGGAGCATGAGTATTTTTCAGTGGCGTGGGGTGGACTATTTCAAACGGTAACTCGAAAACAATTTACTGTTTAAGGTATTTTTTATAAGGGACAACATTTTATCTTCTCCCATAGGAACCATGTTGTTTCTGCGACATCAAGTGCCCCATCCATCTACCTAACTTATCTAACATTAAATCACAGTATTTTTCGTCGTCTTTAAGGCGTAAAAAAAGAACAAATCTCCAGTCATTAAAAAATTCACACTAAAGCCTCTCCCACAGGAACCGTTTATTTTTCGGGGATAAAAGCAGCCTATGGGTTATGTCAGATAATAAATTATCTCCGTCCCAAGAATCCATACACATTTATAATAATAATAATAAAACGCATTTATAATATTAGTAAGATATGTCAGTATGTAAAAAAAATGTGGCAAGTAGGTGTTTTATAGTGAATTTTTCCTGTTTGCATTCTACGATATTTTTAACTTATTGTGTTAAAACTCTTTCAAGAGAGCCAGTTTTACGGCCTTTTTTTAAGTTTCATCCCTATAGTTTACGTTTTCAATAATCGAAATTCTCTTCAAAATTCTTTCATGCTTCAAAAAAAATCTATTATCAAGTTTCAATAAGGCAAAAGCAAGCAAAATCATTTGTAAAATACTCAATTTTAATAATCCACTGTCTCTTGCCCAAGGCAAGATCATTATTCATTTCAATATAATACTTTAAAGTTTCACATCATATAAGTAACTATATAATCTGTAATATAAAACAATAAAAACAGTTCTGGCACGCGTCAGTTATTTGTTTTATAATATTTAAACGTTAAGTTGATATATTTAAAGAAATTTATCTAAACCTAATTAAAAAAGAACACAATTTCCTAACCTTCAAACGTTTATTTTATTAATAATTGTCCTCACATCAATACACCTAAATTCACCTTAAGTTGCGCGATGATAACTTAATTTTTCAAATAGAAACCCACCTCAACTGCTCAATCAACTTGAGGCTTGAGATCTTGATACACAAGCACAGTAGGAAACATTTCATAATTCACCATATTAAGACGGTCAAAACCATTGTATATACATGGTTTTCTGTTTTTGACTAAAAATTAATAAGAGCATTGAATTTTGAAAATAAAAATAATAGTTAATTACATAAAATTTTGAAAAAAATTAGATAAATTTTTTTTTTTAAATGTTGAGTTTGAAAATTAATTTTTTTAAAACTATTCTTTTAAACAACTTAATTTAAAAATAAAATGAAAGAGTAGTTTTCTGGCTTTCCAAAAAGATATAACAAGGCTTTGTGTCATTCACCGTTGTTTTTAAATAATTTTTTTTCTGATTTATGTCAATTTTTAAGAAAATTGCCCCTCCCGCCTAAACGGGGAGAAATAGACCCCCCTCACATACGATTTTTTTTCTTGTCTTAACCCCACCTACACACTCAAGCTTTTTGGCGCACCTTAAACCAATCACCCTGTATATTGTTTGTGAATACTATGTTCCAAAATATTTGAAGAATATGGGCTATATACCTACATAAGTCTTGAATCATATAATAAATTCATCCAGATAAATGGAATATGACAGCTGTGATTTTCACAATTTCACAGACATGAAATTACTTTGCTTGGTAAGAGAGCAATAATATTGTAGAAATAACAAAATAAATGAATTTAATCATTGAAATCTGAATTCTTCTATGGACGAATTTCAAAAGTGCATAAGTGGTGTTTTTAGTGCATTTTTATTTCCACATCCACCTTGGTTGCCTTTGCTCTCGGATGAGAGACAGGCACCAACTACGACTACGATTCATATGAATCCAAAGTTCATTGACCTTTTGTGTGGTGTTTAAGCATTGAATAAATACAAATAGAACGTGACACCGAAGATTTATCAGCGCCGTGGATACTCATGCGGTTGACTTCGAAATCGTCTCATTACACTATGGTTTTTTGCTTAGCTTTATACATATAGTAATATCATGCTCAGATGCCTTAGCAACATTCACTCTACAACCATGCAGCGCTCCTATATTCGTGTTGCAGTACTAACCCAATGGGGGAGAATTTGAGCGGGAAAACAGAACGAGTCGTTCAGCAACCGTGGAAGAGTGCACTTCGTTGGCGACTTTCACTGTGTTCATTTTAAATCATTTTAAATAGAGACGCGAGTGATTAAACTAGATAGTTTAACCTACCATTTCCAAGTGGCAAGTTAGCCTAGGTGGTAGAGTGGCAGACGACGGATCTGAACGGCGTGGGTTCGAGCCCCACTTTGGTCCGGGCTTTTTTTTAAATAATTTCTGGGAGAAGGTTACCAGAAATAGAGAGCAACAAGAAAAAGAGATGGGAAAACCAACGGGGACATCGAAAGATGGTCCCCCAACAACAAGGAAGGCAGTTGGAGCATCAGGTGATGTGTCATCCGACAGCCAAATAGCGGGGCCATCAGGCCAAGCAATAAAACCAACTGCAGCATTAGGGCAGTCCAAAGCCCAAAAAGCAACAACAACAACATCATTATCGGCACGTGCCGAGTCCGGAACCAGCAACATGGCAACGGCAAAAACATCAAGCCCGATAAAAGGGAAAAATCCAGGACCGGCATGTGTCGAAGAACCAGACCCTATGAAGAGAAGGCGCTACATAAGGTATAAACCAAATCTGGTAGTAAAAAAAAAAACAGCAGATGTTGTAGCAGCCCAGCAAATAGGAGGGCGCGGGCGTTCAGCCAAGTCTTCGGCTCAGGCCAAAATACAGAGGCAGCTGGATAGCTCCTCCAACGACGACGACGACAACAACAAAAGCAACGACAACAACGACCAGAACGAAGAAGGCGACGATGAAGCTGAGGCGGACGACATAAACGTCAAAGAGGCTCATGGAGCGATCACCGCCAACAACCAAAAAGACGAAAACGCCAACCTTACAGGCGAAGAAAACGGCGCTGACGCTGACGTTATCTCCTACATGTCTGTGGAAGGAGAAGGACATTACGTCAGTGGCGAGGTAGTCGAGCTGTCTGACCAAGAAGAGGACCAGCAGATTGAGGCTTTGACGGAGCAAATCTCTTCACTCATAGAGCTAGTCGAAGCGCTAAAAAAGAAGCAGGAGGCAAGACGGGAGAAGGAGCGCATAGTTGCTCTTGATCAGCGCACCCGCCAACAAGCGCTCCAAGAGCAAGCTACGCAACAACAGCAGCCTCCTAAAGAACAACAACCACTCCCAGACCAGCAGCAGCCACAGAAGCAGCAATCAAGGAAGCAGCCACAGCAACAGCTTCATAAGCCACAACAACCGTCTCGGCAATCACAGCATCAGCCTCAGCAACAGCAAGCAAAACAACAACAACAACCACAACAACCACAACAGCAACGACAACAGACACAGAAGCAGCAACAGCAGCAGCGACAACCGCAACAGCAACAACCGCAACAGCAACAACCGCAGCAGACACAACAGCAGCAGTCACAACAACCGCAACAACAGCAGCAGCCACAAGCAAAGCGAGGTAAGGTGCCACCCATTAACACATTTAAGATGGAAATAAAAGAAACTATTCAGATATGTAGGTCGGTCGTAGGCAACAATTTTACAATCAAGCGCCTAAGCGCAGACAGGCATTCTATTCAGTGCTCATCTTTAGAGCACTACAAAAAAGTTAAAGACCTTCTGTCTCAAACTAGAACTGAATTTTATAGTTTCACCCCGAAGGAAGACAAGCTTCAAACAGTCCTCCTGAAGGGTATCGAATCCTCTACGGATCCGCAGGCGCTCTTAGCAGAGCTCCGTCAAGTGGCTAGCGACGATCTCGGTTTTATCGGGGTCAGACCGTTTACCACAGTCAAAGCCAGACGGGAGAAACGGAAGTTACCATTCTTCCTAGATCAGCTCTCGCCATAAAGCAAATTGAGTGGTCCAAGGAATATAACAGTCCTGGATTACCAAGTTGTACGATGGGAAAAATTAAACAAGGAGAAAGACATGCTTCAATGCATGAACTGCCAAGGGTTTGGACACGTTGCAGTTAACTGTGGTATGGACCCAGTCTGCGTTAAATATGGAGATACCCACAAAACAGGGGAGTGTAAACTCGGGCAAGATAGGGTCACAGATAGGACCCAGTTAAAATGTGCGCTCTGCCGAGGCTCCGGGCACCCCGCAAACTATCGGGGATGTCCGAAGTTTCAGGAGATAAAGCAAAACAAAGCCCAAAAGAAAACAGTTGAGTTGAGACGCCCTGAAGTACGCCAGACAACAACTTCCGTCAATTCCGCAATTTCTTACGCCCAAATGGCGTCTGGAAAGGGAAACACGGTACAGCCTCAACCACAGGTAGCCAAACAGGTCCAAGTGCCTACGGCTCCTGTGCCAGAGGCAGATCTGATGCAGGTGTTGCTGACCATTCATGGTCAGTTAACCGACGTGCAAAAACAGATCAGGGAGCAGGCGGCTAGGGTGGATTACCTCTACTCTATTCTGCCGGCAACGCGAAATGGTTAAAGGCGCGCTGCCTGAGCCACCCTTTAAGATCCTAGCTGTGAATGTTAATTCGCTGATTAGGACCGAACGTAGAGCAAACCTCTTTCATTTGCTGCAAGACCAAAGTCCTGATGTGTTTATGGCTAGTGAAACTAAGCTAAACCAGAAACACAAACTGACTAATAAAAATTACAATATCGTAAGAAGGGATCGGCCCAACTCCTCTCAATGGGGTGGGGTCGCAATCTTCATACGAAAGGGCATTAAACATAAAGTTATATATAATAGTGAAGTGCGAAGATTCGGGTTGCTTGAAGCCTGCATCGTTTGCATTCCTCTCCAGCAGGGAAAAAGAATGTACGCAATCGCGGTGTACGCACCTGACGCACCTCAGCCAGCTAATTTTATCGCAGAACTCGAAAAACTTTTTGAATGCTTAAGACTGAACTTGGATGAGAATTATTATCTCATGGCAGGGGACTTAAACGCCAAACATGTAGATTGGGGAAACCAAATACAAAATCCTAGAGGGAATCATCTTTTTAATTGGATGGGTCGATACAGTGTTGAGTGTAGGATCGACCTTTTGGCTACAGATAGACCATCATTTCCGAGAAGTGGTAGTTTTCTGGATCTTTTACTGCTTGACTCACGACTAGTTATTACTGACGCAACAAATCAACAGACAAGAAACTGTTTACGAACGATTGAATACGACAGTGATCACTGCGGACTTGCCACCGTAATACAGCTTCCGAGCGAACTTGTGGAATTGGATGAGTATGTGCCTGTGCACTCTTACAATTTCAGTAAGACGCGCTGGCCACGCTTTTCCAACGCCTTGGCAAGAGAAATACGTTCCGATGACATTTCTCCACCAAATGACAGAAACCTGACGAACCTCGAGATCGACGGGTTCCTGACTCAAATGGATACGACTATAAAACGAACAATGGACAGAACAATCCCAAAATATAAGGAACAAGACCCTACTGGTTTATACAAGAACGCGACAATCGACGCACTACACCGACAAAAAAGTGGACTGCTGACTAGATTGAAACTTCTGTACAGACGTTTCACGGACACACGTGATCTGGAGATTAGGACATTGAAGTCGTCGATCAAAAACATTAATGTTCTGATTAAACAAAATTATAGATTGTCTATTAATTTATATTGGGATAACAGAATTCGGGCCGTTAATTCCAGCGACCCTAGTATGTTTCCCCAAATAAATAAGATATTTAGAAGAAATGATCAAAACGAACTTCCATGTCTCAAACTTCAGAGGACAATAGATAACGAAGACGTACTTACGATTGCGGGAATAGATCCGGAGGGTGCCGTTTTCGATGATAACTTTTTTTATGATAGAAGATCCTCAAGAAAAGGTAGAAGCTGTAGGGGCTGCTTTCCAGCAAGTGTATAAGGTGAATGCTAGCATTCGTCCGAATCATGACCTGGAGAACAGAGCCTTACTACACAACTTCTACCTTGGAAATAACATAACGCAATGGCGATCTGAGAATACCGGTTTCAGCGAAAAAGAAATCTGCGGGGGTCGATGGTATACCCAACATTGTGTTACGACATCTCCCTGAGGAAGCCATAGACATTTATACCACACTGTTCAACAACGCATTGAATAATGCATATTATCCAGTGAGTTGGAAGACAGCTGTGGTCCATCCTCTCCCCAAAAAGGGAAAGGACAGCTCCAATACGGCAAATCTTCGGTCGATAAGTCTTCTTCCAAGTATCAGTAAGGTATTCGAAAAGATTCTCAATAGAGCTCTGTTCAAGTGGGCTGAGGACAAGAATATTATTCCAGACAATCAGTTTGGCTTTAAGGCGGGACATGACACTATTCATGCCGCGGATAAGTTAGTTTCTGATGTTCAATGGAACAAAGCGAAAAATCAATGCACGGGTGCCGTTCTTGTTGATTTAGAGAAGGCTTTCGACACCGTATGGTTAGAGGGTCTTTATCTGAAATTAACTAGATTTGGCATAAGTAAACCACTGTTATATATGCTTCATGACATGCTCAATGGTAGAAAGTTTGTTGTCAAAAGTTGCAATGTAACTTCTACCACAACATTTGATATTAAAAACGGTCTACAGCAAGGAGCTGTGAACTCGCCGATTCTTTTTAGTATTTACACCAGCGATCTGATAGGTAGTCTCACTCATGCAATTGCGTATGCCGATGACCTTGTAGCGTACAGGACCGGTCCAAAAGTTGAAGTCATCAAAAATCTCTTGCAGCGTGACTTCGTTGCCCCATCTCAAATGGAAAAGATTCGGGTGTTTGAGAGGCAGTGTCTTAGGACCTGTCTTGGATTACACAGAACACCAGAGTCGGAGTACAAACATTATTATGCCAACGAGGTCTTATACAACGGGGCCAATATAAACAGGATAGATAACTTTTTAATTAAGCTGATTCGGGGTCACATTGCTAGAGCGATGACCTCAGCCAATGGACTTATTTTCGGGGCTTACTACCCTAATGATGAATATAGTGAGAGCGTTCGTCTTAACGGTTTCATCCCGCCCGAGACATTCCTCTATTTAGACAGTCGGGGGCTGATACAGGATAGATTACCAGTTCCGCTAATCTACCACGTCGGCCGTAGAACTGTGGATCGTCGACTCTTGTATGATCGAGACGTCGGCTCTGGGAACGGAGCAGAGCGTCTGCGGTTCAGTGGAGCTGTGCCCCTTCGGGACAGAAAGGACTTGGTTAAGCAAGTAAAACAATTCTGGTGGTTGGGGGACCACTTTGAGTTTGATATTGATGGTTGACCAAAGTTGTTGCCTAGGCCGACCTACGTATTTTTAGGTATCAATAGGTATATTTAAGTAGGACAGTGGTGGCACCAAAAAAATTATAAAAACAAAAAACTGCATTGCTCTTGTGGATATGTGCATTTGGCACTAATACATATGTATATATATTCATATATGCATATGTATAGGTGTGTGTGCATTTGCATAAGCTGCTGCGGAAAAAAAAAAAAAAAAAAAAAAAAAAAAAAAAAAAAAAAAAAAAAAAAAAAAAAAAAAATGCTGCTGGTGGCTGTTCTAGTTTTAAGATATTTTAAGTATTTTTAAGTAGTTTTAAGTTATTTACGTATATTCATTACGTATACTTTCGTTTTATTTAGGTTAATTTAGTTTTATTTAGGTAAAGGGTAGTTTTAAGTTTTATATAAAAATGTCAAAGGAAAACGAGTTTTAAAGAATTTCTCGTTTAGTTTTAAATAATATTGAATTTTAATATAAGTTAGTCTTTACGCCGAAAGGCATTTTTTTAATAAAGTTATAGTATAATTTAGAGCGCCCGCATGGGGCCAGTAAGTTAGTTAAGTTATTCTGTAAGCTAGTTTTTAAGGTTTTTGTCTAGCATTTAAGTAGTTATAAGTTAAATTGAAAATAAAAATTGAATTTAAAAAAAAAACAGAACGAGAACGCGTTATAATAATTTTTTTTTAAGTGGGAGGGATTGAAAGACTTTATTTTTTTTTTTGACGTTTCTTCTTCGATTCTGAATAAAAAAAGTGATTAATTTAGGAAATAGAAATATAAAACTGGTTCTGCAAAGGTTCATAAAAAAAGGAACAGACAATTATTTATTTCTTCAAGAAACGTTTTTGAATGTATGCGTACAATAAATATTTTACACAAAATGCAAGGTTGTTTGTTATTTTTCAGGATGTATGTCAGCTGAGGGTATTTTACAGGATATGCTAGACTGTGTGTGGGCAAAATAAAAGGCAAGTCAAATGTAGGTATGAATTTGGTATATCCTGCAGGTGAATATTCGAAAAAAAATTGATAGGTACTTCTTATGTAATCATAGATGGGTATGATTTTTTGTGACCAATTTGAAAACAAATAAATTGCAAGTTACAAATTAGGTCAGTGTGTATTTAATATGTTAGAAATATAAAAAGAATGTTTACCTGCATCGGTTAACATACCTATGTAGGTATATGTTATTTTTTGTGTTTTATAGATAGATAGGTAATAAAAATGATCAATTTATAACATGTATTAAAATACTAGAACGAATAGTTAGGTTCGGTCAAGATAAGAAATAGGTAGATAGGTAGGTATATTGTATGTGATAATGCAATGGTCTATCTTCACTCTAGGCAGGAGAGCCAATTGAAAAAAAATATCGACTTAGAATTGAAAAAAAATTATTGAAAATTAACTAAAAATAATATGGCAATAAATTACATCTTGTTTCAAAGGTTAAACTCCATCCTTTGATTTAATGTTTGATTCAAGTTGATTTAACGAATGGTTTTTGAGAAATAACATTTCAAAGTCAATATTTAGAAAAAAAATATTATTTTTTGTCTTAAAATTGATTTTTTTTTTGCATTAAGTGCTATTTTTTTTACCAATGTTCAACGCTTTTACATCAAGGATACCTATGTCACATTTACGTTTTGTACGTATACCTACCTTTGAAACGGTAAAAGATACTGCAAATATGTATGAGAACAAGTTGTAAATAGGTATAGGTACTCAACATTTCTACAAAAAATGCCGGTATTTTTTTTACAAAAAAAGTTTTGTATTTTTCGTTAATATCGGTTGGTTTTTGACCTCACTACGTCATCCGGAACAGTATGGAATGTATATATTTAGGTATAATGTTTCTTACTAGCAACTAATCAGGGTGATTGACATAAGATGCAACTTAAGGCTAAAACGTAAAGCTTAAGTCAAGATAAGAAAAAAAATCTATATGAGGGGGCCTTTCTTTGATTTTATGTTTCATTTAAGTGATTAAGGCTTACGATTTTTGAGAAATTAAATTTAATGGTAAATTTCTTTTTATTTTTATTTTGAAATTCTAATTCTCAAAAATCATAAACTTAAATTACTTAGAATGGAACATTAAATCAAAGATAGGCATTTTATGTGTAAAACAAAAATATAGAACATTATCGAATAAGCTTTTGTAGATTTTTTTATATTAATTTTTTTTGCTTTGAAGTCAATTTTTCAGAAAATCGACCCTCCTGACAAAACGGGGGGACATATTCCCCTCTTCCATAGATTTGTTTTCTTATCTTGACGTAAGCTATACGTTTTAGCCTTAAGTTGCATCTTATGCCAATCACCCTGAATAATTCCCAATAAAAAAACAACATAAATATATGCATTCCATACTTTTCCGGATGTCGTAGTGAGGTCAAAAACTAACCGAAATTAACGAAAATACAATTTTTTTTGTAAAAAAATTATCTTTAAAAATGTATTTAATACTTTTTCTCGAAAATCTAAAAGTTATGGATCAGTTCGAAAATTAAGATGATAAAGTCTATGTTTTTATTCGTTTTTTCCTTATAACTTCTAAGATGTATACAAATTGCAACTAAAAAGTATTTAATAGATTTTTCGTAAAAACGCACACAAACAGAAAAACGTAAAACCACGAAAAAATCTTAAATGCAAGATGGCGGCTGCTGCACAAGACCAAATTTCGAAAATCAGATTTATATTAAATAATTTTTTTTCTGATTTAAGTCAATTCTTTAGAAAATTGGCCCTCCTGCCTAAACGGGGGGAAATAGACCCCCCCCTCCGATACGATTTTTTTCTTGTCTTAACCCCACCTACACGCTCAAGCTATTTGGTGCACCTTAAACCAATCACCCTGTATAAGTGCTTTTTTTGTCAACGGTAAAAAGTCGAAGAATTTCCCAGTTGTTAACTACGAAGGTAACTTGCCCCAATAGCAAGTTTGTGCGACCCAGTCGTGCCCTTTATTTTTATTTCAATGAATTTTTTGAAAAATTTTACGTTATTTAATGCAATTTTTGTTTGCTAAATTCAATATTCTTGGTCAAAAATAAAAAAAAAACAGATTTTGTGTCCAGGCCAGATGACTAAATGTGATAAGTCACTTTTTGAATTTTTACATGGGAGCATATTTAAAAATTAAACATTATAATGAAAATAGTTGGTAAGAAAATAATTTGAAAAAACAATTTCGTGATTGTTTTATAACAATCAAGACTTTAAAAATGTTCTCACGTGAAATTTGAAAAGTGACTTCAAATTTAGGGCCATCTGACCACAGAATTTTAATCATCAAAGAAAAAAAAACAATAATCTGTTAACCACATGTTGACTACCACATTATTGAACCTCTACATACCTAATTGGAATTTTGTGATTAATATGCCCGGACGTTTTATTTTATTTTTGTGTCTTAAAATAACGGTACCTACCATATAAGCGATTATTCCTTGCAGGAAAATGAAACAACCCGAAAGAATTAAAGATAACGAACCTCCTAAAAAGAAATTCTTTTTTAAACTTACCAATTAAAGATGTCTGAAAATTTCGTTTTTGATTTATGTTTTACTTATGTTAATGTTTGAAATAAATACAACAAATTACAAGAAATAAACACAAACAAAATGAGTTTTTTTTTATAATGAAATGGAAAATAAAATTTAACAAACTTTGAGCTGAATCAGTTGTAATTAGCTGTAATAACATTTAAAAGTAAGCTTTAATATGAGCTTTAGCATCCCTTTTGGCTTTCGTAATTTTTTCATTTTATGTTTTAAGTTTTGATGAAAATCTTCGTCTTCGTCATCGGTCGATGAACATGAATAATTCTTTCGCTTTGCAGCACGTGTACTAAATTTTAGATTTTTTTCGTCTTCAACTTTTTGTCCACACAATGATGAAGAACATTCCACTAATTCTTCAAAAAGTGCATCTACTTTATTGTTACCTTTTGAATCCTGATTTAAAAAACAAACATAAACTTGTTTATTTGATAAATTTGAAAAAAAAGAATAACCATAAATTGTTCCGTAAAACTATCTACTTCTTCTATGATATCATAAAATGTTAAGCCTCCCGAAACTTCAACAAAGTTCGTTGAATCTCTAAAAATATGACAAAATGCTTAAAAAAATTTATTATATTGGCTTTCATCACTTACTTGATAAATGGTCTCAAAAATGTCATCTCTTCGAAATAATCCGACGAACTTTTCTTGTCGTTCGCATTTGTTGAGACAATTTGAGTAAAAGTTTTTTCAAGTGCCTTCCATCTTTGTTGACAACTTTCATCTTCTCCCACTCTAGTAATCTAAATTGGTTGTTTTTATAGTTATCATTGCTCGCATCCCAAGAGTTGGATGCTGTTTTACCACATCAATAAATTTTTCCAAGGCATACTTTTCTACTGTCCATAACCCAGAGGGTCCTTTTTTGTTTGGGGTTCAAGATGTCAAAGAAGTCAGCTGTTTTTGTTTTTAGTACTATTTGACAAAACATATACAATGGTCAAACATATGTTTACAATCGTTCGCTGGATTGAATTATAGATATAGATATTTGAATGAGAATAAATAGAAAACATACAAATAAAACAAAATGTAATTGTTTTATGTTTTGGAATGTACTAAAAACAACAAATTTCAAGTTTTTATTTTAGAAACTAATATATTTCTGTTTCTTTCTTTTTTTCAACAACACAAAACCAACACTTGTATGTTTTGTAGTTTTTTTTTTATTTCCGAAACCGACTAACGAACGACCGCATGTACTAAAACGACTGACATCTAATGTCTGGCTGAATTCCTAAAACATATTGAACCTCACTTTCGCACGATTAACACAAAAAAAAGACTCACAATGTCTTCATGTCGATGGGCGCTTTTTTTCCAGTGGCGTGTTGCAGAAATACCAGATTCAGATTCATGTCAATACTATAATGTTTATATACAATGCTGTGTAGTATTCCCTAAAAAGTTATGTGTTTTTTTAATTAAAAAAGCCATTAATTAAAAAAAAATATGCAATATAAAACAAATGGGCAGCCCTAAATGTCAATTGTGTTTATTTATGTATAAAATAAAAGTTCGAGTTGAGAGGAAAAAAAGGGTTTCATAATTTTGTTTTGTTTACCTATACTTATTCTTTTTTTTTTTTTGTTTGTTTTCTGTTTTTAATGCGCGAATTAAAAACAAAACAGAATGAATTAACGGAGGCAGAGTACACTAAAGAAGGTGCAACTTATCAAATAATTCTAGTTATTAGTTTATTATATTAAAAGAAAAAATATTTTATTTGAAACGTCCAAGCAAAATTGTAACCTTTTTCACGTCCCCTTTTCAAGTCGCCGCCGTCGCGTCTACGTTAGTGTGCACTGTGGTTTTAATAGATTCCCTATGAAGTGAAGAAAAAAAAAGAAGAAAAAGTGAAGGAAATTTATTCTTGGTTACCAAATAAATAAGTTTTATTTAAATTTTTTTTTTGATTGTACCTATTTTAAATCGAAAAATCGTAATTCTAAACTTTTATTTGAATGCGCCTTTCAAGAAATGCAACACCAACGATTATTCGTCCTGCGTCCTGAAAAACATGATGGATTGTTACACCGGCAAATTGCACACCAAAAGGTAAGTTTTTATAAATATTAATTATACAGCAAACAAAAAAAAAACATTTTTTTTGGACAGACTAAAGCAAATTTCAGTCCGCCATAATATGGCGATTTCAACGAACTTGGAGAAAAGCATCCCCAGTTCTTCGCTATAATCACCCAGATTCTCAGGAAATTCATGTGCATATCTACTTACTTAATCTTAATGTGGTTTTTTGTTGGTCAGTGTTCTTTTTATATGATATTCATTGGTCAAAACGATAAAATCTGGATTACGTTTTACGTCTCACTTCTAATCAAAATCACGATTTGAATTTTTACATCGCTATACTTTCACACACACACTACGTTTGAAATTTACTTCAAGTCAACTTCAGTCAAGTTTGAAGTCATTTAAAAGTCAAAGTTTGCTCAAACATATTTTGTTTGTTTATGTTTCCACTGATTTAACAGAATCCATTGCCATTTTAAACAGCATTTAAACCACCCGATGTTTGTAAAATGTTGAAATATCCACTTTGATTTTATCCTGCAGTACCTATATTTTGTTTGTATAAGTTCGACCTCAGCGGTCTTCAATTCTAAACAGTTTTTTTTCAATTCCACCGAACATTTCTTCAAAACTTCTTTCGTGGTATACCTAGGTAAGTTACACAAAACCAATACGAAGTTACCAAATTATAGAAATTTAGAGTGTTTTCATTTATTTGAAAATTTCTAAAGTGTAACTTGAGCCCGTATAATAGATGAAAAGAACAATGTCAGTATTTATTTAATAAAAAAAAAATTAAAAAATGTAAATTATTTTCACTTCTTAAGTTATTATTATTATTATTATTATTATTTATTCTACTCCGTAGATAAATCTACGAAGTAGAGACACATATAAGCACTAGCAGCTTAGGCTATCGGCTTGAACAACACAATACATGACAGAGACATACACAACAGAAGAAAGACAGAACAGAGAACAGATGCCAACAGCACATAGATAGCACATGAACGGTCCCCCATCCAAGTACACTTCTTAAGTTTTATTTATTTATCATACGTAATTTCAAAGTATTTACCAAACTAAACATTTGCATTTTCTTTTTTTTTTAGAATGTCCTTAAATAATAAAGATTGCAGTAAAACAAATATCGCAGAAGCGCATTGAAAACGACCCTTATAGGTACAACTATAAGTGCTATTTCGGATGCAAAAATTAATTTGTTTACTCTGTTGTGAAAGGCTCAATATTGTACTTCGAAGTTATAGGTTCATACCTACATACGTAACTTATAATAACCATTATAGGTTTCTATTTGTATAGCATAATTTTTATAAATATAACTAACTTTTTTTTAAATTCATATATGTAAGTATTTTAAGTTTATCCATTGAAATTGTTAATTTGTTAGTGAATAAATACAATAATTTTGTATTTAACCATTTATTTTTGTTAATTGTAGTAAACTAATGTGGCAAAAATATACCTATGGCTTTTTATATTTGATTACTTAAATTATATGGTCAGATAGCTTAAATTTATAAGAAACTTTTTGAAATTTCACGTGCCAAAATTCCAGAATATTACCTAGGTAGGTACCAATAAAAGATCAGAAAATTGTTTTCTCAAATTAATGTACCTACCTATTACCAACCATTTTCTAAATTTTCATTTTATTTTGAATTAAAATATGCCAAGGCAAAAAAAAGAATAGATTTCAGGATATCCTAACAAACTGCAGTAGATTATGGTTGAGAAAAGTAGGAAGTCCTCAGGATAACAGATTTTTGTGAGCTTTTCTTTTCACATACTGACCTTAGATTACTTGCATTGTGATTTGTGGATTGATGTTGATTATTTGGTGAGAACATGTGAGAACAGGTGTGACAGGTGTACAGGTGTGCACAGGTGTGCACAGGTGAGATCAGAGGTGTGCAGGTGAGATCAGGTAAGATTAGGTGTACAGGTTTGCACAGGTGGTGTGAGTGAACAGGTGAGAAACAGGTGTGTGTAGGTGCACAGGTGAGTGTAGGTGAACAGGTAAGTATAGGTAAATTCAGGTGAGCTAGGTGCAGGTGGGCGGAAGCCCAGGTAATCAAGTGACCTATATAGGTGTGGGGTGGGGTCAGTGGGTTGTGGTGGTGGTTGTTGAGGAGGGTGGCGGCTCGAGAGTTTTTCGAAGGGCGGTGGCTCATGAGTTCTTAAAGGGTGATCGTTCAAGTGTTTTCAAAGGGTGGTGGCTCATGAGTTTTCAAAGGGCGGTGGCTCATAGGTGATCAGTGGGCGGTGGCTCATATGTGTTCATTGGGCGGTGGCTCATGGGTGATAGGGCTTCAAGTAGCCCGATGATCAATGGGGATTCAAGGATTTTTAATGGTAAATATGCACAGGCACACATGTATGTTAGCATTGTTTTTTTCTTATCTTGCGCTTGTGGTTTGCTTAAGATTTTATTTATCTTTATTTGTCACTCTTAACGACTTCGACTGTTTTATTATTAGAAAGATTATTTGGCTATCTCAACCCAAGGGATGTTGAGGTTATTGGAAAACAAAGAAACAATGTATGCAAAAGTAGTTAGCACTCACTCCAGATGTGCAACATGGGCGGGTCTGCATGCATTTCAAAACTGGAGGTTTTTTTTTGGTTTATTCTTAATCTGTTTTTAAGATAAAATTATCCTTCATGAGTATACTGCGGAAATATGCACACATGTATGCTAGCATTCGAAGATAACATTTCTTTCTTTTTTGGGATGATTGTTTATCGCGTATAAGTCAAAAAGTATGATTGTCATGTAATCACAACTTTCCTTCATGACTGTATAAGAATAAACATAAATTAGGTTTGATAATAAAGGGTAAGACATTAGTGAAGGTAAATAAGCCGCAAATAATATTTAGAAGTTGAGAAACTCCTCTTAACAATAGAGAGTCAATTTACATTCAGAAACTGAAAAACGGAAATCAACCCTTGATTAGAAATAAAAAATACTTTTTATGTGTTTGATTTTAAATTTTATTTTATTTTCGGATATTTAATTACTAAACAATTCTGGTTACCACTTGATTAAGGGGATTATATTCAACAATGCGATCATGCAGCATAAGGCAGTAAGCTGAAGTGCTTAGAGGAATTTTCTTTGATGATCTCATCTCCAAGCGTATATCGATAGGTCCTGTTTTTAATGTTTCATTCTGATGTCTGCAATCAATAACGAACATTGGAGCGCGCGATTTAAATTTATATAACGATAGAAGAGGTTCAGCCATTTTTTTGTTGTAGTAAGATTTTTGAAAATCAGTATACATTTTGTATAGCAAACTGTAATTGTTCTGTTCAAAAGATATGTTGAGGTCTTCATGAGGTTATACATCTGAGTTTAGATAAATTTTATGTCTGTTAGATGACAATGATCAAATGTTGTGGAATCCGCTGTTAGTTTAGTATATTTTTCAGTTTGTAGTGCAAGTATAATACTTGATTCAGGAGACCAGGGTGCATTCAAAAGCATATCACTCTCATTTTTAGTTGAAGAAAGATAGTTTCTTAACGCTGAAGTAATTCCAACTTTCCTATTGGAGTCAATTTCTTTTCCATTCAATAAATAACGCATATCACTGAAAAGAAGAGGCATTGCGTTGTTTGCCATTTCTGTGCTTACAATTCCATTTCCTCCACGCTGTTTAACTGTGCCTTGTAAGAATAAAACACTGTCCGCCGGTACAACATTCAGATTCTGATGTTGTATAGTAATCTTAATGATGTCATTGCGTTCATAATTGTTTTGATAAGGTGAATAGGTATGGAACTCATATTTAGATATAGATTCATTAACCTCTGGATCTTGAAAAATGTTCAACATAGTATTTCTTTGGGTTTTATTATTTTAAGACAAATCCCAAGGATAGCAAAAATCTTTTATTTTCTTTTGTTAGATGAGGTGTCGACGAGGCTGAGCTCAAAACGTGATTAAATGATGAATTATTGGTACCAGTCTTTATATAAGGATTTTGAGCGTGAGAAATTTGTTCAAATACAATCATGTTTCCGGTTTCTTATTTTCTTTCGTTAGATGAGGTATCGAAGGCTGAGCTCAAAAACGTGATTAAATGATGAATTATTGATACCAGTCTTTATATAAGGATTTTGAGCATGAGAAAATTTGTTCATATATAATCATATTTCCGGTTTTAAATGTAATCGAACAGTTATTTTTTCTCTTTTAAAGTTAATAATTGTTCCGTCTTGATCAATGAACTTTAAGCTCAAAGATGTTATTCGTTTGATGTTCACAGGTAAATAAATAACATTGCTAGGAACTTCAATGATTTTATAGCCCGGGCTTACGTTAATAGAAAATTCATGTAAGATATGCGCAGACTGACTATTTATATACGATCCATTTATAATGTTACATTCAACACGTATTGCATTTACTTTGTTTATGTCAACGTAAAGATCTGATTCATGTAATATATTTGGCTTTAAAATCTTCTTACTGAATCCTAAAAGCTTCGAGAAATCGATTACTTCTGAACTATAAATTTCACATTTTAGAGTATTGTTGTTGGCAGCGATTTTAATTTCATATTTTCTATTTAAATTCTTTTTCTTTTTATTAATTTCAGTAATTTTCTTTTGTATGTATGAAATTATTTATTTCTCCAATAGGAAGTGAAATAACATTTTCACCTATATGCAGCAAGTTATTGAAATCATCAACGTTTAGAATAGAATTATAGGATTGAAAATCTATTAGCCCACATACATAGTTGGATTTAAGAACAATTGGTGGAAAATATTTCGCAGTAAGATTTGAATCGTTGATTAAAAGACAAATGACACGTTTGTGTTATTTTCACATCGTTTTATTCATTTTTATTTTTAAAAACATTGTTCTAATAAATACTTTAAACATAAATGACCACATATAAATGTATTAAAATCTTGTTCTTGAATATAATTATAATTTATTTTATTTCCCAGATAGCTTATTATTTCAATTGGTGGTCTTAAATTTCCAAAACTATCAAAGTACCTTACAATATTGTTTTTTTTTTATATGCCACCCAATGAGTTCCTTTACCAGATTCATCATCCAAATTGATAACACCACACTCCTGTTTAAATGGCTTCTTTGGTAATGAGTTTCGCATAAAAACTCCTCTAAAATAAGGTAAATGTTTCTTTCCAAATCGTTGGATGTCAAAGTTGGTTAAAGGACGGTTGGGCAGCAGGTCTATTAGTTTTTTGCATTAGGTTTGTTTATAAAAAGGCCAAGACCATTTTTGTATGGTTGTAAATATAAACCATTTCCCTTTATTGCAACTGCCTTCAAAGCCCTGTTATGTCGCATGCTTTCTTCCAACTGTTTTTTAGCAGCATTTGCAGCATTAAGGGTTCTTACAACACCAGCTGCTCCCCCCTTTAGAGTCCCTATAGCAGATAAGTCTGCAAGAATAGGAGCTACAAATGGAAGAAAGCCACCTGTTTTTGAAATTGGAATTATTCTTGGTGTTTTAATTGCATTTTTGTTTTTGTTCTTAATAACACTTTTTGCTGCTTTTAAAGCAATGCCAGCAATAGATGTTGTACCGCAGCAGTTGATATTGGTTTTGATAGCATTTCTTGCTTCGTTTATTGCTTTTTTAAACAAGTTTTTCATGCATGTTTTCTTCTCACTTTTTGTTTTCTGTTTTTTTTATTCTTTTTAATACCCATCCCGAACTACTTTTAGAATATGCAACATCATGCATGCGACATGCCTCATCCAGTTTATTAATGCCTTTATCCCCTCTACTTAAACGTTTTTTCAATTTTGTGCCAGGTCCACAGTAATTGTAAGATGGTAAATGTAGTTCAAATGGTAGTTTATCAATAATATTATTTAAAAGTCCTGCTCCTTCAGAAGATTTCTTATAACTGATGGTTTTACGGTTGTGCTCAATCATATTTATAAGGTATTGTAATTAACACATATTACACACCCTGCTTGGGTAAAGTGCCAAACATTTATGAATGCAAGTATATATAAACGAGTTTTTTTTATTATACAATAAGTCAGTCATCAATATGCGGTTCATCAAACAGTCGCAAGTCATTAAGGTACAGAACTTTGATTCTGACGTGAAAATCAAAAAGAAACATGGGTTATTATTCCCAAACAGTATCCGTGGAATAATCATTGGCCCTTCAAACTGTGGAAAAACAAATGTTTTGCTTAGCATACTTCTTGATCCCAATGGATTAAAGTTTGAAAATATTTAAATATATTCCAAATCGTTACATCAACCGAAATATACGTATTTAAAGAAGGTTATAACATCAGTAAAAGGAATGGAACACAATAAATTTTCCGATAATAGTGATATAATGCCACCAGCAGATGCTAAAAATAATTCAGTGTTTAAGACCTAGGGAACTTAGCCCCAATTAAAAAAATTGAGCTTTATGACCCACCAGAGTGGGTCATAAGGCCAAAATTGTAGTTGGGCATTGTTACCCACTTTGGTGGGTCATAAAGTAAAAAGGAGATTTTTGAAATTTATTGAAAACAAGGAAAAAAAAAGGCAAAACAGAAAAAAAAATGGGTTCAATACAAATAAAAACAATTAAATTCAAAGGTTAATCAACGCTTACAAGAGGTTGCTGAACATAATACTAGCAGTTTTAATTAAAGGTAAACAAGCATAGAGTCTTGAATTATTTGTCGACAAAATGGACATAGCAATTCATTTGGATGAGCTGTTGCGCCATCTTTTAATTTACAAAAACACATATTACACATTTTTACGTGTTTGCATGGCAATAGGAAAACATCCCGCGGATTCTCGAAACAAATTGTGCAGTTAAGAGTGTCATTGATTTGTGCACCGGCTATGACTCCCACAACATTTTCATCGTTGTCACTTGAATCAGCTGACTGTTCATCACATAAATCAATGTTTCGGCTTGAAAAACCATATAGTTTTGAGGTCATTTGATTTATGAACTCACTAAGAGTTATCCTTCCCATTTCCAGTTTTTTGTTAAGCTGTTGATGAATTCGTTCCTTTTTTCGAACTTTAGTTTCGGGCGCTCAAACATATTCCATGTTTCTCCATCTAGTGACGAAGAAAAGTCGACCGTGGTTTTGAACTCTTCATCCAACAAAATTTCACAAAATGTAAAGAAATTGCCATGTTTTGGCAAAATTTGGCTAGCATACTCTAGTATGCTAGTTGTTCGCATAGGCTTCATAAAAATTGAAAATTGTTTAGATAGATCCTGTAAAGAAAAAATGCATTTGCATATATGTATATTGAATACTGTTTTAGTCAAACTATCTTTGAAACCCATTGTCTCTTAAAATACTTAATGAAATCTTCAAAGTATTCATATTTCGAAGCTGAAATTTGTAGTATGTTGAACGCTTCCTCAATTAATGAAGGCTTTAGTAAAGGAACAACGAAGAACTTATAAAAGGTGTTGCGGCTCTCTTTGTCTTTTCTTATATTCGATAGAAAATTTTGTTTTCGAAAAGCTTGTCTCTTAATTGCTCTTATAAAATGGAATCAGCAGCCCCTTATTTCAGCCTGTGGGTATACTTTTTGAATTCCATTTCGCAGGCCCTGCTCAAAGTCAGTTGTAAATGAAGACGGTCGGAAATTGAACAAGTTGGCCTCAATGAATTGGAAAATAAACACATACATTTCTTCTAACTTGCTATTCATTAGAGAGAAGAGAAAAGGATATACCTACAAATAGAAAAATATCTGTCTTGGGTCAATGCCTATATGCCTTGCATATATTATTTGAGTTTTGAAAAAAGAAAAAAATTATCCGTTTTGAGATTTGTATGTATGTATGTATGTATGTAAGTTTCTGTTTGTTTTTAAATTATAAAGAAAGTCAAATTGTATTGAATTGGAAACAATTAGAATATTATCTTTTCTTATTTCACAAAAAAATTATCGGAGAAAACAATATAATAAAACTATAGCCATTAAAAATGTTATACTATAAACAAATAGAGTTAGAGTTTTTTTTTTTTAAGTTTTAAAAACAAACAGAAACTTACATTTATTTGTACTTACATAGGTATGCAAATAAGGTTTTAGAGAACTGGATTAAATTAAAGCCCCAAAATCCGCGATTTTCAATCAAAAGTGCCTTTCCGATTGAGCTCCACTATCTTTGGAGCTTAGAAAATAGTGTAGCTGAATTTTTTTTCTAGGATGGTATGCCTATAAAATTGTTTTTGTTTGTCGTATTTCGACATTCCATAGCTTGACAAAACATCGCTATTTGAAAACGCTGCTTTGACTTCCCCGAAATTCCGTGGGTGTTTCGGTAAATGGCCACTTTTTATTTTGTTCATATTTCGCTTCATTGACGCGAAAGTTACCAAATGCGCGAAATCAGACATATTTAATCGTTTTTGATCAAAAATTTCTTTTGCAGTTGTTTTCCTTTTGTTCGGAGCACTGCAATCAATTTTTACCGAATTTAAGAACGCCATTTGTTTTATTGTGTCCGTTTGGTTGGGGTGGGGGTGGACGGCATCATTGCAAGTAATTATTTTATTTACAACAGTGTCAAACTTTACTCTCGCCTTGCATGTTCTAACGTAACACGTATAGTGTTTAATATTTGCTATAAACGAACTCTTCACAGCATATAATTGTAGGAAAATCTATCAACCCTACCACGACAGTAAGCAACGCATAATATCATAATAACAACATGTATACCTACATTCAGAAACCTGACCAATTTAAAAAAAATTTCTTTGCATTTACACTTTGCAACAAATGGTCTCAAATTTTATTACATCAACCCCAATGTTTATAATAAACATTCTAATTAGTAAAGATAAATATTGTGGAAGTTAGTTCGAACACCAACCGAACCTTGGCATTCGTAACTACCCCTATCGGCACATAGAAGCAGAAATTCTACCGCGCAAAAAAGAAAATACTGCCCAAGCAAGATATGTGGAATGTCAGAGAGGGGGTAGCAACGAGGGGTAAAAAGAGGCAATGAGATTTGAGAGACATACAATACTACCACAAACATGAAATTGAAACGTCACCGCAACTGAACGAAATGGTGGAAACACCTAGTGATGTGCGCAGAGGAAAAGGTACCATCAAATGATGTGCACGATTCGAGTCGTACCCCTTGTGTTATGGTAAGATTTGTGGATGTGTCAAAGTTTAAAAATTCTTCGAAGAGGTGTAAAACAATAGTAGGAAGTCGGTCGATAATGTAGAGAAATAAGAATCAGCCATTAGAAAACATCTAGGCGTAAAACAGTAGCAGTGAACAAAAAAAATACGTCTAGTTGCAGAGATGTTTAAGCAATATTTTTCGTGCTAGTAATGTTGGTAGTGCGAGAATAACAAAATTATGTAGTTCAAAAGAAATTTTATTTTTGAGTATAGGAATAAACCTGAGTTTAGTTTTTTGATAAAAGGTTAAGAGGAGTAAGGAAAGAATAGTATTATCAGACCCGAAAATCTAACCAAAAATGACAGGTAGTGAAGTAGACGAGATATAACAACTAAAATCTGAAAAGAGATATATAATTGATACGATGAATTTGAACCAGTGATTAAAAATTAGAAAAAGTTTTTCATAATAACCCGATCCAAAGAGTACGATTTGAGCGTTAGACTAAGAGAATTCAGTCCCGAGATAATCTGTTCAAATAGAGGCCTTCGGTTGAAAAGCATAAATGAATTTTGAGAAAGCTCTAGTACTTATCTAAGTCTAAAACGATAAGAAGTTAAAATTTCAATGGTCCACAAATAATCTGGAAGTCAACTAGAAGGTACCACTAAACTTTTTCTATATAAATAGTCACTCACCTGGTTATAAAAAGTCTTATTACATACTTACCTATTTTCATTAAACGTGTTTAACCAAAAATTACTTACGTTTTTATACAATCTGAAAATTAGTCTTTACGTACCTCTCAACTAGAAACAAAAGCGAGAGAAAAGGATAACGCGAAGCGTAATTAAATAAAAATTTTTTTTATTGAAAATTAAATTAGCAGAAAACAAAAACAATTAGTTCGAATACTTACCAAATTTTAGAAAAAGTGATCCATAAACATTTCTCACTACACGTGACATTAGGTGTAAACAGTTGTTGAGGCGAGAAAACAAAATCACGCCAGTACTAGATGCAATGATCAAAAAATGTGCCCATCTACAACCATTGTTATACCCGACGAAAAAGGGGAGGAGTTTCGTAAAGAATCAAATCGAATTCAGAAAATCCAGACATCGTGCGTCGAGAAGACTTATTAAAATGTCTTTTCATTTTCATCTCTCGAATAAAGTAGTCAAATTATCAAATCGTCTAAAAATATAGCAAAGACAATAATATAACGAGTAAAATAGTCGAGAGAAATAGTAAGAAAGTCCAAGGATTACCCAAGAAAAGAAGGATTATTCGAAAATAAAAGGAGCAGAGGTAAGAAATTTTTCTGGTCACATTCTTAAAACGTAGACGCATTAGTAGATTTTTTTTTTGATATAAATAATATATGAACAAGCGTGATCCGTCTAAAAATAGTTTTCTTTTGCATAAAACATTCGAACACGCAAAATCAATTCAATCTGGAACAGGGACATAGCCCCATTCTAGAACGTGGTCCTCCAGGAGGGAAAAACCTTTTTTTTTTTTTTTGGCGGTCCAAAAGAAGACACCATATCCTTCACGATATTGTCACGAAAAATACGTTCTCAAGAAAAAGCGTCCAATTGGAAAATCTTGAAAGTAAGACAAAAGACACCAAATACAAAAATTCACTCGAGGCAATTTCAAGAAACATCATAGTGAAGATACAAAGTCTTATAGGGAAATTGGAAGGAAATCTACGCAGGAAAAAAGCCAGGTAAAGAAGTGCATATTTTTTTATATTATATACCTGAAATTCTATGCCACATGGTGTAACCACCTGGTTCAGAAAAAGCGCTCAAAAAGAAAGAAAACATTTTTTTTACATATCAAGAAGTAGGTAGACTAGTATAATAGTAATATTAGTAGCTAAATCTGCTTATATCTAGTTTTTGTAGTTAGATTTTTTTTGTAGCATTGAAGAATTTATATCGCCTTGTAACACATTTACAAATTTTATTGTAGCTATAGAAATTCCTATGCTAAATCAATGTACTAAAGTTTTTTTTTATCTCATACAGGCAGACAGCGAAGCACGGGGTGGCGACGGACGCTGATGGTGACCAAAAAGTTGTGGTGGGACACCGCCATAGATTTGTCCACTCCAACTAACGGTCACCCAAGAGCAAAATTCCGCCACGTGCCCAAAAACATTCGCCTGCCTGGCTTTTAATAAAAGGCCAACAAAATCCTCGGAACATATACATAAAATTAGATGTCATTAAAAAGCATTGTGAGTCACATGCGCTGAAAATCACTTCGAGGGAAACTATAATCATGCGGCTGATTAAAATTTTCAACGAGGGACTCTACAAGTAGCTGTAACATATTTAAAGTACGATTCAACGAGGGATATAACAAGATGAGCATACTGTATCGACAATAAGTACCTATTTATCGTAAAATTGTTTAGTCTTAAAGAAAAAGACAACAGGTATGAAAGTTAAATTATATTTTTTGTGCCTACATATATATTCATCCTAAAGCCTTGGTAACATAAAAAGTGTCCAAAAAGAAAAAAAAAGACCTACATTGTCTTATGTCTCTCATAACTGGTGCTCTATACAAATATAAAAGTCTCTTTTGTGATTCTAATGATACAACGTTAATAAAAGTCAATTTTTAAAGTAGCCTTTTAGGCTGATTAAACCCATAAGGTTAAATTTTCTTTTGGATGGTAAACCATCAATATTTCAATAATAAAGTTCATGGAGTAACACAAATTTTGTCGTAAATCTTATAAGACTCTTCAAGTCGAATCTTTTCGTGAATATTAAATTCATTAACAGTACAATATATTAAAAATCAAATTCGAAACGAATTTTAAAATTATGTGATTCCTATAAGACACTTAATGTCAGAATTTTTTTTTTAACATAAATTCCGTTAAATTAATTTTATGTAAAAATACTCATCTTATGAATGATAATATACAGCCTCTACGAAGGTAAAGTAATACAAAGCAAGAAATTTTTAAGTGTTTTTCCTAATATCAGTCAGTAATTATTGAGACTTAACAGTATTAATTTGCTAAGTGGTTTTTATATTGCCACAAAAATATTCCATTTGTGAAGAGAGACCACTGTACCAATGAACTTCGTCATAACGTAAAAGAATAATTCAGATTTAAATACAAAAAAAAAAGAAAGGAAACAAAATTATTTCCTTGTACCTACGTCAAATTAACTATAAAACCATACTCGTCGGTATGAATACAGTCGAGTTGATTATACAAGTTGAGATAAGGTCAAGTCATTGAACAGTACCTTTCGTGAAGTTACATATCAATGCTTGATAGCTGCTCATCCATGTTCGACTCTGTGTTCTGAAGAATCTGCATATGAAACCTAAAAACAAAGAATTTTTTTACCTGTCTGAAACTTAAAATCTAAAAATCATTCTGTTTTTAAAATCAACTGGTATATGATAAACAGGGTGCACCTTTTTTATTCTTCGTACCTTTTTTTTTGATAATTTTTATATTTACCTATATTATTATTATATTTTCTTTTACATTTAACTATATTGATATATTTTGAATAACATAAACATTTTTAAAATTTTTTTTTAAATTCTAAATTTACTGTGTATAATACCGATTCCCAATATTTTGGTGAAATCGATGAATTTTCTTTCTTTGGATTTGGGAAAGGGGATCTTTTCAACAGACTCACAGTCTTTAAACTTTTTTTTGTTCTTGTGTGTGTAGTATCATTTTGGAAATTTCCTAAGTTGGAATTCCTTCGGGAAAGTTAAATTCTATCTTTTATTATAGGTAACTTTTACCTGCTTTTTACAGTTGATCGATTTAAAATAACTTCGTATTGCATTGATCGGTCCGAGCATAAAATTTATTTTTTTTGTTAAAGTCTTCAAGTGTCTTCCGTGTTGATTAACTTGAGATTGACATTTAGCTAAGGTCAATGACCAAAGATATGTCCAATCGAAAATTTGTTCGATTTTAGTTCGTTTGTTGTCCGCAGTAAATATATATCAAAAATAATAAAATCTTAGAAGGATATTGTTTTGAATATACCTTCCAGTCGCGGGAAAGAGTGGATGTATGTCGTACGCTCACAAAATTTGTTTTTTTTTTACGAATCTTTGAGATTCATGTCCGTCCGTGATATAGAATACAATACTTTTAACGATATTTTACACATTTGTTACATTTGATCCATCGGGTCAAAAATGATTGTTGTTTTCTTTTTTTTTGGAATTCGATAGTTCAAAAATCAGTTGTTTTAAAATTAAAGTAAATAAAGATCAATGAAGATAAATAGCGAAGTTACTACAGGTAGTAGTCTTTTTGAGATAGATTTATATCTTGAGTTTTATTTTTAGTCTCGATTAAGAATCTTAGGATTCAATTTCGATTTTTAAGATTGTTGTGAAATTATTTAAAGAAACAAATTACAAATAATTTACATACAGATAGCTTTGTGTAGGGATTTATTTAATTTAGTTTAGATTTAAGATACATTGAAATAAAACTATGTATATAAGTGCAAATTGAATAATAAGATATTCGTGTTTATTTGAGGTCATAGTTATTCAACTTCAATGGGAAGTAGCTTTTCTCTATGGTTTTTCTAGGAGTTTTAGGCAGTATGGAGTAGTGAACCCTAAGGATGAGGGTCGTGACTGGAGTCACCTACGATAATTCCGAGGTTGATTTTCCTCAACGATAGCAACGATGGCAACAACAACAACATTCAACTCAACGAAGAGTCCACTTTTAACATGAATTAAGTCGAGGTCACGAGAATTACACTGCATTTTAGCGGGATGTATCTGCACAGATTTTCGCCAGCAGATTCATCATTGGGAGGGTCGTCAAGGGAAATTGCATTGCCCTTTCGCGACTTCTGGACGGGAAGTTAGGCGATAAAGGGGGAAGTAAATACATCTATTTCTCCCGCTTTTGCAAAGGGTTCCTTCAATATTGATGGATAATAAGGAACATTAGGTAGGGTCAAGGGTTTTGAGTCCAGTTGAATAAACGACACCTTATTCAACTTTCACAAGTGACACTGTTCTTCTTTTACAAACGTTATTTATTTTTGACTTTTCTTCAGCTTCTAAGAGTAACATCCCGACAGGCTCTTTTTGCTTTTTAGCATTAGCTTCTGAAAACTTTAACCGAGTCATCCGTCACCTAGGCTCCAGGTCAAACAATTGTAGCACCGGCTATCTGTTCCTGCAGTATGACCCACTTCCCTAGGCCGTTGAGCAGGCTAAGGCGATCTTTCTGACCTGTAGCGGCAGTTGAATAGTAGCCACCCTACTAATCTCGGCTTGGACGTGCCTAGCAATAGGTACTATAAGTCACAGAGGTTGGTAGGTTTAGGATCCATTAGTATTTTTCTTTGGTAACATTCGAGGACGATCTTAGATTTAGTTAGTGATACCTACGAGATTTACTTAGGTTGAGGAATTAAAATCTCTTCACGTCTCATCACCAATACCTGAGTCACAATTCGACCTCAGAACAGCCCACACGAGATAATATAGTCATCGTTCTTATACATTAACATAAGAAGATGTGGATAGGTGTGATATAACTGACGTGTATAATACCTACACACGTAGAGTTCTCTTGTGGTGAGGAAGCTGAGGTGAGTTCATTCTACCAGAGGTTAGGGACCTTCGGTGTGAAAGAGTGATCCCATCCTGAGTCTTTCTCAGAACAATAGAACTCCTTTATTTTATGTAGGATCCCATAAGGGGTGGCCCGCTGCATGAAGATTAATGAGAGTGCGGTTGAGATTTAGGAATCGTCTTTTATTTTTTCGAAAGTATAGCTCCTCCAGTAGTTCAGCTTTGATTTTTGCTCATCTTTTGTGAGATCAAGAATTCGAGACAATCAGAACCTGACGTTTTCTCCTTTAGAAACAACCTGCGTTTTTATTATTTTTTTTTATGTAGCGGGGGGGGGGGGGGGGAAACAAAAAAACCATCATCTCCATTCCCACCTCGCCCGTTACATAATGGCGCCCAACGTGGGGCCCGAACTCGAGGGAAGATAATTTTTATAGAAGGTTAGAAGAATCTTGAAAATAAGTAAAAGATATTTTTTTTGTAGTGTCAAGAAATTTTTTTTCTTGCAAATTTTTTTTTTGAGTCGATAGTTTTATCGAGATTTGCCATCGGAAGGTAATTGGCTTAAGTGTCGACCGGTAATTGGTAGATCTACGTCCTGATTGCGTCAGCAGCGATAACCTGCTCGATTTCTTTTCCATTCTCGATAAAAACAATCCATTTTTAATTTTGCGATTTTTCAAAGTTAGATGTCCGTGCTGGACGTATTATCGTCTAGCAGCTGTAGCTTCTACGGAGAATCATTTCATTTTTTTTTACACTTTTCTTTTTCGAAGTTTGTACTTTCGACCGGTGAATGGTCGACTCGTATCCTATTTATGTCTGTAGCGAAAGCCAAACGGCTGAAATACAAAGAAAAGAGCAATCAACCAAAAAAACACACTTTTTATATTCAACATCTTTTACACTCAAAAGAGTAACGTAGACATTTTTTCGATAATTAATTTTTATCTGTTTTTCCTGTTTGTTGTCCGCTAAGGAAGTTTATTTTCCATAGGTCCGTAGCGACAAGGGGATAAAGTAGAGAAAAAAGCGAATAAGAAAAAGTCAAATTTGTTTGAGAAACAGTGGGAATTCTCGTGACCATGTTCGTATGTTGTTGTTGAAAAATTTTATGTTGTTGGGAAGTTAATTTGGAAGTAGGACACCAGTCACGACTCCAACCTGAAACAAGATAGAAAACCAATAAAGTTTATAGTAAGAAATTTTTTTGAAAATCAAAATTTTTGAAAATATTTAGTTTAGATTAATTCATGCTGGTAGCACTCTATTAATATATGCTGGTAGCACCCAAATTATTTCATGCTGGTAGCAAAACTTTTTTTTATGCTGGTAGCAAAACTTTTTAATTCATGCTGGTAGCACTTTATTTATTTATGCTGGTAGCAATTCTTTTTTTTATTCATGCTGGTAGCACAATTTATATATATTCATGCTGGTAGCAAATTTTAGTTTTAGATATTTTTTTCTTTGGAAATCAAGTTTAGATACTTTTTCAAAAATTTTTTTTGAGATTTAGTATATATTTAGTATTCTTTAGATCAGTTTAGTAATTGGGATTTTTTTTTTATATTTAGTCAAGTTAAATTTTTTTTTGATTATTGAGTTTTTGTGAATTTAAGGGGTTTACCCAATAAAAGAATTAGGTTAAGATTAGTTAGTAAGATTATTGTAGGGATAGTTAGTAAGATATTGTAGGATCAATAATAGGTTATAGTAGGACTTAGTTTAGATTTTATAAAAGGTAGTTAGTAAGTTATAGATTATAGATTTTTGAATTTGTTTTGTTAGGCTCTCTATACAAACTTATCTTGAAATTCATAAATCTTCGAATTTGAAAGATAAACATTTTTTTTGAACAATCATATTAAAAATCAAATATTCAAATGGGACGAAGAAAAGAGAAAGGACAAGCATCAGAAGGCAAAGGAAATAAGACTCAACCCGAGCCAGAGTCTCCCACAGTTCATCGAGTGGTAACCCCCGAACCACACAACACCCGGTTCCGGAAGAATCAAGATTTGTTCCACAACATGACAATGGAACCTGGCGATGCCGTGGATGAAAGTCGTGTTGAGGACCGTCACATACAGCAAGACAAGAAAATGAACGAGTAAGGATTCTAGCGGATGAAACCTTAAGGACACCTGCCCGACAAATACTCCTAGAAAGGACTCCGATAAGAAGAGATGAGGAATATGAAGCCTATATTAAGGAAGTCGCGTTGGCAGCGGTTGGCCTCAACAGAGCAGAGGACCGCAAAGCTTTGCAGGATTCATTAGAACGAAGTCAAGCGGTATTGTTAGAAAAAATGAACGAGGCTATGCATAATGCATTAGCTCAGTTCAATATTCCTAGACAACCAGTAGCACCTGCAATACCTCTTTGTGACCAACCGACGCCAAACCGACCTACTTATACAGCTCAAAGGGAACCAACAGCCAACCTTGGATCCAATATTCCAGATTTTCCTCGGACATGGCCGGATAGAGCAGCTTCAACTACTCGGAGAGAGGCAAATCGTCAACATGAGCCTGATTTTTATGAACAATTGAATCGAATTCAATTTAACACCACTTCTGCCAACAGAGATGCCAGAATACCGATGCCATCACCAGCAGCATCAATCTATAGGTCACCACACTACCAAAAGTGGGGAATTTCATTCAACTCGAAAAACATGACGGTTGATGAGTTTTTGTTCAGATTGGACAAGGTTAAAGATAGCTACGGCGCTTCTTGGGACGAGATAGTTTCCAACTTCCATCATTTCGTTAGTGGCCCAGCAGAGGTTTGGTATTGGATATACCTCAAAAACAATCCGCAAACCTCGTGGATAGCCTTAAAGCTAGCATTGATTGACCACTATGGGAGTTTGGAAACGGACTCGGAAATTTCAAGACAGATGGCCGAGAGGAAGCAAATGCCTGGCGAAAACTTTGACGCATTTTACGACGCTATTCTGAAGCTGAACTCCAAGATGAAAAATCCTCGCCCAAACGAAGAACTGGCTGAGATAATCAAACAGAATGTCAAGCGTCGGATGGGTGAACTTCTTTTAACTTTTCGCACGTCAAGATTAGCGGATTTGGTATATACGTGTCGAGAGATGGAGAGTACCTAACGCAACATGAACCGATACGTCCTAGGATGCCACCTATATTCAATAATCCTATTCGTAAGCAAGTAAGCGAGATGGAGATCCAGACAGAACCAGTTGTGGAAGACATGTCTCTAGCTTTAGAAGCTTTCCAACGAAATAGAGACCGCGAGACAAAAATCAGTTTCGAAAAGGCGATTTGTTGGAATTGCCATAAGAATGGTCATATATTCTTAGACTGTACTGAGCAGCAAAAAGGAATCTTTTGCTATAGATGTGGTCAGCCCGATGTACTATCCCCTAACTGTCAAAAATGCAAGGGAAACCAGTCATTGAGTCAGCGATCGACCGAGAGGGAGCTGGCAATGATGGGAATCTCGGGGAGTCCATTGTAGAAATCTTACCTGAAGTAGAGAAACAAATTACTATCCTGAAAAACCCTGAAACCCGAAACATTAAAAATAACTATACAAAAATCATTAGAACTCAAAAATTAAGACCTCTAAAACCACTTCACCAGAGGCAAATCGATTATGCTGAAGCGCGAAAACGCATTTATACATACCCAATTCACCAGAAAAAAAGTCCAAAAATTAAGAAACAGATTTATTTTAAAACGTAAGCTACATAGAGCGGTAACTATAGCTGAAGTAGAATGTTTGAAAGACGATCCTCGTACCTACTTAAAAGTAGAAATATTTAAACATAAATGGCTTGGTTTACTCGACTCCGGAG
The DNA here is from genome assembly GCA_951217065.1 of Baccha elongata. Taxonomy (NCBI): domain Eukaryota; kingdom Metazoa; phylum Arthropoda; class Insecta; order Diptera; family Syrphidae; genus Baccha; species Baccha elongata. The sequence continues at coordinate 1,614,845 of CATNUY010000161.1, read as the reverse complement.
CGAGCATTAGTTGCCTCGGTAACGGTGCCGCTAAATATCTTGAAGAAGCTAAAATTCCATTCAAAAAATTTGATTCTAGTGTATCCACAGCTGATGGAACCAAACAGCGTATCGCTGGGGTGGTCACTACTAATATTACATACAAAGATCTAATTCTTCCAATAGACCTGTATATAGTGCCATCTTTAGCCCAAGATTTATATCTTGGTATTGATTTTTGGAAGACATTCAATTTAGCCCCGCAAATTATATCTTCATTAGATATCGTTACCGAGACAACAACCGGTCAGGCAAATAAGCCGGAATGTCTCTTATCTGTAGAGGAATCTACTATTCTTCAAAACACTATTAAGTTATTTCCGTCATTCGCCGTTCGAGGTCTCGGACAAACGCATTTGATGGAACATTCTATTGATACGGGAGACGAAGAACCCATTAAACAACGTCACTATCCCATATCGCCAGCAGTACAAAGCCTTGTGTACACGGAGTTGGATCGCATGATCTCGTTAGGTGTTATCGAGGAAAGTAAGAGTGCTTGGTCCTCACCAGTCGTACTGGTGAGAAAACCTGGAAAAAACCGACTATGCCTCGACTTCCGAAAAGTTAACGCCGTAACGAAGAAAAATGCGAATCCAATTGCGCACATTGAAGGATTGCTAGCACGCCTTTCGGAGACACGCTATATTTCTAGCGTGGATCTGAAGGATGCATACTGGCAAGTGCCCCTGGAGAAAGAATCACGGGAGAAGACAGCGTTTACTGTCCCGGGGAGACCGTTATATCAATTTAAAGTAATGCCGTTCGGACTCTCGAATGCCGCGCAAAGCTTGACGAGCTTAATGGACAAAGTGATTCCTCGCGAGTTGAGAAACCAGGTGTTCATTTACCTCGATGATCTTTTGGTCATTTCGAAAGATTTCAACGATCACATTACCACACTCAGTAAAGTAGCAAAACATCTTTCAGACGCAGGTCTGACCATAAATGTAGAAAAATCTAAATTTTGTTTCCGCGAATTGCAATACCTAGGGTATATTGTAGGTCAAGGATGTTTAAAAGCAGACCCGAATAAAGTGTCAGCAATAGTAGAGTTTCCTGTACCTACCACCTTACGACAAGTTCGTCGATTCTTAGGAATGGCTGGCTGGTACAGACGATTTATTGAAAACTTTTTAACTCTAACTGCTCCAATTTCAGACACCTTGAAAAAGAAACAAAAATTTGAATTCGGTAAGGAAGCTATTGCAGCCTTAGAAGCGACTAAGAAAGCGTTAACTTCAGCACCAGTCCAAATTAACCCTGATTTTAGTAAACAGTTTATCATTAATTGCGATGCATCATCCACAGGGATAGGTTGTGTTCTCTGTCAATTAGACGAAGACGGCAACGAGAAACCAATCTATTTCTATTCGCAAAAATTAAATTCAGCTCAGAGAAACTATACCGTGACTGAACGGGAATGCTTGGCTGCTGTCCAAGGAATTTACAAATTTCGACCTTATGTCGAGGGATACAAATTCGTAGTGATAACTGACCATGCCAGTCTACGGTGGCTGATGAACTTGAAGGATCCAATGGGAAGGTTAGCTCGATGGAGCCTCAAGCTTCAAAGTTTCGACTTCGAGGTGGATCATAGACGTGGATCTCAACACCATGTGCCTGACGCGTTGTCAAGGATATACGAAGTAGACGCCATGGAGGTTGAGAAACCCACTCTAGAAACTACCACTTCGAATTCAATTAACGTGTTAAATATAAATTTGAAAGATCCGGCTTTTAAGTCAGATGAGTATGCTCAGATAATAGCACACGTCAAGAAAAATGCAGAGCGTCTGCCTGATCTTCAAATATCTGAAGAATTTATATATAAAAGAGTCAAACACGTCACAGGGAATCCTATTCAAGAGGATTTGTCGTGGAAGCTTTGGGTTCCGTCGCAGCTGACTGGAACATTGGTAGAGCAAGCTCATTGCCCACCTAGATCGTCACATGGAGGGATCGCTAAGACTTTGTATCGCCTCCGACAACAGTTCTATTGGCCAGCGATGAGCAGTCAAGTTAAGTCATTCATTAGTAATTGCGATATGTGCAAAACAATAAAAGCACCGAATAGTACTTTACGTACTGAAATGGGGAAAGCCTTCACGGTTGATAGGCCATTTCAACATTTATATGTTGACTTTCTCGGGCCTTACCCTAGATCCAAAAGAGGTAATACTTTAAAAGTGATCGCCCTGGATCAATTAACTAAGTTTGTGTTAATTAAGCCATTAAAGAAAGCTAATTCAAACGAGCTAATAAAATTTTTAACCGAAGAGATATTTTTAATGTTTGGGGTTCCAGAAACTCTGCTATCAGACAATGGATCTCAATTTATAAGCAAAGATTTCAGTAATTGTTTAAGCAACTTCGACATCACACATATCAAGACCGCATCTTACGCACCACAGGCGAACGCCAGTGAGAGAGTTAATCGATCTATTTTAAGCGCGATACGCGCATATATCGACCCGAAACAGACCAACTGGGACATCCACCTATCTGAAATCAGTAACGCTTTACGTACATCCGTACATAGTGTTATAGGAATGTCTCCATACGAGGCCCTATTCGGACAACAAATGATAGAGCACGGATCTGATTATCGCTTACTGAGGAAGCTAGATGGGTTGAATCAGTCGGAATTGAATTGGTTACCGAAAGTTGCAAAAATGGGAATACTTCATTCATATCTTAAGACCGCTTTAAATCAAGCTCACGAGACATACGAGCATAAGTATAATCTACGAAGTAAAGCAGTATCATATCAAGTAGGGGACAAAGTCTTCAGGAGAAACTTCATACTTAGCAGCGCAGCCAAACACATAAACGCTAAGCTAAGTCCGAAGTTCATGAAAGCCCACGTCACCAAAGTTGTTGGTAACAATTTGTATCGAGTCAAGGACGAAAAAGGATTCGAAATGGTAGTGCATACCAAAGATTTAAGGAAATAAGATTCAAAGCGTTTTAAAAAGATTCTATCACAACCGGCTAACTGAGCAGTGCACGAGACAGAAGGGTCGTGGGTGTAGAAGACAACATTTTATTTTTTTTTTGAAATCTTGGTACTTAGATAGCTTTTCGTTTCCATCATCGTTGTATGAATTGGTATTTCACACAACGAGGATGCTTTGTAGGAAAATCTATCAACCCTACCACGACAGTAAGCAACGCATAATATCATAATAACAACATGTATACCTACATTCAGAAACCTGACCAATTTAAAAATTTTTTCTTTGCATTTACACTTTGCAACAAATGGTCTCAAATTTTATTACATCAACCCCAATGTTTATAATAAACATTCTAATTAGTAAAGATAAATATTGTGGAAGTTAGTTCGAACACCAACCGAACCTTGGCATTCGTAACTACCCCTATCGGCACATAGAAGCAGAAATTCTACCGCGCAAAAAAGAAAATACTGCCCAAGCAAGATATGTGGAATGTCAGAGAGGGGGTAGCAACGAGGGGTAAAGAGAGGCAATGAGATTTGAGAGACATACAATACTACCACAAACATGAAATTGAAACGTCCCCGCAACTGAACGAAATGGTGGACACACCTAGTGATGTGCGCAGAGGAAAAGGTACCATCAAATGATGTGCACGATTCGAGTCGTACCCCTTGTGTTATGGTAAGATTTGTGGATGTGTCAAAGTTTAAAAATTCTTCGAAGAGGTGTAAAACAATAGTAGGAAGTCGGTCGATAATGTAGAGAAATAAGAATCAGCCATTAGAAAACTTCTAGGCGTAAGACAGTAGCAGTGAACAAAAAAAATACGTCTAGTTGCAGAGATGTTTAAGCAATATTTTTCGTGCTAGTAATGTTGGTAGTGCGAGAATAACAAAATTATGTAGTTCAAAAGAAATTTTATTTTTGAGTATAGGAATAAACCTGAGTTTAGTTTTTTGATAAAAGGTTAAGAGGAGTAAGGAAAGAATAGTATTATCAGACCCGAAAATCTAACCAAAAATGACAGGTAGTGAAGTAGACGAGATATAACAACTAAAATCTGAAAAGAGATATATAATTGATACGATGAATTTGAACCAGTGATTAAAAATTAGAAAAAGTTTTTCATAATAACCCGATCCAAAGAGTACGATTTGAGCGTTAGACTAAGAGAATTCAGTCCCGAGATAATCTGTTCAAATAGAGGCCTTCGGTTGAAAAGCATAAATGAATTTTGAGAAAGCTCTAGTACTTATCTAAGTCTAAAACGATAAGAAGTTAAAATTTCAATGGTCCACAAATAATCTGGAAGTCAACTAGAAGGTACCACTAAACTTTGTCTATATAAATAGTCACTCACCTGGTTATAAAAAGTCTTATTACATACTTACCTATTTTCATTAAACGTGTTTAACCAAAAATTACTTACGTTTTTATACAATCTGAAAATTAGTCTTTACGTACCTCTCAACTAGAAACAAAAGCGAGAGAAAAGGATAACGCGAAGCGTAATTAAATAAAATTTTTTTTTATTGAAAATTAAATTAGCAGAAAACAAAAACAATTAGTTCGAATACTTACCAAATTTTAGAAAAAGTGATCCATAAACATTTCTCACTACACGTGACATTAGGTGTAAACAGTTGTTGAGGCGAGAAAATAAAATCACGCCAGTACTAGATGCAATGATCAAAAAATGTGCCCATCTACAACCATTGTTATACCCGACGAAAAAGGGGAGGAGTTTCGTAAAGAAACAAATCGAATTCAGAAAATCCAGACATCGTGCGTCGAGAAGACTTATTAAAATGTCTTTTCATTTTCATCTCTCGAATAAAGTAGTCAAATTATCAAATCGTCTAAAAATATAGCAAAGACAATAATATAACGAGTAAAATAGTCGAGAGAAATAGTAAGAAAGTCCAAGGATTACCCAAGAAAAGAAGGATTATTCGAAAATAAAAGGAGCAGAGGTAAGAAATTTTTCTGGTCACATTCTTAAAACGTAGACGCATTAGTAGATTTTTTTTTTTGATATAAATAATATATGAACAAGCGTGATCCGTCTAAAAATAGTTTTCTTTTGCATAAAACATTCGAACACGCAAAATCAATTCAATCTGTAACAGGGACATAGCCCCATTCTAGAACGTGGTCCTCCAGGAGGGAAAAACCTTTTTTTTTTTTTTTGGCGGTCCAAAAGAAGACACCATATCCTTCACGATATTGTCACGAAAAATACGTTCTCAAGAAAAAGCGTCCAATTGGAAAATCTTGAAAGTAAGACAAAAGACACCAAATACAAAAATTCACTCGAGGCAATTTCAAGAAACATCATAGTGAAGATACAAAGTCTTATAGGGAAATTGGAAGGAAATCTACGCAGGAAAAAAGCCAGGTAAAGAAGTGCATATTTTTTTTATATTATATACCTGAAATTCTATGCCACATGGTGTAACCACCTGGTTCAGAAAAAGCGCTCAAAAAGAAAGAAAACATTTTTTTTACATATCAAGAAGTAGGTAGACTAGTATAATAGTAATATTAGTAGCTAAATCTGCTTATATCTAGTTTTTGTAGTTAGATTTTTTTTGTAGCATTGAAGAATTTATATCGCCTTGTAACACATTTACAAATTTTATTGTAGCTATAGAAATTCCTATGCTAAATCAATGTACTAAAGTTTTTTTTTTATCTCATACAGGCAGACAGCGAAGCACGGGGTGGCGACGGACGCTGATGGTGACCAAAAAGTTGTGGTGGGACACCGCCATAGATTTGTCCACTCCAACTAACGGTCACCCAAGAGCAAAATTCCGCCACGTGCCCAAAAACATTCGCCTGCCTGGCTTTTAATAAAAGGCCAACAAAATCCTCGGAACATATACATAAAATTAGATGTCATTAAAAAGCATTGTGAGTCACATGCGCTCAAAATCACTTCGAGGGAAACTATAATCATGCGGCTGATTAAAATTTTCAACGAGGGACTCTACAAGTAGCTGTAACATATTTAAAGTACGATTCAACGAGGGATATAACAAGATGAGCATACTGTATCGACAATAAGTACCTATTTATCGTAAAATTGTTTAGTCTTAAAGAAAAAGACAACAGGTATGAAAGTTAAATTATATATTTTGTGCCTACATATATATTCATCCTAAAGCCTTGGTAACATAAAAAGTGTCCAAAAAGAAAAAAAAAGACCTACATTGTCTTATGTCTCTCATAACTGGTGCTCTATACAAATATAAAAGTCTCTTTTGTGATTCTAATGATACAACGTTAATAAAAGTCAATTTTTAAAGTAGCCTTTTAGGCTGATTAAACCCATAAGGTTAAATTTTCTTTTGGATGGTAAACCATCAATATTTCAATAATAAAGTTCATGGAGTAACACAAATTTTGTCGTAAATCTTATAAGACTCTTCAAGTCGAATCTTTTCGTGAATATTAAATTCATTAACAGTACAATATATTAAAAATCAAATTCGAAACGAATTTTAAAATTATGTGATTCCTATAAGACACTTAATGTCAGAATTTTTTTTTTAACATAAATTCCGTTAAATTAATTTTATGTAAAAATACTCATCTTATGAATGATAATATACAGCCTCTACGAAGGTAAAGTAATACAAAGCAAGAAATTTTTAAGTGTTTTTCCTAATATCAGTCAGTAATTATTGAGACTTAACAGTATTAATTTGCTAAGTGGTTTTTATGTTGCCACAAAAATATTCCATTTGTGAAGAGAGACCACTGTACCAATGAACTTCGTCATAACGTAAAAGAATAATTCAGATTTAAATACAAAAAAAAAAGAAAGGAAACAAAATTATTTCATTGTACCTACGTCAAATTAACTATAAAACCATACTCGTCGGTATGAATACAGTCGAGTTGATTATACAAGTTGAGATAAGGTCAAGTCATTGAACAGTACCTTTCGTGAAGTTACATATCAATGCTTGATAGCTGCTCATCCATGTTCGACTCTGTGTTCTGAAGAATCTGCATCTGAAACCTAAAAACAAAGAATTTTTTTACCTGTCTGAAACTTAAAATCTAAAAATCATTCTGTTTTTAAAATCAACTGGTATATGATAAACAGGGTGCACCTTTTTTATTCTTCGTACCTTTTTTTTGATAATTTTTATATTTACCTATATTATTATTATATTTTCTTTTACATTTAACTATATTGATATATTTTGAATAACATAAACATTTTTAAATTTTTTTTTTAAATTCTAAATTTACTGTGTATAATACCGATTCCCAATATTTTGGTGAAATCGATGAATTTTCTTTCTTTGGATTTGGGAAAGGGGATCTTTTCAACAGACTCACAGTCTTTAAACTTTTTTTTGTTCTTGTGTGTGTAGTATCATTTTGGAAATTTCCTAAGTTGGAATTCCTTCGGGAAAGTTAAATTCTATCTTTTATTATAGGTAACTTTTACCTGCTTTTTACAGTTGATCGGTTTAAAATAACTTCGTATTGCATTGATCGGTCCGAGCATAAAATTTATTTTTTTTTGTTAAAGTCTTCAAGTGTCTTCCGTGTTGATTTACTTGAGATTGACATTTAGCTAAGGTCAATGACCAAAGATATGTCCAATCGAAAATTTGTTCGATTTTAGTTCGTTTGTTGTCCGCAGTAAATATATATCAAAAATAATAAAATCTTAGAAGGATATTGTTTTGAATATACCTTCCAGTCGCGGGAAAGAGTGGATGTATGTCGTACGCTCACAAAATTTGTTTTTTTTTTACGAATCTTTGAGATTCATGTCCGTCCGTGATATAGAATACAATACTTTTAACGATATTTTACACATTTGTTACATTTGATCCATCGGGTCAAAAATGATTGTTGTTTTCTTTTTTTTTGGAATTCGATAGTTCAAAAATCAGTTGTTTTAAAATTAAAGTAAATAAAGATCAATGAAGATAAATAGCGAAGTTACTACAGGTAGTAGTCTTTTTGAGATAGATTTATATCTTGAGTTTTATTTTTAGTCTCGATTAAGAATCTTAGGATTCAATTTCGATTTTTAAGATTGTTGTGAAATTATTTAAAGAAACAATATACAAATAATTTACATACAGATAGCTTTGTATAGGGATTTATTTAATTTAGTTTAGATTTAAGATACATTGAAATAAAACTATGTATATAAGTGCAAATTGAATAATAAGATATTCGTGTTTATTTGAGGTCATAGTTATTCAACTTCAATGGGAAGTAGCTTTTCTCTATGGTTTTTCTAGGAGTTTTAGGCAGTATGGAGTAGTGAACCCTAAGGATGAGGGTCGTGACTGGAGTCACCTACGATAATTCCGAGGTTGATTTTCCTCAACGATAGCAACGATGGCAACAACAACAACATTCAACTCAACGAAGAGTCCACTTTTAACATGAATTAAGTCGAGGTCACGAGAATTACACTGCATTTTAGCGGGATGTATCTGCACAGATTTTCGCCAGCAGATTCATCATTGGGAGGGTCGTCAAGGGAAATTGCATTGCCCTTTCGCGACTTCTGGACGGGAAGTTAGGCGATAAAGGGGGAAGTAAATACATCTATTTCTCCCGCTTTTGCAAAGGGTTCCTTCAATATTGATGGATAATAAGGAACATTAGGTAGGGTCAAGGGTTTTGAGTCCAGTTGAATAAACGACACCTTATTCAACTTTCACAAGTGACACTGTTCTTCTTTTACAAACGTTATTTATTTTTGACTTTTCTTCAGCTTCTAAGAGTAACATCCCGACAGGCTCTTTTTGCTTTTTAGCATTAGCTTCTGAAAACTTTAACCGAGTCATCCGTCACCTAGGCTCCAGGTCAAACAATTGTAGCACCGGCTATCTGTTCCTGCAGCATGACCCACTTCCCTAGGCCGTTGAGCAGGCTAAGGCGATCTTTCTGACCTGTAGCGGCAGTTGAATAGTAGCCACCCTACTAATCTCGGCTTGGACGTGCCTAGCAATAGGTACTATAAGTCACAGAGGTTGGTAGGTTTAGGATCCATTAGTATTTTTCTTTGGTAACATTCGAGGACGATCTTAGATTTAGTTAGTGATACCTACGAGATTTACTTAGGTTGAGGAATTAAAATCTCTTCACGTCTCATCACCAATACCTGAGTCACAATTCGACCTCAGAACAGCCCACACGAGATAATATAGTCATCGTTCTTATACATTAACATAAGAAGATGTGGATAGGTGTGATATAACTGACGTGTATAATACCTACACACGTAGAGTTCTCTTGTGGTGAGGAAGCTGAGGTGAGTTCATTCTACCAGAGGTTAGGGACCTTCGGTGTGAAAGAGTGATCCCATCCTGAGTCTTTCTCAGAACAATAGAACTCCTTTATTTTATGTAGGATCCCATAAGAGTGGCCCGCTGCATGAAGATTAATGAGAGTGCGGTTGAGATTTAGGAATCGTCTTTTATTTTTTCGAAAGTATAGCTCCTCCAGTAGTTCAGCTTTGATTTTTGCTCATCTTTTGTGAGATCAAGAATTCGAGACAATCAGAACCTGACGTTTTCTCCTTTAGAAACAACCTGCGTTTTTATTAATTTTTTTTATGTAGCGGGGGGGGGAAAAACAAAAAAACCATCATCTCCATTCCCACCTCGCCCGTTACATAATTGCTTTTCACTTTTTATATGTAAAAGTTGACTGTTTTTTCTAAAACCCGGCAAAAACTCGAAATCAATAATTTCTGCACTTGTGCCTGGTTCACTATCCATTCTTAAGAGATTGCGAATGACAACTGGCAAAAAGATCTGTAGGCTGTAGCAAAGCGAAGATAAGAAAAATAACGGCACTTTCAATGCTTTCATATTGTTGAAATTATAAAAAAAAAAAAATTGAGTTGCAATCATAAAAAATTACAAGTAACGCGTTCGAAGAGTAGGTTAATAGGCTCATATAGACTTGATTGGTAGCCTACATAGAGAAATTTCCCCCAATTAGCACCAGCGTATCGAGTATTCGAATCGATTCGAATCGAAATTTTTCTTCTTGAAATGGTTTAAGATATATGTATAATGTCTTAATTTTAAAGTAGTGTGACATAACCCCCAACATTTTTGTTTGGGCTTTATGACCCACCAGATTGGGTCGTAGGGCCCACTCTGCGATTGGGCCTTACGACCCACTCTGGTGGGTCATAAAGCCTAATTTTTTTAATTGGGGCTAAGTTCCCTGGGTCTTATGCTCCTGCGCCTATATTTGATGATGTTGCATGTCAGAAACAAAACAACATAAGAGATTATTTTTGTATGGGTCTTCACAATGGTGTTGATAGTTTTTTTTTATGTCAATCCTATACACATATTCCAAAGCATTTGATTCGGGATAATGCAAATTTTATCATACTTTTTAAACAAGATGAAATGAATTTAAAACATGTTCATAATGATCATGTAAACTCCGATATGACTTTTACTCAATTTAAAAAGCTACGCTTCCATTGTTGGGGTGATAGTTATGGTTTTCTAGTTATAGATAAGGAAAACAGTATTAAGAACGGTCGCTATAAGATTGGCTTCCATGAAATTGTTTTACTATAAATACACATTTCTTCCTTAAAAGAAATTCATTCCAACAAGTGCTCTGTTTGAGAAAACTTACTACATTATTATATACTATACTATCAAAACGAAAATGAACGAAAAAACTCTGAATGACTTAATAAAAACAAAAAATATTTTAAAAAACAAATATTTACAACTGAAAACTGGTGAAATAATAAGAGATACAGAGTTGGAAAACACTTTCAAACCTATTGTTGAACCATTAAAAAAGTTTGTTGAAAATGTTGAAGAAGAGAAAGAAAAGCGAAAACCTTATGATGAACGAATTGAAACAAAACCAACTAAACGACGTCAACTTAATTTTAAATTATTCAGTAAGGAAGAAGGAGCAGACGACAATCAAATATTCGACTCACCAATAGTTGAATTATATAGCAGAGATGATGATATGGTGTTTAGTACACCAAACAATTTCAATAAATCTGAGTTATCTACATCTTTTAATAGAAAATTATTATCTGAATCAAATCGTGATAATGTCTACGGACCGTATTATGATGCCAATACACAAACAACGAACATCGGTAAATCGAACTTTTGGTTGAATGATGATAATATAAAAATTGATGATGAAAGTTTTACTCGAACCTTGGGCCTTATTGAGTTGATACTAAAGAAAAAACCTCGAAAGCATATGTATACTAACGATGACTTAGAGCAATATGGGAAGATCTTACAAAAAACTAGTGCACACATGCTCAATCATGATGAATCAACAGTAATAGGGGTGTAAAGTACACTCAAATAATAAAGAACCTTGTTTCTGGATTTAAAAATAAAAAAACCGGAAAATCTTATTCCGAAATTGCTGAAATGAAGTACACAAACAAAAACATTGAATACGCATACTGGAATGATCCTAATGAGCTCGTTAGCAGACTAAAACTTTTAAGCATCCAAAAATGCTGGTAATAACAACCATCAAAATGAAATTAGCTCTATAGTATAGAGGAATTAAAGGAATCAAATATCATATATTAATGTCATTCAAACCTAAAATCCATTCAAACTAAACATGAGTGTTGACAAGTTCGGAAGAAACTCCAAGGGACTTTTAAAAACTAGAGGCCCTACAGGTCCTCCAGTTCTAGGATTTAAACTTCTGCCATCTGGTGATTTCAATATGGAAAATAAACGTTTAAATAATATTAAAAGACCTGAAGAACCACACCAAGCAGCTTCTAAGTAATATGTTGACGATCGAATAGATCATATCATTGAAATCAGTGATCCTAAGAATTATATGAATGCCGTTGTAAAAAAATATCTTGATGAGCAACTTAAAAACAAAATTGTTGAGTTGATAGAAGAGAGAAAAATATTCTCACCCCCTAACTTAAAAAAAAAATAAAAAAAAAAAATATTTATTCACTCAATATTGATAATTGGTGACATTTGAACTGTCAAAGTGAAAGTGTAAAATTTTTAAAGCTCTTCCGTATTTTTCAAATTTAAATAAAATTAACGATTTGTTTTGTATAAAAAGTTTGTTTAACAACTCAAAAATCGGTTTTTTTAACATTTGTATATGAATATTTTTCTGTAAGCATAGATATTCATTTTATCGTGGTTTCTTAATCCACAAAATAAAAATCCATCGAAGCTACGGGATTTTATTTATATATGAACCACAAACGAAACATTACCGCAACTTCACCCGAACAAAACACCCCTAACAAAAAATTTTTGGCAAATACAACAATGGAAGTGGGAAAAATGTCAATAGAACAATTAAAGGGAGTCTTAAACGAGATTCTTGTTGATAAACTTAAAAATCTAGCAACAAGAGATGATTTTAATGCACTTTCAAACGAAATAAGTTCACTTAAAACGATAAACACTAATCTTAATCACAAGCTAACGTTGATGTCCGAGAGGTGTGAGCTACTTGAAGCACAGTTGGAATTCATATCACGCAAAACAAATGAAAAGTCTATTGTGGTACACCTTCCTTTAGACACAGAAACCAATGCAATCAACTTTGCTAAACAGACTTGCAAGGGGCTTCTAAAGTTAAACGAAGGTGAAGACATTGTTATTAAAAGTTCCCGGCAAATTCACGGCAGCAATGCAGAACGAGGCACTGTCATCATGGAGCTCAACTCGGCAGAAGAAGTAAATAAAATTGTATCTGTCGCACACAAACTCAAAGGTTCCGGCATAAGTATATTCCGCGAACAATCACTCTTGTATCGGAAGAAAAGACAAACACTCGTCACAATCAAAAACAAATTATTGGAAATCAACCCGAATTCAAACATTTTAGTGAAAGGCGATAGAATGCAAATCAACAACCACACATTTACTTATAAATTTGCACGAGGACTTGCTGTCAAAACGTCGATGGAATTGTCATCTATCTTGCAATTGTTTGGTGACAGAGCTTACGAGTACTTTGACTGCAGCGATGGAATGAAGTTGGCTCCAGTTGGGGATGGCCCATCTACATCTCGCCCTCAACCGCCAAGAGCGCCACCTGGAAGTCAAATAACGACGCCTTTAAGGGATCTCAAACAATAGGTAAAATCTGTCGTCTGCCAAAATTTATCCGAAATTATAAAACTAAATATTTGCTCTTACAATATTACTGGCATTAAAAGCAAGCTTTTATTACCAGATTTTTTTAAATACATTCAACAATTTGATATTATTATTCTGTTAGAAACTTTTTTAGAAGAAAACAACCAGAATGATTTTTGTAAATATTTCAAAGATTTTAAGATTATGTTTACTCCAGCAGTCAGAACTAGTTTGTACGGGAGGGCCAGTGGCGGTATATTATATGGAATTAGAAAAAGCTTACTTGCCCATGTGGTCAAATTTAAAACTATAGAGAACAGAATCACTTTTCAAATTATAAGTAACAGCATAAACTATTTTATTGTTCCTTTATATTTAAATTGCAATAATTGGCAAAATGAATTCGATAATTGAGCGGATTTTATGTATAATTCCTCTTTGGAAAATGTAATGATCATTGGAGACTTAAATGCTAGAATTGGTGAATATCAAAATCCTTCCGTTTATAATTTGCAATCGCGAGTTGAGCTAACAGTCGGTAGAAACTCAAAAGATGAAATTTTCAATCGTAATGGTAGGATTTTAACGGAATTTTTCGAAAACTTCGGACTATTTGTGCTTAATGGTTCATCTCTAGGGGACGTGTGTGGGGAGTATACATTTATTAGCGGTCAGGGGCAGTCTGTAATTGATCTATGTGCAGTATCTGGGGAATGGCTGACCGCGTTCAAAGACTTTAATGTAGATATTGCAAACTTTTCGGCCCACATGCCCATAATAGTTGAAGCCCAGTTTCTAAATGAAGTTCACGAAGTAAATTCAAACAACTTTCGAAAGCTTAAATGGAACCACATGAACGCTTCTCTCTATAAAACTCGTTTAAACCGTAACCTCAATTCCCTCCCTTCGATATCCTCAAGTACGAGTGAACAGATATGCGAAGGTATTGTTAAAGTAGTCAAAGCATCAGCAAATCCAAATTCCAATAATTACAGTTTTAATCCCGCGAAAAAATGGTTTGATAAAGAATGTAAGAGTCTCCGTAAGCTTTCCTTTGTGTATCTTAAACTGTTTAGGTCAACAAACTCTCAATTTTTTAAAAACATTTACCTAAAAGTAAATAAAGAGTATAAACTTTTATGTTTAGTTAAAAAAGATGACTATTTTGGAAAAGTGCAAGGACTCTAAATCGTTCTGGAATAGTGTTCGTGAGCTAGGTGAACACGGTCAAAGTATGAAGAACGTTCTCGAAGCTGAGACATTGGCAGCTCATTTTAAAACTCTTTTGTCGGCTGATAAGAACCTTCATACATTTGATTACGCGTTGCCTAACTTTGCCGTTAGTGAGTTGGATATCCCAATATCGGTGTCAGAACTAGAAACGACGCTTCAGAATATGAAAAATAACAAGGCACCAGGCATAGATGGAATTCCAACAGAATTTTACAAAAACAGTACAGCAGAATTCAAAAATTACCTTACGGCTTTCTATAACATGCTGTATAATGAAGCATGTGTACCAGGCAGCTTCAACAAAGCCGTCATTTTTGCAATTTTTAAGAAAGGCGATGCAGCTCTAGCCGAAAACTACAGAGGTATTTCAATGCTTAGCTCTATTAGAAAAATTTTTTCTTCTATTTTGTATGAAAGGCTAAGAAAGTGGATAGAGGATACTAATCGTCTAAGTAGATTTCAAGCTGGTTTTCGTCCCGGTTTCTCAACCATGGATCATATTTTTGCGCTTTCGAGTATTGCCAGAAGTTTCATCGAAAAAAACAAGAAATTATACACATGTTTCGTTGATTTTAAAGCTGCCTTTGACAAAGTGAACAGACAAGCTTTATTATACAAATTGTCATTGCTAGGTCTGCCAAGAAAATTTCTGTTAACATATTCCAACTTTCTTTTTTCTTCGAGTGCAACGGTATGGGATGGATCGGATTTTTCCGATTGGTTTCATACGACTGCAGATGTTCCACAAGGATGCATACTTAGTCCATTACTATTTTCCCTTTTTATCGACGAAATATGTGACATTCTCCCTGGTGGTGTATCCTTTGCTAATATGCAAGTAAAAGTTTTGCTCTATGCGGACGACCTGGTAATGCTGGCTGAAAATCCTTTTACATTGCAGTTGCAAATAAATAGACTGAACTCTTTTTGTGAGACTTGGGGGCTTCAAACTAATACTCAAAAAACCAAGGTACTAATTTTTGAATCCCGGCTAAATGGAAGACTACCAGAAGAGAATTGGTGCCTTTCCAGCACACGTATTGAAGTTGTGCAAGAGTTCAAATACTTGGGTGTTTTGTTGCCACATAATCTAAACTTTGTCAAGCACACTAATTCAAAAAGTAATGAGGCTAAGCTAGCTTTAAATATAATGTGGCCGAAGTTTTTTGCAAACCAAAATATCGACGTGGCTTCGAAATATCGAGTTTTTAACGCGACTCTTAATGCTTGTATGTGCTATGGGGTTCAAGTTTTAGGATATAGACACTACGAAGCTTTCGAAAAAATTCACAGGCATTTTTTCAAACGTTTGTTTAGATTGCCGAATTCGACTCCAAATTACTCTATTTATGTAGAGTCAGGTGTAACACCCATATACATACACAATTTGAAAACGAATTCGGACTATATAACAAAAGTTATGAAAAGAAGTAACAACTGTCTTCATAAGTGCATCCTTATAAAACTTCTCCGAACTAATGCTTCCCCATTTAAAGAGTGGAACCAGCTTGCTTTATCGCATGATTATGTTTTGTCCCTGCTAGAGTCAAATGTTGTTGAGTGGGAGGGTATGTTCGCGGATTTAATCGCAAAAGTTGACGATAAAATGTATAATCAACATCTATCCAGAGCAAACTCTTCTACCTCGAGGAATATATACAAGTATTTGAACCACCAACTCCTATCTGAGATGAACTATTTTAGCAAAGAATATTCCCCCGAAGTTATAAGTACTATCTTTAGAGCACGAGTAGAAATCATAAATCTTAACTTTATGCCACACCGAGATGATTTACCCAAAATTTGTAACTTGTGTAACAGAAGAGATAACGAAGATATTTATCACTTTGTAGCAGTCTGTCCAATATTACAGGAAATTCGCCGGCTGTATTTCCAAGAAAGTTTTCTTTCCTTACAACAAACTTACGCTATTTTAAATGGAGCCCTTGGTTGGCTTAACCTCTACAAATATTGTCAGCATGCCCTAAATTATCGTAACAGTTTCTAAAAAGTCAGATTTTTGCCAGTTATAGCAGTTTAAATTTGTTTTGATTTAATGTTGTAAATCATCTTATAATCTAGTATTCATTCTTTTTCCATATTTAACATTTATTTAAAATTATTTAAATTTATAAACCTTTTTTTTTATGTTTCAAATCATTAAAATTGTTGTGTAACTTTTTATATTAAATACATATATAAAATAATCATTTAAATTTTTAATTTTTCTTTTATGTTTCAAATCATTAAAATTGTCATATAGGTTTTTTGTATTAAATTAGCAATTTATATAATAACGGTAGTAAACTGAGTTTACAAACAAAATTAATATTAAAATCAAAAAAATTATTTATTTATTACGAAATTTAATGTTAAAATATTCTTACATTTCCCTAAATTTTCTTTTTATTTTATCTCAAATGTCATATCAGGCAGACGGCACGATTGCCATGTCATTAGTCTTAAGAAAAAAACTTTTTGTATAATCTATTGATAAAAATAAAGAATATATCTATCTATCTATCTATCTATTGATAATTGGTTTTTATATACTTATGACTTTCTATATGAGTATATTTTAAGAATTTATGTGTGCAATTAAATATTTATGAGTATACTCTAGTTCTTCTTCCAAAAAGAATTATATTGTTAGTATTCATTCAAAAGCCTCATCAACAACAGCATCCAAAAAAAATGGACTTCGATCTTTTAATTAAAAATATTTGTGATTTTCTAAAAATATATATACATAAATTATTAGAGGAGCATTACGTTGAATTTTTAAAATGTATTAACCGTGTTCTTGTTATTTGGTTGAGAGGGTAATATAAAGAATTAATAAGCTTATGTTATTATACAAAAGACTCAAATAAATAAAAAAAAACACAATTATAAAAAAACCTTTTCTTATTTTCTGTAATTCATTCTTAACTAATATGAGCAAGCGAATAGTTGTTGAAGAATAACACAAGGCTGCACGTAGAAATTTTAAACGTCGCCGTGTTATCATCAAGGGCTTTGATGATTTATGGCAAGCGGACTTGGTTGAAATGATACCTTATAGTAGTCAGAATAAAGGATTTAATTACTTAATGACCGTCATCGATACTTTTTCTAAATTCGCATGGGTCATTCCTATTAAAAATAAAACTGGTCTTTCTGTAACCAAAGCTATGGAAAACATATTCATTCAATCTTCTAGGGTTCTGAAAAATTTGCAAACTGATGATGGGAAAGAGTTTTTTAACAAAAATTTCAAAATATTAGTGGAAAAATATAAAGTAAATCATTACTCAACATTCAGTTCATTAAAGGCTTCTATTGTTGAAAGACTTAATAGAACTTTCAAAGACAAAATGTGGAAAGAATTTAGCTTTAATGGCAGCTATAAGTGGATAAATATTTATAAAAAAATACTTCGAGATTATAATCACTCTTTCCAGAGAACCATAAAATGTCAACCTGCTAGTGTTAATAAAACATACTCAAAATTATTACTCAAACATTTCAAAGATAATAAAGACAATACAGTTAAACGTAAATTTAGTGTTGGTGATAGTGTAAGAATAAGCAAGTATAAACATGCATTCGAGAAAGGTTATACACCCAACTGGACTACGGAAGTTTTTAAAATAAGATCAGTTAAAACAACAAAACCTATTACATATATTCTCGAATATAATAAAGGAGAACCAGTAAAAGGCGGGTTTTATAAAGAAGAACTGATGAAATCCAACTGATTAGATATATATCTTGTGGAAAAAGTAATGAAAACAAGAGGAAACGAAGTTTTTGTTAAATGGTTAGGATTCCCATCAGAAGAAAACTCATGGATTGATAAAAATAAGATACTATAATATAAAAATAAAAAAAAATAAATTTATTGCATACATAATTTATTTGTTTTTTTTTTTCTTATTAAATATACAAATACTATACATTTATACATGAATGACTTAAATTGATTATTTAAGTTTTAAAAATTTGAGCTCGTATGTTGATCCTAATGGTCTTGTGATTTGAAAAGCGTAACCACCTTTAGCCATAGCAAGCAAGCTGTTTGATGATAGGGATGAGCAGGGCCGGACCAGCTATACGTGCAAGAGGTGCAAATGCGCAGGGCGCTTAACCCGATGGGCGCAGTGAGCAAGCATTGAAAAAGCCACTATCTAACAACCAACA
Source organism: Baccha elongata (assembly GCA_951217065.1). Lineage (NCBI taxonomy): Eukaryota > Metazoa > Arthropoda > Insecta > Diptera > Syrphidae > Baccha > Baccha elongata. The sequence goes on along the minus strand of CATNUY010000161.1, from coordinate 1,596,289 downwards.
CATACCTACCTAATTATACCTACCTACTTTTTAATTTTAATTTTTTGTTTAATACCGCACAACAATTTTGATATCCATCATATTATAACTGCTAATTTTGAATTTAAATACAGAAATACTAACCATCCCAACACAATAATAAGTCGATACCTGCCTTTCTACCCATACCCACCCATACCCACAGTAACATAACTTTTTTGCAAAGTGCACGATTCTGTATGCCTCCAGCTCCAACAACAGAACAAACAGACACAAACTATTCTCTTTTTCAAACTGCCGACGTTATTCTCACTCACCACATTCATCGTGTGCATAAGTGAAGGCATTTATTTTATTTTCACAACCCTCCCCTATGCTATCTAACATGATAAAAAATTCTTCCACAGCAGATACAGACAGTTAACAGCGCGCAAAATCCTAACGTGCGCGCGATGTCAATTCTTTCATATGAAAACGATTTCAACAACATCACTCAAACAGCTATTTTTGGGTGAAATAGTCATACTCAATAACTTAACAGCGCGCAAAATTGAAAATTGCGCCTATGAATTAAACTTTTCCTGTTGAGTGTTTTTTTACGATTTGGTTTGGCACTGACTTCTCTTGATGAGTGCAAGTGTAGCTTTGTTCTATCGTCTGTTGAGACAAAGGGGTGAAATAAAAAAAAAAGTTTGTCGTTGATGAGTGAATCTTTTGTTTTCAGTTTCAGTGTCTCCTTTTCTCTATTGTTTTGTTCTTGCCAGGCATTGTTTTCATTAAAAAACAGGATTTTTGACAAATCTAATGACTTTATTTGTCTATGTTGGCAGTGTTCTTATTGTGGTCAAACTCAAAAACTCAAAATAAAGGAAAGGGAATCTGGGTAGGTAAATGAGAATAAAACTTGCTTCGCGCAGAGACCAGTCGTGCTTACATTTTTAAGAAAGGCCGATAAATTATTATTTAGAAGAATCGAAACTTAAATCTTTTTGTATAAATTAATAAAAAGTGATATTGAAACAATCCATGCAGTGTTAATCTAAAGTTGTTCTTACATAGTTTGAACAAACTTTAAAGAATTTAGAAAAAGCGTTTTTCCTACATAGGTACCTACATATATTTAAAAAAAGGTAAACAAAAATAGTGGTAGGTATGTAGAATAAAAAAATAGTGAAACTGTGAAAGTGTAACTGCAAAAGTGTAACTGTGAAAGTGCTTACTGTCTCCCGAAGTGCATTTTGTTTTTATTAGTTTGATTAAAATGGAGAAAAAAAAGCCATCGGGAGCAGAAAATAGAAAACGGCGAAAAATTGTTGACGCCGACAATAAAAAGCAAGCAGGTCAGCTTTGCAAATTTTTAAAAAAGAGTGTTGATAATGGTGACGGGGTAAGTGAAAGCCATCCTACAAGTGCACCCATTTTAGATGGTTTTAATAATGGTTTTGAACCAGTTGCGGCTATGGAAGAAGTAGTGATTAACTCAGATGCAGACGTTTTAGCAAGCTCAGAGGCTTTTTACAAGGATCCAAGCAATTGGTCCAACTTAAACGGTGAACAAATTGTAGGAATCGTTAGTAGGGGTCCTTTCCAGGTTAGTAATTTCAGTTTTCCCAAAAATAACGGTAGAAGATTCACACAATCAAGTTACCAACGTACATTAGCTAATGGTACAATTGTCTCACGGCCTTGGTTGGTTTATTCAAAGTCCCAAGATGCTGCATATTGCTTTTGTTGTTACTTAATTGCAAAAGATAAACATTCTCATGCTTTATCAAGCACAGGATATTCCAATTGGTCTCATTTATGCTCAGTTTTAAAGAGCCACGAGAATAGTTTATTCCATATGGAAAACTTCAAATCCTGGAGAGATTTCGAAAAGAGGTTGAAATTGAATCAAACAATGGATTCACAATTAGATATTTTAATGAGTGCTGAAACTAAGCATTGGAGAGCAGTAATTCACAGACTGTTTGTTTTAGTTAAATTTCTTGGAACTCAATCGTTAGCTTTTCGTGGATCTTCGGATCAATTGTATGAGCTGGACAATGGAAATGACTTCTTTCACCAATAACTGCAAATGAGGGGCGCAAATAGTGTAGCTTGCGCAGGGCGCTAGTTTAGCTCGGGCCGGCCCTGGGGATGAGTATCTACTTGGTAAAAATACCTGTAAGTAAATAAAATATTACAAAAATTAATAAACATTAAAACAATAAAAGAGTATATTTTTTTTGGGCTTACAGTATACTCCCCCAGATCAGCTACAACTCGATCTCCCCATTTTCTGCTCATTTTTCGAACATGACAGATGTTGTAATTTGTTCCAATCGTCAGCTCGCACAATTTTCGTGTAGGTTTGAAAGCGCTCTCATGGGTTGTATTGGCTTCCAGAGTAAGAACTGAATAATCAGGTTCTGAGAAATTCATGCTGAAGTAGATATGTTCAACCTTCGTCACTTTCTTAAAATCAACTACTCTTATTCTTAACAAATGTTAACGTTTTATAGAACTATTTTACCCCCCACTCCATCATAATTTAATAGTCATGCATAAGATGGCTTTACAAAACCAGCCCCCACACTTTTTATATCTTTAAATACACAAAAAAGTTTTTGCTATCCGTAGATAACTACGCGATCATGTCTTGTTTTGTCGTTTCTTACTTCTCTTTTTCTTTTAATACAAACGTTTTTTTTCCTATTTGTAGATAAGTACACGTTCATTTCCCGTTTTGACGGTGCTTATATCTTTTAACAAACGCACATGTTTTTTTTCGAGTTTGCAGATAACTAGGCGTTTACTACTTAGGGTTTTTCATTTTAAGAAAAGCACACAATCATTTCCTGGTTTGTCTTTCCTTATATCTTTTGTTACACATAAAGGTTTTTTTTTCCTTTTTCGTAGATACTTACTATAAAACGTTAGACATCTCAGTAATTTTTAATAGTTCTTGCTATAGAGCCACCAAGTGTAGTTGATTTTTACTGTCTGTTCTAGTTTCATTAAAATATTAAAACATAACAAAAGTGTTGCTAACATTTTACAAAATGTAATAAGTATCTATAAAATTGGACATATCAGTAGTTTCTGTATAGTTCCTGCTATAGAAGCATCAAGTGTAGTTAATATTAACAGTTTGTTCCTGTCTCATTGCTAAAAATAAAGATGTCCTCAATATAAAACATTTTTTGAATGAGGCAAAAACGAATGTGCTGAATTTAATTGGAGAATCGATCAGAATCACAGGCAGTGTTAAATTCAGCTTTGAACTTTTCGCTGAATATGTCAAGTATTCAACCTTGGCTGGAGGAGAAGAGCAAGCGGTTATCAACATAAAATCATTCAAGTCTCCGATGGAAATAGCTATTGAAAGTCGAGATGTGGATGACATAGTTTCCAGCATGGTGGAAACCATTGATACCAAAAGCGAAGTATTTGAAATTTCAGAATCTGGTTGTAGTCTGCTTGCCATCAAACATTTAGAAGTAAATATCAATGAATATAAGCCATTGAGAGGGTCTAGCTACATTAGACTTCCAAAATGTATAGAAACTAAAAAAGCATGTGTGAATGTCCAGAATAATGATGTTTACTGCTTTAAATGGGCACTTGTTTCTGCTCTTCATCCTGCTAATATTAATGTAAATAGAACCAGCAGCTATCCAATCGATGACATTACAAATGAAGTAATAATTTTGCCAAATGGTAGTCAAATTATTTTTACAAATTTGACTTTCCCGTCGATTCTGAAAGATATTACATTCTTCGAACAGCTGAACCCTACCATAAGTGTCAACGTGTTTGGAATCGAGCCGAAAAGTGATGGAGGAAGCGACTACAAAGTTGTAGGACCTTACTTTCTTACAAGGAGTGTAAAGGCCAACCACGTTAACTTACTGCTAATTCAAGAAGGAGCAAATAATCATTTTATATGGATTAAATCCATATCAAAACTGATAAGCAGGCAAGTAAATCACTGCAATCACTCGAATGTGTAATGCTTGCTTATTAACGTTTAACAATACCAGTGCGTTTGAAAAACACAGATCAGAATGTAATGGTACTGTAACGAAGCTGCCTAAAGAGGGTTCGAGGGTTGAATGTTCGAACATCATTCAAGATCCATTGAAGTTCCCTTCGCTGTATATGCTGACTTCGAGTGTATGTTGGTGAATGTTCAAAGTTGCCATCCAGACCCGAAAAATTCCTCAACAACTTCAATTAAAGAGCATGTGCCCATAGCAGTTTCATATTATTTAAAATGCTCGTTCGATTCATCACTGGACAAACTCTTCAAATACACGGGTAAGTCAATCATATTAAACAAAATTAACATTTACCTAATACTTTTGTTTTCATTATTTAATTTTTTCATTATTTTTGTTTTATTTATTTTAATTTCAGGTGTCGACTGTGCACGAGTATTTATAGACTCATTAATTGAGGAGTCTAAACGTATTTATAGCGAATATTTAACAAAAAATATTGCTATGAGTGAAACTCAAGAAGATAGGCTAAAATATTCAAATGATACAAGCTGCCACATCTGTAATAAGCCCCTTGGGTTTGATAAAGTACGAAGCTTTTGCCACATCACTTGGAAATTTAGAGGTGCAACACACTCTTCATGCAATTTAAATTGTAAGGTACCACTATTTTTACCTATATTTTTCCACAATTTAACGGGTTATGATGCCCATAAAAGAGCTGGGTAATATCGATGGGACTATTCGAATAATCCCATTAAATAAGGAAAAGTATATATCTATTTCTAAAATAATGGAAAAAGATAATGTAAATAATAATTAAAAGGATCATCTTGAGTTAAGATTTTTAGACTCCTATAGATTTCTTCCCTCTAGCATTGATAATATTTCAAAAACCCTTGCAGAGGTTGATTTCAAAAATTTGGACAAGTTTTGTAGGGGCAATAAAAGATCTTTCGAACTAATGACTCGAAAGGGTGTCTTTTGTTACGACTATATAGATTCTATAGAGAAACTTTCCGAAACGGAATTACCACGTGTTTCAGCGTTTCATAATTCATTGCTCGAGACTGAGTGTAGCCAAGACGATTATGATCATGCTAAAAATGTTTGGAATAATTTCAAATGTTCTTCTTTAGCACAATATCTTGAACATTACTTGGTTACAGATGTTTTAATTCTAGCTGATATATTTGAAAAATTCCACAAAGATTCAAAGAAATCATATGGTCTAGACCCCTGTCGTTACTTCACGTTACCTGGGTTTTCATGGAGTGCTATGCCTAAACATACAAATGTCAAACTGGAGCTCCTTACAGACATAAATATGTATAATTTCTTCAGTAGAGGTATAAGAGGAGGATTGACTCAATGTAGTTTACGGCACTGTGAGGCTAATAATAAGTACATGCCAGAATATGGTGCAAGCAAACCTAGCGAATATTTAATGTACTTAGATGCAAATAACCTTTACGGTTGGGCCATGTCCGATTACCTTCCACATTTAGGCTTTGAATGGATTGATCCCCCAACTAATTTATCTTTAATAAAAGAATGGTTGCACTCTTATAAAAAAAATTGGCTACGTTTTAGAAGTTGATTTAGAATATCCGCAACATATTCATGATGACCATAACGATCTCCCATTCTGTTCATCAAATATATCAATTGAAAACAAACCAAAGAAATTGATCGCAGACTTGCGGAATAAAAAAATTACACAATACACTATAAAACATTAATACAGTTTATTGATAATGGGTTGGTTTTGAAAAAAATCCACCGCGTAATAAAATTCATCCAATCTTCATGGTTAAAAGAATACATTGATCTTAATAACAGACTTAGAACAGAAGCGACAAACAAGTTTGAAAAAGATCTACGAAAATTATGTAATAACGCTGTATTTGGGAAAACAATGTAGAATGTTGACAAAAGAAAAGATGTACGAATTGTTTCATCATCAGACAATTCGAGTAATGGACGAAGGTTAGGGTCTTGTGACCTTATAGCGAAACCAAATTTTCACAGCATTCTAGAGTTTGGTGATAACATGGCTGCTATTCAAATGAAAAGAACCTCTACGGTATATAACAAGCCAATATACTTAGGGTTTTCCGTTTCAGAAATCTATAAGTATAAGATGTATGATTTCCATTACGCGTATATGAAACTAAAATTTTCGGAAAAAAACCTTCGGTTGGCGTATATGGACACCGATTCATTCGTTTACCAAATTAACACAGACGACTTTTACAATGATATAAAAGATGATATTAAGGATAAATTTGACACATCTGATTACCCTCCTAATAATCCCTTTGGTATTGCCCAGCTCAATATGAAAAAATTAGGGTACGTGAAAGATGAAAATTGTGGGCAAATAATGACAGAATTTATTGGTCTAAGACCGAAAATGTATAGCATAAATATTCAAAATTCTGAAGTTATTAAAAAAGCAAAAGATGTAAAAGGTTCAGCTGTAAAAAAATTAAGTTTAAGTAATTATAGAGACTGCTTATTACAAAAAAAGATTACTATTGCACAATGATAAATTTCCGCTCCAAGTTACATACAATATATACACAAACAATAAATAAAAAAAGTCTTAGTTGCGAAGATGATAAAAGGTACATACATATGTGACAATAATATAAACACACTTGCTTGGGGTCATTGCAAAATACTTTCTTAATATTCTCTAAATTTATTATATTGTGCTATACATGAGTAGATCCCTAACTATACAATAAAGATATACCTTATTTATAAAAAATATTTTTTTGTGATAAAAAAAATGTAATAATTGTGATATTAATTATAAATATATGTGTACTGTCTTTTGTTTAAAAATAAATTATAAAAAAAATAAATAAAAAATCAAACGCTTAAAAACAAGGCATTTTTTTCGAACAAAGGGTTGACTTCCGTTTTTTTTTAGATATGTTTGTAGACTTCTATTTCTAATCAAGGGCTGATTTCCCTTTTTCAGTTTATGAATGTAAATTGACTCTCTATTGTTAAGAGGAGTTTCTCAACTTCTATATATTTTTTGCGGCTTATTTACCTACACTAATGTCTTACCCTTTATTATCAAACCTCATTTATATTTATTCTTGTACAGTCATGAAGGAAAGTTGTGATTACATTACTTTTTGACTTATACGCGATAAACAATCATCCAAAAAAAGAAAGAAATGTTATCGTCGAATGCTGGTATACATGTGTGCATATTTCCGCAGTATACTCATGAAGGATAATTTTATCTTAAAAGCCGATTAAGACTAAACCAAAAAAAAACCTCCACTTTTGAAATGCATGCAGACCCGCCCATGTTGCACATCTGGAGTGAGTGCTAACTACTTTTGCATACATTTTTTCTTTGTTATCCAATAACCTCAACAACCCTTGGGTTGAGATAGCCAAATAATCTTTCTAATAATAAAAAAGTCGAAGTCGTTAAGAGTGACAAATAAAGATAAATAAAATCTTAAGCAAACCACAAGCGCAAGATAAGAAAAAAACAATGCTAACATACATGTGTGCCTGTGCATATTTACCATTAAAAATCCTTGAATCCCCATTGATCATCGGCCTACTTGGAGCCCTCTCACCCATGAGCCACCGCCCACTGAACACATATGAGCCACCGCCCACTGAACACCTATGAGCCACCCCCCTTTGAAAACTCATGAGCCACCACCCTTTGAATACACTTGAACGACTACCCTTTAAGAACTCATGAGCCACAGCCCTTCGAAAAACTCTCGAGCCACCACCCTCCTCAACCACCACCACCACAACCCACTGACCCCACCCCACACCTATATAGGTCACCTGATTACCTGGGCTTCTGCCCACCTGAACCTAGCTCACCTGAATTCACCTATACTTATACCTGTTCACCTACACTCACCTGTGCACCTACACACACCTGTTTCTCACCTGTTCACCTACACTCACCTGTACACCTGATCTTACCTGATCTCACCTGTACACACCTGATCTCACCTGTGCACACCTGTACACCTGTCACACCTGTTCTCACCTGTGAGCCACCGAGCCACTGATCCAGGACGCCCTTAATTAAACTACTAGAATCAATAAATATGGGAAAAAGAATAAAGTAAGTATTAAAATAGTAAGTATTTAGTTATATTATATGTAGGTACTATACAAGGCAAGTTATGCATTCGTGCAAAAAAAATTTTTTTCAGATAACAGTCAAACATAACATTTCGATGATAGAGAAGATGAAAAAGTAGATCCGGAAATTATGTATTTTTGTCTGTATGTCAGTCTGGTTGTATATAAGTAACTATATACAGCCTAAGGGGCTGAACCGATTAGCTTCAAATTTGTTTTTTTAAAAGCTCAATTTTCTCGAAAACGGTTCCAACGATTTTCTTCAAAAAAAAAATTACAAATGGTTTTCATCCGATTGTCTTTTGTTAACTAGAAATTGAAAGAACGTTGAATATTGAAAAAATAAACTGCACTTAATAACGAAAAAAAAATATTCGGTAAATATGACCCATAGGTTCATGAAAGACACGAGTTCTTAACCTGCCTATTTATTTACATGAACTACTGACAATCATACATACCTATGTAGGTATTTAACATTATTTATAACAAAAACAAACATTCTTCAAATCAACTGGAACTAAACTTTAAATCAAAGAATGGAATTTATTATCTTTTTTAAATATGTAAAGGTACCATACAGACAGGGTGAATGTTAATTCGTTAATTGCAATAGAAGTTACAACCTATTTTAGTGTTTGAACTTTTAAAAACAACTTCTTTTTTATTTTGAAATCTTAAATAGTACAATTATAAGAAGAAATCAAAACAGGTGCTTGAAACGTAATGAATGCATTTTTTTTGTACTTGTTGCACCCTTTGAAATCATTTAAAAGTCTTTTAAATTGGCTGAAATCTTTAAGTTTCTTAAAATTACCAACTGACTGGAGACACGAACGGTCTTTCTCAGCTAGAAATCCGAGGATCTCTTTTTCTCTCTTGGGATGGCTGTCATTAAAGGGACACACTTCCAATAACACACCCTAATAAACACGACTACCCAAATTAAACCCATATACTTAATAGGTCTCATGATAGTTGTTCGCGTCAAAACGACGCACCTAGTGCTAATTGGATTTATTCTAGTTCTAGAACAAGCCGCCATTCTTACCTACCTACCTAACTAAATTTTCTTGAATGCGAAGTTTTAAGCTTTTACGTAAAATGAAAATGTTCAACTCAATTTTGCTCAATTTTTTGTTTAATAAAAGGTTAGTTAGGATAATGAATTTCGGTTTATTATCTTAATAAACGTTTTTTAAACAAGGAACTCTTTTACTAAATTAACACACGAGTTAACCATTTTCTATTCCTTTTCGTTTCTTGAGACATGAATAACTTTATTAAAATAATAAATCTTGTCATTGATTAAATGTAGATATATACTTAATATTGTGGTGTGAATAAACTTTTTTTTTATGCAATCAACTTATTTGAATTAATAAACTCTGACTTTGAAAGTAGTAGGTAATATACTATTCTATTAACTTACTTAAGTTTGCCCACACACAATCTTGCATATCGTGTAAGATATGCGTTTCTCTTAGCTGAACCAAGTTTGATTAAAATCGGCCTAACCATTAAGGCTGTAGGTGTCGATACATACAGACAGACAGACAGACAGACAGACAGACAGACAGACATATACCTATCACTTACCGACCTATACCTATCTTATTAACTATCGTATGTAAAAGTCATACGTCTTTTCGTTAGTTTTTAGTAGTTTTATTTCCATTTTAAGTCGATTTTTCTTATAATTGCATGTCCTGCCTAAACGGTTGGAGGTAGGATCCTATTCCAAACAATATTTTTCCTGGCCTTGACCAGTTCTTATTCACTATCATATAGTAATGTGTTTATTGTTAAGTACGTACCTATAAATGATTGCATTTCTTAGGTAGGTAAATAGGTACCTATAAATGGTATCTATTTATTCGTAGATGATAATAATGTTGGTTAATCAACAATATAATATAGGTACCTACCTACCTAATCACCTAATAAAGAAGGTAGGTAGATAACTACCTAATAATAACATATATCTACTGACTTAATTTGTAATTGTTACAATCAAGATATTTTCGAATTGTTCTACAAAAATGTAGGGATATGTAGGTACCTAGGTACCTACCTATATATCTATGATTGCGCATAATACAAACACGATTTGGTTACAAATACAAAACTAACCAAAAGCTAAGAAATGTAGGTATAATTTTTTTTGACGCCATGCTATACCTTTTAGGAAATCCAGATACCTATCTATTCTTTTATATTCTTTTTAAAAAAGTTTTTTTTAGTGAATAGTTTTTGAAAAATTAATAAAATATCTCGATTGTGTGAATTACATAGGTAAAGGTACAAATTATCTAAGTCCGCAGGTATATTTAATATGTTATAAGTATGTTATTACTTATTATATATACCTATGTTGTTGGTTAAAAGGTAGATAAGTACGTTACGCTATTAATCAGAATCAAATAAAAAATTGATACTGTTACAAGAAAAGGTGCTGTTTCTTTACCATCATCATCATCATCATCATCATCATCGGCTCGACAACCGGGGTCCGGTCCTGGCCTCCTTCAACAAGTCTCTCCACCTATACCGGTCTCGAGCCGAAGCCATCCAGTTGCGCACCCCAAGGCTCCGGGCGTCCTGGTCTACGCCATCTCTCCAGCGCAAGCATGGTCTACCACGCTGTCGTCTGCCATAGAATGTACCACAAAGAACTTTCCGAGCAGGTTCCTCTTCGCTCATGCGAGCTAGGTGCCCTGCCCACCGGAGTCTACCGAGCCTAATTTTTGTCACGATAACTGCTTCAAGGTAGATTGCGTACAATTCATGATTGTACCGTCTCCGGAATCGTCCTTCCTCACATATGGGGCCAACAATTCTCCTTAAGACTTTTCTCTCGAACGCGGCTAATAGGTCAGAGTGCATTTTGCTAAGCACCCAAGTCTCGGATCCATATGTGAGTACTGGCAGGACCATGGTCCTCTACAGCAGTAGTTTTGAAGTTATGGTGAGATTTCTGGATTTGAAGAACTTTGACAGACTGTAGTAGGCTCTGTTGGATTTGAGAAGCCGCCCGCGTATTTCTTCTTCTATATTGTTATTGGCTGCTACTATTAACCCAAGGTATTTAAAGGATTGCACCACTTCAAATTCGTGCTCCGCTACCTTGATTGTTTGACCAACTGTTCCTCTCGCATTCGACGCCACCATGTACTTCGTTTTACCATTGTATATACATTTCTATAGTACGTCCATCGTATGTAGCAACATTGTTGAACTTCTCGATTGCTCGAAGCGCCATCTGGCTATGTTGGGAGCTCTAGCTCTTTGGGAGACTTTGGAGGTGTGGCTTGTTGTTGGGAGAGATTTTGAGGGATACAAACTGGGGAATATTATAACGAGAAGGCATATAGAAAATTTCAAAGAGTTGGAAGAAGATGAAAATTATAATTGTTGACTTTTTCTCTTTGAGCTTATTCGTTTTTATTTTGATAATGAATGTTCATAAGAAAAGGGAATTGGAAGTTATTTATTAATAATGTATGACTGTATGCATGGTGGAAAATAAATATTTGGCTGCTTCTGAATGTGTAGGTGCTAGCTTTAATGCTGAACTATATGAAATGTGGCAAGCTACCTATTAGAATAGAATGTAGCTGCTGACGAAACAATGTGACGTCACAATTACATATTCCATTGAAAATGCTTCTTACTAACATCTGATCCGGAACGGATTCGAATTTGTGTTGTTGTTGTATGCATACATTTTGCGATACAAATTTTTGAAAAGTAAATAATAAATAAAATTATAAATTGGTAATGCAAAACTTGCTTTATTGGAAGAAAATCATGGATACGGGCATCAAAGTTGACATCTTTAAACTTGATTTGCGGCTAAACTAAGCTTCCTAGCGACTTTAAAAATACATATTCGTGATCTAGGGAGTGCCACCTTTCAAGCGCTCTATCACTTGTTTTGAAAAACAGACTTTTATCTTTAAACTTGATTTGCGGCTAAACTAAGCGTCCTACGGGTATCAAAGTTGACATCTTTAAACTTGATTTGCGGCTAAACTAAGCGTCTTAGCGACTTAAAAAATACATATTCGTGATCTAGGGAGTGCCACCTTTCAATCGCTGTATCACATGATTTAGAAAACAGACAGAAAGAGATACTGAAATGTGGCAACATATAACTGAATGTTATCTTTTAATATGATTTTGTATACAAATTTTAGTTATGTAACCATAGTTGCCATATGAAAAAATTAGCGTTCCTATATTTATTTTCCTCACTTAAGTAGGTATAATGCGAGAATTGTTTGGCATCGACTCGGTTCGATTTTCAATTTTCCGAAAATACAACAGAGTCTGCGAAGCCACTTCAAACCATACGTATGTACATGATGATGAATTTGTCTCATAACTCTATCCTGTACCTATATACGGCTAGCTTAAAATTTTATTAAAAGTAATTTTTGTTTGTTTTGATTAAGTTTTAAACTTTATTAAACAGCTTTTATTATTGTTTAATACAAAACACGAATTCTTAAAGTATGCAAAACTTATTGAGAAAAAAAATTGATACAAATTTATCAATATGGTAACCATTTTTTGATAAATCCCTTTTTCATTTTCATTCATCTGCAACAAAAACAAAATATAATTTTTTTGCGGAAACTAATCCGAAATAAACTTATCTGTGCCCGAGTCTTGGCATAAAATATATATAAGTACATATAGGTATGTCAATAAAATACCTATATGTGCTTATCTATTTACGATTTTTTTTCGGTTATAAGATATAGATAACATACCTACCTACTTACTTTTTTATTATTTCATTTCGTCTACAAGGTCGTGGCAGCAGCCAAGCAGCCAATAAAAAATGCTTCTCCCCTTGTTTTTAATCTGTCAAGAAACGGAAATTTTTCAAACTGCTCACCCTCGTTATTGTTGTCAGAGCCAAAATAATATAGTCAACTCTTTCGCACAATATATGTCTTCACTAATTCCTTTGTGCGAACAGCGCTAATTTACGCAAATTTTTAGAAAGAATAAATCGTCGACGACGAATCTACTATAGTTTCTATATGCAAAGGTTTTACCTTCACTAATGTGCAGCCCCAGATTTTGTGCCGCCTGCTCGATCTGGATGAAGGAATCGTGTACAGCTTGCTCGGTTCTTCCGATGATGTCGATGTCGTCTGCGTAAGCCAGTATCTGGCTGGACCTGTTGACGATGGTCCCTCTTGTTGCCGTGCCAGAGTCACGAATTGCTTTCTCCAACGCCAGATTGAAGAGGAGGCAGGCCAAACCATCCCCTTGTCGGAGTCCATTAAAGATGTTGATTTGTCTGGATAGCAATCCGGCTATTTTTAATTGGCTTGTTACGTTGGTCATGGTCAACCTACATAGTCGTGTCAATTTATTTGGGATGCCGAATTCTCTCATGGCTTTGTAAAGTTCTACCCTGGCTATGCTATCATAGGCGGCCTTAAAGTCTATAAACAAGTAGTATGTTGGGATGTTAAATTCTAGACATTTTTCCATCACCTGCCTAAGGGTAAAGATCTGATCAGTTGTTGATTTGCCTGGAATGAAACCACATTGATATTGTCCGATGATGGTTTTAGCGTATGGGGTTATCCGGTCTTGTACGATAGAGGAGAGTATCTTATAGGCGGTACTCAACAACGTGATACCTCTATAGTTGCTGCACGTTGTGACATCTCCTTTCTTATGTATGGGGCATATTATACCTTTTCGCCAGTCTTCTGGCATTTTTTCATGCTCTCACACGTGCACTTTAATATCATGAATTGCCTGACGTAGAGCTGGCCCACCGTGTTGAAATAATTCAGCTGGTATACCATCAGCTCCCGGGGCTTTGTTTTTCTTTAGCCGGTCTATAGCCTTCTCAACCTCTTCTATGCTTGGTGACGGCAATATAGGTTATTTGTCTTGAAGCAGTGGAGCCTCCACTTTTGCAGTGAGTTGACCATTTAGCAATTCATTAAAGTACACTTCCCATCGCTCCAGTATGCTTTGTGGATCGGTGATCAGATTTCCCTCTCCGTCCTTGCAGTATGTGCAGCGTGGTGTGTACTGCGTCATGTTTCGGACGGATTGGTAGAACTTCCGCGCCTGGTGCGGACCTCGCTCTCGGCTTTTTTCTATTTCACAGATTAAGTTCTTCTCCCAGGCTGATTTTTTCTGTCTGTGAAGCCGTTTTTCTATTCTTCTGAGCTCTTTATATTCTTCTTCGCGTGCTCGCGTTCTATGAGATTGTTGCATTGCTCGGTACGCAACATTCTTACGTTCAGTTGCTAGCTTGCATTCATCATCAAACCAGTCGTTCCGATTTCTACGACTGCTGCCTAAGATAGAGTTGGCAGTACTAATGACAGTATTCTTAAGGCGTGTCCACTTCTCATCTACGCCCAGCATACTGGCTCCAGGACTTACTCTCCCTAAATCAAGTGATTCTAGGGCGAGTCCTAACGCATTACCAAAGGTATTACTGGCATTTTCATTGCGCAGGGCAGCCGTGTTGATTCGAACCTGATCGGCGGATGCAATACGTCTTCGCAAGGCAATCCGCCCTCGGAAGACCATACCAACAAGACAATGATCCGAGTCGATATTGGCGCCTCGGTATGTTCGTACCGTCATCAAGTTCGAGTAGTGGCGACGGTCTATCAACACTTGGTCTATTTGGTTACGAGTGACTCTATCAGGTGATACCCAGGTGGCTTTGTAGATATATTTTCGCGGGAACCTGGTACTCGCAACGACCATGTTTTTCGATGCTGCCAATTCTAAGACTCGAAGTCCATTGTCATTAGTGTTCTCATGCAAACTATGGGTGCCTGCGTAATGCCTGAATACCGGCTCCCGACCTATTTTTGCGTTCAAATCCCCAAGGATGATTTTTACGTCATACCTTGGACAGGCATTGAGGGTCCTCTCGACTTGTTCGTAGTAAGTCTCTTTTTCTTCGTCTGAGGACTCCTCCGTAGGTCCGTGAACGTTAATGAGGCTGATGTTCGTAAATTTGCCTAGCACGCGAAGGGTGCATAGCCTTTCGCTTATAGCGTTAAAGCCAATGATTAATTTTTTCGCTGACTAGGAAGCCTACCCCGAGCACATGGTGTTTTGTATGACAGCTGTAGTATACGTCATATTCTTTCTTCTGTAAAACACCATTCCCTGTCCATCTGATTTCTTGAAGTGCTGTTATGTCAGCTTTATATTTTGACAGGGCATCAGCTAGCTGCTGAGCAGCTCGAGCTCTATAGAGCGATCGTACGTTCCATAAGAAAATTCGTTAATCGTTTAGCCGTTTTCGTTGCTTGGGTTGTCGTCGTGAGATCAATCCGTTTCCGAGGCTTGTTGTCGGTTTCATTATTCGAAGTTTTACGGAACAGGGAATTAACCTGTTGCCAACCTGAGGAACCAGCCTGATCATATTAGCCAAACCTTTTTGTAAGAGGCTTGTTGCTAGCGGCCGCCGCGAAGAGGCTATGATCACACTTCCATCAGTCCCGAATAGTTACGGCACGTGCATGTTTTCGTATGCTACATGTTATTCCCCCTATTCGTCTGATGGCTGACCGTCACTCATCTCTAATGCCTTGGCGTAGAGTGGGAACACCGAAACATGCGGTTGCATATGGTCTACTGTAAATTCGACATAACTGGATAGATAACAAGAACAGAGAAGATAAGCCAAACAGTTTGAGAAAAACAAAAAACAACAAGCAAGCAGGACAGTTTTTAAGCAGACATCGTACGAGACAACAGTTGAACAGGAGATAACACAAGAAAAAAACAGGAACATTAACAACATTAATAATTAATTAAATAAAAATAAAAAAAACATTAAAAACCTTCTCGGGAACCAAAAATTAATTGATGTTTATTTTGTCTACGTTTTCTAGGAGATCCAGGTTCTACAGAACAAGTTTGCCACAATACAAACGGCAGACGGCTTATATGCCATGCTTCAAAATACTTTATAAAAAAATTATGTATTATGTTAATGGAAAAATAAAGTTATCTAATCTAAATCTAAATCTAAAAATCTAAAAAATAGATACCAAACTAGGTACATAATAAAGAATGCAATTATTTAAACCTATCTTTAGTTAAAGAGTAGGGTGGATCAAGATAGTAAAAATATGGAATGGAATGGGAGGTCTATCTTTACCCTTTCAGGCAGGAGAGGCCATTTTAATAAAACATCTATAATTTAAAGTGGAAATAGCTAGGTACCTTCTTCCAATATTAAAAACTACCGAAAATACGATAGTAATATACAGGGTGATTCACATTAGGTCAGCCAAAAAGATAGAGCGAGTAGGTAAGGTTGAGACAAGAAAAAAATTGTATGGGAGGAGAGGGGGTCTATCTCCCCCCGTATAGGAGGAAGTGACAATTTTCTAAAAAAATGGCTTAAAACTGAAAAAAAAAATTATAAAAAAGCAACAGTGGAACCTACAATGCCATGCTATACCTTTTTTGAAAGCCAGAAATCAATTCTTTTATATTCTTTCTAAGTAATGTTGTTTCAATGAACAGTTTTTGCAAAATTATTTTCCAACTCAAAATTTTGAAAAAAAATAAATTTAGAAAACATTTTCAATTTTTTTTTTTAAATTTTACGTAAAGTCGATTTTTTGTTTCCAGACTCAATGCTCTTATTAGTTTTCAGTCAAAAACAGAAAACCGGATGCTTAAATGTTTAGTAGTTTTTGAGATAATCAAATATAACAAAAACCATCCCTTATAAGAAAAAACATTTTTTTCGTACTCTCCTCCAGTAGGTTATTTAAGATTATTTTTCCTTTTGCGATTTTTAAAATGTTACGTGCATACAATTAAGGGAAAAAGTTCTGGATTAATGCTATTCAACAATTTTTTTTAATTGAAAAACACCTAAAAATCGACCTGTCAATTTTGCTTATTACAGCGTGGATGGCGGAGGCAACGTGTCGATGCTTTATTCAATTGTTTTTAATTCAAATACGAAATGTATGCTACTTGAAAAACAAATTAATGTTTTAGGTAAGGTAAGGCTTTTGTATTAAAAAATTATTTCAATTTTAATGTTAACTATTCAACACATTACGATGCCAATCTGTATGCTAGCAAAGACAATTTGCAGACCCTCACTTTAGCTGCCGTTTGGATAATGTTTGAGATCGTGAAACCCAACGACTTTACACTAAATGATATACTTACAAAAGGTGTCACAGAAGTAGCACATATTTTCAATTTATTTTAGAAAACAGTTAGGAACCATACACACCTTGACGCGCACCGCCCACTACTCCGTAATAAACAAAATTTACAGGTCGATATTCAGGTGTTATTCAATTCAAAAAAACGTGTAGATTCGCATTTATCCAGAACTTTTTCAGTTTATTATATTCACATAACATTCTGGATATTTTAAAAATAACAAAAGGGAAAATAAAAATTAATTAAATTATATAAAAGTCCAGTCAGGTAAGTACTTCACAAACAGTTTTTCTTAAAAGAGGTGGTTCTCGTTATTTTTGATTTACTAAAAACTATAGAGCATTTTTTTCAGTTTTTTTTTCAAAATTTTGATTTTGAAAAATTATTTTTGAAAAACTGTTCAGTAAAACAACTTTATTTAAAAGCAATATAAAAGAATGGATTTTTAGCTTTCCAAAAAGGCATAGCATTGAATTGTTGGTTGTACTGTTGTTTTTTAATTATTTTTTTTTTCTGTTTTAAGTAATGTTTTTAGAAAATTGCCCTTCCCGCCTTAACTGGGGGATATAGACCCCCCCTTCACTATAATTTTTTTCTTTTCTCAGCCCAAACTACTTGCACCATCTTTTTGGCACACCTTAGATGAATCAGCCCAATAACATATAATAAACATTCAAACATTTTCATGACACACAAATCTAACCAAAAGCATTTTAATAAAACATCTATAATTTAAAGTGGAAATAGCTAGGTACCTTCTTCCAATATTAAAAACTACCGAAAATACGATAGTAATATACAGGGTGATTCACATTAGGTCAGCCAAAAAGATAGAGCGAGTAGGTAAGGTTGAGACAAGAAAAAAATTGTATGGGAGTAGAGGGGGTCTATCTCCCCCCGTATAGGAAGAAGTGACAATTTTCTAAAAAAATGGCTTAAAACTGAAAAAAAAAATTATAAAAAAGCAACAGTGGAACCTACAATGCCATGCTATACCTTTTTTGAAAGCCAGAAATCAATTCTTTTATATTCTTTCTAAGTAATGTTGTTTCAATGAACAGTTTTTGCAAAATTATTTTCCAACTCAAAATTTTGAAAAAAAATAAATTTAGAAAACATTTTCAATTTTTTTTTTTAAATTTTACGTAAAGTCGATTTTTTGTTTCCAGACTCAATGCTCTTATTAGTTTTCAGTCAAAAACAGAAAACCGGATGCTTAAATGTTTAGTAGTTTTTGAGATAATCAAATATAACAAAAACCATCCCTTATAAGAAAAAACATTTTTTTCGTACTCTCCTCCAGTAGGTTATTTAAGATTATTTTTCCTTTTGCGATTTTTAAAATGTTACGTGCATACAATTAAGGGAAAAAGTTCTGGATTAATGCTATTCAACAATTTTTTTTAATTGAAAAACACCTAAAAATCGACCTGTCAATTTTGCTTATTACAGCGTGGATGGCGGAGGCAACTTGTCGATGCTTTATTCAATTGTTTTTAATTCAAATACGAAATGTATGCTACTTGAAAAACAAATTAATGTTTTAGGTAAGGTAAGGCTTTTGTATTAAAAAATTATTTCAATTTTAATGTTAACTATTCAACACATTACGATGCCAATCTGTATGCTAGCAAAGACAATTTGCAGACCCTCACTTTAGCTGCCGTTTGGATAATGTTTGAGATCGTGAAACCCAACGACTTTACACTAAATGATATACTTACAAAAGGTGTCACAGAAGTAGCACATATTTTCAATTTATTTTAGAAAACAGTTAGGAACCATACACACCTTGACGCGCACCGCCCACTACTCCGTAATAAACAAAATTTACAGGTCGATATTCAGGTGTTATTCAATTCAAAAAAACGTGTAGATTCGCATTTATCCAGAACTTTTTCAGTTTATTATATTCACATAACATTCTGGATATTTTAAAAATAACAAAAGGGAAAATAAAAATTAATTAAATTATATAAAAGTCCAGTCAGGTAAGTACTTCACAAACAGTTTTTCTTAAAAGAGGTGGTTCTCGTTATTTTTGATTTACTAAAAACTATAGAGCATTTTTTTCAGTTTTTTTTTCAAAATTTTGATTTTGAAAAATTATTTTTGAAAAACTGTTCAGTAAAACAACTTTATTTAAAAGCAATATAAAAGAATGGATTTTTAGCTTTCCAAAAAGGCATAGCATTGAATTGTTGGTTGTACTGTTGTTTTTTAATTATTTTTTTTTTCTGTTTTAAGTAATGTTTTTAGAAAATTGCCCTTCCCGCCTTAACTGGGGGATATAGACCCCCCCTTCACTATAATTTTTTTCTTTTCTCAGCCCAAACTACTTGCACCATCTTTTTGGCACACCTTAGATGAATCAGCCCAATAACATATAATAAACATTCAAACATTTTCATGACACACAAATCTAACCAAAAGCTAAGGTAAGTATTATTGTTTTCAGATTTGAAATACTGCTACAGAATGTATCGATTCTGTCAATACTTACTTAAGTTTGCCCCACACACAATCTTGCATTTCGTGTAAGATATGCGTTTTTTAGCTGAGCACGCATACATTTATACAATATTCCTTGAAAATAATTTTGTATTATTTTTGATTATGAACCTTCGTAAACAAACGTCATGATGTCGGTTTTATTTTCATTTCGTTCATTATTCCCTCTTCCATTTCTAAGTACAAAGAGAAACATCAAAAAACAATCTATTAACACCAATCCCCAATTTAACCAATCACCAATACGAGTTTTCAGGAAAGTGCTACTATAGGCGCTGTATGGTGGATGTGGATAGGGTGAATGTTGCTAAGGAATCTGAGCATGATAATACTATATAAATGTATATACAATGGTATAGAATGGCTGCACAGTATGCATAGTAGAGTTGTATGTTGACTGGTGCTCGATGTAGTAGTTGATTTGATAGGTAGAATGTTGCGCTATGTAAGGTAAAGATCTAACAAAATGTATCAGATACCTACAGATAGGCAAGTTGTAAGAAATACTTAAGGAGGTGGAGGTAGAAGTAGACACATAATTTTTTTTATGTTTGTTTTTTAGGGTTCATCATGTTGCTTTTAGGTTGATTAAGCATTGTTGCGCGTGATAGAATATTTTCAAAGCAAAAGGTAGCTCGGTACGAAACGGGTGCCCTGGTGTTTTTTTCACACGAAATTGAAAAACTAAAACGGACTTTAAATTTTGAGTAGCAGCTAGTTAGTAGCAGCCAAATCTTTTTGCATTACAAAGACAAATATGCAAACTAGCTTTTTAAGTACAAACTATTACAGAATAACATGGTATATACTAAATTAAAATCATTAAAAATTAAAAAAAAAATAGTAGTAATACGACATCTTTTTGCAGTACTGCCTTTGAAAACGAATTAAAACAAAAACATAAACACAAGATTTCCAAAAATATTTTAAAAATTTCAGAACATACCCGTAGTAGAACTCTCCGTTAAAAAAAATTTATATTTATATCGCGATTGTCAAATATTGTATCAACGTACATCTACTCATAAGTTCTTACTTTGATATTGTCGACTTATGAAATATCCTGATTCTGTGCGCATCTTAAATAAAACGTGTCGTCTATTTATCAATTTCACTGGATAATCTTGACAGGTTATGGGCCCAGTGGTCAAAAGTGCGCGATTTTATTTAGTACACCTAAATCTTTTAATTGAGAACCGGAGTGTTGTTTGAAAGGTAAGAACAATGAACTTAACAGGGAGTTCCAATGTTGAAAAACTTGGGGAAGACAATTACGAGTCTTGAAAACTGCAATTAAGAAGCATGTTAATATGCAACGACCTTTGGTACTATGCGAATGGAAGTGTACTTCCTTCTGACATAACAACAGAAACAGATGTCTCCATGTCACCTTTACATGGAGAAACAAAGACGCTAAAGCACAAGCGATGATACTTCTAGGAGTTAAAGAAAATCAAAGAGCTATATACGGAAATCCACAACATCACACGATAGCTCTCGAAAAAGTATACACATCAAAATGACCATCACAAAAGATAATGCTGTACAGCCGGTTTTTTCAATTGAAAAAACAGCAAAACAGCTCCATGCAACAGCATTTACAAGAATTTCAAAATAGTGTGGATCAATTGGAAGAAGCGGGAATCGATATTCCAAAATAACTGCTGTCTATAATGCTACTCAACACTTTACCAGCAGAATACGATTATTTTTGTGTTGCAATAGAGACAAGAGATGATTTACCCAATATAATTACACTAAAAATAAAGTCGTTGTAAGAAGGCGCAAGAATAATACATAGCTTGAATAACTACGATGATCTCATAAAAACAGAATCATTATTGTCTCACGATACGAATCACGGAAGAAAAACAACAAAATCAACTCGACACAGGCATCCACCGTTTTTCACAGAAAGCAAAAGTTCATCATCAGGTGCTTATTTTTCTTGTGGTAGAACAGGGCATATAGCAAGAGAGTGTCGTGTAAATAAAAACGGGAAAACAAACGACAAATATGAAAATGCTATAAGAGTTGGTGTCAATTACATTGATACGAAAATGCCATGACGTCCGTTGTGTTGAGTGTTGATATAAATGATGTGTTATAACAAATCAATATGCACTGAAAGAATCTCACCAGTTATTTATTCAAATCGTTAAATCTCCAGATAAATTTAATTAAAAAAAGACCTAGGTAACATTAAATTAATAATTATTGTTGTTTTACTAGACATTAACCTTTCCATTGCAAGTCAGAAAGCGAATGTTGATGAATCAGTTCCAAGGATTAGTCGAGGTTTGTTATCTATTGAGGAGTCAAAGTTCATTCAAAGTTAAAAAATTGATGAGTCTTATGACGTTGTGAGCGCTATTAATGAAGAAAATGATTTTCATTCTGATGGCAATGTAGCTGATCCAAGTTTCCGTTTGCCATCAAGAAGCTGTTCGCATATGGAGTTAAGTGAAGAGATGGAGCATTCAGGGCAACTTTTGGAGACACCCTAAAAAGGAAATGGCAAGAACCGCAAAGTAAGAAAATTACAGCGAAAAATTATACACTGGTGAAAGATATTTCAATAAATAAGCTCGTAAATAAAAAAGTGGTAAGGAAATTGGAACCGTGTCGAATGAAATGTGGTGAAAAGATTTCATATGAAGTTCAAAATGATATTTTTACACATTATTGGATGCTTGGCAACTAAAATTTACGATCACCATTTGTCGCTGGTCTAATCATTATTCCGGAAAAGAAAACTGACAAAAATAGATACAAAAATTTGTGAACTCGTACCCATTCCAACTCTTTTTTTCTTGAAGTTCATGGCCAAAGGATAAAAGTGTGTCAAAAATGCTTTCGTTTTACATTGTGCGAGACGGAGCAGTTCATTCAAACAGTGATAAAAAGGAAGCTTGAATCTCCTGGCTCAACAATCTCCTTAGATAGGCAGGGCCACAAGACACCTCCTAACAAACTGAATAGTAAAAGAGAAAATGAGATTCGGAACCATATTCAGAGCTTTCCAGCCTACGAAATTCATTACACAAGAAAACAGTCTGTTTAAAAATACCTTCATGCAGACTTATCGATTTCTAAATTGTATCGTTTATATGTAGATAAATTTGGAGGATCTGTTTCAATAGAAACTTATTCAAAAAATTTCAGGACAATGAATATAAAGTATTAAAAAACACAGTTAGACACATGTAACAAATGCGAAACATTGAATATGAAAATTAAGTCCAGCATTGAACTGAACAGATTGAGTACAAAAAAGA
This sequence comes from Baccha elongata, assembly GCA_951217065.1. Classification (NCBI taxonomy): domain Eukaryota; kingdom Metazoa; phylum Arthropoda; class Insecta; order Diptera; family Syrphidae; genus Baccha; species Baccha elongata. Next base: position 1,573,185 of record CATNUY010000161.1, on the reverse strand, counting down.
GCTTGAAGAACATCAAAACGATGCTGATCTAGCCTATGACTTAAAAAAAATGACAAAATGAGAGGACAAATTGATGAATCAATAAAGGTGTTTACCTTTGATTTCCAGCATAGTCTTCCAACTCCTTTTTTAAGAACAAACGTTTCGTTTTATAAAAGGCAGCTTTGGAAAATCAATTTGACTATTCATGATGGTGTAATAAATCAGCCCTTTTTTAAAATGTGGCACGAAGGTGATGCAAGACGTAGTGGCAATGAAATATCTTCTTTTCTCTTTGAACATCTTAAGCAGTTACCGGAAATCTGCAGGGAGATTGTATTTTATAGTGACTCATGCGGAGGACGGAACAAAAATTCGTTTGTTGCAACAATGTTTTTTATTTTATGCAAACGGAAGAGTCTCACATCCAAATAATTGACCATAAGTTTTTAGTCCCAGGTCATACTCATATGGAGTATGAGAACGACCATGCAGCTAAAGAGAAAAAGAAAAGGAAAACATCTATCGATATTCATCACCCTCGTGTCTGGTACCAACTTTTTTGATCAGCAGGTTTAAATAAACCATTTATTGTCACGGAGATGAATTAGGACAAATTTTTGGATTTCTCAAAAGTTTCGGAGGAAACATTTACATGGCGCAAACTCAATGAAAGTGGCCAAACGTTTGTTTGGAAAAATGTTAAGTGGGTGAGATATGAAAAAAAATTTGGTCAAATACTTTTTAAAACTTCCCTTTCGGAGCAAGAACCATTTAAAAAATTGTCGAGGTATATTAAGTGTTCTACCATCTGAAGTTCCTGTTTGCTACAAAAAATAACTTAAAATATGCAGGGAGAAAAAGTCAGATCTGATGATGTGTTGCCACTAATAGACAAAAATTACCATGATTTTTATCAAAATCCAACAACAGAAAATATTCCAAATTATCATCCTGATCTCACCGAAGATTCCGATAGTGACATTTAAAAAAATTGACGATTTTCTGTTACATGATGTACACACATCACTAATGTTTAGAAATAAAAATTATTTTTCAATCTTGATAATAAAAAAAAAGTTTGTTTATTTGCGTCCTTTATTCGACGATTTACAAGTCGTAACTTTTTCCAAATTCAATGCAAAAAATATCTTAAACCCAACATTTAAATTCTTTCATTAAAGTAAAATAACTTTGGTTAATTTTAAATTTAAATCTTTTAAAATTTCGAAATAGGAAAACATCATAGGTGACTTATTATATAAAAAACTGTGAAAATGGACTTAAGAGCGTTTACCTTTCAAACACAGTGGTGTTTTGATAGTGGTGCGAGCGCGCATATGTGCAATGAAAAAATGAAATTCATAAAATGGGACAGCTGGGAACAAAACCAAAAATAAAATCCGCTGGACACGAGAAGATCGAAGCACGTGGAATAGGAATAATATCAATTTCTTTTAATAAAATCGAGGTACATCAAATTAGAAACCCTGATATGTAGAAGTGAAGTTTAAAACGCATTTAAAACCTATAAACTACGAGTCGAACGTTTGACTTTGAGGAAAATTATATTCTTAAGAAGTGACAACGGTGCAAAATATCTATCAATAGAATTTAAAAACTCTTGAGATATAGCGGCATGCAGAGACAACTTTCGGTTCCACACCCCACAGCAAAATGGAGTTGCCGAAAGATTCAACAGAACACATTAAGATATGGCTTAGGAGTGTACCTTTACAAGAAGCTGACTTTTAGGGAACACACAAAAATGACACTTAATAAATTAAATCTTAGTATCAAACTGTTATACCCACTTATAAACCGCAGGTCATTACTTAGTCAACATAACAAATTGATAATTTTTAAAGTCGTCTTTCAAGCTATATTATTATACGGATCGCCTGTTTGGGGGGATTGTGCTAAAACTCACAGGAATAAACTTCAAATAATGCAAAACAAAATTTAAAAAATGATTATTCGAGTCCCATGACATTTTTCAACTCAAGAATTACATAATCAAACAAAAATATTAAAAATAGAGAGTAAAATTGAGATCCTTAATGCAAATTTTTTCAAAAAAAATGAAAACAGTACCAATAGTCTTATAAGAAACTTAAAGTAAACGTATTGTAAATTTATGAAATAAAATAGCAAATATTTATCCATATATTCGCATTTCTTATGTGATATTTTTAATGTTATTAATGTTAATTTATTTACGTATCTTCATACACGATTTATATAAATATTTATTTATTCACCTACCTATCTATTAACATGTCACCGAAGATTCCGATAGTGGCATTTAAAAAAATTGACGATTTTCTGTTACATGATGTACACACATCACTAATGTTTAGAAATAAAAATTATTTTTCAATCTTGATATATAACAAAAAAGTTTGTTTATTTGCGTCCTTTATTCGACGATTTACAAGTCGTAACTTATTCCAAATTCAATGCAAAAAATATCTTAAACCCAACATTTAAATTCTTTCATTAAAGTAAAATAACTTTGGTTAATTTTAAATTTAAATCTTTTAAAATTTCGAAATAGGAAAACATCATAGGTGACTTATTATATAAAAACTGTGAAAATGGACTTAAGAGCGTTTACCTTTCAAACACAGTGGTGTTTTGATAGTGGTGCGAGCGCGCATATGTGCAATGAAAAAATGAAATTCATAAAATGGGACAGCTGGGAACAAAACCAAAAATAAAATCCGCTGGACACGAGAAGATCGAAGCACGTGGAATAGGAATAATATCAATTTCTTTTAATAAAATCGAGGTACATCAAATTAGAAACCCTGATATGTAGAAGTGAAGTTTAAAACGCATTTAAAACCTATAAATTACGAGTCGAACGTTTGACTTTGAGGAAAATTATATTCTTAAGAAGTGACAACGGTGCAAAATATCTATCAATAGAATTTAAAAACTCTTGAGATATAGCGGCATGCAGAGACAACTTTCGGTTCCACACCCCACAGCAAAATGGAGTTGCCGAAAGATTCAACAGAACACATTTAGATATGGCTTAGGAGTGTACCTATACAAGAAGCTGACTTTTAGGGAACACACAAAAATGACACTTAATAAATTAAATCTTAGTATCAAACTGTTATACCCACTTATAAACCGCAGGTCATTACTTAGTCAACATAACAAATTGATAATTTTTAAAGTCGTCTTTCAAGCTATATTATTATACGGATCGCCTGTTTGGGGGGATTGTGCTAAAACTCACAGGAATAAACTTCAAATAATGCAAAACAAAATTTAAAAAATGATTATTCGAGTCCCATGACATTTTTCAACTCAAGAATTACATAAACAAACAAAAATATTAAAAATAGAGAGTAAAATTGAGATCCTTAATGCAAATTTTTTCAAAAAATGTGAAAACAGTACCAATAGTCTTATAAGAAACTTAAAGTAAACGTATTGCAAATATTTATCCATATATTCGTTTTTCTTATGTGATATTTTTAATGTTATTAATGTTAATTTATTTACGTATCTTCATACACGATTTATATAAATATTTATTTATTCACCTACCTATCTATTTACATGTTTGAATTTTGTGTCACTAAATTTATGTATTAATAGATTGACATCTGTCATTATTGTGAGAAGGTTGAAGTTTTTTGTGCTCTTGATATTTTGTTGAAATTTAAGAAAATAAAGCCTAATTAATTGTATTTTAAAGTCTTAACGTCTCTTTTGAGTTCAATTACATACGAAACTATGAATTTTGATCAGCACAAGAACACAAGGTACGATTTTAGTAATTTTTAATTGTTGGGGGATATTTCACCAATCACCGCTAAGCAAACCGCATATGCAACCAAAACGAAATTTGCAAGAAATTTCGCCGGAACATTCACAAATTAACAAGAAACCTTTAGCTGATTACTCTAAAGAAATGGCAGTGGGAAATATGTCAATTGACCAACTTAAGGTTCTTTTGGATGAATGCTTAACTCCAAAATTAAAAGATATCGCAACAAAAAAAGAAGTCTTAGCTGTTTCAAGTGACATCCAGTTATTACGGTCTCAAAACGTCTACCTGCTAAACCAAATATTTAACATGGAAAACTATTGCCAAACTTTAGAGCGTCAGCTTGAAACACTTTCGCGGAAAGAGAATGAAAATTCTGTTGTTGTGCATTTTCCGGCAGAAGGGTAGACCAATAAAGTTGACTTTGCGAAACAAACTTGTAAAGGTCTTCTCCAGCTTCAAGAGAATGACGAATTGCCCAAAAAACAAACACTAGAATTCACAAATCGCAACACAAACAAAACCACTGTTATTATTAATTTCCATCCCGGTGACACTGCCAGCAAAGTAATCGAAGCTACACCGAAATTAAAAAACACTGGAATTGTAATACATCGCGAGCAATCAATTATAGCACGGCAAAAAAGAAGTGCACTCTACCAAATCAAAACTAAGCGGTTAGATATTGCACCGACAACAAAGATAGTTATAAGAGGAGTTAAACTAAACATTAACAACCTTTCATTTTCTAATAACTTCTCGCGAAGTTTGGTTGTAAACAACGCAGATGAATTTACGTTTATAAAAAACACGTTTGGAGAAGGTGGATTGCAGTTCTTTGATATTGACAACGTCAACAACGTCAACAGCAACAGCAACAACAATCGTCAGAACTATCCGATGACAGCGCCAGCAGTTTCACAAGGAGAATGCAGCAGACAACTTAACCAACGTCAAAATCAAAGTTAGGGTAGTGTTGCCGTCTGTCATTTAAATTTAAAAATTTTATGTTATAATGTGTCTGGGCTAAAAAACCAATTAATTATTCCAGACTTTTTTAAATTCATTCTAACTTTTGATATTATGATTTTAATTGAAAAATTTCTTGAAGAAGGTAGTGAAACACAATTTATAAAATATTTTAAAGAATTTTCTGTTAAATTTATTCCAGCTAATAGAAGTAACGTTTTTGGTAGAGCTAGCGGTGGCATTTCAATCGCAATTAAATGTAATTTGAATAATTTTGTGAAAGTTAAGTCGATAAGTAGGAAAACTGTTATAGAGTTAAACCATAGGCATGACCACTATTACATTATTCCAACTTATCTAAATTGTAACAATTGGGTTAGTGATTTTGATGATTTAAATTTTTTTTTCAATGAAAATGAACTGCAGAATATTTTAGTAGTCGGTGATCTAAATGGAAGAATCGGTAGTTTTCAAAATCCAGCTTCTCTGGTGCAAAACGTCTCGCATTTGTTTGAAGGTGTAAGAAACTCTATTATTAAAGTAGTCAATAGTAGCGGGAGACAACTTATAGATTTTATTGAAGATTTTGGTTTGATGGTACTAAATGGTATTACGAGAAGTGACAAGAGAGGTGAACTTACTTTCGTTTCGGGTCAAGGTACTTCAGTTATTGATTATTGTTTGGCGAGAGGTAATTAGATTAGTTTAATTAATGATTTTGAAGTTCCACTCGCAAGTTACTCTGGCCATTTGCCAACAGTAACATCTCTGAGGTTTGAAGGTGTGTCATTGTTACCGAACAACGCAATAAAAAGCATAAAGTGGGTAGAAAAACGTGCTGAAGTGTTTAGGCGGCGACTTGATGCTCAATTAATTTGCCTTCCTGTTGAGGAGCATAGTGATTGTGATCAAGCCGTGGAAATTATCTCACAGTGTATTAGACAGGCTTTGTTTGTGGAAAAACCTCAATCTGTTGGTATGTTTGTTGCTGAATGGTTTGACTGGGAATGTAAGAAACTTCGGAAAAAATCCTTCTCCTATTTGAACCTTTTCAGAAAAACCAGTTAAATGTTTTTTAAAAGGCTCTACTTAGAATCAAATAAGTTATACAAAAGTATCTGTATTCAAAAACAAAAAAAGTATATCTGTGATGTGGCTGTACTCTTTCCCTCTGTAAGGACTCAAAAACGTTTTGGCCGAAGGTGAGACTGCTAGGTGGCTGTACAATTGTATCAGCTTCGGCTATTGAAGTGGGAAAACTTGCAGACTACTTCAAAGAGCTCCTAAATCTGGTAGAAACTTATTTGCCGTTCCAGTATGCTCTACCTTTAGTTGTAGTCCCTGAACTTGATGGGCCAATTACTATGAGAGAGTTGCAGGAAACCCTCAAATCAATGAAAAATAATAAAGCAGCAGGGAATGATGGCATACCTGCTGAATTTTATAAGAATTCAACACTGAATTTCATGCAGCAAATAACATCTCTCTTTAACAGATTTCTAGAAGCAGAAGCAATACCAAAAGCATTTCAGAAAGCGTGGATTTGCGCTATTTTTAAAAAAGGCGATTCGCAGCTTCCAAGTAATTACAGGGGTATATCGATACTACCCTGTCTTAGAAATATATTCACCCATCTTTTATACCATAGGTTGACGAGATGGGTTGAAGAGAAGAAACTCCTTAGTATTTTTCAAGCTGGATTTCGCGCGGGACTATCCACGGTGGATCATATTTTTGCTCTAACAAATATAGCCGAAATGTTTTTAGGAAAGAAAAAAAAATTATATGCTTTTTTAGGGCAGCTTTTGATACAATAAATAGGGCTTCTTTGATTTATAAGCTATTAACTTTAGGTTTATCGACAAAGTTTCTCAATTTATATAAGCTACTTATTACCGATACCTCTGCTGCTGTATGGAATGGAGTTTCAATGTCCGATTTTTTTAATATATGTGCTGGTGTTCCGCAAGGGTGTGGACCTAGTCCAATTATGTTTGCATTATTTATTGATGATGTATCCAAGGATTTCCCGGGAGGAGTTAAGTGTGGTGATATTCTAATAAAGATGCTTCTATACGCGGACGATATTGTCATACTGGCAGATAACCCAAATTCCTTGCAGCGTCAAATAAATAAGCTTAAACGATTTTGTGATTTATGGGACCTTTCAATCAATGTCACAAAGTCAAAAATAATGATTTTTGAAAGCTCTCGCCGAAAAAGACTTCTTCACGAAAAATGGTTTTTAGATCGTGAACCTTTAGAAATTGTCAGCGAATACAAATACTTAGGATTTTTAATAACATACAACCTTGATCTCCGCCCACATATTAAAGAAAAATGTGTTGCAGCAAAAACAGCAATAAACCTCATGTGGAGTAAATTTTATTATAATAAATATGTTGATGCTTCCGCCAAGTGCAATATATTTGATGCAACCATAAGAACATGTCTCTGCTATGCAAACCAAGTTTTTGGGTATCAAAACATTGAAGGTTTTGAAGTAATCCAGCGTTTTTTCTCTAAGCGCATTTTTAAACTAGCTAGTACTTCTCCAACTTATGATATCCACGTTGAATCCGGTATACCACAAATATTCTTAAAGAACTTAAAATCAAATGCTGATTACATAGTTAAAGTAATGAATAGGAACGATTCGAACCTTCAAAAACATATTATGGAATACGCCCTCCGTTGTCAGCTATCGCCTTTTAAAGAGTGGAACGAGTTGGCTAATCAATACGATATGAATCTCAATCTCAGTAACGCCACTCATAACGATTGGCAGGATGAGTTCTATAGATGTATAGCTAAAGTAGATGACTCTCTTTTTCTACAATGTTTGAACAAAGCCCAAACATCTACAACTCGACTTATTTACAAAGACTTAAACCACGTACTCTATACAAACAATTATTTTAATGAAGAACTTTCCTTTATCCAAATCAGTACTGTTTTTAAAGCTAGAACAGAGATGATTAACTTAAATTATAAACCACACAGAAGTGACCTTCTCCCGATATGTAGTTTGTGCAACCAAAATGAAATAGAAAATATTTATCACTTTCTAGTTGTATGCCCAATATTACAAAAATCCGCAGACTTTATTTTTTAAAGAGCTTTCTTACACTAGAGGATACAAAGCAGATTTTGAATGGTAATTTAGGTTGGAAAACTCTTTGTCACTATATTAATCATGCCTTAGGTTACCGTAACAGTTTTATAGATTTTGTATAAAGAAATGAATGTTATAATTAAAGATAAGGTTTATTTTATTTAATTGTATATTAGGTTAAAAATAATATCATGTTTTTTTAAACTTTTTTTTTCTTTTTTTACTTTAACTTTGTCCATTTTTGGAAAAAAACTGGAAATAAGTCAATTTAGGCAGACGGCAATATATGCCATGCAATTATTCTTAGATTTATACTATTGTAAAAATATCGAGAGGTTAAATAAAGAATTTATAATAATAATAATAATAATATTTATGTATATTTATTTATTAGATTTAAGTACTATATGTGATATTATTTATTCATTTAATTAGCTATCTATTAATTTAATTTTTTGTTTGTTTTATTTGTTAATCTATTTATTATTTAATTGTGTATTTATTTATTAATTCTTTTATATTATTGCTATTTATTCGTTAAATTATTTATTTATTTATTTATTTGCTTAAATTTATTTATTAATACTTATTTATTTATTTTGCCTGTGATACATATATACACATAATATCTATAAAAATAACTCAAATGAAGGTTTTTATTAAACCGTTTTTCCTTCAATATAAAATATTAAACGTAACATGCTCCTCCCTAATCCTTGATTGATTTTCAGTAGTAAGATAAAATTGTTATCATATCTCTGTGCTGTGCAATGACTTAAGAAAAAAAAATTGTTAACTATGTAAATTTTTCTTTGAAACAATAAATATTATATATCTATCTAAGATAGCGGCTGCTGAACAAAAACTAATTTCCCGCAAACATAGTTTAATACTCAGAATTAACCCTTCTATACAACTGTATTCAAACTTGGAGAATTATCAAACTTTTGTCAGATGGTTCTTTTCATGGCCAGCTAACGTATTTTCCCGCGGAATCTAGCCAGCTGACGAGTGGTTTCTAATAGTTTACGGTTGTATGAACCTATAGACAATCGTCACCATAAGTAACTGTTTGAGGAAAAAAATATTGAAGTTTTTTTCTCAATTGTTTGTATGTAAAGGGGGTCGCTGAATCCGATTTTCAACTTTTCTACTTCGCACGGATATGGCGAAAAACCGAAAATTTCAACCTTTTTTTAGTTTTTCGCCAAAAAATCATAAAATTTTGCACTTTTTGATGCTACTACCTTCTAAAAAGATAAAGAAAGTTAACTTTCCAAAGCGCTAAAATAAGGCCTTAAATTTCGGCATATGCGCAAAAAAACAGTTTTTGTATTATTTATTCGCTGTTACTCGAAAAATATGGTCGTCGTAACAAAAAACTTGGATTCTTCTAAAACTTTGTTAAATTCTCTATAAAGACACCCTTACCACTTATATTGGTTGAACCGTGTATCCGATATCTCCTCTTTTTATAATTTGAGGTGATATAGTCAAGGCACAAGTTAAAGCTTAGGAAATTTCCTACATTTTAAATCTAAATAATTTTTTTTACGATTTCGACGTACCAACGCCGCGAAATCTACTCCTTCACATATACTCCGGGAGTCAGCGACAGGTCTACAAAAAATATATCATTTTCTTTTGAAAGAGATACTATATTTGAAACAGTGTTTAATACTTTTTGTTGAAAATCAAAAAGTTAGCAATGCGGAATCTAATGTGATCAAGTCTATTTTTCTACTCGATTTTTTCTTAGAACTTCTAAGATACTAAAACTAAAAACGCACACAAACGTACAGACATTTAAAAACACAAAAACAATCTTAAATTCAAGATAGCGGCTGCTGCACAAGACCTAATTTCCCGCATACTCAGTTTAATACTCAGAATTAACCCCTCTATACAGCTGTATTCAAACTTGGAGACCTATCAAACTTTTGTCAGATGTTCCATATTTCATTACTTTTTGACTATTTTATTAAGTTCTTTTCATGGCCAGCTAACGTATTTTCCCGCGGAATCTAGCCAGCTGACGAGTGGTTTCTAGTATTTTGCGGTTGTATGAACGTATACACAAAGTTTCAGCTTTGGAGAAATCACTTTATTTTTACTTTATTTTCAATGTTTAAGACGTCACCCACGTCAAATCCCCCACGTATGCAGCTGACGACCGTTTTTTATCAGCAAGGTCACAGCTTTGAAATATATAAATTTCAGCTTTGGAGAAATCATATCATTATTTGTGATGCTGCCTCCCGGACCAATAATACTTGCAAGAAAACTCATGCGGTTTTTTTTTGTGCCAGCGTGAGGTTATTTCGTCGTTAGTAATTTGAAAGTTTTAACTCGTTATAGCTATGGTTGATTTAAAAATTAAGTAGTTAAAAAACTAAATTTCGATTTGTGTATTTATAGGCTATCCATTCAAGGGAAACAAATCGTGTTAGAAACAGAAACATAAAAACTGTAAATTCTATGTAGGGCGGTAGAAGCATTATAAGTCAATATTCCGTCAAAGTTAGATAGTACGCCGTTAACAAAGAAAACGAAGGCAAAAGCGCATAAACCTTCTTTGGACCGCCTCAAGTCTATTACTATGAACTAAGTAGTACGGTGCCCACATAATGCACCCATACTCAAGCACTGGTCTCACAAAAGAAACAAATAAAAGTTTGAGAATATAAGGATCTTGAAATTCACGAGAGAATCTTTTTATAAAACCCAACATTTTGTTGGCTTTTCTAATAATTGAGTTGTAATGGAGAGAAAATGTCAGTTTCGGAGTCAAGAATAATTCCTAGATCGGAGAAATCTGACAACTTACAAAGAGTGGACGAATCTAACATGTAACTAAAGTTAAACCAAGTTTTTTTGCATGTAAAGCACATAGTTTTACATTTGTCAATATTCAGCATCAGATGGTTTGTATTGCACCAATCCCTAAACCTATTAAGATCTTGTTGAAGCAGTAAACAATCATCTGTTGAAGATATCTTTTTAATAATTTTTATATCATCCGCATAGATGAGAACAGAAGAATCATGGAAAACAGAAGTCAGGTCGTTAATAAATAGAATGAATAATAAAAGACCTAAATGGCTACCTTGAGGAATACCAGAGTTAACATAAAATTGGTCAGACAACACATTACGAAAATTTATACAATAACTTCTATTATTCAGATAAGAAGATATCCACATAATTAAACTTTTATTAAATCCTAAATTATCCAATTTATTAATTAATATTTTGTGAGAGAGCTTATCAAAAGCTTTACTGAAATCAGTAAATACACAATCAACTTGTTTACGATCTTCAAATGCATCCAGACAGAAAGATGTAAAATGGAATAAGTTTGTAAAAGTTGACTTTTTTTTAACAAAACCATGCTGATTGTCAATTATAATAGAGCTGCAGTTGAAAGACAGAACGTCACAAATAATGGACTCAAATAGTTTTGGAATAACACTAAGTTTAGCTATAGGGCGATAGTTTGTTATGTAATTTTTTGATCCTTTTTTGTGAACCGGTGTTATAAAAGCACTTTTTCAGAGCTTAGGGAAAATTGAAAGACTTAAGGATTTATTAAAAAGAACAAAAAGAGGATAAGACAAATGAGATACGCACTTTTTTAACACACATGACGGAATACCATCTGGACCAGGACTAAAACAGTCGTCAAGTTTAAGAATATTTTCAATTAAAGAGTTTTCACAAACAGAAAAGTTTATTGAGCTAAGGTGTGAAAAAGTTGGTGAGGAAGAAGGAATTATTGATGTTTCATTATTATCGGAATCCAAGAAAAAAGTTTGCGAACATGTTTGCAATTTCTAAAGAATTTTGTCTCGAAATATTATTAAAAAACAATGAGTTTTGAGGGATATCCGTCAATTTTTCTTTTAGAATTTACAAACTTCCAGAAATTTACTGGTTTACTTTTTAGTTTATTATCAATTTTAGAAATATAATTTGCATATAAATCGTTGGAGTAGCAACTAAACATATACTTTAGCTCCAAGTATGCTCCATAGTCATCATCAGCTTTGGATTTACTATATCTTAACCACGCTTTGTTTCTTTTATTTTTTAATTTTTTTAGCTGAGGATCAAACCATGGGAGAGTATAAGAATTTCTACAAGATTTTCGCAATGGGACAGCTTTATAAAAACATTCTAAAAAAAACATAACATCAATATTACAGTTAAGAAAAAGTTGGTTCCAATGGACATTACATAAAAGATTCAAAAGAAATTCATAATCACATTTTTTAAAATTAAATTCAAGTTTACCATTAGAATCGTCAAGTAGATTACATAAATTAAAGTTCAGAGAAATATCTAAAGCTGGATGGTGACAGTCCTCATCTATTAAAACAACATCAGAAGGCGTTAGAGCTGCGTCAGCTTTTATTGTGTCAGAGAAAAAGACAAGGTCCAGTATTTTGTTAGAACGATTTCTGACTCCATTGAATTGACTTAGTCCACAAGAGGCCATACCATCAATTATTGAAAGCTCATTAGCACTCGATGGGTTAACAGAAAAAAAGTAATTATAATCAGAAGATTTTATCCAGCTCAAGTTCGGAAGGTTGAAGTGGCCCAAAATTAAAAATTCGTCATTCGATTCCAATTTATCATGTATACTTTCAATGCATTGAATACAGTTTTCATAAACATTATTAATTGAGCTCGGGGGTATGTAGGTACACATAATGTTTAAGTGACCAGTCTCCATTTTGATTTTAACACATATAATTTTGACGTCAGAAGACAAAAACGCTTCGACTAAAGTGCAGTTGAATTAATTTTTTATAGCTAATAGAATTCCTCAACCAACTGTGTCCAAGTTATTAGAGTAGTGACGGTCACGTCTAAAGACTTGGTAGGTTTTGTCTAAAAGCTTAGAGTCCAAAAATGATCCATTTAACCAAGTTTCTGTCAAAATAATGACATCATGATGAAGGTTATTAATATTTTTAAAAATCGTATTCGTCTTTGTCCGAAGTCCATTTACATTTTGGTAGTAAATTAATACCTGTTGAAGCTGCTTTGGCGTCGATTCTGCATTGTGAAGAGGATTCTTTTGAGAAGATAGTCTTGAGTTCGGTTTGATCTTGAATTCATGTACAATAATTCCTTTAGGCCAACATGCTGAAGAGTTCAATAAATGAAATAGGGAGTTTGGTATTCGTATTTTAAAAGAAGAGTATTTTGAGTAGTTACGATGAATCATTTTCTCAACATTCACCATCATACATGCTCCCAATCTTTCTGATATATACCTTTTTATATTTAGCGCATTTGTTGAAGGGTCAAGTTTAGAAATATATAAGGTTTTTGACCTTTTAAAATTTTCAATCCAGATGAAATGGGGGATACAAAAGATTTTCAGGAATTGGTTTTGATTGTGAAATATTTGATGATGAAGTAGATATAATACTTGGCAATACGGATGTAGCAGTATATGCAACCGATGACGTCGATGTAGTAAATGAATGAGAAGGTAATGATGATTCTCTGAAAGTGGTGAGTGGAGAATTAGTGCAAGCAGTTGTATCTGTAGGAGGTGACGCACTTACAGGAGCTGATGACGAAGTCGGTTGATGAAAATTTTTAGAAGTTGGTGTTATAGTTGAAAAAAGTATTGCAGATTAAGCAGAAATATTAGTAGCGGGCTTTTTCGTTGACGGATTTTGAGGAAATCCTCAACATCAAGATCATCACTTTTACGTTTAGATTTTGTTGGAAAATTTTCCAGAGATAACAATTCTGTATTATTTGTATCAACATTTGTTTGCGTAAGATTTACTGGCTGGTGTACAACATTATCTATTTTTTCAGATAGAATAAGTAATTGATTGTGTAAATTTCCAATAAGTTTTTTGTTTTCAATAACATCACGAGCGATATTAGAATTTTCAAATACGTCACAAAAATAATAAAATGATTTTCGTAAAAAGAAAAGCTTAATAGTGCTAAACGGTGCATCAATGCATTGTAAGTGAAACATTTTCCGACATTTTCCGTGACACATTATTGAGTCAATCATGTAGTCGGCAATGTTATTACAAATTGTGCAATTAATCATAATTAATATTTTTGTTATAGACCTTTTTTTTTTGTTTATTTTTTTCTTTTGCTTTTATATTTCTTGTCTACTTGGCAACACTCAATTCAGAATTAAAATATTATTTTATAGCAAATTATAGCAAGTGGTTTTGGTCTTTGCTTAGTATAATTCTTAGTCGTTCGAATTCGACGTAAAATTGTAGGTTTCTCCAATCCCGTAAAAGTAACAAGACACACAAAAGGATTGGTTGAGAGTTTTAAGTCACTAGGCCGTAGTTCTTCGGAGCTGTCAGATCCACTAAATTTTTATAAGCACACAATTTTTTTGTTTTAAATTACTTAGTTCTTATATCTACCACAGCTAAACCGGATTCCAACTTTCAAATTTCTTAGGGAGAAATAAACTCACGCGCGCTGGCATGCATAAGCAACCACATGGTCGTTTGGAAATGAGAAATTTCGCAGGTAAAAGTAAAGGAGTAGACATATAAATTAATGATTGTACAACAAAATTATTGAGACTTAAAACCTAGTAAATTTCCTAAGCTTTAACTTGTACCTTGACTATTTTCACCTCAAATTAATAGGAGAGGACATATGGCCAAAAAATTGTTTTTGGACATTGAGCATTTTTTTAAGATGGTGGTTCTAGCGGAAAAAAGTGAAAATTCGGATTGAGCAACCCAAAATTTTTAAAAATTACTTTAATTTAAAACTCCAAAACTTTCCAGGTAAAACTACCAAATGACTGGACTATATGGGACTGGACAGTGCGATCTCCAATAAAATTGGTAAAGGTGTCCAGTTTATAAAGAATTCAACAAAGTCTAATAAGAATATAATTTTTTTGTTATGACAATCATAGCTTTCGAGTAAAAAGCGAATAAATAACACAAAAACAGTTTTTTCGCATATGCGGAAATTTTAATGGTTTTTCTGCGCCCTCTAGCGGCCAAATGGTTCAACCATAAAAAGAACTTGACAAATGTTTGTTCGGAATTTAATGTCCTTTAACTTTTTAGAAGTACAAAATTTTATGATTTTTTGCCAAAAAACTAAAAAAAGGTCGTAATTTTCGGTGTTGAGGCCATATCCATGTTGAAATCAGTCGTTCAGCAACCGTGGAAGAGTGCACTTCGTTGGCGACTTTCACTGTGTTCATTTTAAATAGAGACGCGAGTGATTAAAGTAGATAGTTTAACCTACCATTTTCAAGTGGAAAGTTAGCCTAGGTGGTAGAGTGGCAGACGGAGTCGATTGGAGTCGATCTTCAGCTGTGAAAGAGTGTGGACGTGTTGACGACTTTCACAGTGTATACAATAATTTCGGTGTGTTCGAATTGAATTAAATTAATTTTTACTTAAAGTGCACTCATTGCACAATTTACTGGCAATTTGCCAAAGAAATATAAAAGGCAAGTTAGCCTAGTGGGTAGCGTGGCCGACGACAGACTGGAAGGGCGTGGGTTCGAGCCCCACCCTGGGCAGGGCTTTTTTTTAAATAAGTTCTGGGAGAAAGTCCATAAAAACAGAGAAGAACAACAACAACAGATGGTAAAGCCAACGGGGACATCGAAAGATGATCCCCCAACAACAAGACAAGATACCGGAGCATCAGGTGATGCAGCAGCAGCAGTTAAGGTAGCGGTGCCTTCCAAAGAAACCCAGCCAACAACGACAGCGTCATCGGCACGTGCCGAAGCCAATACAAGCAGCATAGCGACTGCAACAACAAGCTTTGAAAAAGGCATGATATCAACACCAGGCGGTGCCATAGCCAATTCAAAGGGGGATAAGAAGAGGAGGCGTATCATTAGATACAAGCCACACCTCATAAATCGTGCCGATAGGAGCACCAGAGCTAAGTTGGCTAAGGCCTCCGCTCAAGCCAAAATGCAGAGGCATTTAGAAAGCTCCTCCTATGAGGATGACGACACACAAAACAACGAACATGACCATGAGGGCGATGACGAGGCAGAGGCTGAAGACGAAATCGCCAAAGAAACAAACAACGATGCGACCGTCAAGAAGACATGTGAGCATAACGTCACTGAAGTAGATGCCGAAGACATTGCATACATGTCCGTAGAAGGGGAGGGGCACTACGTGAGTGGCGAGTTGGTGGACCTTTCACCTCCAGAAGAGTCAAAAGATGAGCAGGGAAAAATCGAATCACTGACAGAGCAAATCTCTTCCCTCATGGAAATGGTTAAAGCGCTCAAAGCTAAGCAAGAAGCGCGTAGGGAAAAAGAGCGCACAGTTGCTCTTGAAAGCCAACGACAAAAAACGATCCAAGAGCAACAAAAAGCAGCACAAATGCAGCAGCCTCACAAGCAACAACAACCTCTCCCGGATCAACAGCACAAAAAGAAGCAGCCGACACAGGAACTGCAGCCCCAACATCGTCCTCAGCAGACGCAAAAACTAAAGCTCCAGCAACAGCAGCAGCAACCGCAAGTACAGCAACAAAAACAAATACAACAACCACTTCAACAACGACAACAACAAAAGACACAGAAGCAACAACAGCAGCAAAAACTACAACAACAGCGACAACCGGAGCAGTCACAACAGCAGCAGACACAACAGCAGCAGTCACAACAGAAGCAGCAACAGCAACAGCCACAAGCAAAGAAAGGTAAGGTGCCACCAATTAATACCTTCAAAATAGAATTGAAAGACACTATAGAATTATGTAAGTCGGCCATAGGCAACAATTTTATTATTAAAAGGTTGAACGCAGACCGACACGCTATTCATTGCTCTTCGGTCGAGCATTATAAAAAAATTAAAGATCTACTGTCTCAAACGAAGACAGAATACTACAGTTTCACCCCGAAGGAAGACAAGCTACAAACAGTCCTCCTGAAGGGTATCGAATCCTCTACGGATCCGCAGGAACTCTTAGCTGAGCTCCGTCAAGTGGCGAGCGATGATCTCGATTTTATCGGGGTCAGACCGTTTTCCACAGTTAAGGCCAGACGGGAGAAACGGAATCTACCATTCTTCCTCGTTCAGCTCTCGCCCCAAAGCAAGTTAAGTGGTTTAAGGAGCATAACCGTCCTAAACTACCAAATTGTAAGATGGGAAAAATTAAATAGGCAGAGAGACATGCTTCAATGCATGAACTGCCAAGGGTACGGCCACGTGGCAGCTAACTGTGGTATGGACCCAGTTTGCGTCAAGTGTGGAGACTCCCACAAGATAGGGGAATGTAAGCTTGGGAAAGATAGGGTCGAAGACAGGACCCAGTTAAAGTGTGCACTTTGCCGAGGCTCCGGGCACCCCGCAAACTATCGGGGATGTCCGAAGTTTCAGGAAATGAGAAAAAACAAAGACCAAAAGAAGACAGTAGAGGTGAGACGACCTGAAGTACGCCAGACAGCAACTTCCGTCAATCCCGCAATTTCTTACGCCCAAATGGCGTCTGGAAAGGGAAAAACGGTACAGCCTCAACCACAGGTAGCCAAACAGGTCCAAGTGCCTACGGCTCCTGTGCCAGAGGCAGATCTGATGCAGGTGTTGCTGACCATTCATGGTCAGTTAACCGATGTGCAAAAACAGATAAGGGAGCAGGCGGCTAGGGTGGATTACCTCTACTCTATTCTGCCGGCAACGCGAAATGGTTAAAGGCGCGCTGCCTGAGCGACCCTTTAAGATCCTAGCTGTGAATGTAAATTCGCTGATTAGGACCGAACGTAGAGCAAACCTCTTTCATTTGCTTCAAGACCAAAGTCCTGACGTGTTTATGGCTAGCGAAACTAAGCTAAACCAGAAACACAAACTGACTAATAAAAATTACAATATCGTAAGAAGAGATCGGCCCAACTCCTCTCAAGGGGGTGGGGTCGCAATCTTCATACGAAAGGGCATCAAACATAAGGTTATATATAATAGTGAAGTGCGAAGATTTGGGCTGCTAGAAGCTTGCATCGTTTGCATTCCTCTCCAGCAAGGGAAAAGAATGTACGCAATCGCGGTGTACGCACCTGACGCACCTCAGCCGGCTAGTTTTATCACAGAGCTCGAAAAACTTTTTGAATCCTTAAGACTGAACTTGGATGAGAATTATTATCTCATGGCAGGGGACTTGAACGCCAAACATGTAGATTGGGGAAACCAAGTACAAAATCCGAGAGGGAACCATCTTTTTAATTGGATGGGTCGATACAGTGTTGAGTGTAGGATCGACCTTCTGGCTACAGATAGACCGTCTTTTCCGAGAAGTGGTAGTTTTCTGGATCTACTCCTGCTTGACTCAAGACTGATAATAACTGACACTGTAGGTCAACATACAAAAAACTGTTTACGAACGATTGAATACGACAGTGACCACTGCGGACTTGCCGCCGTAATACAGCTCCCGAGCGAACTTTTGGAGTTGGATGAGTATGTGCCTGCGCACTCTTACAATTTCAGTAAGACGCGTTGGCCACGCTTTTCCAACTCCTTGGCAAGAGAAATACGTTCCGATGACATTTCTCCACCAAATGACAGAAACCTGACGAACGTCGAGATCGACGGGTTCCTGACTCAAATGGATACGACTATAAAACGAACAATGGACAGAACAATCCCAAAATATAAGGAACACGACCCTACTGGTATATACAAGAACGCGACAATTGACGCACTACACCGACAAAAAAGTGGACTTCTGACTAGGTTGAAACGTCTGTACAGACGTTTCACGGACACACGTGATCAGGAGATTAGGACATTGAAGTCGTCGATCAAAAACATTAATGTTCTGATTAAACAAAATTATAGATTGTCTATTAACTTATATTGGGATAACAGAATTCGGGCCGTTAATTCCAGCGACCCTAGTATGTTTCCCCAAATAAATAAGATATTTAGAAGAAATGATCAAAACGAACTTCCATGTATTAAACTTCAGAGGACAATAGATAACGAAGACGTACTTACGATTGCGGGAATAGATCCGGAGGGTGCCGTTTTCGATGAAAATTTTTTTATGATAGAAGATCCTCAAGAAAAGGTAGAAGCTGTGGGGGCTGCTTTCCAGCAAGTGTATAAGGTAAATGCTAGCATTCGTCCGAATCATGACCTGGAGAACAGAGCCTTACTACACAACTTCTACCTTGGAAATAACATAACGCAATGGCGATCTTTGAATACTGGTTTCACCGGGTTCAATGACGAAAATTTGGCAAACGCCACCATCGCCGAGCGAAATGGACCTAGTTCATTGTTAATTTCGAAAGTAGAACTTCAGTTGATTTTTCAAACTTTAAAGAAAAAGAAATCTGCGGGGGTCGATGGTATACCCAACATTGTGTTACGACATCTCCCTGAGGAAGCCATAGACATTTATACCACACTGTTTAACAACGCATTGAATAATGCATATTATCCAGTGAGTTGGAAGACAGCTGTGGTCCATCCTCTCCCCAAAAAGGGAAAGGACAGCTCCAATCCGGCAAATCTTCGGTCGATAAGTCTTCTTCCAAGTATCAGTAAAGTATTCGAAAAGATTCTCAATAGAGCTCTGTTCAAGTGGGCTGAGGACAAAAATATTATTCCAGATAATCAGTTTGGCTTTAAGGCGGGGCATGACACTATTCATGCCGCGTCTAAGTTAGTTTCTGATGTTCAATGGAACAAAACGAAAAATCAATGCACGGGTGCCGTTCTGGTTGATTTAGAGAAGGCTTTCGACACCGTATGGTTAGAGGGTCTTTATCTGAAGTTAACTAGACTTGGCATAAGTAAACCACTGTTATATATGCTTCATGACATGCTCAATGGTAGAAAGTTTGTTGTCAAAAGTGGCAATGTAACTTCTACCACAACTTTTGATATTAAAAATGGTCTACAGCAAGGAGCTGTGAACTCACCGATTCTGTTTAGTATTTACACCAGCGATCTGATAGGTAGTCTAACTCATTCAATTGCGTATGCCGATGATCTTGTAGCGTACAGAACGGGTCCGAAAGTTGAAGTCATCACAATTCTCTTGCAGCGTGACTTCGACAAGATTCAGCGATATTGTGATGACTGGAAGTTAAAAATTAATTTTCAGAAATCAGAAACTATCCTGTTTAGAACCCCGTTGTCTAGGGCTTCTAGGGATACAAGAAAGAACTGGAGAAATCTAGTGATCGTTGGACCAAGTGGACATCCACTGGCGAGTAAAGATGTGGTAAAGTACCTTGGCATCTGGCTAGATCAGTATCTATATTTCAATCGACATGTAGATGCTGCTCTGGCCAGAGCCAGGGGAGCCTTTGGGTTGACAAGACGGTTGTTTTATAGCAGCCGCCTTGACAGCAGAGTAAAGGTGATTTGCTACATGGCCCTTATCCGGTCAATGATTGCCTATGGGTGCCCTGTGTGGTTCAACGTTGCCCCATCTCAAATGGAAAAGATTCGGGTGTTTGAGAGGCAGTGTCTTAGACGTTGCCTTGGATTACACAGAACACCAGAGTCGGAGTACACACATTACTATGCCAGCGAGGTTCTATACAACAGGGCCAATATAAACAGGATAGATAACTTTTTAATCAAGCTGATTCGGGGTCACATTGCAAGAGCGATGACCTCGACCAATGGACTTATTTTTGGGGCTTACTACCCCAATGATGAGTATAGTGAAAGTGTACGTCTTAACGGTTTCATTCCGCCCGAGAAATTCCTCTTTTTAGACAGTCGTGGGCTGATACAGGATAGATTGGCGGTTCCGTTAATCTACCACGTCAGCCGTAGGACTGTGGATCGGCGACTTCTTTACGATCGGGACGTCGGCTCAGGGAACGGAGCAGAGCGTCTGCGGTTCAGTAGAGCTGTGCCCCTACGGGACAGAAAGGACTTAGTTAAGCAAGTCAAAAAATTCTGGTGGTTGGGTGACCACCGTGATATTGAAAGTTGACCATATTGTTGCTTTGGCCGACTTACATAGTTCTAAGGTAAATATAGGTAGAGTAGGTAGAACAGTGATGGTGGCACCAAAAAAAAAAATAAAAAAGTACATAAGTAAATGTATTGTATGTGGGTACTTGCTGTTGCGAATATATATGTATATATGTATATGTACATATATACATGTGTATGGGCGTACGCGAGTGTGCATATGCGTATGCAAAAAAAAAAAAAAAAAAAAAAAAAAAAAAAAATTGCTGGTGGCTGTTCTAGTTTTTAAGTTATTTTAAGTAGTTTTAATTAGATATAATGTAGTTTAAGTTAGTTTAATTTAGTTTTAATTAGTTTTATTAGGTAAAGGGTAGATTTAAGTTTTACAAAAAATTAAAAAATGATATAGAAAATGAGTTTTTTTTTTAAATAATTTTCTCGTTAGTTTTAAGTAATCATGAATTCTAATAATAAGTTATTTTTTGTCGAAAGACATTTTTTAAGTATAGTCATAGTTTAATTTAGAGCGCCCGCATGGGGCCAGTAAGTTAGTTAAGTTAATATGGTAAGCTAGTTGTTTAAGATTTTTTGTCTAGCATTAAGATAGATATAAGGAAATGAAAAAATAAAAATGAATTAAAAATGAAAATGAGAGTGGCAGACGGAGGATCTGAACGGCGTGGGTTCGAGCCCCACTGTGGTCCGGGCTTTTTTTTAAATAATTTCTGGGAGAAGGTGACCAGAAATAGAGAGGAACTAGAAAGAGAGATGGGAAAAGCAACGGGGACATCGAAAGATGGTCCCCCAACAACAAGGAAGGCAGTTGGAGCATCAGGTGATGTGTCATCCGACAGCCAAATAGCGGGGCCATCAGGCCAAGCTCAAAGAGCAACTGCAGCCGAAAGAGCAACAACAACAGCAGCAGCAGCAGCACGACCAGTAAAGCCCAAAGTGGCAACAACAACAGCAACGACAACTACAACAACATCGTCATCGGCACGTGCCGAGGTCGGAACAAGCAGCATGGCAACTGCAAAAACATCAAGCCCTATTAAAGGGAAAAGTCCAGGAGCGGCATGTGTCGAAGAACCAGACCCACTGAAGAGAAGGCGCTATATCAGATATAAGCCAAATCTGGTTGTTAAGAAGCGCACCTCAGATATAGAGGCAGCGCAGAAAATAGGAGGGCGCGGACGGTCAGCCAAGTCATCGGCTCAGGCCAAAATCCAGAGGCAGCTGGACAGCTCCTCCAACGACGAAGATGACAACAACAACGACAACAAGGGAGAAGGCGACGAGGCTGAGGCTGATGTCGTAAACGTCAAAGAGGCTGAAGAAGAAGTAGCGAAGAACCCAGAGCCAGCCAACGAGATCGCCGACGTAACAGGCGAAGAAAACGTAGCTGTCGTAGATGCCGAAGAAGACATAATATCCTACATGTCAGTAGAAGGAGAAGGGCACTACGTCAGTGGCGAGATAGTGGATCTGTCGGAGGAAGAAGAGGACGAACAGATTGAAACACTGACGCAGCAGATTTCCTCACTCATAGAGATGGTTGAATCTCTGAGAAAGAAGCAGGAAGCGAGAAGGGAGAAGGAGCGCCAAGTGACTCTTGAGCAGCGCACCCACCAACAAGCGCTCCAAGAGCAACTTGAAGCTACGCAACAACAGAAGCCTCCTCAGGAAAAACGACCACTCCCAGACCAGCAGCAGCCACATAAGCAGCAATCAAAGAAGCAGCCACAACAACAGCTTCACAAACAGCAACAGCCTCAGCAGCCGCAGGCAAAACAACAACAACAACCACAACCACAACAACAACGACAACAGACACAGAAGCAGCAACAGCAGCAGCAACCAACGCAACAGCAACAACCGCAGAAGTCAGAACAGCAGCAGACCCAACAGCAGCCGATGCAGCAGCAGCAGAGACAACAGCAGCAGTCACAACAACAACAGCAACAACACCAACAACAGCAACAGCCACAAGCAAAGAAAGGTAAGGTGCCACCTATAAATACTTACAAAATGGAGATAAAAGAAACTATTGAAATATGTAGGTCGGTCGTAGGCAACAATTTTATAATTAAGCGGCTAAACGCAGACAGGCATTCTATTCAGTGCTCTTCTTTAGAGCACTACAGAAAAGTTAAAGACCTTCTGTCTCAAACTAAAACTGAGTATTATAGTTTCACCCCAAAGGAAGACAAACTTCAAACAGTCCTTCTGAAGGGTATCGAATCCTCTACGGATCCGCAGGCGCTCTTAGCTGAGCTCCGTCAAGTGGCGAGCGACGATCTCGATTTTATCGGGGTAAGACCGTTTACCACAGTCAAAGCCAGACGGGAGAAACGGAAGTTACCATTCTTCCTAGTTCAACTCTCGCCCCAAAGCAAATTGAGTGGTCTAAGGAATATAACAGTCCTGGATTACCAAGTTGTACGATGGGAGAAATTAAATAAGCAGAAAGACATGCTGCAATGCATGAACTGCCAAGGGTTTGGACACATTGCAGTTAACTGTGGTATGGACCCAGTCTGCGTTAAATGTGGAGATACCCACAAAACAGGGGAGTGTAAACTCGGGCAAGATAGGGTCACAGATATGACCCAGTTAAAATGTGCGCTCTGCCGAGGCTCCGGGCACCCCGCAAACTATCGGGGATGTCCGAAGTTTCAGGAGATAAAGCAAAACAAAGCCCAAAAGAAAACAGTTGAGGTGAGACGCCCTGAAGTACGCCAGACAACAACTTCCGTCAATCCCGCAATTTCCTATGCCCAAATGGCGTCTGGAAAGGGAAAAACGGTACAGCCTCAACCACAGGTAGCCAAACAGGTCCAAGTGCCTACGGCTCCTGTGCCAGAGGCAGATCTGATGCAGGTGTTGCTGACCATTCATGGTCAGTTAACCGACGTGCAAAAACAGATCAGGGAGCAGGCGGCTAGGGTGGATTACCTCTACTCTATTCTGCCGGCAACGCGAAATGGTTAAAGGCGCGCTGCCTGAGCGACCCTTTAAGATCCTAGCTGTGAATGTAAATTCGCTGATTAGGACCGAACGTAGAGCAAACCTCTTTCATTTGCTGCAAGACCAAAGTCCTGATGTGTTTATGGCTAGCGAAACTAAGCTAAACCAGAAACACAAACTGACTAATAAAAATTACAATATCGTGCGAAGGGATCGGCCCAACTCCTCACAAGGGGGTGGGGTCGCAATCTTCATACGAAATGGTATTAATCATAAAGTTATATATAATAGTGAAGTGCGAAGATTCGGGTTGCTAGAAGCCTGCATCGTTTGCATTCCTCTCCAGCAGGGGAAAAGAATGTACGCAATCGCGGTGTACGCACCTGACGCACCTCAGCCAGCTAATTTTATCGCAGAGCTCGAAAAACTTTTCGAATGCTTAAGACTGAACTTGGATGAGAATTATTATCTCATGGCAGGGGACTTAAACGCCAAACATGTAGATTGGGGAAACCAAATTCAAAATCCTAGAGGGAACCATCTTTTTAATTGGATGGGTCGATACAGTGTTGAGTGTAGGATCGACCTTCTGGCTACAGATAGACCGTGATTTCCGAGAAGTGGTAGTTTTCTGGATCTTTTACTGCTTGACACACGACTTGTTATAACTGACGCAACAAATCAACAGACAAGAAACTGTTTACGAACAATTGAATACGACAGTGATCACTGCGGACTTGCCACCGTAATACAGCTTCCGAGCGACCTTGTGGAGTTGGATGAGTATGTGCCTGTGCACTCTTACAATTTCAGTAAGACGCGCTGGCCACGCTTCTCCAACGCCTTGGCAAGAGAAATACGTTCCGATGACATTTCTCCACCAAATGACAGAAACCTGACGAACCTCGAGATCGATGGGTTTCTGACTCAAATGGATACGACTATAAAACGAACAATAGACAGAACAATCCCAAAATATAAGGAACAAGACCCTACTGGTTTATACAAGAACGCGACAATCGACGCACTACACCGACAAAAAAGTGGACTGCTGACTAGATTGAAACTTCTGTACAGACGTTTCACGGACACACGTGATCTGGAGATTAGGACATTGAAGTCGTCGATCAAAAACATTAACGTTCTGATTAGACAAAACTATAGATTATCTATTAATTTATATTGGGATAACAGAATTCGGGCTGTTAATTCTAGCGACCCTAGTATGTTTCCCCAAATAAATAAGATATTTAGAAGAAATGATCAAAACGATCTTCCATGTCTTAAACATCAGAGGACAATAGATAACGAAGACGTACTAACGATTGCGGGAATTGATCCGGAAGGTGCCGTTTTCGATGATAATTATTATATTATAGAAGATCCTCAGGAAAAGGTAGAGGCTGTAGGGGCTGCTTTCCAGCAAGTGTATAAGGTTGAATGCTAGCATTCGTCCGAATCATGACCTGGAGAACAGAGCCTTACTGCACAACTTCTACCTTGGAAATAACATAACGCAATGGCGATCTGAGAATACTGGTTTCACCGGGTTCAATGACGAAAACTTGGCAAACGCCACCATCGCCGAGCGAAATGGACCCAGTTCATTGTTAATTTCGAAGGTAGAACTTCAGTTAATTTTTCAAACATTAAAGAAAAAGAAATCTGCGGGTGTCGATGGTATACCCAACATTGTGTTACGACATCTCCCTGAGGAAGCTATAGACATTTATACCACACTGTTTAACAACGCATTGAATAATGCATATTATCCAATGAGTTGGAAGACAGCTGTGGTCCATCCTCTCCCCAAAAAGGGAAAGGACAGCTCCAATCCGGCAAATCTTCGGTCGATAAGTCTTCTTCCAAGTATCAGTAAGGTATTCGAAAAGATTCTCAATAGAGCTCTGTTCAAGTGGGCTGAGGACAAGAATATTATTCCAGACAATCAGTTTGGCTTTAAGGCGGGACATGATACTATTCATGCCGCGTCTAAGTTAGTTTCTGATGTTCAATGGAACAAAGCGAAAAATCAATGCACAGGTGCCGTTCTTGTTGATTTAGAGAAGGCTTTCGACACCGTATGGTTAGAGGGTCTTTATCTGAAATTAACCAGATTTGGCATAAGTAAACCACTGTTATATATGCTTCATGACATGCTTACTGGTAGAAAGTTTGTTGTCAAAAGTGGCAATGTAACTTCTACCACAACTTTTGATATTAAAAACGGTCTACAGCAAGGAGCTGTGAACTCACCGATTCTTTTTAGTATTTACACCAGCGATCTGATAGGTAGTCTCACTAATGCGATTGCGTATGCCGATGACCTTGTAGCGTACAGGACGGGTCCAAAAGTTGAAGTCATCAGAATTCTCTTGCAGCGTGACTTCGACAAGATACAGCGAAATTGTGATGACTGGAAGTTAAAAATTAACTTTCAGAAATCAGAAACTATCCTGTTTAGAACCCCGTTGTCTAGGGCTTCTAGGGATACAAGAAAGAACTGGAGAAATCTAGTGATCGTTGGACCAAGTGGACATCCACTGGCGAGTAAAGATGTAGTAAAGTACCTTGGTATATGGCTAGATCAGTATCTATATTTCAATCGACATATAGATGCTGCTCTGGCCAGAGCTAGGGGAGCGTTTGCTCTGACAAGACGGTTGTTTTATAGCAGCCGCCTTGAAAACAGGGTGAAGGTGATTTGCTACATGGCCCTCATTCGGCCGATGATTGCCTATGGGTGCCCTGTGTGGTTTAACGTTGCCCCATCTCAAATGGAAAAGATTCGGGTGTTTGAGAGGCAGTGTCTTAGGACCTGTCTTGGATTACACAGAACACCAGAGTCGGAGTACAAACATTATTATGCCAACGAGGTCTTATACAACGGGGCCAATATAAACAGGATAGATAACTTTTTAATTAAGCTGATTCGGGGTCACATTGCAAGAGCGATGACCTCAGCCAATGGACTTATTTTCGGGGCTTATTACCCCAATGAAGAATATAGTGAGAGCGTTTGTCTTAACGGTTTCATCCCGCCCGAGACATTCCTCTATTTAGACAGTCGGGGGCTGATACAGGATAGATTGGCGGTTCCGTTAATCTACCACGTCGACCGTAGAACTGTGGATCGGCGAATCCTGTATGGTCGAGACGTCGGCTCTGGGAACGGAGCAGAGCGTCTGCGGTTCAGTAGAGCTGTGCCCCTTCGGGATAAAAAGGACGTAGATAAGCAAGTTAAAAAATACTGGTGGTTGGGTGACCACCTTGATATTGATGGTTAGTCGAAGTTGTTGCCTTGGCCGACCTACGTATTTCTAAGGTATAACTAGGTAGATTAAGTAGGACAGTGACGGTGGCACCAAAAAAAAGATAAAAAATCCAAAAAAATTGCTGTCTGCTGTGGATATGTGCTTGAGCGCATACATATGTATATGTGTTAATATATGCATATGTATGCGCGTGTGTTCATGTGCATAGGCTGATGACAAAAAAAAAAAAAAAAAAAAAAAAAAAAAAAAAAACGCTGCTGGTGGCTGTTCTAGTTTTAAGTTATTTTAATATTTTAAGTATTTTTAAGTAGTTTTAAGGTACTTACGTATATTTACGTATATTTTAGTTTTATTTAGGTTAATATAGTTTTATTTAGGTACAGGGTAGTTTTAAGTTTTTAAATAAATAAAAAACGTCATTGAAAAACAAGTTTTTTAACGAATTTTCTTGTTTAGGTTAAGTAATATAGATTTAAATTTACACTAGAATTTACGCCGAAAGGCATTTTTAATATATAGCTAGAGAATAATTTAGAGCGCCCGTATGGGGCCAGTAAGTTAGTTAAGTTATTCTGTAAGCTAGTTTTTAAGGTTTTTGTCTAGCATTTAAGTTAGTTATAAGTTAAATGGAAAA
The DNA here is from genome assembly GCA_951217065.1 of Baccha elongata. Lineage (NCBI taxonomy): Eukaryota > Metazoa > Arthropoda > Insecta > Diptera > Syrphidae > Baccha > Baccha elongata. The sequence goes on along the minus strand of CATNUY010000161.1, from coordinate 1,545,515 downwards.
TAAAAATGAATTTAAAAAAAAAAAAAAAAAAAAAAAGAGTGGCAGACGACGGATCTGAACGGGCGTGGGTTCGAGCCCCACTTTGGTCCGGGCTTTTTTTTTAAATAATTTCTGGGAGAAGGTTACCAGAAATAGAGAGCAACAAGAAAAAGAGATGGGAAAACCAACGGGGACATCGAAAGATGGTCCCCCAACAACAAGGAAGGCAGTTGGAACATCAGGTGATGTGTCATCCAACAGCCAAATAGCGGGGCCATCAGGCCAAGCAATAAAACCAACTGCAGCATTAGGGCAGTCCAAAGCCCAAAAAGCAACAACAACAACATCATTATCGGCACGTGCCGAGTCCGGAACCAGCAACATGGCAACGGCAAAAACATCAAGCCCGATAAAAGGGAAAAATCCAGGACCGGCATGTGTCGAAGAACCAGACCCTATGAAGAGAAGGCGCTACATAAGGTATAAACCAAATCTGGTAGTCAAAAAAAAAACAGCAGATGTTGTAGCAGCCCAGCAAATAGGAGGGCGCGGGCGTTCAGCCAAGTCTTCGGCTCAGGCCAAAATACAGAGGCAGCTGGATAGCTCCTCCAACGACGACGACCACAACAACAAAAGCAACGACAACAACGACCAGAACGAAGAAGGCGACGATGAAGCTGAGGCGGACGACATAAACGTCAAAGAGGCTCATGGAGCGATCACCGCCAACAACCAAAAAGACGAAAACGCCAACCTTACAGGCGAAGAAAACGGCGCTGACGCTGACGTTATCTCCTACATGTCTGTGGAAGGAGAAGGACATTACGTCAGTGGCGAGGTAGTCGAGCTGTCTGACCAAGAAGAGGACCAGCAGATTGAGGCTTTGACGGAGCAAATCTCTTCACTCATAGAGCTAGTCGAAGCGCTAAAAAAGAAGCAGGAGGCAAGACGGGAGAAGGAGCGCATAGTTGCTCTTGAGCAGCGCACCCGCCAACAAGCGCTCCAAGAGCAAGCTACGCAACAACAGCAGCCTCCTAAAGAACAACAACCACTCCCAGACTAGCAGCAGCCACAGAAGCAGCAATCAAGGAAGCAGCCACAGCAACAGCTTCATAAGCCACAACAACCGTCTCGGCAATCACAGCATCAGCCTCAGCAACAGCAAGCAAAACAACAACAACAACCACAACAACCACAACAGCAACGACAACAGACACAGAAGAAGCAACAGCAGCAGTGACAACCGCAACAGCAACAACCGCAACAGCAACAACCGCAGCAGACACAACAGCAGCAGTCACAACAACCGCACCAACAGCAGCAGCCACAAGCAAAGCGAGGTAAGGTGCCACCCATTAACAAATTTAAGATGGAAATAAAAGAAACTATTCAGATATGTAGGTCGGTCGTAGGCAACAATTTTACAATCAAGCGCCTAAGCGCAGACAGGCATTCTATTCAGTGCTCATCTTTAGAGCACTACAAAAAAGTTAAAGACCTTCTGTCTCAAACTAGAACAGAATTTTATAGTTTCACCCCGAAGGAAGACAAGCTTCAAACAGTCCTCCTGAAGGGTATCGAATCCTCTACGGATCCGCAGGCGTTCTTAGCAGAGCTCCGTCAAGTGGCGAGCGACGATCTCGATTTTATCGGGGTCAGACCGTTTACCACAGTCAAAGCCAGACGGGAGAAACGGAAGTTACCATTCTTCCTAGTTCAACTCTCGCCCCAAAGCAAATTGAGTGGTCTAAGGAATATAACAGTCCTGGATTACCAAGTTGTACGATGGGAAAAATTAAACAAGCAGAAAGACATGCTTCAGTGCATGAACTGCCAAGGGTTTGGACACGTTGCAGTTAACTGTGGTATGGACCCAGTCTGCGTTAAATGTGGAGATACCCACAAAACAGGGGAGTGTAAACTCGGGCAAGATAGGGTAACAGATATGACCCAGTTAAAATGTGCGCTCTGCCGAGGCTCCGGGCACCCCGCAAACTATCGGGGATGTCCGAAGTTTCAGGAGATAAAGCAAAACAAAGCCCAAAAGAAAACAGTTGAGGTGAGACGCCCTGAAGTACGCCAGACAACAACTTCCGTCAATCCCGCAATTTCTTACGCCCAAATGGCGTCTGGAAAGGGAAACACGGTACAGCCTCAACCACAGGTAGCCAAACAGGTCCAAGTGCCTACGGCTCCTGTGCCAGAGGCAGATCTGATGCAGGTGTTGCTGACCATTCATGGTCAGTTAACCGACGTGCAAAAACAGATCAGGGAGCAGGCGGCTAGGGTGGATTACCTCTACTCTATTCTGCCGGCAACGCGAAATGGTTAAAGGCGCGCTGCCTGAGCAACAATTTAAGATCCTAGCTGTGAATGTTAATTCGCTGATTAGGACCGAACGTAGAGCAAACCTCTTTCATTTGCTGCAAGACCAAAGTCCTGATGTGTTTATGGCTAGTGAAACTAAGCTAAACCAGAAACACAAACTGACTAATAAAAATTACAATATCGTAAGAAGGGATCGGCCCAAATCCTCTCAAGGGGGTGGGGTCGCAATCTTCATACGAAAGGGCATTAAACATAAAGTTATATATAATAGTGAAGTGCGAAGATTCGGGTTGCTTGAAGCCTGCATCGTTTGCATTCCTCTCCAGCAGGGGAAAAGAATGTACGCAATCGCGGTGTACGCACCTGACGCACTTCAGCCAGCTAATTTTATCGCAGAACTCGAAAAACTTTTTGAATGCTTAAGACTGAACTTGGATGAGAATTATTATCTCATGGCAGGGGACTTAAACGCCAAACATGTAGATTGGGGAAACCAAATACAAAATCCTAGAGGGAATCATCTTTTTAATTGGATGTGTCGATACAGTGTTGAGTGTAGGATCGACCTTTTGGCTACAGATAGACCATCATTTCCGAGAAGTGGTAGTTTTCTGGATCTTTTACTGCTTGACACACGACTTGTTATAACTGACGCAACAAATCAACAGACAAGAAACTGTTTACGAACAATTGAATACGACAGTGATCACTGCGGACTTGCCACCGTAATACAGCTTCCGAGCGAACTTGTGGAATTGGATGAGTATGTGCCTGTGCACTCTTACAATTTCAGTAAGACGCGCTGGCCACGCTTTTCTTTTTTTTTTTTTTTTTATACACTATCAGATCCTGTTCATAAGGAGCTTAGAGCAAGCTTCAGCTTATGAACAAAGATTTGCCAACACATTATATGTGTTCCACTGGCTCATCACTTAGTGCTGGTGTTAGTTGTTAGTAATGTAAAACAAATAACTACAATAACACAAGCACTATAATACAATAAAACATATATTTTAACAATACAAAATACATAAAACATGAACTAAAAGCGTGGAGCACTGGTTTTAAGTACATTTTTAAGATTTATTTTATTGTCATTAAAATCAATAATTTTAGAATTTAAATTGAAAAGCCTGCACATGCGGGTAAGCGGCTCATTCATACCGTAATTAGTCCGATGGTGTGGACAATGTAGGAGCTCAAGGCTACGCAGATGGTGAGCACCCCCACGATAATTGAGTCCAACACAAGTAAGTAGATCAGGTGCATCTAATGCGCCCGAAAGAAGTTGGTGGATAAAAACTATATCGTTATTTACACGCCTCTGTAACAAGGACTGAATGTGTAGAAGCTGAATTCGGTGTTCATAAGGTGGAAGGTTATAAGGATCTGTCCAGGGAAGACCTTTTAAAGCAAAACGAACAAAATTATGCTGAACTGCCTCTATCCTAGATCTATGAACATCATAGAACGGAGTCCATACCTGCGATGCGTATTCCAGATGCGGACGAACAAAACAATTGTATAAAGATAGGGTAACATAAGGGTCTTGAAACTCTTTGGACCATCTTTTTACAAAACCTAACATTGAGTTAGCCTTTTTAACAAGAGAGTTGATGTGCTCTGTGAAATCTAGACTTGGATTGAAGACGATTCCAAGATCTTTAAAACTAACAACACGGCACAATGTATGTTGTGAAATATTATAGTCAAATATGATTGGTACTCGTTTCTTTGAAAAAGTCATAGTTTGACATTTCGCTGGGTTAAGGTTTAATCCATTCTTGCTGCACCAAGTACAAAAGCTATCAATGTCGGCTTGCAGATTCACACGATCACCGCTTGAGCATATAGATTTAAAAATCTTCATATCGTCGGCAAAAACCAGAATTTCACTATTGCGAATGCATGATGTTACATCATTAATAGCAAGAATAAAAAGAATGGGACCTAAATGACTTCCTTGTGGTACTCCAGAGTTGGCAGTAAAAGGGTTTGAAAATGTTTTTCTGAATTTCACCTGGTAGGATCTATTTCGAAGATAAGAATATATCCAATCAATAAATCCAGCAGGAAATCCAAAGGCCTTAAGTTTAAAAATTATAATGTCGTGGGAAAGTTGGTCAAAAGCTTTTGAAAAGTCGGTATAAATGCAATCTAGTTCCTGTCCGTTTTCCAAACCATTGGAGCACTTGTGTAAAAACGTTAGAAGGTTCGTTACCGTTGACCGCCTCTGCATAAATCCATGTTGTTGATTACAGATAATATTTTTGCAGAAAAACGTCATACTATTACAAACCACTTGCTCAAATAGCTTTGGAATACAAGAGAGTTTGGCAATCGGTCTGTAGTTCTTTATGTCAGACTTACTACCCTTTTTAAAAACGGGTGTAATAAATGATTTTTTCCATACAATGGGAAATTTCCCCGACTTAAGGGATAGCTCGAAAAGAAGTTGAAGAGGAAAAGCTAAAATGGAGCTACATTTTTTTAGTATAATTGGAGGAATGCCATCTGGGCCTGGAGAGTAGTCATCTCTTAGCAATGAAAGAAAATGTAAAATTTTGTCATGTTCCATCGGAACGTTGTTAAAAGTAACTTGAGGACAGTCACGCAAATATTCAAAGAACTCGACATCAATATCAACACGAGTGTCAATAAAAGAGTTACTAAAATTTTTTGAAAATGCATTACAGATATCAGAAGAGCTCGTTAACGAAGAATCATTATAAACAAAGTTTATTGGATATCCGTCAGACTTCTTTTTTGAATTTACAAAATTCCAAAACTTCTTTGGATCAAGTTTCAATGAAACCTCCATTTCCTTTAAGAAGTCAGAGTATAAACTTTTAGAAAGGTTATTAAACTGCTCAAAAGCGAAATATACACATTATGATCCAAACTAGAAAGACTTTTGATATAAGTTTTCCAAGCCTTATTTCTTTTGTTACGAAGAGATGTGAGCTCCTTTGTAAACCATGGATGTGAAACTTGGGAAGTTTTAGAGAGTTTAGTAGGAACAGATTTTGCTAAGCTGTTATTGAAAATAGTATGAAATTCAGTAACTGCAACGTCAATATTAGTTAAAGAAATATCTGAAATACCAGAGGAACTTAATTCATCATAAAGTAATTGAAAATTAGCTTTACGAAAATCAAGAGAATATGAACAGTCATGAGACTGAGTGTTATTGAGCAAATGGCAGCTCAAATCCAAAAATATATCAAGGGGAGGATGGTAGCTGTCTATATTAGATAAGGCTGTGGCAGATTCTACCACAACAACACTAGCAACGTCAGATGAAAAGACTAAATCGAGAATTCGATTTTTTAAGTTTTTAATACAGCTTACTTGCTGTAAGTCAGTACAAATAATATTATCCAAAAGAAGAAGCTCCTGTTGAGAGGAAGTAGAGGATGCTTCAAAATAGGACTCGTCTTCTGAGGGGATCCAATTAACGTTAGGCAAATTGAAGTCACCCACCAGTAAAATATTACTATTAAAGCCAGCTGTAACAATTACATGATCCAAAGCTAAGGAGACCTCAGAATAAATTGCTGCTGGACTTTTAGGAGGAATATAAACATTCAGAATGTAAAAATCTTTGGATTCAATTGAAATTCTAAGGCAAATAAGTTCAATTGATACATTAAAAGGGAATGAGACAAGATTAGATGTGAGGTGATTACGAACAGCTATCGAAACACCACCACCAACTTCTTTGGGCTTATCTACATGACGGTCTCTTCTGAAAACATTGAACTCTTCGTCAAAAATTTCCTTGTCTAAAAAGGTGTCATTGAGCCATGTTTCAGTAAGAACAATGATATCATGCGGAAATGCCTGAGATTTTTTGAATATTTCAGCAGTTTTGCTGCGAATCCCTCTAACGTTCTGGTAGAAGAGGGATAACCTACTTAGTTTTTTTAAGCAGGGATTTCCGAAGATTTTTGATTGTCTCTTTGTTTAGAACGCACCAAAAATTCCTTAACAAGAGTATCGGTAGGCCAATACTTGCTATTACAAAGAGCATCAAATAATGATGGGGGAGCTGTTATTTTGAAAGAGGATACGAAGCTATCAGGTTTACTGATTTTAATGCATTTAATGCATGAAGAAGAAGAGATACATTTGATGTCCACCAGATGTTGGAGTATATCACTGGATTGAAGGTTGGGGTCCAGTCGGGACACAAATATTAATTTTGGCCTAGGTACTGCTTCAATTTTTTTCGGTGCTACAGAGGTTATCACGGAAAGAGAACTAATGGTAGGATTTTCAATGTCAACTGTTTGGATGGGCGTATCAACGGAAGCTATTGGTTGATCTAAGTCAGCATTTAAAATGATGGCGGGTGAAATGTTCATATCCTGGACAGGAACTGAAGCGTTTTCAACAGTTTTATTATTATTGCTCCTAAGGTTCGTACGTTTAGGAGCAGGGTAAGGGTTTTTCGATGACGATGAACCCTCACGGCCTCTTTTCTTGCTCTTAGAAGAACTAGAAATTTTTTGATTTATTATTTCAGTTGAAACTAAGTTTTCATCATCTGTTGAAGTTGATTTAACAGATGTTTCAGTTGCTAACGGAAACGAGTTGACATTTGAAATTATAGAATTGAAATGCACTAAGAGATCTTCAAATGTCTTCGAAATTTTCAAGGCATCTGTTTTCAAAGCCGACATTTTGAAAGAAAGTTGGGAAAGAGACAGTTGCCTACAATTAGCACAAAACCAAAAAGCAATTTTTGAAGAAATTATCTTTTCAATTAAAGCACTAGTTGAGCCAAGGCACTTGGCGTGGAAAGATTGACCACAAGAACCAAAGCATTCGAAAAGGGGGACTGAGTCCGAATGCTCAAGGCACTTAACAGCTGAGCAATTCATAATAATAAAGAATCAAGAAACAACAAAAATTAAATAAAAAAAAAAAAAAAAAAAAAGAAAGTAAGAACAAATAGTCTTGTCTGGGATTCGAACCTGAAAAAATTTATCACTTGTATGAACTCAACCACGAGCAGACACGCACAACCAGCGAGCTCAATAAAATTATGAATTTAGAGGAAAATTAAAATAACAAGATAGTACTAAAAATTATTATGACATCAAAAGAGCTTCTATGATGATAATATTAATATGTAACAACACTAAAAATAACACCATCAAAATCAAACTACCACTATATCAGCAAAAAAAAAAAATCACTACAAATTTCCAAATGGGAAAACAAAATTATTAAAATATATTATGAAGCAATCAAAAAGAAGTAAACATATTACCACATTATCAAACAAATTCTTATTTGTAAATTAAAAGGAAATTTAATAATTAATAGACTTATAATCTTATGTTAAATTCACAAAAACAAAATAAAATTGTAGAGCTAAGACAAAACACGACCACAATAACTAAAACCATTGCTGTCACTGGTCCAACGCCTTGGCAAGAGAAATACGTTCCGATGACATTTCTCCACCAAATGACAGAAACCTGACGAACCTCGAGATCGACGGGTTCCTGACTCAAATGGATACGACTATAAAACGAACAATGGACAGAACAATCCCAAAATATAAGGAACAAGAACCTACTGGTTTATACAAGAACGCGACAATCGACGCACTACACCGACAAAAAAGTGGACTGCTGACTAGATTGAAACTTCTGTACAGACGTTTCACGGACACACGTGATCTGGAGATTAGGACATTGAAGTCGTCGATCAAAAACATTAATGTTCTGATTAAACAAAATTATAGATTGTCTATTAATTTATATTGGGATAACAGAATTCGGGCCGTTAATTCCAGCGACCCTAGTATGTTTCCCCAAATAAATAAGATATTAAGAAGAAATGATCAAAACGAACTTCCATGTCTTAAACATCAGAGGACAATAGATAACGAAGACGTACTTACGATCCGGAGGGTGCCGTTTTCGATGATAACTTTTTTATGATAGAAGATCCTCAAGAAAAGGTAGAAGCTGTAGGGGCTGCTTTCCAGCAAGTGTATAAGGTGAATGCTAGCATTCGTCCGAATCATGACCTGGAGAACAGAGCCTTACTACACAACTTCTACCTTGGAAATAACATAACGCAATGGCGATCTGAGAATACCGGTTTCACCGTGTTCAATGACGAAAATTTTGCAAACGCCACCATCGCCGAGCGAAATGGACCCAGTTCATTGTTAATTTCGAAGGTAGAACTTCAATTAATTTTTCAAACCTTAAAGAAAAAGAAATCTGCGGGGGTCGATGGTATACCCAACATTGTGTTACGACATCTCCCTGAGGAAGCCATAGACATTTATACCACACTGTTCAACAACGCATTGAATAATGCATATTATCCAGTGAGTTGGAAGACAGCTGTGGTCCATCCTCTCCCCAAAAAGGGAAAGGACAGCTCCAATCCGGCAAACCTTCGGTCGATAAGTCTTCTTCCAAGTATCAGTAAGGTATTCGAAAAGATTCTCAATAGAGCTCTGTTCAAGTGGGCTGAGGACAAGAATATTATTCCAGACAATCAGTTTGGCTTTAAGGCGGGACATGACACTATTCATGCCGCGGCTAAGTTAGTTTCTGATGTTCAATGGAACAAAGCGAAAAATCAATGCACGGGTGCCGTTCTTGTTGATTTAGAGAAGGCTTTCGACACCGTATGGTTAGAGGGTCTTTATCTGAAATTAACTAGATTTGACATAAGTAAACAACTGTTATATATGCTTCATGACATGCTCAATGGTAGAAAGTTTGTTGTCAAAAGTGGCAATGTAACTTCTACCACAACATTTGATATTAAAAACGGTCTACAGCAAGGAGCTGTGAACTCGCCGATTCTTTTTAGTATTTACACCAGCGATCTGATAGGTAGTCTCACTCATGCAATTGCGTATGCCGATGACCTTGTAGCGTACAGGACCGGTCCAAAAGTTGAAGTCATCAAAAATCTCTTGCAGCGTGACTTCGACCAGATTCAGCGATATTGTGATGACTGGAAGTTAAAAATTAATTTTCAGAAATCAGAAACTATCCTGTTTAGAACCCCTTTATCTAAGGCTTCTAGGGATACAAGAAAGAACTGGAGAAATCTAGTGATCGTTGGACCAAGTGGACATCCACTGGCGAGTAAAGATGTAAAAAGTACCTTGGTATCTGGCTAGATCAGTATCTATATTTCAATCGACATATAGATGCTGCTCTGGCCAGAGCTAGGGGAGCGTTTGCTCTGACAAGACGGTTGTTTTATAGCAGCCGCCTTGAAAACAGGGTAAAGGTGATTTGCTACATGGCCCTCATCCGGCCGATGATTGCCTATGGGTGCCCTGTGTGGTTTAACGTTGCCCCATCTCAAATGGAAAAGATTCGGGTGTTTGAGAGGCAGTGTCTTAGGACCTGTCTTGGATTACACAGAACACCAGAGTCGGAGTACAAACATTATTATGCCAACGAGGTCTTATACAACGGGGCCAATATAAACAGGATAGATAACTTTTTAATTAAGCTGATTCGGGGTCACATTGCAAGAGCGATGACCTCAGCCAATGGACTTATTTTCGGGGCTTACTACCCTTATGATGAATATAGTGAGAGCGTTCGTCTTAACGGTTTCATCCCGCCCGAGACATTCCTCTATTTAGACAGTCGGGGGCTGATACAGGATAGATTGGCAGTTCCGCTAATCTACCACGTCGGCCGTAGAACTGTGGATCGTCGACTCTTGTATGATCGAGACGTTGGCTCTGGGAACGGAGCAGAGCGTCTGCGGTTCAGTAGAGCTGTGCCCCTTCGGGACAGAAAGGACTTGGTTAAGCAAGTAAAACAATTCTGGTGGTTGGGGGACCACTTTGAGTTTGATATTGATGGTTGACCAAAGTTGTTGCCTAGGCCGACCTACGTATTTTTAGGTATCAATAGGTATATTTAAGTAGGACAGTGGTGGCACCAAAAAAATTATAAAAACAAAAAACTGCATTGCTCTTGTGGATATGTGCATTTGGCACTAATACATATGTATATATATTCATATATGCATATGTAAAGGTGTGTGTGCATTTGCATAAGCTGCTGCGGAAAAAAAAAAAAAAAAATTCTGCTGGTGGCTGTTCTAGTTTTAAGTTATTTTAAGTATTTTTAAGTAGTTTTAAGTTATTTACGTATATTCATTACGTATACTTTCGTTTTATTTAGGTTAATTTAGTTTTATTTAGGTAAAGGGTAGTTTTAAGTTTTATATAAAAATGTCAAAGGAAAACGAGTTTTAAAGTATTTCTCGTTTAGTTTTAAATAATATTGAATTTTAATATAAGTTAGTCTTTACGCCGAAAGGCATTTTTTTAATAAAGTTATAGTATAATTTAGAGCGCCCGCATGGGGCCAGTAAGTTAGTTAAGTTATTCTGTAAGCTAGTTTTTAAGGTTTTTGTCTAGCATTTAAGTAGTTATAAGTTAAATTGAAAATAAATATTGAATTAAAAAAAAAAAAAAAAAAAAGGCAATGTTGAAAAAAAACAGTCGTTCAGCAACCGTGGAAGAGTGCACTTCGTTGGCGACTTTCACTGTGTTCATTTTAAATAGAGACGCGAAAGATTAAAGTAGATAGTTTAACCTACCATTTTCAAGTGGCAAGTTAGCCTAGGTGGTAGAGTGGCAGACGTTCAGTCGATCTTCAGCTGTGAAAGTGTACAGACGCGTTGACGACTTTCTCAGTATACAAAAATAATTTTCAAGTGTGTTCAATTGAATTAAATTTTCATTAATAGTTTAAGTGCACTCACTGCACAATTTAGTGGCAATTTGCCAAGTAAAATTAAAAGGCAAGTTAGCATTTCATTTTTTCATTTTTAATTCATTTTTTATTTTTCATTTTCTTATATCTATCTTAATGCTAGACAAGAAATCTTAAACAACTAGCTTACATATTAACTTAACTAACTTACTGGCCCCATGCGGGCGCTCTAAATTAAACTGTGACTATACTTAAACCATGCCTTTCGACGTAAAATAACTTATATTTAAAATTCATGATAACTTAAAACTAACGAGAAAATTATTAAAAAAAACTCATTATCTATATCATTGTTTTTTTAAATTTTTTATAAAACTTAAAGCTACCCTTTACCTAAATAAAACTAATTAAAACTAAATTAAAACTAACTTAAACTACATTATATCTAATTAAAACTACTTAAAATAACTTAAAACTAGAACAGCCACCAGCAATTTTTTTTTTTTTTTTTTTTTTTTTTTTTTGTGCCACCGTCCTGTTCTACCTACTCTACTCTACCTATATTTACCTTAGAACTATGTAAGTCGGCCAAAGCAATAATGTGGTCAACTTTCAATATCACGGTGGTCACCCAACCACCAGAATTTTTTGACTTGTTCAATTAAGTCCTTTCTGTCCCGAAGGGGCACAGCTCTACTGAACCGCAGACGCTCTGCTCCGTTCCCTGAGCCGACGTCCCGATCGTAAAGAAGTCGCCGATCCACAGTCCTACGGCTGACGTGGTAGATTAACGGAACCGCCAATCTATCCTGTATCAGCCCACGACTGTCTAAATAGAGGAATGTCTCGGGCGGGATGAAACCGTTAAGACGTACACTTTCGCTATACTCATCATTGGGGTAGTAAGCCCCAAAAATAAGTCCATTGGTTGAGGTCATCGCTCTTGCAATGTGACCCCGAATCAGCTTGATTAAAAAGTTATCTATCCTGTTTATATTGGCCCTGTTGTATAGAACCTCGTTGGCATAGTAATGTGTGTACTCCGACTCTGGTGTTCTGTGCAATCCAAGGCAGCGTCTAAGACACTGCCTCTCAAACACCCGAATCTTTTCCATTTGAGATGGGGCAACGTTGAACCACACAGGGCACCCATAGGCAATCATTGGCCGGATAAGGGCCATGTAGCAAATCACCTTTACTCTGCTGTCGAGGCGGCTGCTATAGAACAACCGTCTTGTCAACCCAAAGGCTCCCCTAGCTCTGGTCAGAGCAGCATCTACATGTCGATTGAAATATAGATACTGATCTAGCCAGATGCCAAGGTACTTTACCACATCTTTACTTGCCAGTGGATGTCCACTTGGTCCAACGATCACTAGATTTCTCCAGTTCTTTCTTGTAACCCTAGAAGCCCTAGACAACGGGGTTCTAAACAGGATAGTTTCTGACTTCTGGAAGTTAATTTTTAACTTCCAGTCATCACAATATCGCTGAATCTTGTCGAAGTCACGCTGCAAGAGAGTTCTAATGACTTCAACTTTTGGACCGGTCCTGTACGCTACAAGGTCATCGGCATACGCAATTGCATGAGTGAGACTACCTATCAGATCGCTGGTGTAAATACTAAAAAGAATCGGCGAGTTCACAGCTCCTTGCTGTAGACCGTTTTTAATATCAAATGTTGTGGTAGAAGTTACATTGCCACTTTTGACAACAAACTTTCTACCATTGAGCATGTCATGAAGCATATATAACGGTGGTTTACTTATGCCAAGTCTAGTTAACTTCAGATAAAGACCCTCTAACCATACGGTGTCGAAAGCCTTCTCTAAATCAACCAGAACGGCACCCGTGCATTGATTTTTCGCTTTGTTCCATTGAACATCAGAAACTAACTTAGACGCGGCATGAATAGTGTCATGCCCCGCCTTAAAGCCAAACTGATTATCTGGAATAATATGTTTGTCCTCAGCCCACTTGAACAGAGCTCTATTGAGAATCTTCTCAAATACCTTACTGATACTTGGAAGAAGACTTATCGACCGAAGATTTGCCGGATTGGAGCTGTCCTTTCCCTTTTTGGGGAGAGGATGGACCACAGCTGTCTTCCAACTCACTGGATAATATGCATTATTCAATGCGTTGTTGAACAGTGTGGTATAAATGTCTACTGCTTCCTGAGGGAGATGTCGTAAAACAATGTTGGGTATGCCATCGACCCCCGCAGATTTCTTTTTCTTTAATGTTTGAAAAATTAACTGAAGCTCTACCTTCGAAATTAACAATGAACTGGGTCCATTTTGCTCGGCGATGGTGGCGTTTGCCAAGTTTTCGTCATTGAACCCGGTGAAACCGGTATTCTCGGATCGCCATTGCGTAATGCTATTTCCAAGGTAGAAGTTGTGCAGTAAGGCTCTGTTCTCCAGGTCATGATTCGGACGAATGCTAGCATTCACCTTATACACTTGCTGGAAAGCAGCACATACAGCCTCTACTTTTTCCTGAGGAAATTCTATTATAAAAAAATTATTATCGAGAACGGCAGCTTCCGGATCTATTTCCGCAATCGTTAGTACGTTTTCGTTATCTGTTGTCCTCTGAAGTTTAAGACATGGAAGTTCGTTTTGATCATTCCTTCTAAATAACTTATTTATTTGGGGAAACATACTAGGGTCGCTAGAATTAACGGCCCGAATTCTGTTATCCCAATATAAATTAATAGACAATCTATAATTTTGTTTAATCAGAACATTAATGTTTTTGATCGACGACTTCAATGTCCTAATCTCCTGATCACGTGTGTCCGTGAAACGTCTGTACAGACGTTTCAACCTAGTCAGAAGTCCACTTTTTTGTCGGTGTAGTGCGTCAATTGTCGCGTTCTTGTATATACCAGTAGGGTCGTGTTCCTTATTTTTTGGGATTGTTCTGTCCATTGTTCGTTTTATAGTCGTGTCCATTTGATTCAGGTACCCGTCGATCTCAACGTTCGTCAGGTTCCTGTCATTTGGTGGAGAAATGTCATCGGAACGTATTTCTCTTGCCAAGGAGTTCGAGAAGCGTGGCCAACGCGTCTTACTGAAATTGTAAGAGTGCGCAGGCACATACTCATCAAACTCCAAAAGTTCGCTCGGGAGCTGTATTACGGCGGCAAGTCCGCAGTGGTCACTGTCGTATTCAATCGTTCGTAAACAGTTTTTTGTATGTTGACCTACAGTGTCAGTTATTATCAGTCTTGAGTCAAACAGGAGTAGATCCAGAAAACTACCACTTCTCGGAAAAGACGGTCTATCTGTAGCCAGAAGGTCGATCCTACACTCAACACTATATCGACCCATCCAATTAAAAAGATGGTTCCCTCTAGGGTTTTGTACTTGATTTCCCCAATCTACATGTTTGGCGTTCAAATCTCCTGCCATGAGATAATAATTCTCATCCAAGTTCAGTCTTAAGCATTCGAAAAGTTTTTCGAGCTCTGCGATAAAATTAGCAGGCTGAGGTGCGTCAGGTGCGTACACCGCGATTGCGTACATTCTTTTTCCCTGCTGGAGAGGAATGCAAACGATGCAGGCTTCTAGCAACCCGAATCTTCGCACTTCACTATTATATATAACTTTATGTTTAATGCCCTTTCGTATGAAGATTGCGACCCCACCCCCTTGAGAGGAGTTGGGCCGATCCCTTCTTACGATATTGTAATTTTTATTAGTCAGTTTGTGTTTCTGGTTTAGCTTAGTTTCGCTAGCCATAAACACATCAGGACTTTGGTCTTGCAGCAAATGAAAGAGGTTTGCTCTACGTTCGGTCCTAATCAGCGAATTCACATTCACAGCTAGGATCTTAAAGGGTCGCTCAGGCAGCGCGCCTTTAACCATTTCGCGTTGCCGGCAGAATAGAGTAGAGGTAATCCACCCTAGCCGCCTGCTCCCTTATCTGTTTTTGCACATCGGTTAACTGACCATGAATGGTCAGCAACACCTGCATCAGATCTGCCTCTGGCACAGGAGCCGTAGGCACTTGGACCTGTTTGGCTACCTGTGGTTGAGGCTGTTCCGTGTTTCCCTTTCCAGACGCCATTTGGGCGTAAGAAATTCCGGGATTAACGGCAGTTGTTGTCTGGCGTACTACTGGGTGTTTTACCTCCACTGTTTTCTTTTGGGCTTTGTTGTTTTTCATTTCCTGAAACTTCGGACATCCCCGATAGTTTGCGGGGTGCCCAGAGCCTCGGCAAAGTGCACATTTTAACTGGGTCCTGTCTTCGACCCTATCTTTCCCAAGCTTACATTCCCCTATCTTGTGGGAGTCTCCACACTTGACGCAAACTGGATCCATACCACAGTTAGCTGCCACGTGGCCGTACCCTTGGCAGTTCATGCATTGAAGCATGTCTCTCTGCCTATTTAATTTTTCCCATCTTACAATTTGGTAGTTTAGGACGGTTATACTCCTTAAACCACTCAACTTGCTTTGGGGCGAGAGCTGAACTAGGAAGAATGGTAAATTCCGTTTCTCCCGTCTGGCCTTAACTGTGGAAAACGGTCTGACCCCGATAAAATCGAGATCATCGCTCGCCACTTGACGGAGCTCAGCTAAGAGCGCCTGCGGATCCGTAGAGGATTCTATACCCTTCAGGAGAACTGTTTGCAGCTTTTCTTCCTTCGGGGTGAAACTGTAGAATTCTGTCTTCGTTTGTGACAAAAGATCTTTGACTTTTTTATAATGCTCGACCGAAGAGCAATGATTAGCGTGTCGGTCTGCGTTCAATCTTTTAATAATAAAATTATTGCCTATGGCCGACTTACATAGTTCTATTGTATCTTTTAATTCTATTTTATAAGTATTAATTGGTGGCACCTTACCTTTTTTTGCTTGTGGCTGTTGCTGATGTTGCTGCTGCTGTTGTGACTGCTGCTGTTGTGCCTGCTGCTGTTGTATCTGCTGCGGTTGTTGTTGCTGTTGTATTTTCTGCTGCTGTTGTTGCTTCTGTGTCTTTTGTTGCTGTATTGGTTGTTGTGTTTGTTGTTGTATTTGCTTTTGTTGCTGATGTTGTTGTTGTTTCTGTTGTTGTTGTTGTTGTTGTTGTTGTTGTTGTTGTTGCTGTTGTTGTAGCGTTTGATTTTGCTTTTGCTGTTGTTGTTGTTGTTGATGTTGTTGCTTTTGTTTTTGTTTTTGTTGCTTTGCTTGCGTTTGCTGATGCTGTTGCTGGGGCTGCAGTTGCTGCGCCTGCTGCTTCTTTTTGTGCTGAATTTCCGGAAGTGGTTGTTGTTGCTTAAGGGACTGCTGCTTTTGTTCAGCTTTTTGTTGCTCTTGGAGCGTTTTTTGTCTTTTGCTTTCAAGAGCAACTAGGCGCTCTTTTTCCCTACGCGCTTCTTGTTTTTCTTTCAGTGCTCTTACCATTGCCATAAGTGCAGAGATTTGCTCTGTCAGAGATTCTATTTTTTCTTCCTCAGTTTCTGATTCTGGAGGTGAAAGATCTACTAACTCGGCACTTACGTAATGCCCCTCACCTTCTACGGACATGTAAGCAATGTCTTCGGCATCTGCCGCAGCGACGTTTTGCTCATCTGTCTTCTTGTCAGTCTCGTTGACGGCCCCTTTGGCGACCTCATAGTCAGCTTCTCCTGCTATTTCGTCGTCCGCCTCTGCCTCGTCATCGCCCTCATCTTCGTGTTCGTTGTCATCCTCGTAGGAGGAGCTTTCAACCTGCCTGTGCATTTTAGCTTGAGCCGATGCCTTAGCCAACTTCGCTCTTGTGCTCCTGTCAGGGCGGTTTACAAGATGGGGCTTGTATCTAATGATACGCCTCCTCTTCTTGTCTTCTTTTGTTGTTGCTGCGGCACGTGCCTGTGTTGAGGACTTGCCTTTTGGAAGGCTTGATGTTGTTGCAGTTGCTAAGCTGCTTTTATTGGCCTCGGCACGTGCCGATGACTTAGTCGTTGTTGTTGCTATAGTTATAGCTGTTGATACTTGAGCATTGGAAGGGCCCGCTATATTAGCATTTGCCGTTGCATCACCTGATGCTCCGGCAGATTCTCTTGTTGTTGGGGGATCATCTTTCGATGTCCCCGTTGGCTTTACCATCTGTATTTGTTGTTCCTCTCTGTTTTTGTTCACCTTCTCCCAGAACTTATTTAAAAAAAAGCCCTGGCCAGGGTGGGGCTCGAACCCACGACCCTCCACTTCGTCGTCGTTCACGCTACCCACTAGGCTAACTTGCCTTTTAATTTTACTTGGCAAATTGCCACTAGATTGTGCAGTGAGTGCACTTAAACTATTAATGAAAATTTAATTCAATTGAACACACTTGTAAATTAATTTTGTATACTGAGAAAGTCGTCAACGCGTCTGTACACTTTCACAGCTGAAGATCGACTCGGTGGCAAGTGGCAAGTTAGCCTAGGTGGTAGAGGAGCAGATTTCAGAGTGGAAAGGCAAGTTAGCCTAGTGGGTAGCGTGTACGACGTTATTAAGTTATTTTAAGTATTTTTAAGTAGTTTTAAGTTATTTACGTATATTTACGTATATTTTTATTCTATTTAGGTTAATTTAGTTTTATTTAGGTATAGGGTAGTTTTAAGTTTTTATATAAAATAAAATATATGTCTTGAAAAACGAGTTTTAAAAAAAAATTTTCTCGTTTAGTTTTAAGTAACTTTGAATTTTAATTTAAGTAGTTTTTACGCCCAAAGGCATTTTTAATATATAGTTATAGTATAATTTAGAGCGCCCGTATGGGGCCAGTAAGTTAGTTAAGTTATTCTGTAAGCTAGTTTTTAAGGTTTTTGTCTAGCATTTAAGTTAGTTATAAGTTGAATTGAAAATAAAAATATGAATTAAAAAAAAAAAAAAAAAAAAAAAAAAAAAAAAAGGGTGTACGACGACGAAGTGGAGGGTCGTGGGTTCGAGCCCCACCCTGGTCAGGGCTTTTTATTAAATAAGTTCTGGGAGAAGGTGAACAAAAACAGAGAGGAACAACAAATACAGATGATAAAGCCAACGGGGACATCGAAAGATGATCCCCCAACAACAAGAGAAGCTGCCGGAGCATCAGGTGATGCAACGGCAAATGCTAATATAGCGGGCCCTTCAAATGCTCAAACATCAACAGCTATAACTATAGCAACAACAACAAATAAGTCATCGGCACGTGCCGAGGCCAATAAAAGCAGCTTAGCAACTGCAACAACATCAAGCCTTCCAAAAGGCAAGTCATCAACACCGGCACGTGCCGCAGCAACAACAAAAGAACACAAAAAGAGGAGGCGTATCATTAGATACAAGCCCCATCTTGTAAACCGCCCTGACAGGAGCACAAGAGCGAAGTTGGCTAAGGCATCGGCTCAAGCTAAAATGCACAGACAGGTTGAAAGCTCCTCCTACGAGGATGACAACGAACATGAAGATGAGGGCGATGACGAGGCAGAGGCGGACGACGAAATAGCAGGAGAAGCTGACTATGAGGTCGCCAAAGGGGCCGTCAACAAGACCGACAAGAAGACAAATGAGCAAAACGTCGCTGAGGCAGATGCCGAAGACATTGCTTACATGTCCGTAGAAGGTGAGGGGCGCTACGTGAGTGCCGAGTTGGTAGATCTTTCACCTCCAGACTCAGAAACTGAGGAAGAAAAAATAGAATCGCTGACAGAGCAAATCTCTGCACTTATGGCAATGGTAAGAGCACTCAAAGAAAAACAAGAAGCGCGTAGGGAAAAAGAGCGCCTAGTTGCTCTTTAAAGCAAAAGACAAAAAACGCTCCAAGAGCAACAAAAAGCTGAACAAATGCAGCAGCCTCTCAAACAACAACAACCACTTCCTGAAATTCAGCCAAAAAAGAAGCAGCAGGCGCAGAAACTGCAGCCCCAGCAACAGCATCAGCAACTGCAAGCACAGCAACAAAAACAAAAGCAACAACAACAACAGCAACAGCAAAAGCAGCAGCGACAACAACAGCAACAACAACAACAACAACAGAAACAACAACAACATCAGCAACAACAGCAACAAAAGCAAATACAAAAACAAATACAACAACCACTACAGCAACAAAAGACACAGAAGCAGCAACAGCAGCAGAAACTACAACAGCAACAACAACCGCAGCAGTTACAACAGCAGCAGGCACAACAGCAGCAGTCACAACAGCAGCAGTCACAACAGCAGCAGCAACATCAGCAACAGCCACAAGCAAAAAAGGTAAGGTGCCACCAATCAATACTTATAAAATAGAACTAAAAGATACAATAGAACTATGTAAGTCGGCCATAGGCAATAATTTTATTATTAAAAGATTGAACGCAGACCGACACGCTATCCATTGCTCTTCGGTCGAGCATTATAAAAAAATAAAAGATCTTTTGTCACAAACGAAGACAGAATTTTACAGTTTTACCCCGAAGGAAGACAAGCTGCAAACAGTCCTCCTGAAGGGTATAGAATCCTCTACGGATCCGCAGGCGCTCTTAGCTGAGCTCCGTCAAGTGGCGAGCGATGATCTCGATTTTATCGGGGTCAGACCGTTTTCCACAGTTAAGGCCAGACGGGAGAAACGGAATTTACCATTCTTCCTAGTTCAGCTCTCGCCCCAAAGCAAGTTGAGTGGTTTAAGGAGTATAACCGTCCTAAACTACCAAATTGTAAGATGGGAAAAATTAAATAGGCAGAGAGACATGCTTCAATGCATGAACTGCCAAGGGTACGGCCACGTGGCAGCTAACTGTGGTATGGATCCAGTTTGCGTCAAGTGTGGAGATTCCCACAAGATAGGTGAATGTAAACTCGGAAAAGAAAGGGTCGAAGACAGGACCCAGTTAAAGTGTGCACTTTGCCGAGGCTCCGGGCACCCCGCAAACTATCGGGGATGTCCGAAGTTTCAGGAAATGAGAAAAAACAAAGACCAAAAGAAGACAGTAGAGGTGAGACGCCCTGAAGTACGCCAGACAGCAACTTCCGTCAATCCCGCAATTTCTTACGCCCAAGTGGCGTCTGGAAAGGGAAAAACGGTACAGCCTCAACCACAGGTAGCCAAACAGGTCCAAGTGCCTACGGCTCCTGTGCCAGAGGCAGATCTGATGCAGGTGTTGCTGACCATTCATGGTCAGTTAACCGATGTGCAAAAACAGATAAGGGAGCAGGCGGCTAGGGTGGATTACCTCTACTCTATTCTGCCGGCAACGCGAAATGGTTAAAGGCGCGCTGCCTGAGCGACCCTTTAAGATCCTAGCTGTGAATGTAAATTCGCTGATTAGGACCGAACGTAGAGCAAATCTCTTTCACTTGCTGCAAGACCAAAGTCCTGATGTTTTTATGGCTAGCGAAACTAAGCTAAACAAGAAACACAAACTGACTAATAAAAAATACAATATCGTAAGAAGGGATCGGCCCAACTCCTCTCAAGGGGGTGGGGTCGCAATCTTCATACGAAAGGGCATTAAACATAAAGTTATATATAATAGTGAAGTGCGAAAATTTGGGCTGCTAGAAGCTTGCATCGTTTGCATTCCTCTCCAGCAAGGGAAAAGAATGTACGCAATCGCGGTGTACGCACCTGACGCACCTCAGCCAGATAATTTTATCGCAGAACTCGAAAAACTTTTCGAATGCTTAAGATTAAACTTGGATGAGAATTATTATCTCATGGCAGGGGACTTGAACGCCAAACATGTAGATTGGGGAAATCAAGTACAAAATCCTAGAGGGAACCATCTTTTTAATTGGATGGGTCGATACAGTGTTGAGTGTAGGATCGACCTTCTGGCTACAGATAGACCGTCTTTTCGAGAAGTGGTAGTTTTCTGGATCTTTTACTGCTTGACTCACGACTAGTTATAACTGATGCAACAAATCAACATACAAAAAACTGTTTACGAACGATTGAATACGACAGTGACCACTGCGGACTTGCCGCCGTAATACAGCTCCCGAGCGAACTTTTGGAGTTGGATGAGTATGTGCCTGCGCACTCTTACAATTTCAGTAAGACGCGTTGGCCACGCTTCTCCAACTCTATGGCAAGAGAAATAAGTTCCGATGACATTTCTCCACCAAATGACAGGAACCTGACGAACGTTGAGATCGACGGGTACCTGACTCAAATGGATACGACTATAAAACGAACAATGGATAGAAAAATCCCAAAATATAAGGAACAAGACCCTACTGGTTTATACAAGAACGCGACAATCGACGCACTACATCGACAAAAAAGTGGACTGCTGACTAGGTTGAAACTTCTTTACAGACGTTTCACGGACACAGGTGATCTGGAGATTAGGACATTGAAGTCGTCGATCAAAAACATTAATGTTCTGATTAAACAAAACTATAGATTGTCTATTAATTTATATTGGGATAACAGAATTCGGGGTGTTAATTCCAGCGACCCTTGTATGTTTCCCCAAATAAATAAGATATTTAGAAGAAATGATCAAAACGAACTTCCATGTCTTAAACTTCAGAGGACAATAGATAACGAAGACGTACTTACGGTTGCGGGAATAGATCCGGATTGTGCCGTTTTCGATGATAACTTTTTTATGATAGAAGATCCTCAAGAAAAGGTAGAGGCTGTGGGGGCTGCTTTCCAGCAAGTGTATAAGGTGAATGCTAGCGTTCGTCCGAATCATGCAAATCTCTTTCACTTGCTGCAAGACCAAAGTCCTGATGTTTTTATGGCTAGCGAAACTAAGCTAAACAAGAAACACAAACTGACTAATAAAAAATACAATATCGTAAGAAGGGATCGGCCCAACTCCTCTCAAGGGGGTGGGGTCGCAATCTTCATACGAAAGGGCATTAAACATAAAGTTATATATAATAGTGAAGTGCGAAAATTTGGGCTGCTAGAAGCTTGCATCGTTTGCATTCCTCTCCAGCAAGGGAAAAGAATGTACGCAATCGCGGTGTACGCACCTGACGCACCTCAGCCAGATAATTTTATCGCAGAACTCGAAAAACTTTTCGAATGCTTAAGATTAAACTTGGATGAGAATTATTATCTCATGGCAGGGGACTTGAACGCCAAACATGTAGATTGGGGAAATCAAGTACAAAATCCTAGAGGGAACCATCTTTTTAATTGGATGGGTCGATACAGTGTTGAGTGTAGGATCGACCTTCTGGCTACAGATAGACCGTCTTTTCCGAGAAGTGGTAGTTTTCTGGATCTTTTACTGCTTGACTCACGACTAGTTATAACTGATGCAACAAATCAACATACAAAAAACTGTTTACGAACGATTGAATACGACAGTGACCACTGCGGACTTGCCGCCGTAATACAGCTCCCGAGCGAACTTTTGGAGTTGGATGAGTATGTGCCTGCGCACTCTTACAATTTCAGTAAGACGCGTTGGCCACGCTTCTCCAACTCTATGGCAAGAGAAATAAGTTCCGATGACATTTCTCCACCAAATGACAGGAACCTGACGAACGTTGAGATCGACGGGTACCTGACTCAAATGGATACGACTATAAAACGAACAATGGATAGAAAAATCCCAAAATATAAGGAACAAGACCCTACTGGTTTATACAAGAACGCGACAATCGACGCACTACATCGACAAAAAAGTGGACTGCTGACTAGGTTGAAACTTCTTTACAGACGTTTCACGGACACAGGTGATCTGGAGATTAGGACATTGAAGTCGTCGATCAAAAACATTAATGTTCTGATTAAACAAAACTATAGATTGTCTATTAATTTATATTGGGATAACAGAATTCGGGGTGTTAATTCCAGCGACCCTAGTATGTTTCCCCAAATAAATAAGATATTTAGAAGAAATGATCAAAACGAACTTCCATGTCTTAAACTTCAGAGGACAATAGATAACGAAGACGTACTTACGGTTGCGGGAATAGATCCGGATTGTGCCGTTTTCGATGATAACTTTTTTATGATAGAAGATCCTCAAGAAAAGGTAGAGGCTGTGGGGGCTGCTTTCCAGCAAGTGTATAAGGTGAATGCTAGCGTTCGTCCGAATCATGACCTGGAGAACAGAGCCTTACTACACAACTTCTACCTTGGAAATAACATAACGCAATGGCGATCTGAGAATACCGGTTTCACCGGGTTCAATGACGAAAATTTGGCAAACGCCACCATCGCCGAGCGAAATGGACCCAGTTCATTGTTAATTTCGAAGGTAGAACTTCAATTAATTTTTCAAACATTAAAGAAAAAGAAATCTGCGGGGGTCGATGGTATACCCAACATTGTGTTACGACATCTCCCTGAGGAAGCAATAGACATTTATACCACACTGTTCAACAACGCATTGAATAATGCATATTATCCAGTGAGTTGGAAAACAGCTGTGGTACATCCTCTCCCCAAAAAGGGAAAGGACAGCTCCAATCCGGGAAATCTTCGGTTGATAAGTCTTCTTCCAAGTATCAGTAAGGTATTCGAAAAGATTCTAAATAGAGCTCTGTTCAAGTGGGCTGAGGACAAAAATATTATTCCAGATAATCAGTTTGGCTTTAAGGCGGGGCATGACACTATTCATGCCGCGTCTAAGTTAGTTTCTGATGTTCAATGGAACAAAGCGAAAAATCAATGCACGGGTGCCGTTCTGGTTGATTTAGAGAAGGCTTTCGACACCGTATGGTTAGAGGGTCTTTATTTGAAGCTAACTAGATTTGGCATAAGTAAACCACTGTTATATATGCTTCATGACATGCTCAATGGTAGAAAGTTTGTTGTCAAAAGTGGCAATTTAACTTCTACCACAACATTTGATATCCAAAACGGTCTACAGCAAGGAGCTGTGAACTCACCGATTCTGTTTAGTATTTACACCAGCGATCTGATAGGTAGTCTCACTCATGCAATTGCGTATGCCGATGACCTTGTAGCGTACAGGACGGGTCCAAAAGTTGAAGTCATCAGAATTCTCTTGCAGCGTGACTTCGACAAGATTCAGCGATATTGTGATGACTGGAAGTTAAAAATTAACTTTCAGAAATCAGAAACTATCCTGTTTAGAACCCCGTTGTCTAGGGCTTCTAGGGATACAAGAAAGAACTGGAGAAATCTAGTGATCGTTGGACCAAGTGGACATCCACTGGCAAGTAAAGATGTGGTAAAGTACCTTGGCATCTGGCTAGATCAGTATCTATATTTCAATCGACATGTAGATGCTGCTCTGACCAGAGCTAGGGGAGCCTTTGGGTTGACAAGACGGTTGTTCTATAGCAGCCGCCTCGACAGCAGAGTAAAGGTGATTTGCTACATGGCCCTTATCCGGCCAATGATTGCCTATGGGTGCCCTGTGTGGTTCAACGTTGCCCCATCTCAAATGGAAAAGATTCGGGTGTTTGAGAGGCAGTGTCTTAGACGCTGCCTTGGATTACACAGAACACCAGAGTCGGAGTACACACATTACTATGCCAACGAGGTTCTATACAACAGGGCCAATATAAACAGGATAGATAACTTTTTAATCAAGCTGATTCGGGGTCACATTGCAAGAGCGATGACCTCGACCAATGGACTTATTTTTGGGGCTTACTACCCCAATGATGAGTATAGTGAAAGTGTGCGTCTTAACGGTTTCATCCCGCCCGAGACATTCCTCTTTTTAGACAGTCGTGGGCTGATACAGGATAGATTGGCGGTTCCGTTAATCTACCACGTCGGCCGTAGGACTGTGGATCGGCGACTCCTTTACGATCGGGACGTCGGCTCTGTAAACGGAGCAGAACGTCTGCGGTTCAGTAGAGCTGTGCCCCTTCGGGACATAAAGGACATAGGTAAGCAAATGAAAAAATTCTGGTGGTTGGGTGACCACCTTGATATTGAAAGTTGACCACATTGTTGCTTTGGCCGACTTACATAGTTTTAGGGTAAATATAGATTAGGTTAAACAGTTACGGTGGCACAAAAAAAAAAAAAAAAAAAAAAAAAAAAAAAAAAAAAAAAAAAAAAAAAAAAAGAGTTGCTGGTGGCTGTTCTAGTTTTTAAGTTAGTTTAAGTAGTTAAATTAGGTATAATTTAAGCTAGTTTTATATAATTTATATATAACGTAGCTTATAGTACTTTTATTTAGTATAGTTTAGTATTAATTAGTTATAATTAGGTAGAGGGTAGCTTTAAGTTTTATAAAAAAGTGAAAAAAAATGATAATGAAAATGAGTTTTTTATAATAATTTTCTCGTTAGTTTAAGTGTTAAAGTTAAGTTAGTTAAATATAAATGATTTTAAGCCGAAAAGCATCGTTTCAATTCAATACGTTATAGGTTAATTTAGAGCGCCCGCATGGGGCCAGTAAGTTAATTAAGGTAATATGGAAGCTAGTTGTTTAAGATTTTTTGTCTAGCATTAAGATAGATATAAGAAAATGAAAAATAAAAAATGAATTAAAAATGAAAAAAGAGTGGCAGACGACGGATCTGAACGGCGTGGGTTCGAGCCCCACTTTGGTCCGGGCTTTTTTTTTTAATAATTTCTGGGAGAAGGTTACCAGAAATAGAGAGCAACAAGAAAAAGAGATGGGAAAACCAACGGGGACATCGAAAGA
Organism: Baccha elongata; assembly: GCA_951217065.1. Taxonomy (NCBI): domain Eukaryota; kingdom Metazoa; phylum Arthropoda; class Insecta; order Diptera; family Syrphidae; genus Baccha; species Baccha elongata. Next base: position 1,519,957 of record CATNUY010000161.1, on the reverse strand, counting down.
TGGTCCCCCAACAACAAGGAAGGCAGTTGGAGCATCAGGTGATGTGTCATCCGACAGCCAAATAGCGGGGCCATCAGGCCAAGCAATAAAACCAACTGCAGCATTAGCGCAGTCCAAAGCCCAAAAAGCAACAACAACAACATCATTATCGGCACGTGCCGAGTCCGGAACCAGCAACATGGCAACGGCAAAAACATCAAGCCCGATAAAAGGGAAAAATCCAGGACCGGCATGTGTCGAAGAACCAGACCCTATGAAGAGAAGGCGCTACATAAGGTATAAACCAAATCTGGTAGTCAAAAAAAAAACAGCAGATGTTGTAGCAGCCCAGCAAATAGGAGGGCGCGGGCGTTCAGCCAAGTCTTCGGCTCAGGCCAAAATACAGAGGCAGCTGGATAGCTCCTCCAACGACGACGACGACAACAACAAAAGCAACGACAACAACGACCAGAACGAAGAAGGAGACGATGAAGCTGAGGCGGACGACATAAATGTCAAAGAGGCTCATGGAGCGATCACCGCCAACAACCAAAAAGACGAAAACGCCAACCTTACAGGCGAAGAAAACGGCGCTGACGCTGACGTTATCTCCTACATGTCTGTGGAAGGAGAAGGACATTACGTCAGTGGCGAGGTAGTCGAGCTGTCTGACCAAGAAGAGGACCAGCAGATTGAGGCTTTGACGGAGCAAATCTCTTCACTCATAGAGCTAGTCGAAGCGCTAAAAAAGAAGCAGGAGGCAAGACGGGAGAAGGAGCGCATAGTTGCTCTTGAGCAGCGCACCCTCCAACAAGCGCTCCAAGAGCAAGCTACGCAACAACAGCAGCCTCCTAAAGAACAACAACCACTCCCAGACCAGCAGCAGCCACAGAAGCAGCAATTAAGGAAGCAGCCACAGCAACAGCTTCATAAGCCACAACAACCGTCTCGGCAATCACAGCATCAGCCTTAGCAACAGCAAGCAAAACAACAACAACAACCACAACAACCACAACAGCAACGACAACAGACACAGAAGCAGCAACAGCAGCAGCGACAACCGCAACAGCAACAACCGCAACAGCAACAACCGCAGCAGACACAACAGCAGCAGTCACAACAACCGCAACAACAGCAGCAGCCACAAGCAAAGCGAGGTAAGGTGCCACATATTAACACATTTAAGATGGAAATAAAAGAAACTATTCAGATATGTAGGTCGGTCGTAGGCAACAATTTTACAATCAAGCGCCTAAGTGCAGACAGGCATTCTATTCAGTGCTCATCTTTAGAGCACTACAAAAAAGTTAAAGACCTTCTGTCTCAAACTAGAACTGAATTTTATAGTTTCACCCCGAAGAAAGACAAGCTTCAAACAGTCCTCCTGAAGGGTATCGAATCCTCTACGGATCCGCAGGCGCTCTTAGCAGAGCTCCGTCAAGTGGCGAGCGACGATCTCGATTTTATCGGGGTCAGACCGTTTACCACAGTCAAAGCCAGACGGGAGAAACGGAAGTTACCATTCTTCCTAGTTCAGCTCTCGCCCCAAAGCAAATTGAGTGGTCTAAGGAATATAACAGTCCTGGATTACCAAGTTGTACGATGGGAAAAATTAAACAAGCAGAAAGACATGCTTCAATGCATGAACTGCCAAGGGTTTGGACACGTTGCAGTTAACTGTGGTATGGACCCAGTCTGCGTTAAATGTGGAGATACCCACAAAACAGGGGAGTGTAAACTCGGGCAAGATAGGGTCACAGATATGACCCAGTTAAAATGTGCGCTCTGCCGAGGCTCCGGGCACCCCGCAAACTTTCGGGGATGTCCGAAGTTTAAGGAGATAAAGCAAAACAAAGCCCAAAAGAAAACAGTTGAGGTGAGACGCCCTGAAGTACGCCAGACAACAACTTCCGTCAATCCCGCAATTTCTTACGCCCAAATGGCGTCTGGAAAGGGAAACACGGTACAGCCTCAACCACAGGTAGCCAAACAGGTCCAAGTGCCTACGGCTCCTGTGCCAGAGGCAGATCTGATGCAGGTGTTGCTGACCATTCATGGTCAGTTAACCGACGTGCAAAAACAGATCAGGGAGCAGGCGGCTAGGGTGGATTACCTCTACTCTATTCTGCCGGCAACGCGAAATGGTTAAAGGCGCGCTGCCTGAGCGACCCTTTAAGATCCTAGCTGTGAATGTTAATTCGCTGATTAGGACCGAACGTAGAGCAAACCTCTTTCATTTGCTGCAAGACCAAAGTCCTGATGTGTTTATGGCTAGTGAAACTAAGCTAAACCAGAAACACAAACTGACTAATAAAAATTACAATATCGTAAGAAGGGATCGGCCCAACTCCTCTCAAGGGGGTGGGGTCGCAATCTTCATACGAAAGGACATTAAACATAAAGTTATATATAATAGTGATTGAATACGACAGTGATCACTGCGGACTTGCCACCGTAATACAGCTTCCGAGCGAACTTGTCGAATTGGATGAGTATGTGCCTGTGCACTCTTACAATTTCAGTAAGTGGCGCAGGCCACGCTTTTCCGACGCCTTGGCAAGAGAAATACGTTCCGATGACATTTCTCCACCAAATGACAGAAACCTGACGAACCTCGAGATCGACGGGTTCCTGACTCAAATGGATACGACTATAAAACGAACAATGGACAGAACAATCCCAAAATATAAGGAACAAGACCCTACTGGTTTATACAAGAACGCGACAATCGACGCACTACACCGACAAAAAAGTGGACTGCTGACTAGATTGAAACTTCTGTACAGACGTTTCACGGACACACGTGATCTGGAGATTAGGACATTGAAGTCGTCGATCAAAAACATTAATGTTCTGATTAAACAAAATTATAGATTGTCTATTAATTTATATTGGGATAACAGAATTCGGGCCGTTAATTCCAGCGACCCTAGTATGTTTCCCCAAATAAATAAGATATTTAGAAGAAATGATCAAAACGAACTTCCATATCTTAAAATTCAGAGGACAATAGATAACGAAGACGTACTTACGATTGCGGGAATAGATCCGGAGATAACTTTTTTATGATAGAAGATCCTCAAGAAAAGGTAGAAGCTGTAGGGGCTGCTTTCCAGCAAGTGTATAAGGTGAATGCTAGCATTCGTCCGAATCATGACCTGGAGAACAGAGCCTTACTACACAACTTCTACCTTGGAAATAACATAACGCAATGGCGATCTGAGAATACCGGTTTCACCGTGTTCAATGACGAAAATTTGGCAAACGCCACCATCGCCGAGCGAAATGGACCCAGTTCATTGTTAATTTCGAAGGTAGAACTTCAATTAATTTTTCAAAAATTAAAGAAAAAGAAATCTGCGGGGGTCGATGGTATACCCAACATTGTGTTACGACATCTCCCTGAGGAAGCCATAGACATTTACACCACACTGTTCAACAACGCATTGAATAATGCATATTATCCAGTGAGTTGGAAGACAGCTGTGGTCCATCCTCTCCCCAAAAAGGGAAAGGACAGCTCCAATCCGGCAAATCTTCGGTCGATAAGTCTTCTTCCAAGTACCAGTAAGGTATTCGAAAAGATTCTCAATAGAGCTCTGTTCAAGTGGGCTGAGGACAAGAATATTATTCCAGACAATCAGTTTGGCTTTAAGGCGGGACATGACACTATTCATGCCGCGGCTAAGTTAGTTTCTGATGTTCAATGGAACAAAGCGAAAAATCAATGCACGGGTGCCGTTCTTGTTGATTTAGAGAAGGCTTTCGACACCGTATGGTTAGAGGGTCTTTATCTGAAATTAACTAGATTTGGCATAAGTAAACCACTGTTATATATGCTTCATGACATGCTCAATGGTAGAAAGTTTGTTGTCAAAAGTGGCAATGTAACTTCTACCACAACATTTGATATTAAAAACGGTCTACAGCAAGGAGCTGTGAACTCGCCGATTCTTTTTAGTATTTACACCAGCGATCTGATAGGTAGTCTCACTCATGCAATTGCGTATGCCGATGACCTTGTAGCGTACAGGACCGGTCCAAAAGTTGAAGTCATCAAAAATCTCTTGCAGCGTGACTTCGACCAGATTCAGCGATATTGTGATGACTGGAAGTTAAAAATTAATTTTCAGAAATCAGAAACTATCCTGTTTAGAACCCCTTTATCTAAGGCTTCTAGGGATACAAGAAAGAACTGGAGAAATCTAGTGATCGTTGGACCAAGTGGACATCCACTGGCGAGTAAAGATGTAGTAAAGTACCTTGGTATCTGGCTAGATCAGTATCTATATTTCAATCGACATATAGATGCTGCTCTGGTCAGAGCTAGGGGAGCGTTTGCTCTGACAAGACGGTTGTTTTATAGCAGCCGCCTTGAAAACAGGGTAAAGGTGATTTGCTACATGGCCCTCATCCGGCCGATGATTGCCTATGGGTGCCCTGTGTGGTTTAACGTTGCCCAATCTCAAATGGAAAAGATTCGGGTGTTTGAGAGGCAGTGTCTTAGGACCTGCCTTGGATTACACAGAACACCAGAGTCGGAGTACAAACATTATTATGCCAACGAGGTCTTATACAACGGGGCCAATATAAACAGGATAGATAACTTTTTAATTAAGCTGATTCGGGGTCACATTGCAAGAGCGATGACCTCAGCCAATGGACTTATTTTCGGGGCTTACTACCCTAATGATGAATATAGTGAGAGCGTTCGTCTTAACGGTTTCATCCCGCCCGAGACATTCCTCTATTTAGACAGTCGGGGGCTGATACAGGATAGATTGGCAGTTCCGCTAATCAACCACGTCGGCCGTAGAACTGTGGATCGTCGACTCTTGTATGATCGAGACGTTGGCTCTGGGAACGGAGCAGAGCGTCTGCGGTTCAGTAGAGCTGTGCCCCTTCGGGACAGAAAGGACTTGGTTAAGCAAGTAAAATAATTCTGGTGGTTGGGGGACCACTTTGAGTTTGATATTGAAGGTTGACCAAAGTTGTTGCCTAGGCCGACCTACGTATTTTAAGGTATCAATAGGTATATTTAAGTAGGACAGTGGTGGCACTAAAAAAATTATAAAAACAAAAAACTGCATTGCTCTTGTGGATATGTGCATTTGGCACTAAAACATATGTATATATATTCATATATGCATATATATAGGTGTGTGTGCATTTGCATAAGCTGCTGCGGGAAAAAAAAAAAAAAAAAAAAAAATGCAGCTGGTGGCTGTTCTAGTTTTAAGTTATTTTAAGTATTTTTAAGTAGTTTTAAGTTATTTACGTATATTCATTACGTATACTTTCGTTTTATTTAGGTTAATTTAGTGTTATTTAGGTAAAGGGTAGTTTTAAGTTTTATATAAAAATGTCAAAGGAAAACGAGTTTTAAAGAATTTCTCGTTTAGTTTAAAATAATATTGAATTTTAATATAAGTTAGTCTTTACGCCGAAAGGCATTTTTTTAATAAAGTTATAGTATAATTTAGAGCGCCCGCATGGGGCCAGTAAGTTAGTTTAGTTATTCTGTAAGCTAGTTTTTAAGGTTTTTGTCTAGCATTTAAGTAGTTATAAGTTAAATTGAAAATAAAAATTGAATTAAAAAAAAAAAAAAAAAAAAAAAGGCAATGTTGAAACTCGAATTCAGCGACTAAGGGAGTTGCTAAAAACAAGTGAGAAAAAAACTTCTGTATTTTTTTCCTCACCAAAACAACATTTGACTGGACTAAATACTATATCTCAAAATTCTTCAACCCAAAATACTGTATGAGCAAAACACTGTATCTCAAAATTTATTTATTTTTATTTGACTTCACAATCGATATGTTAATTTTAAAACAAAATAGTGCCTAACACTTAAATTTGGACAATCTTTTGAACACACGAGGAAGTTTTGACAGATCAATAAGTTTGGTGCAATTGTTTCTACAATTCTGAATTACAATCAAAACAATTAATGTTAAAATGTGAGAGAGATAAAAACAATTAAGAAGAAGAAAATGAGAGAGAGAAAATAAGAAGAGGATACGATCAATTTTGTTTTTGTTTTAATTATTTCAAAGACTTATGAATTATCATAGTTAAACTTGTTATTATTCAAGGGAAGTATTTCAGTATCAGAATATTATACTAATGAAAAATTATTATGATGTATTCTTAAAAAAAGTATTCTGTTTTCAAAATTCTGTATTTCAAAATGCTGTAATAGGCTGATTTTTGCACACGAATCACTATAAAAAGGGGGTGAAAGAAACATTTCTCCATAAGACATGACGGTGGGAAATTTATGTTTTTTCTCCCTCCCTTATTGAAAACAATTTAAGTATCTGTAACAGAGGTAATACCCCCACCTTTACATTTCCTAGTTCTGAAAATTTTGAGGGATGGGAGGATGTACTTGACACTACATTCGCCTCCACTAACGTTAACTCTCTGGTGGAAGACTGGAGGGTATCCCCGTTAAGGTCCTTTTCAGACCACAAATCGATCCTCTTCAGTCTTAACTTTAATATTATAAAGCCACCACCCTATAGAAACCCAAAAAGAATTGACTGGCAGAAATTCAGTCAAATTATTAAATCCGAATTAAACACAATTCCAAACGTTAATCCAAATTCTGTGGACTAGCTTGAGAGAAAGGTTAAAACTTTCGAAGTGGCTATGAGTGTGGCCTTCAAGATCTCGTGCCCAATAAAATTTAGCGAAAAAAACCCTACCTTCATGAGTAACATGTTTTTTAATAAAAATATTTATTTAAATAAAAAACAGTTTGTTTCTATTTTCTTTCAATTTTAATTAATTTTTCAGTTTTTTTTTAACAGAAATAACTTTAAACTCTTAATTATTGCTGCACAAGCAAACTTCCTTCTAAAAAAAAATCTACAAAAACAATTCGCGTGGTCGCTGCAAAATTACATAGCGACACCAAAAAGTACAAAAACAAAAATGGGACGGTAACCGCACACAGCAGAGCAACATCTGTTACTTGACGACCTGTTTTAAAGCAATCATTTCTTAGGCCGCGGCCACGCAGTAAGCGGCTGAGCGGAAAAAACATATAAAACATATGAAATCACATAGAAGCGGCCACGCTATGAGCGAGTGCCGAAACAAAATTCTGAGCGGCTAAGCGGCGCCGCTCAGCAACCAAACCTGTTTTAATTTTTAGTAATGTTCTGAGCGGCAAGAAGTAAAGATGGCCAAAGTAAACATTGAGTTGTTAATTTCGTGTGTGCAATCTCGACCAGATTTATGGCAAGATAGAAATGCCAACTTTAAAAATAAAAATATTACTGAGAAACTATGGAAGGAAGTTAGTGAAATTTGTGGTTTAAGTGGTAAGTTTTTATTTAAAGTTTATGTGATACATAGTTTAGTGCATAGCAAGTTAACACCTGTGGTTTAGTGTGCAAAATCAAAAAAACACTCCGTTATTTTACTTCGAACATCCAAAGCTGTATGGGTACTTCTATTAAAACGGTAACCTACTGCTGCTGCTGCCTTGCCAGTTCGTACTGCGTCGTTTGGCATTGCTGATGTTACTTGTATATAGTCCAAATCACTGTCTCCATCGCACTCTCTCACAAAATTGTGCATACCTTAAAGTTAAAGCCAATCTCTGCTCTGTAGAAATAGCAATTCTTTGTTTTATTAATCTAGGATTCACTTTTTCAAGCAGCAAATCAAAAGATTCGATAGACATACGTAGATATTGCCAGAATCTATCTGGAAATTTTCGTAGATTCAAAAATATATGATTAAATTCTCCAAACTCCGATCTTAATTGGTTAATCGGATGAACACCAAATCGTCTTCTTTTTTGTATACGTTTAAGTAATTTGTACACATACAAACGATTTTCCGACAATAAAATAGGGCGAACTGTTCTTGTCAACGTCATTTTAACTACTAATCGCTCAAAAGCAGTCGCTCAGTGCCTGGCTATACGTCGCTTAGAGCTGCCACTCAGCCGCTGGCCGCTCAGCCGCTTAGCCGCTCAGCCGCTTACTGCGTGGCCGAGGCCTAAGTCGGCTTTTGGGCTTATATACTTACAATTTACAGACATCACGCATGTGCTCAGCAACTTCATCTTAAACGTGTTAAACAATGTCACACTACAACGTGTTCGAGGTCATTGTTGGTATATAAACGTATACACGTATTCGCAGAGAAATGTTGCAGAGAACATAGCTTCATGGCAATGTTGCACGCAACATGTAGCTCCTCCCGCCGTGAATGTTCATCTGGTGTTTTTTTTTATATAATTGAATAGTTACTCTGTTCACTATGACGTATGCGTGTTTTTTTTTTCATTTTTCCTCTTTTGACTCTTTTATTCACGACATTATGACTAATTTTGAAGTTCGCTTATGCAATTGTACAATGTTTATTATTATTCTTTTTTTTAAATAATAATATTAATAATAAATGGAAATAACTAATCCTACTGTTTTATATAATATACATACATTTTTATTTGAGTTATAAAGTAATTAATTAACTGATTGTTTGTTTTTTGTTTTATTTTGTTTTAATAAATTTAAATGTATAACAAGTTATTTTATTTATACTTTTGTGTAATTTATGACAATGTTTGCATAATGAATGCAAATATTGTATCTACTGACTTTAACTATATGTTCTTTGAAATTTACAATTTTCATAAACAAAAAAAAATTTTGTGTTAATACATCATCATCATCATCGGCTCGACAACCGGGGTCCGGTCCTGGCCTCCTTCAACAAGTCTCTCCACCTATCCCGGTTTCGAGCCGACGCCATCCAGTTGCGCACCCCAAGGCTCCGGGCGTCCTGGTCTACGCCAATCTCCAGCGCAAGCATGGTCTACCACGCTGTCGTCTGCCATAGAATGTTCCACAAAGAACTTTCCGAGCAGGTTCCTCTTCCCTCATGCGAGCTAGGTGCCCTGCCCACCGAAGTCTACCGAGCCTAATGTTTGTCACGATATCTGCTTCAAGGTAGATTGCGTACAATTCATGATTGTACCGTCTCCGGAATCGTCCTTCCTCACATATGGGGCCAACAATTCTCCTTAAGACTTTTCTCTCGAACGCGGCTAATAGGTCAGAGTGCCTTTTGCTAAGCACCCAAGTCTCGGATCCATATGTGAGTACTGGCAGGACCATGGTCCTGTACAGCAGTAGTTTTGAAGTTATGGTGAGATTTCTGGATTTGAAGAGCTTTGACAGACTGTAGTAGGCTCTGTTGGATTTGAGAAGCCGCCCGCGTATTTCTTCTTCTATATTGTTATTGGCTGCTACTATTAACCCAAGGTATTTAAAGGATTGCACCACTTCAAATTCGTGCTCCGCTACCTTGATTGTTTGACCAACTGTTCCTCTCGCATTCGACGCCACCATGTACTTTGTTTTACCATTGTATATACATTTCTATAGTACGTCCATCGTATGTAGCAACATTGTTGAACTTCTCGATTGCTCGAAGCGCCATCTGGCTATGTTGGGAGCTCTAGCTCTTTGGGAGACTTTAAAGGTGTGGCTTGTTGTTGGGAGAGATTTTGAGGGATACAAACTGGGGAATATTATAACGAGAAGGCATATAGAAAATTTCAAAGAGTTGGAAGAAGATGAAAATTATAATTGTTGACTTTTTCTCTTTGAGCTTATTCGTTTTTATTTTGATAATGAATGTTCATAAGAAAAGGGAATTGGAAGTTATTTATTAATAATGTATGACTGTATGCATGGTGGAAAATAAATATTTGGCTGCTTCTGAATGTGTAGGTGCTAGCTTTAATGCTGAACTATATGAAATGTGGCAAGCTACCTATTAGAATAGAATGTAGCTGCTGACGAAACAATGTGACGTCACAATTACATATTCCATTGAAAATGCTTCTTACTAACATCTGATCCGGAACGGATTCGAATTTGTGTTGTTGTTGTATGCATACATTTTGCGATACAAATTTTTGAAAAGTAAATAATAAATAAAATTATAAATTGGTAATGCAAAACTTGCTTTATTGGAAGAAAATCATGGATACGGGCATCAAAGTTGACATCTTTAAACTTGATTTGCGGCTAAACTAAGCTTCCTAGCGACTTAAAAAATAAATATTCGTGATCTAGGGAGTGCCACCTTTCAAGCCCTCTATCACTTGTTTTGAAAAACAGACTTTTATCTTTAAACTTGATTTGCGGCTAAACTAAGCGTCCTACGGGTATCAAAGTTGACATCTTTAAACTTGATTTGCGGCTAAACTAAGCGTCTTAGCGACTTAAAAAATACATATTCGTGATCTAGGGAGTGCCACCTTTCAATCGCTGTATCACATGATTTAGAAAACAGACAGAAAGAGATACTGAAATGTGGCAACATATAACTGAATGTTATCTTTTAATATGATTTTGTATACAAATTTTAGTTATGTAACCATAGTTGCCATATGAAAAAATTAGCGTTCCTATATTTATTTTCCTCACTTAAGTAGGTATAATGCGAGAATTGTTTGGCATCGACTCGGTTCGATTTTCAATTTTCCGAAAATACAACAGAGTCTGCGAAGCCACTTCAAACCATACGTATGTACATGATGATGAATTTGTCTCATAACTCTATCCTGTACCTATATACGGCTAGCTTAAAATTTTATTAAAAGTAATTTTTGTTTGTTTTTATTAAGTTTTAAACTTTATTAAACAGCTTTTATTATTGTTTAATACAAAACACGAATTCTTAAAGTATGCAAAACTTATTGAGAAAAAAAATTGATACAAATTTATCAATATGGTAACCATTTTTTGATAAATCCCTTTTTCATTTTCATTCATCTGCAACAAAAACAAAATATAATTTTTTTGCGGAAACTAATCCGAAATAAACTTATCTGTGCCCGAGTCTTGGCATAAAATATATATAAGTACATATAGGTATGTCAATAAAATACCTATATGTGCTTATCTATTTACGATTTTTTTTCGGTTATAAGATATAGATAACATACCTACCTACTTACTTGTTTATTATTTCATTTCGTCTACAAGGTCGTGGCAGCAGCCAAGCAGCCAATAAAAAATGCTTCTCCCCTTGTTTTTAATCTGTCAAGAAACGGAAATTTTTCAAACTGCTCACCCTCGTTATTGTTGTCAGAGCCAAAATAATATAGTCAACTCTTTCGCACAATATATGTCTTCACTAATTCCTTTGTGCGAACAGCGCTAATTTACGCAAATTTTTAGAAAGAATAAATCGTCGACGACGAATCTACTATAGTTTCTATATGCAAAGGTTTTACCTTCACTAATGTGCAGCCCCAGATTTTGTGCCGCCTGCTCGATCTGGATGAAGGAATCGTGTACAGCTTGCTCGGTTCTTCCGATGATGTCGATGTCGTCTGCGTAAGCCAGTATCTGGCTGGACCTGTTGACGATGGTCCCTCTTGTTGCCGTGCCAGAGTCACGAATTGCTTTCTCCAACGCCAGATTGAAGAGGAGGCAGGCCAAACCATCCCCTTGTCGGAGTCCATTAAAGATGTTGATTTGTCTGGATAGCAATCCGGCTATTTTTAATTGGCTTGTTACGTTGGTCATGGTCAACCTACATAGTCGTGTCAATTAATTTGGGATGCCGAATTCTCTCATGGCTTTGTAAAGTTCTACCCTGGCTATGCTATCATAGGCGGCCTTAAAGTCTATAAACAAGTGGTATGTTGGGATGTTAAATTCTAGACATTTTTCCATCACCTGCCTAAGGGTAAAGATCTGATCAGTTGTTGATTTGCCTGGAATGAAACCACATTGATATTGTCCGATGATGGTTTTAGCGTATGGGGTTATCCGGTCTTGTACGATAGAGGAGAGTATCTTATAGGCGGTACTCAACAACGTGATACCTCTATAGTTGCTGCACGTTGTGACATCTCCTTTCTTATGTATGGGGCATATTATACCTTTTCGCCAGTCTTCTGGCATTTTTTCATGGTCTCACACGTGCACTTTAATATCATGAATTGCCTGACGTAGAGCTGGCCCACCGTGTTGAAATAATTCAGCTGGTATACCATCAGCTCCCGGGGCTTTGTTTTTCTTTAGCCGGTCTTTAGCCTTCTCAACCTCTTCTATGCTTGGTGACGGCAATATAGGTTATTTGTCTTGAAGCAGTGGAGCCTCCACTTCTGCAGTGAGTTGACCATTTAGCAATTCATTAAAGTACACTTCCCATCGCTCCAGTATGCTTTGTGGATCGGTGATCAGATTTCCCTCTCCGTCCTTGCAGTATGTGCAGCGTGGTGTGTACTGCGTCATGTTTCGGACGGATTGGTAGAACTTCCGCGCCTGGTGCGGACCTCGCTCTCGGCTTTTTTCTATTTCACAGATTAAGTTCTTCTCCCAGGCTGATTTTTTCTGTCTGTGAAGCCGTTTTTCTATTCTTCTGAGCTCTTTATATTCTTCTTCGCGTGCCCGCGTTCTATGAGATTGCTGCATTGCTCGGTACGCAACATTCTTACGTTCAGTCGCTAGCTTGCATTCATCATCAAACCAGTCGTTCCGATTTCTACGACTGCTGCCTAAGATAGAGTTGGCAGTACTAATGACAGTATTCTTAAGGCGTGTCCACTTCTCATCTACGCCCAGCATACTGGCTCCAGGACTTACTCTCCCTAAATCAAGTGATTCTAGGGCGAGTCCTAACGCATTACCAAAGGTATTACTGGCATTTTCATTGCGCAGGGCGGCCGTGTTGATTCGAACCTGATCGGCGGATGCAATACGTCTTCGCAAAGCAATCCGCCCTCGGAAGACCATACCAACAAGATAGTGATCCGAGTCGATATTGGCGCCTCGGTACGTTCGTACCGTCATCAAGTTCGAGTAGTGGCGACGGTCTATCAACACGTGGTCTATTTGGTTACGAGTGACTCCATCAGGTGATACCCAGGTGGCTTTGTAGATATCTTTTCGCGGGAACCTGGTACTCGCAACGACCATGTTTTTCGATGCTGCCAATTCTAAGACTCGAAGTCCATTGTCATTAATGTTCTCATGCAAACTATGGGTGCCTGCGTAATGCCTGAATACCGGCTCCCGACCTATTTTTGCGTTCAAATCCCCAAGGATGATTTTTACGTCATACCTTGGACAGGCATTGAGGGTCCTCTCGACTTGTTCGTAGTAAGTCTCTTTTTCTTCGTCTGAGGACTCCTCCGTAGGTCCGTGAACGTTAATGAGGCTGATCTTCGTAAATTTGCCTAGCACGCGAAGGGTGCAAAGCCTTTCGCTTATAGCGTTAAAGCCGATGATGGTAGCCTTAATTTTTTCGCTGACTAGGAAGCCTACCCCGAGCACATGGTGTTTTGTATGACAGCTGTAGTATACGTCATATTCTTTCTTCTGTAAAACACCATTCCCTGTCCATCTGATTTCTTGAAGTGCTGTTATGTCAGCTTTATATTTTGACAGGGCATCAGCTAGCTGCTGAGCAGCTCGAGCTCTATAGAGCGATCGTACGTTCCATAAGAAAATTCGTAAATCGTTTTGCCGTTTTCGTTGCGTAGGTTGTCGTCGTGAGATCAGTCCGTTTCCGAGGCTTGTTGTCGGTCTCGTAATTCGAAGTTTTACGGAACAGGGAATTAACCTGTTGCCAACCTGAGGAACCAGCCTGATCATATTAGCCAAACCTTTTTTTTTAAAGGCTTGTTACTAGCGGCCGCCGCGAAGAGGCTATGATCACACTTCCATCAGTCCCGAATAGTTACGGCACGTGCATGTTTTCGTATGCTACATGTTATTCCCCCTATTCGTCTGATGGCTGACCGCCATGTTAATACATACACAAACAAAAATGAGCATAGTTCGCAATAAAAAATATAAATTTTCTAAAATATTTGTGAATAAGATAACAAACAAAAATATGTATTTATTATGTGTACGTATTTATATTTAATGTATTAAATGTCGTACATTTTGTCTTATAGGCGTAAAATAAGGCATAATAAATATAATTTTTTATAATGTGCTAAACATATTTTATAATGTGCTAATTTGAAAATCAAGTCTTTTATTGATTTTACAAATTATTTTTTATTTTATTTTTATTTCTATTAGAGTAGTCTCTGTCTGTGGTTTTTGAGTCAAATTTAATGTTTTTTATTGAGCTTTGATACTTGTATTTTCGTTTAATTATTTGTCTGTCACGTTTGTGTCCACATTTGTCTTTAAAGTAAGTTTTGCCTTTATGTTTGGCGTCTTTTATAACATAACGGGGTAAATGCTTAATATTATGAAATCCTAAATGTTTAACTAGTTCTCGTTTACCATGAGCTGGAGGATCTTCCCGTGCTACATTTAATTTGTTAATTTGCTTTATTTTTAAAGCATGAACTCTTTCTCTTAAATTTTGCCAATCTGTTTGACTAAGACACGAATGAAGAAGGTCATTGGGCTAAAACTTTGTTGTAGTGTAAAGGCCAACAATTGTTACAGAATTTCTGTCTGTTAGGAAATGAATAGATTCGTGCCTTGTAAGCTTATCGATACAAGTTAAAAACAAACAGTTTTTATTTAAGAACCATATATCGATGTGTACTGTCTCATTAGGTTTATAAGGGGTTTCTGTTATCATTTATTTGGGTTTAATCGGATTTCTATCATACTTGCACATATTGCATAATATACAGTTGTTATGGAATTTGTATACTTCTAATCTAAGGTTCAGATAGTGGAATGTGTTTTTCAAATCTATAAAGGTCTCTTCAATACCTCTATGATTTTTATTGAGATGAGCTTTTTCGATTAATTCCATGAGATTTTCGAGGCAAGTAATGTCTTTCAGAAATTTTGTGCACCTGAGTAATTTCATGGTTGGCGGATTAGAGAAGTATTTTACCACCGTTTTTTTAAACTTTAAAAATGTGTCATCGTTTTCACAGAATATTCCTACTACACCTTTAACCGGAAATAATAACCTCAAAATTTGAAGCACATATTCCTCATTCAAAGAATATCATTTAAAGAATATCTTTAAATGAAACGATGGCTCTTTTTTTTTTTTTTTGTAGAGAAATTTGTTTGTGTAGGCGTTAGAATTGCTGCTTTGAATAACCAGCTGATTTTTGTATATGTTTAATGGTGTTTCTGTTATATAAATATGGTCGTCAACATTTTCAACACCACTATGTATTGTAGCCAAGATAGATCGAATTTCTTCTTGATCTAAATTGTTAAGCTCAATGCGGCTTCATTTAAGATAAAGAAAACGTTGTTTTCTTTACCTTTAATGAACTCGATGTCAAAATCAAATTCATTGAGCTTAATTTTCCACCGCTGCAATTTAGAGTTTGGTTCTTTTAATGAACTAAGCCAAACCAGCGGTCGATGATCTGTCTGCACTTTAAACTTACGACCATACAAATATGGCCTAAAATGTTTTGTGGCCCAAACTATTGACAACAGTTCTTTTTCGATTGTACTATATTGTGTTTCATGACAGTTGAGGGTTATTGAGGCAAACGCAATTGCATGATGGGTTTACGAAAGCACTGCACCTAATGCTCCATTGCTAGCATCAGTAGTCAGTGTAAATACTTTTTGGAAATCAGGGTATGCTAGAATAGGGCAAGTACATATAAGTTCTTTAAGTTTATTAAAGGACTCAATGTACTCCCTATTCTGAATATTTATTTTATTGCCCTTCTTTAGAAAATTTGGCATCGGAAGAGCTACTTTTGATTAGTCCTTGATGAATTTTCTATAGAATCCAGTGACTCCTAAGAAGGATTTTATTTGTTTACTTGTACGTGGTATTTGAAGTCCATAATTGTTTTGATTTTATGTGTGGATTCGACTTAATGCCTTCATCCGAGATAATGTGACCTAAGTACTCTGTTTTTTTTTTTTAAACTGCATATATCAATTTGCACTTTCAAATTAAATTCTAGAATTCTTTTGAAAATTTTGTTAAGTGCATCTATGTGCTCTTGAAGTGAGGTGGAAAAAATCAGTATGTCATCTAGATTTATTTTTTATTTATTTATTTATTTACTCCATCAATTGATACATAATATATCTGCTGATTACAAAAGATTTAAATTCAATTTTGAAAGAACTATAGCCTTGAATTCATTTCTTTGCATACAAAGGTCGACTTCACAGCAAACTGAGTTAAATAACCTCAGTGAACGTACTATAGGCTCATTAAGCCCATAATTTGTTCTGTGTACGGGAATGAAAAATAAATCGTTACGGTTTCTTAACCGCCTTTCAGGAACATAAAAACAAACAGAAGCAAGTAGTTCACTTGAATTTATTCTATTGTCAAGAATATCTCTAATAAATAAAACACATTGACAAATCCTGCGGGATTCAAGTGTCTCCAAATTGATCAGAGCACATCTTGACAAATAATCAGGTAAACCATCATTCCAACAGTAGATTCCGTAGTGCAAAACGAGTGAATCTTCTCTGTATTCTTTCGATTCTAGATATACTGCTATCGTAATATCGAAACCAAACTACTGAACAGTATTCCAAGAATGGTAAAACTAAACTCATAAATAAAGTCTTAAGAGTGTATACGTCCTAAAAAACAGTGGAATTGCGTTTTAAAAAGCCAAACATAAAATAACCTTTTGAGACAACAAAGTCAATATGAGCTTTAAAGCTAAATTTAGAGTCAAAAAACACTCCAAGATCTTTAATAACTTCAACTCGTTGCAATTGTTCACCAAAAAACGTGTAGTTAAAAGTAATCGAAGAGTTTGACCGTGTTGCGCTAAAAATTTTGCATTTTGAGAAGTTTAACTATAGACAATTTTCTTTACACCAAACTAAGAAGTTTTTAATATCGAACTGCAAATTAAAACAATCTAAAGGAGATGATACATCATAAAAAAATTTGACATCATCCGCATACATTAAGCAGCCGCTATATTTCAGAATATCCGGTAGATCGTTAATAAATAGTATGAACAAAAGAGGCCCTAAATGGCTTCCTTGCGGAAGACCTGAAAGCACATCTATAAAATTTGAGCAGTATCCATCAATTTGAACAATTTGTTTTCTATCACACAAATAAGAGCTCAACCATTTAAGGAAATTGTTTCTGAAACCTAATCTCTTCAATTTTTGTATGAGTAAGCCGTGATGAACTCGGTCAAAGGCTTTTACAAAGTCAGTAAATAACACATCAATTTGCCTACCTTGTTCAATCTTATTAATGCAAAAACTGGTAAAAATACAAAGGTTAGTTTTAGTGGACCGACCAGTAACAAACCCATGTTGTTTACAGGTGATTGCATTCTGAACAGAAAAGTAAAGCTTCTGGGTGACTAGTTTTTCAAAGAGTTTTGGCACAGCATATAACTAAGAAATAGGTCTATAATTTTTTATTAAGTGTTTTAAACCCGATTTAAAGATTGGGTCTATAAAAGATATTTTCCATTCACTTAAAAAGCAACCAGATGAAATCGATTTATTAAAAAGAAGAGTTAATGCAAGAGCAAGAGAATTTGAGCACTTTTTTAAAAATATTGGAGGTAAAGTATCATAACCAGCTTTTTTAGAGACATCCAAATTATTTAAACCTTCCAAATTATCGTTTACAGAAAATTCATCAAGAGAAAAATCGGTTATTGGAGATAAATTAGGGTAACAATTACCTGAATTTAATAAAGCTTCCGAATTATAAGAAGTTTGAAAAAAATCTGCAAAGAGATTACAAGATGATTGCAAATCATTCGATTTATTAGTTTCGTACTCCATACTTTGAGGAAAAATTGAAAATTTACGTTTTTAGTTGATAAAAACCCAAAAAGATTTACTATTTCTCTTTATGTTTGCTTCACAAGAGCTTATATAGTTATGATACAAAAATTTATTGAGAAAAGAAAACTCATTTCGTAAACGAAGAAAATTTTGACGGTCTACTAGGTTTCCTGTCAACTTGGAACGCTTATAGGCTTTGTTTTTTACATTTTCCAAATTTTTGAGCCTTCTATTACACCACGGAACCTTAACAGATTTTTTATTGACAAATACAGGCACGAATCGTTGTATGCCCTCAAAAATAATATTTTTAAAAGACTCATAAGCAACTTCTAGTGAACTACCTCCTAACAATTGATTCCAATTAAAAGTTGTATAAAAACTATCTAATGCAGTGAAATCTGCCTTTGAAAATTAAAGCACTTTTTTGTGCTAAGCGGAACTGATGCAAAACAATAGCAATCAAAAACCAAGCATAAGGCCTTATGATGTATAGAATTATTAACATATGGAAAATCAGCTAATTCTAAACAGTATTTGAGATCGTTTCTGATAAATATTAAATCTAGAATTCTATTTAAATCGTTTTTTACATAATTAATTTGATTTATATCTAAAGAAGTTAATGAATCAACAACTAATGACTCCACATCACTATTAACATTAAAAGGAACCAATATCTCTTCATCATCAATAAAGCTCCAGGCAACGTCACCTATATTGAAATCGCCGAGTATAAATGGAAACTGATTAGTTGTTGATTCACTCACCAAATGAACTATATTAGAAATATGATTAGAATAAATTTCAAAATCGCTCCTAGGGCGAATATAACTGACTACAAAAAATAAATCCATAAAAGCTGAAGAAGAATTGTTATAACTTATATTAACACAAAGTTGTTCAAGATTATTTGGATCGTTCTTAAGATAATGTCGCTTACTATTTAAAGATGACTTTACAGCAAGTAAAACTCCACCACCCAAATTCATTCCAGAAACCACAGATCTATCTTTACGATAAACAGAGAAGGATGAATCGAAAAGTTCACATGATGAAATGTCACAGTAGAGCCATGTTTCAACTAGAACGATAACATCATACTCATGTAACGATGACGATGAAAAAAACTCCTTTGTTTTGGTTCGCAAGCCACCCACGTTTTGAAAATAAACACGCAGCTCCGACATATTATCCGATGATACTCTTAACATTTTTTGTTTCCTTTTGGCTGTCGTCGTTTTTTGAAGAATTGACGAACTTTTTAATTTGAACACCAACAGGCCAAATAGAAGAATCAAAAGCAGCATTAAACGAATCATATGGCAACCCAAGTCTAAAATTGACAAAACGTAGAGTAGACTCATTAGCATCTTTTTTTATTAAACGAACACACTTCAGAAGATTTGGTGTTATATTCAACTTTTCTGCAGCATAAGCAATGATATTATCAGCTGTTAAACTCTTATCCAAACGAGATAGGTGTATAAAACGAAGGCTTGGCACTGATGGCAATACATTTGTTGCACTAACATCTGTGCCATATGTTACTTTTGATGGTCGATGAACTTTTCTTCTTTGCATACGCTGATTCGAAGTGTTGTCATTTTGCAATACCCCTGTTCCACCGGGATTTTCGCTGGCATACACATCTCCCATAGAATTCGCAGGCAAAACATTGTTATTGTGCTGTTCTAGTTCATCTGCGTTACAATCATTTTCATTACAACGCACATTTTGTTAACACAGTCAGCTAGAATTTCATTTTTCATTCTTTGAAAAGACGAATGGACTGAAAACTCAAAATGACCATTCGTAGTGGAGAAAGCCGTTTTGTGCCTATCCTTCTTTGCAACGGAAATTTGGTGGAATCCTTTTGCCAAGTCCAATTTCGAGAAGTATTGGGCGTTACCTAGCTTCGAAAAAATATCCTCAATATTGGGGATAGGAAATCTATCGTCTATTGTCACATTATTCAGTTTCCTATAATCGATAACAATGTGCCATTTTTGCTGGCCAGAGTTTACCACCTTTTT
This sequence comes from Baccha elongata, assembly GCA_951217065.1. Classification (NCBI taxonomy): domain Eukaryota; kingdom Metazoa; phylum Arthropoda; class Insecta; order Diptera; family Syrphidae; genus Baccha; species Baccha elongata. The sequence continues at coordinate 1,500,204 of CATNUY010000161.1, read as the reverse complement.
GGGTACAACTTAAATAGGAGCATTATATGGACTTGAAGATTTGACAATGATTCCTGAACTTAGCATTTCAGCTATCTGCCTATATACTTCAGCCTTGTGTGCTTCAGGTTACCGATAGTTTTTTTGAAAATACGGGCACATCATGGTTTGTTGGAATTTTATGACTATATTCTGTAACCGCTGATAGAACGTCACCTTCAAGAAAAAAGACCTAACTAAATTTTTGAATCGTTTCCGACAAATGCTTGAGTTCCTCTTTATTAATGTTTTTAGGTTTCAATTTATTCATAAGTTTATCAAAATTAGGTTTTTAAAAATTGATATCAAAAACATGCTCGTTTAATTCATTTATTCCTTCTATTGAAGAACTTTCCTGCGAGTAGTCGAAGATCAAAGGTAGAGTGACTTCTTTAGTTATCAATTGTAGTTGATCAAAATAGAGTTTGGCTTTAGAACATAACATCCAATAATACCATCATATTCTCCATTCAAATCTGCTTCTAACATTTCTAGCATAGTCCAGGTTCTTTGAAATTCTTTAAATAAGGGGATTGTGATTTTCGAATTTATTACAGTTTGGGAGTTGATAGATTTGAGTATCACAGGCTTTTCAAGATCCGATTTGAAGGACTCGTGAAATAATTTTTTCTGAATTAAAGAAGTTCCTGCTCCATAATCGATAAGTAACTTTAGGGGAATGGAACTAGTCTGAACTATTATGCAGGGAAGAGCTCGGTTGTGGTTGATTGAAAATTTTGATATCTCGAATTGTTTAAGGTTTCTTCAGTATCTGAATTATTAAGGGATTGATTTTGTGTTTGAAAATGCTCTATGTCCATTGATTGGTGGGTTTTTCTTGACAACCCTGATGTAGGAGCTTCTTGTTTATAAAGTTGGAATTATTCCTATTATGGCCTGAATATTTACCATTAGGAATTTGTTTATAATTATTTTGAAAGCTATTGGAGTTCTGTGGGTTATAACTATAATTCTGTTGACGGTTTGGCTGAAAAGTTTGACGATTTGAGTTTTGATAATTTCCGAAATTGGTATTCTGATTTATTCTATTGTTCGGTATATTTGGTTGGTTGTTTCTACTATAATTATTTGTTTGTCTGTAAGGGTTGTATGAGTTTAAAAAAATTTTCAGTTTCTACTAGTATTGCTTTTGCTTCTTGAAATTTTTTTGGATTCCTAGCTTGCAAAATGAGCTTAGGATTGCCAGGTAATTTATTTATAAAAAGCTTAAGCGCCGTTTTTCGTTTTGATCCCTATTGTACCAAACAGGAATATCCTGACAATTTGAAAGACTTGATTTTATATTTAGTTAACGGATTCTGAGTTTTTTCAAACAAATCCTCTACGAAATTATTAAATTTTAACATTTTAATTTTATTTATAATATTTTCAAGACTCTCATTAATTCCACAATTTGACTGTAAGACTAGTTTAATCTCCGGCCACGTGACTGGCTCATTATTATTTATTAAGACTGTGTTTGCAAAACCTTTAATTTTTTGTCTAATTTTTATTTCTACTAAACTTTTTAATAATTCATCTAAGTTTCCAGTATGGTTATATATATAGTCTACATGTCTTATAAATAAGTTTAAACCTTCAGCTAAGCCAGTGAATTCCTAGATGTCTTTAATTAATGATAAGATATCCATACCTCCTTCTTGAAAGAGATACTGTTTTTAGATTTTACAGTTGATTCCGCTACGAAGTAAAGCTTGTTGATTTTGTACCTGTATGTATGTATGTATTGCTTATTACACTTTTTTTACAGTTTATTTTTGTTTTTGAAGTCTTTTAATTTTAAAACTTAAAGATTTGCATGTACAAAAACGAAAATGGGACGGTAACCGCACACATCATAGCAACATCTGTAACTTGACGACCTGTTTTAAAGCAATCATTTCTTAGTCGGCTTTTGGGCTTATGTACTTACAGTTTACAGATGCCATGTGCTCAGCAACTTCATCTTAAACGTGTTAAACAATGTCACACTACAACGTGTTCGAGATCATTGTTGGTATATAAACGTATACACGTATTTGCAGAGAAATGTTGCAGAGAACATAGCTTCATGGCAATGTTGCACGCAACATGTAACTCATGGTGGAATGAAAATCTTTCAAATCTTAGAAGATTGACGAGAGATGTCTTCAATAAAGACTGTCTTAAATTATACAAGCGAACTTTAGCATCAGTTAAGCAACAAGCATGGAGAGAGTATTGTCATTCGATAGAAAATATCAGAGACTCAGCAAGATTGGGGAAGATCTTGTCCAAAGAGCACTCAAACCCATCCTTTCTTAAAAAGGAGAATGGAACGTGGACTGAGTCATCTGTTGAGTCTCTGGAGTTATTGATGGCAACACACTTTCTAGGTTGCACAGACAGTTATCCAGAATCACATCGAACCCCTGAAATACAGTCAGTACATTTAGAGGAAATTACGTCCGTCATAACAAAAGAAAATATAGTTTGGGCTATAAAAAGCTTTTCTCCGTATAAATCTCCATGCCTGGACGGCATACTCCCTATAATGCTACAAAAGCTACAAGACGTAGTAGTTCTATGGCTGGAGTACATCTTTAAAGGGTGTCTCTTGCTTAATCATGTTCCAGAGTCTTGGAAACAGGTTAGAGTTGTTTTTATCCCAAAGGTGGGAAGGCGGGGCCATGAATCGGCAAAAGATTTTCGCCCGATTAGTCTGACCTCTTTTGTGTTAAAGACCCTAGAACGCATCCTAGATAATCGCATTAGTGAAATTCTAACTATTTCCCCTCTATCAAAATCACAACATGCATACCTCAAAGGCAAGTCTACTGAGACAGCTCTTCACGAGGTTGAGTGCACAGTTGAAAATAGATTACATTATAAAGAATATAGTTTGGCAAGAATATAGTTTGCACAGTTGAAAATAGATTACATTATAAGGAATATAGTTTGGCAATCTTCATAAACAGTTTGGATAAGGCCTGGTGAAGGCTTTGCAATGGAAACAATACTTTGCTACGAAAGGCTTTTTGTTTCGCTAAAAAGTTGTCACAAGACTTTCTTAAGGAGGCAATAATTTCTTTAGTGTTTCGCAAGGGACTTGCAGAAGTCATTACGGAAATCTTACCGAAACAAAAAAAATTCAAAAAAAATTTAAAAAATTTTTTTTTAACGACTTTTTCCTTTTCATTTTTGTTTATCTTTTATTTCGATTTATTTTATCTGAGACCATATTTTCTTCGTTCAAGTGCTGAGTTTCTTCAATGCCTTTTCTGAAAACTAGATATATAATTTTATTATTATTGAAAAAACTTACTTGCCTCACACAGGGATCGAACTTGCGACCTACCGCACCCCAGTCAAACACTCAATTTTTTTTTTTTTTTCAATTTTAATTAAATTTTTATTTTTAATTCAACTTATAACTACTTAAATGCTAGACAAAAACCTTAAAAACTAGCTTACAGAATAACTTAACTAACTTACTGGCTCCATACGGGCGCTCTAAATTATATTATAACTATATATTAAAAATGACTTTGGGCGTAAAATCTAACTTAAATTAAAATTCAAAATTACTTAAAACTAAACGAGAATTTTTTTTTTAAAAACTCGTTTTTCAAGACATTTATTTTATATTTTATATAAAAAACTTAGCGGTAGGTCGCAAGTTCGATCCCTGTGTGAGGCAAGTAAGTTTTTTCAATAATAATAAAATTTTATTTAAGTAGTTATAAGTTGAATTAAAAATAAAAATTGAATTAAAATTGAAAAAAAAAAAAAATTGAGTGTTTGACTGGGGTGCGGTAGGTCGCACGTTCGATCCCTGTGTGAGGCAAGTAAGTTTTTTCAATAATAATAAAATTATATATCTAGTTTTCAGAAAAGGCATTGAAGAAACTCAGCACTTGAACGAAGAAAATATGGTCTCAGATAAAATAAATCGAAATAAAAGATAAACAAAAATGAAAAGGAAAAAGTCGTTAAAAAAAATTATTTTAAATTTTGTTTGAATTTTTTTGTTTCGGTAAGATTTCCGTAATGACTTCTGCAAGTCCCTTGCGAAACACTAAAGAAATTATTGCCTCCTTAAGAAAGTCTTGTGACAACTTTTTAGCGAAACAAAAAGCCTTTCGTAGCAAAGTATTGTTTCCATTGCAAAGCCTTCACCAGGCCTTATCCAAACTGTTTATGAAGATTGCCAAACTATATTCTTTATAATGTAATCTTTTTTCAACTGTGCAAACTATATTCTTGCCAAACTATATTCTTTATAATGTAATCTATTTTCAACTGTGCACTCAACCTCGTGAAGAGCTGTCTCAGTAGACTTGCCTTTGAGGTATGCATGTTGTGATTTTGATAGAAGGGAAATAGTTAGAATTTCACTAATGCGATTATCTAGGATGCGTTCTAGGGTCTTTAACACAAAAGAGGTCAGACTAATCGGGCGAAAATCTTTTGCCGATTCATGGCCCCGCCTTCCCACCTTTGGGATAAAAACAACTCTAACCTGTTTCCAAGACTCTGGAACATGATTAAGCAAGAGACACCCTTTAAAGATGTACTCCAGCCATAGAACTACTACGTCTTGTAGCTTTTGTAGCATTATAGGGAGTATGCCGTCCAGGCCAGGAGATTTATACGGAGAAAAGCTTTTTATAGCCCAAACTATATTTTCTTTTGTTATGACGGACGTAATTTCCTCTAAATGTACTGACTGTATTTCAGGGGTTCGATGTGATTCTGGATAAATGTCTGTGCAACCTAGAAAGTGTGTTGCCATCAATAACTCCAGAGACTCAACAGATGACTCAGTCCACGTTCCAATCTCCTTTTTAAGAAAGGATGGGTTTGAGTGCTCTTTGGACAAGATCTTCCCCAATCTTGCTGAGTCTCTGATATTTTCTATCGAATGACAATACTCTCTCCATGCTTGTTGCTTAACTGATGCTAAAGTTCGCTTGTATAATTTAAGACAGTCTTTATTGAAGACATCTCTCGTCAATCTTCTAAGATTTGAAAGATTTTTATTCCACCATGAGTTACATGTTGCGTGCAACATTGCCATGAAACTATGTTCTCTGCAACATTTCTCTGCAAATACGTGTATACGTTTATATACCAACAATGATCTCGAACACGTTGTAGTGTGACATTGTTTAACACGTTTAAGATGAAGTTGCTGAGCACATGGCATCTGTAAACTGTAAGTACATAAGCCCAAAAGCCGACTAAGAAATGATTGCTTTAAAACAGGTCGTCAAGTTACAGATGTTGCTATGATGTGTGCGGTTACCGTCCCATTTTCGTTTTTGTACATGCAAATCTTTAAGTTTTAAAATTAAAAGACTTCAAAAACAAAAATAAACTGTAAAAAAAGTGTAATAAGCAATACATACATACATACAGGTACAAAATCAACAAGCTTTACTTCGTAGCGGAATCAACTGTAAAATCTAAAAACAGTATCTCTTTCAAGAAGGAGGTATGGATATCTTATCATTAATTAAAGACATCCAGGAATTCACTGGCTTAGCTGAAGGTTTAAACTTATTTATAAGACATGTAGACTATATATATAACCATACTGGAAACTTAGATGAATTATCAAAAAGTTTAGTATAAATAAAAATTAGACAAAAAATTAAAGGTTTTGCAAACACAGTCTTAATAAATAATAAATAGCCAGTCACGTGGCCGGAGATTAAACTAGTCTTACAGTCAAATTGTGGAATTAATGAGAGTCTTGAAAATATTATAAATAAAATTAAAATGTTAAAATTTAATAATTTCGTAGAGGATTTGTTTGAAAAAACTCAGAATCCGTTAACTAAATATAAAATCAAGTCTTTCAAATTGTCAGGATATTCCTGTTTGGTACAATAGGGATCAAAACGAAAAATGGCGCTTAAGCTTTTTATAAATAAATTACCTGGCAATCCTAAGCTCATTTTGCAAGCTAGGAATCCAAAAAAATTTCAAGAAGCAAAAGCAATACTAGTAGAAACTGACAATTTTTTTAAACTCATACAACCCTTACAGACAAACAAATAATTATAGTAGAAACAACCAACCAAATATACCGAACAATAGAATAAATCAGAATACCAATTTCGGAAATTATCAAAATTCAAATCGTCAAACTTTTCAGCCAAACCGTCAACAGAATTATAGTTATAACCCACAGAACACCAATCAATGGACATAGAGCATTTTCAAACACAAAATCAATCCCTTAATAATTCAGATACTGAAGAAACCTTAAACAATTCGAGATATCAAAATTTTCAATCAACCACAACCGAGCTCTTCCCTGCATAATAGTTCAGACTAGTTCCATTCCCCTAAAGTTACTTATCGATTATGGAGCAGGAACTTCTTTAATTCAGAAAAAATTATTTCACGAGTCCTTCAAATCGGATCTTGAAAAGCCTGTGATACTCAAATCTATCAACTCCCAAACTGTAATAAATTCGAAAATCACAATCCCCTTATTTAAAGAATTTCAAAGAACCTGGACTATGCTAGAAATGTTAGAAGCAGATTTGAATGGAGAATATGATGGTATTATTGGATGTTATGTTCTAAAGCCAAACTCTATTTTGATCAACTACAATTGATAACTAAAGAAGTCACTCTACCTTTGATCTTCGACTACTCGCAGGAAAGTTCTTCAATAGAAGGAATAAATGAATTAAACGAGCATGTTTTTGATATCAATTTTTAAAAACCTAATTTTGATAAACTTATGAATAAATTGAAACCTAAAAACATTAATAAAGAGGAACTCAAGCATTTGTCGGAAACGATTCAAAAATTTAGTAAGGTCTTTTTTCTTGAAGGTGACGTTCTATCAGCGGTTACAGAATATAGTCATAAAATTCCAACAAACCATGATGTGCCCGTATTTTCAAAAAACTATCGGTAACCTGAAGCACACAAGGCTGAAGTATATAGGCAGATAGCTGAAATGCTAAGTTCAGGAATCATTGTCAAATCTTCAAGTCCATATAATGCTCCTATTTAAGTTGTACCCAAAAAGGTGGTAAACTCTGGCCAGCAAAAATGGCACATTGTTATCGATTATAGGAAACTGAATAATGTGACAATAGACGATAGATTTCCTATCCCCAATATTGAGGATATTTTTTCGAAGCTAGGTAACGCCCAATACTTCTCGAAATTGGACTTGGCAAAAGGATTCCACCAAATTTCCGTTGCAAAGAAGGATAGGCACAAAACGGCTTTCTCCACTACGAATGGTCATTTTGAGTTTTCAGTCCATTCGTCTTTTCAAAGAATGAAAAATGAAATTCTAGCTGACTGTGTTAACAAAATGTGCGTTGTAATGAAAATGATTGTAACGCAGATGAACTAGAACAGCACAATAACAATGTTTTGCCTGCGAATTCTATGGGAGATGTGTATGCCAGCGAAAATCCCGGTGGAACAGGGGTATTGCAAAATGACAACACTTCGAATCAGCGTATGCAAAGAAGAAAAGTTCATCGACCATCAAAAGTAACATATGGCACAGATGTTAGTGCAACAAATGTATTGCCATCAGTGCCAAGCATTCGTTTTATACACCTATCTCGTTTGGATAAGAGTTTAACAGCTGATAATATCATTGCTTATGCTGCAGAAAAGTTGAATATAACACCAAATCTTCTGAAGTGTGTTCGTTTAATAAAAAAAGATGCTAATGAGTCTACTCTACGTTTTGTCAATTTTAGACTTGGGTTGCCATATGATTCGTTTAATGCTGCTTTTGATTCTTCTATTTGGCCTGTTGGTGTTCAAATTAAAAAGTTCGTCAATTCTTCAAAAAACGACGACAGCCAAAAGGAGACAAAAAATGTTAAGAGTATCATCGGATAATATGTCGGAGCTGCGTGTTTATTTTCAAAACGTGGGTGGCTTGCGAACCAAAACAAAGGAGTTTTTTTCATCGTCATCGTTACATGAGTATGATGTTATCGTTCTAGTTGAAACATGGCTCTACTGTGACATTTCATCATGTGAACTTTTCGATTCATCCTTCTCTGTTTATCGTAAAGATAGATCTGTGGTTTCTGGAATGAATTTGGGTGGTGGAGTTTTACTTGCTGTAAAGTCATCTTTAAATAGTAAGCGACATTATCTTAAGAACGATCCAAATAATCTTGAACAACTTTGTGTTAATATAAGTTATAACAATTCTTCTTCGGCTTTTATGGATTTATTTTTTGTAGTCAGTTATATTCGCCCTAGGAGCGATTTTGAAATTTATTCTAATCATATTTCTAATATAGTTCATTTGGTGAGTGAATCAACAACTAATCAGTTTCCATTTATACTCGGCGATTTCAATATAGGTGACGTTGCCTGGAGCTTTATTGATGATGAAGAGATATTGGTTCCTTTTAATGTTAATAGTGATGTGGAGTCATTAGTTGTTGATTCATTAACTTCTTTAGATATAAATCAAATTAATTATGTAAAAAACGATTTAAATAGAATTCTAGATTTAATATTTATCAGAAACGATCTCAAATACTGTTTAGAATTAGCTGATTTTCCATATGTTAATAATTCTATACATCATAAGGCCTTATGCTTGGTTTTTGATTGCTATTGTTTTGCATCAGTTCCGCTTAGCACAAAAAAGTGCTTTAATTTTCAAAGGCAGATTTCACTGCATTAGATAGTTTTTATACAACTTTTAATTGGAATCAATTGTTAGGAGGTAGTTCACTAGAAGTTGCTTATGAGTCTTTTAAAAATATTATTTTTGAGGGCATACAACGATTCGTGCCTGTATTTGTCAATAAAAAATCTGTTAAGGTTCCGTGGTGTAATAGAAGGCTCAAAAATTTGGAAAATGTAAAAAACAAAGCCTATAAGCGTTCCAAGTTGACAGGAAACCTAGTAGACCGTCAAAATTTTCTTCGTTTACGAAATGAGTTTTCTTTTCTCAATAAATTTTTGTATCATAACTATATAAGCTCTTGTGAAGCAAACATAAAGAGAAATAGTAAATCTTTTTGGGTTTTTATCAACTAAAAACGTAAATTTTCAATTTTTCCTCAAAGTATGGAGTACGAAACTAATAAATCGAATGATTTGCAATCATCTTGTAATCTCTTTGCAGATTTTTTTCAAACTTCTTATAATTCGGAAGCTTTATTAAATTCAGGTAATTGTTACCCTAATTTATCTCCAATAACCGATTTTTCTCTTGATGAATTTTCTGTAAACGATAATTTGGAAGGTTTAAATAATTTGGATGTCTCTAAAAAAGCTGGTTATGATACTTTACCTCCAATATTTTTAAAAAAGTGCTCAAATTCTCTTGCTCTTGCATTAACTCTTCTTTTTAATAAATCGATTTCATCTGGTTGCTTTTTAAGTGAATGGAAAATATCTTTTATAGACCCAATCTTTAAATCGGGTTTAAAACACTTAATAAAAAATTATAGACCTATTTCTTAGTTATATGCTGTGCCAAAACTCTTTGAAAAACTAGTCACCCAGAAGCTTTACTTTTCTGTTCAGAATGCAATCACCTGTAAACAACATGGGTTTGTTACTGGTCGGTCCACTAAAACTAACCTTTGTATTTTTACCAGTTTTTGCATTAATAAGATTGAACAAGGTAGGCAAATTGATGTGTTATTTACTGACTTTGTAAAAGCCTTTGACCGAGTTCATCACGGCTTACTCATACAAAAATTGAAGAGATTAGGTTTCAGAAACAATTTCCTTAAATGGTTGAGCTCTTATTTGTGTGATAGAAAACAAATTGTTCAAATTGATGGATACTGCTCAAATTTTATAGATGTTCTTTCAGGTCTTCCGCAAGGAAGCCATTTAGGGCCTCTTTTGTTCATACTATTTATTAACGATCTACCGGATATTCTGAAATATAGCGGCTGCTTAATGTATGCGGATGATGTCAAATTTTTTTATGATGTATCATCTCCTTTAGATTGTTTTAATTTGCAGTTCGATATTAAAAACTTCTTAGTTTGGTGTAAAGAAAATTGTCTATAGTTAAACTTCTCAAAATGCAAAATTTTTAGCGCAACACGGTCAAACTCTTCGATTACTTTTAACTACACGTTTTTTGGTGAACAATTGCAACGAGTTGAAGTTATTAAAGATCTTGGAGTGTTTTTTGACTCTAAATTTAGCTTTAAAGCTCATATTGACTTTGTTGTCTCAAAAGGTTATTTTATGTTTGGCTTTTTAAAACGCAATTCCACTGTTTTTAAGGACGTATACACTCTTAAGACTTTATTTATGAGTTTAGTTTTACCATTCTTGGAATACTGTTCAGTAGTTTGGTTTCCATATTACGATAGCAGTATATCTAGAATCGAAAGAATACAGAGAAGATTCACTCGTTTTGCACTACGGAATCTACTGTTGGAATGATGGTTTACCTGATTATTTGTCAAGATGTGCTCTGATCAATTTGGAGACACTTGAATCCCGCAGGATTTGTCAATGTGTTTTATTTATTAGAGATATTCTTGACAATAGAATAAATTCAAGTGAACTACTTGCTTCTGTTTGTTTTTATGTTCCTGAAAGGCGGTTAAGAAACCGTAACGATTTATTTTTCATTCCCGTACACAGAACAAATTAACGATAAACGATTTAAATAGAATTCTAGATTTAATATTTATCAGAAACGATCTCAAATACTGTTTAGAATTAGCTGATTTTCCATATGTTAATAATTCTATACATCATAAGGCCTTATGCTTGGTTTTTGATTGCTATTGTTTTGCATCAGTTCCGCTTAGCACAAAAAAGTGCTTTAATTTTCAAAGGCAGATTTCACTGCATTAGATAGTTTTTATACAACTTTTAATTGGAATCAATTGTTAGGAGGTAGTTCACTAGAAGTTGCTTATGAGTCTTTTAAAAATATTATTTTTGAGGGCATACAACGATTCGTGCCTGTATTTGTCAATAAAAAATCTGTTAAGGTTCCGTGGTGTAATAGAAGGCTCAAAAATTTGGAAAATGTAAAAAACAAAGCCTATAAGCGTTCCAAGTTGACAGGAAACCTAGTAGACCGTCAAAATTTTCTTCGTTTACGAAATGAGTTTTCTTTTCTCAATAAATTTTTGTATCATAACTATATAAGCTCTTGTGAAGCAAACATAAAGAGAAATAGTAAATCTTTTTGGGTTTTTATCAACTAAAAACGTAAATTTTCAATTTTTCCTCAAAGTATGGAGTACGAAACTAATAAATCGAATGATTTGCAATCATCTTGTAATCTCTTTGCAGATTTTTTTCAAACTTCTTATAATTCGGAAGCTTTATTAAATTCAGGTAATTGTTACCCTAATTTATCTCCAATAACCGATTTTTCTCTTGATGAATTTTCTGTAAACGATAATTTGGAAGGTTTAAATAATTTGGATGTCTCTAAAAAAGCTGGTTATGATACTTTACCTCCAATATTTTTAAAAAAGTGCTCAAATTCTCTTGCTCTTGCATTAACTCTTCTTTTTAATAAATCGATTTCATCTGGTTGCTTTTTAAGTGAATGGAAAATATCTTTTATAGACCCAATCTTTAAATCGGGTTTAAAACACTTAATAAAAAATTATAGACCTATTTCTTAGTTATATGCTGTGCCAAAACTCTTTGAAAAACTAGTCACCCAGAAGCTTTACTTTTCTGTTCAGAATGCAATCACCTGTAAACAACATGGGTTTGTTACTGGTCGGTCCACTAAAACTAACCTTTGTATTTTTACCAGTTTTTGCATTAATAAGATTGAACAAGGTAGGCAAATTGATGTGTTATTTACTGACTTTGTAAAAGCCTTTGACCGAGTTCATCACGGCTTACTCATACAAAAATTGAAGAGATTAGGTTTCAGAAACAATTTCCTTAAATGGTTGAGCTCTTATTTGTGTGATAGAAAACAAATTGTTCAAATTGATGGATACTGCTCAAATTTTATAGATGTTCTTTCAGGTCTTCCGCAAGGAAGCCATTTAGGGCCTCTTTTGTTCATACTATTTATTAACGATCTACCGGATATTCTGAAATATAGCGGCTGCTTAATGTATGCGGATGATGTCAAATTTTTTTATGATGTATCATCTCCTTTAGATTGTTTTAATTTGCAGTTCGATATTAAAAACTTCTTAGTTTGGTGTAAAGAAAATTGTCTATAGTTAAACTTCTCAAAATGCAAAATTTTTAGCGCAACACGGTCAAACTCTTCGATTACTTTTAACTACACGTTTTTTGGTGAACAATTGCAACGAGTTGAAGTTATTAAAGATCTTGGAGTGTTTTTTGACTCTAAATTTAGCTTTAAAGCTCATATTGACTTTGTTGTCTCAAAAGGTTATTTTATGTTTGGCTTTTTAAAACGCAATTCCACTGTTTTTAAGGACGTATACACTCTTAAGACTTTATTTATGAGTTTAGTTTTACCATTCTTGGAATACTGTTCAGTAGTTTGGTTTCCATATTACGATAGCAGTATATCTAGAATCGAAAGAATACAGAGAAGATTCACTCGTTTTGCACTACGGAATCTACTGTTGGAATGATGGTTTACCTGATTATTTGTCAAGATGTGCTCTGATCAATTTGGAGACACTTGAATCCCGCAGGATTTGTCAATGTGTTTTATTTATTAGAGATATTCTTGACAATAGAATAAATTCAAGTGAACTACTTGCTTCTGTTTGTTTTTATGTTCCTGAAAGGCGGTTAAGAAACCGTAACGATTTATTTTTCATTCCCGTACACAGAACAAATTATGGGCTTAATGAGCCTATAGTACGTTCACTGAGGTTATTTAACTCAGTTTGCTGTGAAGTCGACCTTTGTATGCAAAGAAATGAATTCAAGGCTATAGTTCTTTCAAAATTGAATTTAAATCTTTTGTAATCAGCAGATATATTATGTATCAATTGATGGAGTAAATAAATAAATAAATAAAAAATAAATCTAGATGACATACTGATTTTTTCCACCTCACTTCAAGAGCACATAGATGCACTTAACAAAATTTTCAAAAGAATTCTAGAATTTAATTTGAAAGTGCAAATTGATATATGCAGTTTAAAAAAAAAAAAACAGAGTACTTAGGTCACATTATCTCGGATGAAGGCATTAAGTCGAATCCACACATAAAATCAAAACAATTATGGACTTCAAATACCACGTACAAGTAAACAAATAAAATCCTTCTTAGGAGTCACTGGATTCTATAGAAAATTCATCAAGGACTAATCAAAAGTAGCTCTTCCGATGCCAAATTTTCTAAAGAAGGGCAATAAAATAAATATTCAGAATAGGGAGTACATTGAGTCCTTTAATAAACTTAAAGAACTTATATGTACTTGCCCTATTCTAGCATACCCTGATTTCCAAAAAGTATTTACACTGACTACTGATGCTAGCAATGGAGCATTAGGTGCAGTGCTTTCGTAAACCCATCATGCAATTGCGTTTGCCTCAATAACCCTCAACTGTCATGAAACACAATATAGTACAATCGAAAAAGAACTGTTGTCAATAGTTTGGGCCACAAAACATTTTAGGCCATATTTGTATGGTCGTAAGTTTAAAGTGCAGACAGATCATCGACCGCTGGTTTGGCTTAGTTCATTAAAAGAACCAAACTCTAAATTGCAGCGGTGGAAAATTAAGCTCAATGAATTTGATTTTGACATCGAGTTCATTAAAGGTAAAGAAAACAACGTTTTCTTTACCTTAAATGAAGCCGCATTGAGCTTAACAATTTAGATCAAGAAGAAATTCGATCTATCTTGGCTACAATACATAGTGGTGTTGAAAATGTTGACGACCATATTTATATAACAGAAACACCATTAAACATATACAAAAATCAGCTGGTTATTCAAAGCAGCAATTCTAACGCCTACACAAACAAATTTCTCTACAAAAAAAAAAAAAAAAAGAGCCATCGTTTCATTTAAAGATATTCTTTAAATGATATTCTTTGAATGAGGAATATGTGCTTCAAATTTTGAGGTTATTATTTCCGGTTAAAGGTGTAGTAGGAATATTCTGTGAAAACGATGACACATTTTTAAAGTTTAAAAAAACGGTGGTAAAATACTTCTCTAATTCGCCAACCATGAAATTACTCAGGTGCACAAAATTTCTGAAAGACATTACTTGCCTCGAAAATCTCATGGAATTAATCGAAAAAGCTCATCTCAATAAAAATCATAGAGGTATTGAAGAGACCTTTATAGATTTGAAAAACACATTCCACTATCTGAACCTTAGATTAGAAGTATACAAATTCCATAACAACTGTATATTATGCAATATGTGCAAGTATGATAGAAATCCGATTAAACCCAAATAAATGATAACAGAAACCCCTTATAAACCTAATGAGACAGTACACATCGATATATGGTTCTTAAATAAAAACTGTTTGTTTTTAACTTGTATCGATAAGCTTACAAGGCACGAATCTATTCATTTCCTAACAGACAGAAATTCTGTAACAATTGTTGGCCTTTACACTACAACAAAGTTTAAGCCCAATGACCTTCTTCATTCGTGTCTTAGTCAAACAGATTGGCAAAATTTAAGAGAAAGAGTTCATGCTTTAAAAATAAAGAAAATTAACAAATTAAATGTAGCACGGGAAGATCCTCCAGCTCATGGTAAACGAGAACTAGTTAAAAATTTAGGATTTCATAATATTAAGCATTTACCCCGTTATGTTATGAAAGACGTCAAACATAAAGGCAAAACTTACTTTAAAGACAAATGTGGACACAAACGTGAAAGACAAATAATTAAACGAAAATACAAGTATCAAAGCGCAATAAAAAACATTAAATTTGACTCAAAAACCACAGACAGAGACTACTCTAATAGAAATAAAAATAAAATAAAAAATAATTTGTAAAATCAATAAAAGACTTGATTTTCAAATTAACACATTATAAAATATGTTTAGCACATTATAAAAAATTATATTTATTATGCCTTATTTTACGCCTATAAGACAAAATGTACGACATTTAATACATTAAATATAAATACGTACACATAATAAATACATATTTTTGTTTGTTATCTTATTCACAAATATTTTAGAAAATTTATATTTTTTATTGCGAACTATGCTCATTTTTGTTTGTGTATGTATTAACATGGCGGTCAGCCATCAGACGAATAGGGGGAATAACATGTAGCATACGAAAACATGCACGTGCCGTAACTATTCGGGACTTATGGAAGTGTGATCATAGCCTCTTCGCGGCGGCCGCTAGTAACAAACCTTTAAAAAAAAGGTTTGGCTAATATGATCAGGCTGGTTCCTCAGGTTGGCAACAGGTTAATTCCCTGTTCCGTAAAACTTCGAATTACGAGACCGACAACAAGCCTCGGAAACGGACTGATCTCACGACGACAACCTACGCAACGAAAACGGCAAAACGATTTACGAATTTTCTTATGGAACGTACGATCGCTCTATAGAGCTCGAGCTGCTCAGCAGCTAGCTGATGCCCTGTCAAAATATAAAGCTGACATAACAGCACTTCAAGAAATCAGATGGACAGGGAATGGTGTCTTACAGAAGAAAGAATATGACGTATACTACAGCTGTCATACAAAACACCATGTGCTCTGTGAAATACATCAAGACAAAAAGCTTCCTCTCAAAATATTAATATTGCCTTAAGTAGATTCGCCAGACGAGAAAGTGCTCCGGAATTTAATACCAAACTTTATAAAACCAGACATATTCAAGAGTCTTGAAACCGAGTTTTATCATGTAGTCACATTACCAATACCTATTAAAAGTTCCAGAGATGAATTCGAAGCAGAAATATGCCTAACGTACTTAAAAAATATAATAGAAAAAAAAAATTTTAAGCTATTAGGTTTCTCGTTACCAAACTTAGATAACAACACAAAAAATAATTTCAAAATATTAATAGAAAAAGTTTTCGAGAAAGAACACATAACGATCTTTTTATATACAAACAAAAGAATTACTCTAAGCGATCCGGAAATTATTACGAAAATCGGAAATTTTACCACCCACATGCGAAGTAAAAGAAGCAAATATTTCAACCATATGGTTACAACTTTCTACCCATAACAAATGGTTATTCTCTACAACACACAGTTATGAAATAGATGAAATTTTCAAGGATGACATAACAACTTACACACTTCAAGGAACGGCTAAGCTTGAGATCACGGGAAATTGCTATATCAAATCTAAGGACCTGATAATACGTTCGTACAATGAACTAAATACCATTTCCCACTCTTCTTATATACCACCGATAAACATTTCAACGTTTTCAACTAACTTTCTTCCAGTAATCGGTGAAAATAAAAATGAGATAGCGCTAATAAAATTCTCCAGCCAGAATGAACTTAAGCTTATATCAAAGCGAATAAAAGATCTTAAGTCTGAAGAAAATACTCCACTTTTGCCAATTAGCTCCCATGCTATACATCAATATACAGTGATCTATACAATATTAGTATTGATTTTAGCATTTTGTTTTTACTGCCTGGTTCGATGTAAAAAAAAGGAAACAAAAATCTGTAAAGACTGTAAAGAATAGTAACGAAATCCAAGAAACAAACAAACCCTCCGTAACCGTACTACAAATCCCTATAAAAAATGAACCCCTCCGTCTACAGCACCGAAATTAGTGTTAACAACTGGTGTTTAAAAAAAAGAAGTGTTTGTATAAACTTAAAGGATTTTGAAAAAAAAAATAAAGTTCTTTCAATTTTCCGAGATCGTTAAAATTCAGAACACGAAATTTTTTTCTTTCTTTAAAAAAAAACAAGCTATTAACGAAAAAAAAAGTATAACAAAAAATAATTATAAAAAAAAAACCAATTAACTACTTATGAAAATATTAAATTGTAATTCTTCTTGTTTAAACTATGTATTAACTAAAAAAAAAATATAAAAAAAATTTTTTTAATAAAATGTATTAATAAGTATAAAAACAAATCAAAAAGTATGTATTAAAAATCATAAGAAATGAAAAAATCAAAAAATATAATTAAGAAAAATATCTTTTAATAATATGTATAAATAAGTATAAAAAAAATCAAAAAGTATATATTAAAAATCATAAGAAATATTATATAATAGTTAATATTGAATTGTCAATAATTTTTTTTGTTAAAATGTAAATTAAGGAAAAATATGTATTAAATATAAATTTAAATAATTTTAAATGGTAAATTTATATATATATAAAAAAAAAAAAAAAAAACAATAAAAAAAAATATACAAAATAAATTTAGAATATAATATTATGTATTAAAAATAAATTTGAATAATATTTGAAATACTAGCTATTATTATACATTTATCTGGCTTTTCAACCATATCATTCATTTTCAGAAAATTCACTTTGAATTTTCTTTTTCAAAGGGGGGAAGGATGTAGTGTTCGCACTACAAATCATCCTATCCATATTTATCCAGGGTGGTCTCTCTTCACAAGAATCACATCTGTTTCCCATAATAATGATCGTTTCACATTTATTTCATAAGATTCTTTTGCCCACTGACAATATCAACGAATCGTGTGTATCTCCACATAAACATATGTCATCAATAGGTACCTAAACTCATTCTGCCTGATAGCTGACTAATATACAATTTGCATTACATATTTCAAGTGTTCTTGGTAATGGATATCTAATATCCGCTTCCAAGGGCAAACACCGCAAATATGGGTCAGCGTAGTGCTACACAGAATGAAGTGTCAAATATCTGTTGATGAATGAATGACGGAGGTACACTACACTATATTGAGGGCAGTCTCACGAAATATGGAAGTGACGAAATAGTCATTGGAAATGCAATGTGTATTTAATATGAATGACCTGCACAACAGTACAGGAAATATAAATGTTGTGGAAGGGATGATCGTTCTGGATGATGACTCTTTGCATTTTAAAGAATGGTTGAAGAGTCAGAGTTAAGTCGGTTGACCAACGAAAAGGTTCAAATCATATATCATAAAATAAAAGGTTTAATCATATATAATAAAATAAAAGGTTCGATCATAGATAATAAAATTAATAAATAATTAAATAAATAAACTCTATTGTTATTTTCCTTTTAACTTACTCTCCGTTCCTCACTCTTCTCGAAGCGATTCGAAAGCACGGTGAGCGAACGCAACAATTGGTGGCAGCGGTGGGATACACAAGTAAAATCCCTCTACCAAGAAACAAGAGCATCGTGACTCTTGATGCGTCTCTGGGGCTATACACCAGATAAAGTGAAAAAGAAAAGTGTTTTAAAGTAAAAAAAAAGTGTTAAGAGTGGAAGAAAAAGGGGTTTAAGTGCGGAAAAAGACCCAGAGATGAAAAAAAAAAAAAACGAATTCCTTAAAGAGGACGCGGAGGCAGTGTTAAAATAAAAAAAAAGACATAAAAAAAAATCCAGGAGAGCAGCTGCAAGAACAATACCAGGAGCAACAATAGCGCAAAAATTGGTGGCAGAAAAAAAATATAGTGGTAAAAAAAAATTTTTGTTTGTTTATATTAAACTTATAAATTTATAGTGACACAACTTTTTTCGTGCTGATTCCTTGTTCGTTTTCCTTTACCGTTTTTCCTTTTTTTTAATTTTGATTTCGTTGCAAAAATTCCTCGTTTACAAATTACGAGAAAGGCAACAACTAAAGAGGCCAATACTAGTGCTGATCTCCTTGCAAATTAACCTTTTCAAACTTTTGACCGGGTTGTAAAAAAAGATATAGCTATGGACATTAAGATAGGTATAACTGATGTCTTCAACATCGTTCCTATTTTTGATGGAAACCCTAAGGAACTAGCTAAGTTTTTTTCATGCGGAGATATCCTTTTCTGTTCCATAAAAGAAACTGACCAACCGACGTTTCTGGAAATTGTGAAAACTAGGCTACATGGTTCTGCCTTTGAGTTGACACAACACCATTCAATCCCTACTTGGAAGAGCCTAAAAGAAAAATTAGAGGCTGAATTCAAGGAAGTGAAAACTCGGTCCTCTGCTCACAATGAACTGGTCACCATAAATCAACGTTTCAAAGAAACTGTTAAAGAATTTGGTGAGCGTGTTCTTGTAGCTCTTAATTCTTTAAACTCCGCTACTTTTGCCACGACCAGCGATGAATCGGTACTATCTTTCCTTGTAGCAGAAAATCGAAAATTGGCAATACAAGCTTTTGAAGATGGCTTGAAAAACGAGCAGGTAAAACTTATTACGAAAGCTTATGGGGGTTTCGATTTAAAAAAAAACTATAGCCCATGCGGAAGGTCATGCTGCTCGTATAAATCACAGCTCTTCTTTTTCAAGCTTTAAAAATCCTTTAAGTAACCAAAGGCTAAGGCTTTACAATATCTGTGGTAAGCAGGGACATACACAGGATACTTGTTATAAAAACAACCAGCTTCCCAGTTTTTCTAAAGAGAAACCGGTAAAAACAGAAACACATTTTATAACCTGTGATTATTGTCGAAAACCCAACCACTCTATAAATAATTGCAGAGCTTACGCAAATCAAACTTCCTCATATAGCAATAATCAAGAAAGAAGAAACCCGTTTAAAAATAATGTCCGACACTATAACGTGGCACCAGGATATGGTAATTGGCAATCGGGCTAGAACTTTTATCCTCAGCAACACAATTCGGGAAACGAATGCGTTCGGGAGGAGACAAGCGCAACCCCTCTCGAGTAAATACTCACGCACATAATTTCACATTTAATATTTAATATTTTAATATTTTTAATTATGTGTCTGCAAGGCACATTGCCTTTTTAAATGCAACAGGTATTGCACGACACTAGTTAGAAGGAATTGAAAGATAGGATAGAATTGTTTTGGTACAATGGATAGAGAGCTAGTTGATTTTTATTGTTCATTGCATAACCTCATGGGCGACGTCCAGCATATGCTGGGAGGTATGCTGAAAAGAAAAAAATGCTTTGTACCCGAGTGAGGATTGAACTGGCAACCTCTGGGTTAACAAACAAGCACTCCATCAATTGTACCACTGCCGCCCACACATTAAACTGTATAAAAATGGAATTGGCAGGTAATAGTATTGGAAACTTTTAATCTACCATTTGAACAAATGACCCCTTTTTTATCAATAAATGTATTAAATTTACTCAACCAACTTTTTTGAGCTACCTGGTCACCTTTGGTTAGAGCCTGGTATTCAGCATGAAAATACTTCTTTTTAGTAAACATGATCGATTTCTGTTTTGCCAATACTACTTTGTCATATGAGAGCTATGGGGTTCGTTTTTTTGTAAAATCAAAATTTTTTTGCTGTGGCATGGTAAAATCTGCCACTACACAAATGATCTTATGCTAATTGCAAAATTTGCACAGATCATTTTCAAAGTCGTATTGAATTTGGTTACCGTTTTTACCTCTAACAGTGCTTCGTCAACTGGTTCACATTTCGACCGAGGCCACTGTGATTCTGGTTGTGAAAACCATAAAGGACTCCTCCACCATAAATCATTTTGTATTAATTTCCACGAACGTGGATGTTTTCTGATGTGGATGTTTTCTAATACAATTGTAGTGTCTGTCTACAATTTTACCGACGAAATATTTTTAATGTTGAGAGAAGTCTGTTAAAAAAACCGTCCGATAGATCCAAAAAATAAGAAAACTCGAATTATAATAGTAATAATTTGATAACTTTATTTAAAAATTAAAGAAGCAAGTTACAATTCAATATAATTATAGCGTGTGGTTAGAACGAATGGAAAAGCGCAACTAACTTTAATAACTCAAAGTTTAATGTTGAAAGAAAAAAACAAGTTATATAATATATATTAAGAGAGGTAAATGTATGTGTTATTCATAATATATAAAAAGTAGAAGGAAATATTTGTATATAAAATACGAATAAATATATGTTTGCATCACCACATCTATCTTTTTTCAACATGCTTCAGCCTCAGTCGACAACAGTCTTTATGGTATTTTTTATAGTCCGAATCAACCTTTCCCAAAAACACCTACCATGGAGCCCTTTCGACTATAAATTGCCATTTGATACGTTTTTGAGCTAGAAATCTTCCCATGACATCATCATCAATCAAAGCTCCCCCTCATTGAGCTCGAGAGCAGCTCGACGAAATGTTTTTGCATTATCCGAGAATATAGAAGAAGGAACACCTCTTCTTGCGATGAAACGTCGCAATGCCATCAAACATCCTTCAGTAGTCATGTTCTAAATGAACTGCACGAACTGTTATAATCACGGCGCATGTTATAATCATCAAATAAGACTTCTGCATATTTTCGGTGTTATTCGTGGTATAAGATACAGGTCCAGCAAAATCAATACCCACGTTATTAAACGGCATTGTAAGCGTTATTCTCTCTTTGGGTAATGCAGCAAAAGGTTGGCTGGCTGATGGTCCAATTAGTCTCTTGCAGGTGATACACTTCTTTCCCAATTTCCTCACGAGCTGGGGACTTCTCAGTTTTCTAAACTTTCCTCTTAACTTCATCAAAACTGTACCTACACCTCCATGTAATATTTTGAGATGATAATCGTCTCTAAGAAGTTTAGTTATTCGTAAATCGGGTGGAAGAATTTTTGGATGCTTTATGTCCAACGCTTCATCTGAAAGTTGTTGTCGGCCTCCTAACCTTAGGAGTCCATCTTTGTCCAAAAACGAACATAGCTC
The DNA here is from genome assembly GCA_951217065.1 of Baccha elongata. Taxonomy (NCBI): domain Eukaryota; kingdom Metazoa; phylum Arthropoda; class Insecta; order Diptera; family Syrphidae; genus Baccha; species Baccha elongata. The sequence continues at coordinate 1,478,481 of CATNUY010000161.1, read as the reverse complement.
AGCCATAGGTGATTTGCCATGTACAAGTTGGCCTTTCTGCAAAAGTCGGATTTCATTAGAAAATGCGTTATATTGTACGTACCTGACCCAACAGTTCTCAGCTAAATCAAGTTCTTTAGTTGTCAGTTGAATGCAACTCGACCTTTTCATCTTTCGGCAGGCTGTGCGAAATCGCTGTTTTTTTGCATTTTAATTCAATTTTTATTTCAATTTATCTTATAACTACTTAAATGCTAGACAAAAACCTTAAAAAACTAGCTTACAGAATAACTTAACTAACTTACTGGCCCCATACGGGCGCTCTAAATTATACTATAGCTATATATTAAAAATGCCTTTCGGCGTAAATTCAAATGTAAATTAAATTAAAATCTATATTACTTAAACTTAAACAAGAAAATTCCTTAAAAAAACTTGTTTTTCCATTGACTAACCATCAATATCAAGGTGGTCACCCAACCACCAGTATTTTTGAACTTGCTTACAAAAGTCCCTTTTGTCCCGAAGGGGCACAGCTCTACTGAACCGCAGACGCTCTGCTCCGTTCCCAGAGCCGACGTCTCGGCCATACAGAATTCGCCGATCCACAGTTCTACGGCCGACGTGGTAGATTAACGGAACCGCCAATCTATCCTGTATCAGCCCCCACCTGTCTTAATAGAGGAATGTCTCGGGCGGGATGAAACCGTTAAGACAAACGCTCTCACTATATTCGTCGTTGGGGTAATAAGCCCCGAAAATGAGTCCATTGGCTGAGGTCATCGCTCTTGCAATGTGACCCCGAATCAGCTTTATTAAAAAGTTATCTATCCTGTTTATATTGGCCCCATTGTATAAGACCTCGTTGGCATAATAATGTTTGTACTCCGACTCTGGTGTTCTGTGTAATCCAAGACAGGTCCTAAGACACTGCCTCTCAAACACCCGAATCTTTTCCATTTGAGATGGGGCAACGTTAAACCAGACAGGGCACCCATAGGCAATCATCGGCCGGATGAGGGCCATGTAGCAAATCACCTTCACTCTGTTTTCAAGGCGGCTGCTATAAAACAACCGTCTTGTCAGAGCAAACGCTCCCCTAGCTCTGGCCAGAGCAGCATCTATATGTCGATTGAAATATAGATACTGATCTAGCCAGATACCAAGGTACTTTACTACATCTTTACTCGCCAGTGGATGTCCACTTGGTCCAACGATCACTAGATTTCTCCAGTTCTTTCTTGTATCCCTAGAAGCCTTAGACAAAGGGGTTCTAAACAGGATAGTTTCTGATTTCTGAAAGTTAATTTTTAACTTCCAGTCATCACAATATCGCTGAATCTTGTCGAAGTCACGCTGCAAGAGAATTCTGATGACTTCAACTTTTGGACCCGTCCTGTACGCTACAAGGTCATCGGCATACGCAATCGCATGAGTGAGACTACCTATCAGATCGCTGGTGTAAATACTAAAAAGAATCGGCGAGTTCACAGCTCCTTGCTGTAGACCGTTTTTAATATCAAAAGTTGTGGTGGAAGTTACATTGCCACTTTTGACAACAAACTTTCTACCATTGAGCATGTCATGAAGCATATACAACAGTGGTTTACTTATGCCAAATCTGGTTAATTTCAGATAAAGACCCTCTAACCATACGGTGTCGAAAGCCTTCTCTAAATCAACAAGAACGGCACCCGTGCATTGATTTTTCGCTTTGTTCCATTGAACATCAGAAACTAACTTAGACGCGGCATGAATAGTGTCATGTCCCGCCTTAAAGCCAAACTAATTGTCTGGAATAATATTCTTGTCCTCAGCCCACTTGAACAGAGCTCTATTGAGAATCTTTTCGAATACCTTACTGATACTTGGAAGAAGACTTATCGACCGAAGATTTGCCGGATTGGAGCTGTCCTTTCCCTTTTTGGGGAGAGGATGGACCACAGCTGTCTTCCAACTCACTGGATAATATGCATTATTCAATGCGTTGTTAAACAGTGTGGTATAAATGTCTATGGCTTCCTCAGGGAGATGTCGTAACACAATGTTGGGTATACCATCGACCCCCGCAGATTTCTTTTTCTTTAATGTTTGAAAAATTAAATGAAGTTCTACCTTCGAAATTAACAATGAAATGGGTCCATTTTGCTCGGCGATGGTGGCGTTTGCCAAATTTTCGTCATTGAACCCGGTGAAACCAGTATTCTCAGATCGCCATTGCGTTATGTTATTTCCAAGATAGAAATTGTGCAGCAAGGCTCTGTTCTCCAGGTCATGATTCGGACGAATGCTAGCATTCACCTTATACACTTGCTGGAAAGCAGCCCCTACAGCTTCCACCTTTTCCTGAGGATCTTCTATCATATAAAAATTGTCATCGAAAACGGCACCTTCCGGATCAATTCCCGCAATCGTTAGTACGTCTTCGTTATCTGTTGTCCTCTGGAGTTTAAGACATGGAAGATCGTTTTGATCATTTCTTCTAAATATCTTATTTATTTGGGGAAACATACAAGGGTCGCTAGAATTAACAGCCCGAATTCTGTTATCCCAATATAAATTAATAGATAATCTATAGTTTTGTCTAATCAGAACGTTAATGTTTTTGATCGACGACTTCAATGTTCTTATCTCCAGATCACGTGTGTCCGTGAAACGTCTATAAAGAAGTTTCAACCTAGTCAGCAGTCCACTTTTTTGTCGGTGTAGTGCGTCGATTGTCGCGTTCTTGTATAAACCAGTAGGGTCTTGTTCCTTATATTTTGGGATTGTTTTGTCCATTGTTCGTTTTATAGTCGTATCCATTTGAGTCAGAAACCCGTCGATCTCGAGGTTCGTCAGGTTTCTGTCATTTGGTGGAGAAATGTCATCGGAACGTATTTCTCTTGCCAAGGCGTTGGAGAAGCGTGGCCAGCGCGTCTTACTGAAATTGTAAGAGTGCACAGGCACATACTCATCCAATTGCACAAGTTCGCTCGGAAGCTGTATTACGGTGGCAAGTCCGCAGTGATCGCTGTCGTATTCGATTGTTCGTAAACAGTTTCTTGTCTGTTGATTTGTTGCGTCAGTTATAACAAGTCGTGAGTCAAGCAGTAAAAGATCCAGAAAGCCACCGCTCCTAGGAAACGAAGGTCTATCTGTCGCAAAAAGATCGATCCTACACTCAACACTGTGACGACCCATCCAATTAAATAAATGGTACCCTCTCGGATTTTGAATTTGATTTCCCCAATCTTCATGTTTGGCGTTCAAATCTCCTGCCATGAGATAATAATTTTCATCCAAGTGCAGTCTTAAGCATTCGAAAAGTTTTTCGAGTTCTGCGATAAAATTAGCAGGCTGAGGTGCTTCGGGTGCGTACGCCGCGATCACGTACATTCTTTTCCCCAGAAGGAGCGGAATGCAAATGATGCAGGCTTCTAGCTGCCCAAATCTTCGCACTTCACTATTATATATAACCTTAAATTTAATGCCCTTTCGTATGAAGATTGCGACCCCACCCCCTTGAGAGGAGTTAGGCCGATCCCTTCGCACGATATTGTAATTATTATTAGTCAGTTTGTGTTTCTGATTTAGCTTAGTTTCGCTAGCCATAAACACATCAGGACTTTGGTCTTGCAGCAAATGAAAGAGATTTGCTCTACGTTCGGTCCTAATCAGCGAATTTACATTCACAGCTAGGATCTTAAAGGGTCGCTCAGGCAGCGCGCCTTTAACCATTTCGCGTTGCCGGCAGAAAAGAGTAGAGATAATCCACCCTAGCCGCCTGCTCCCTGATCTGTTTTTGCACGTCGGTTAACTGACCATGAATGGTCATCAACACCTGCATCAGATCTGCCTCTGGCGCAGGAGCCGTAGGCACTTGGACCTGTTTGGCTACCTGTGGTTGAGGCTGTACCGTGTTTCCCTTTCCAGACGCGATTTGGGCGTAAGAAATTGCGGGATTGACGGAAGTTGTTTTCTGGCGTACTTCAGGGCGTCTCACCTCAACTGTCTTCTTTTGGGCTTTGTTTTGCCTTATCTCCTGAAACTTCGGACATCCCCGATAGTTTGCGGGGTGCCCGGAGCCTCGGCAGAGCGCACATTTTAACTGGGTCATATCTGTGACCCTATCTTGCCCGAGTTTACACTCCACTGTTTTGTGGGTATCTCCACATTTAACGCAGACTGGGTCCATACCACAGTTAACTGCAACGTGTCCGAACCCTTGGCAGTTCATGCACTGAAGCATGTCTTTCTGCTTGTTTAATTTTTCCCATCGTACAACTTGGTAATCCAGGACTGTTATATTCCTTAGACCACTCAATTTGCTTTGGGGCGAGAGTTGAACTAGGAAAAATGGTAAGTTCCGTTTCTCCCGTCTGGCTTTAACTGTGGTGAACGGTCTGACCCCGATAAACTCGAGATCGTCGCTCGCCACTTGACGGAGCTCAGCTAAGAGCGCCTGCGGATCCGTAGAGGATTCGATACCCTTCAGGAGGACTGTTTGAAGCTTGTCTTCCTTCGGGGTGAAACTATAATATTCTGTTCTAGTTTGAGACAGAAGGTCTTTCACTTTTTTGTAGTGCTCTAAAGATGAGCACTGAATGGAATGCCTGTCTGCGTTAAGCCGCTTAATTATGAAATTGTTGCCTATGACCGACCTACATATTTCAATTGTGTCTTTTAAATGCATTTTGTAAGTATTAATAGGTGGCACCTTACCTTTCTTTGCTTGTGGCTGTTGCTGTTGTTGCTGTTGTTGTGACTGCTGCTGTTGTATCTGCTGCTGTTGCATCGGCTGCTGTTGAGTCTGCTGCTGTTGTGACTGCTGCGGTTGTTGCTGTTGCGGTTGTTGCTGTTGCTGTTGTTGCTGCTGCTGTTGCTGCTTCTGTGTCTGTTGTCGTTGCTGTTGTGGTTGTTGTTGTTGTTGTTTTTGTTTTGCTTGCTGTTGCTGAGGCTGATGCTGTGGTTGCTGAGACGGTTGTTGTGGCTTTTGAAGCTGTTTCTGTGGCTGCTTCTTTGACTGCTGCTTCTGTGGCTGCTGCTGGTCTGGGAGTGGTTTTTGTTCCTGAGGAGGCTGCTGTTGTTGCGAAGCTTGCTCTTGGAGCGCTTGTTGGCGGGTGCGCTTCTCAAGAGCAACTATGCGCTCCTTCTCCCGTCTTGCCTCCTGCTTCTTCTTGAGCGCTTCAACAAGCTCTATGAGCGAAGAGATCTGCTCCGTCAAAGCCTCAATTTGCTGGTCCTCTTCCTCGTCAGACAGCTCGACTATCTCGCCACTGACGTACCGTCCTTCTCCTTCCACTGACATATATGAGATGTCATCAGCATCTGCGTCAGCGGCGTTTTCCTCGCCTGTTAGCCTGGCGTTCTGATCGTTTGGCTTGTCGGCGGCGATCGCTCCATCAGCCTCTTCGACGTGCTTGTCATCCGTCTCAGCTTCGTCGTCGCCTTCTTCGTTGTCGTTACTTTCGCTATTGTCCTCATCATCGTTAGAGGAGCTATCTAGCTGCCTCTGTATTTTGGCCTGAGCCGAAGCCTTGGCTGAACGCCCGCGCCCTCCTATTTTCTTGGCTGCTTCTATATCAGAGGTACGCTTCTTAACTATTAGGTTTGGCGTGTACCTAATGTGGCGCCTTCTCTTCAGAGGATCTTGTTCATCGACACATGCCGGTCCTGCATTTTTCCCTTTAATAGGGCTTGATGTCTTTGCAGTTGCTATGCTGCTGGTTACGATCTCGGCACGTGCCGATGACGATGTTGTTGTAGTTGTCGTTGCTGTTGTTGTTGTTATTGCCACTTTGGACTTTACTGGTCCTGCTGCTACTGCTGCTGTTGTTGTTGTTGCTTTTTGGGCTTTGGACTGCCCTGCTACATTTACACTTTGAGCTTGGCCTGATGGCACCGCTACTTGACTGTCGGATGACACATCACCTGATGTTCCTCCAACTGTCTTCCTTGTTGTTGGGGGACCATCTTTCGATGTCCCCGTTGGTTTTCCCATCTCTCTTTCTAGTTGCTCTCGATTTCTGTTCACCTTCTCCCAGAAATTGTTTAAAAAAAAGCCTGGACCACAGTGGGGCTCGAACCCACGCCGTTCAGATCCTTCGTCTGCCACTCTTTTTTTTTTTTTTTTTTTTTTTTTTTATTTTTTTTTTTTAATTCATTTTTTATTTTTTCATTTCCTTATATCTATCTTAATACTAGACAAAAAATCTTAAACAACTAGCTTACATATTAACTTAACTAACTTACTGGCCCCATGCGGGCGCTCTAAATTAAACTATGATTATACATAAATAAATAAATAAATATATGTATATTTATATTTAAAATTCGTGATTACTTAAAACTAACGAGAAAATTATTAAAAAAAACTCATTATCCATATCTTTTTTTTAATTTTTTATAAAACTTAAAGCTACCCTTTACCTAATTAAAGCTAATTAAAACTACCTTTAAGCTACTAAATAAAACTAACTTAAACTACATTATATCTAATTACAACTAGTTAAAATAACTTAAAAACTAGAACAGCCACCAGAATTTTTTTTTTTTTTTTTTTTTTTTTTGTGCATACGCATATGCACACTCGCGTACGCCTATACACATGTATATATGTACATATACATATATACATATATATACTCAACAGCAAGTACCCACATACAAATACATTTACTTATGTACTTTTTTTTTTTTTTTTTTTTTTTTTTTTTTTTTGGTGCCACCGTCACTGTTCTACCTACTCTACCTATATTTACCTTAGAACTATGTAAGTCGGCCAAAGCAACAATATGGTCAACTTTCAATATCACGGTGGTCACCCAACCACCAGAATTTTTTGACTTGCTTAACTAAGTCCTTTCTGTCCCGAAGGGGCACAGCTCTACTGAACCGCAGACGCTCTGCTCCGTTCCCTGAGCCGACGTCCCGATCGTAAAGAAGTCGCCGATCCACAGTCCTACGGCTGACGTGATAGATTAACGGAACCGCCAATCTATCTTGTATCAGCCCACGACTGTCTAAAAAGAGGAATGTCTCGGGCGGAATGAAACCGTTAAGACGTACACTTTCACTATACTCATCATTGGGGTAGTAAGCCCCAAAAATAAGTCCATTGGTCGAGGTCATCGCTCTTGCAATGTGACCCCGAATCAGCTTGATTAAAAAGTTATCTATCCTGTTTATATTGGCCCTGTTGTATAGAACCTCGTTGGCATAGTAATGTGTGTACTCCGACTCTGGTGTTCTGTGTAATCCAAGGCAACGTCTAAGACACTGCCTCTCAAACACCCGAATCTTTTCCATTTGAGATGGGGCAACGTTGAACCACACAGGGCACCCATAGGCAATCATTGGCCGGATAAGGGCCATGTAGCAAATCACCTTTACTCTGCTGTCAAGGCGGCTGCTATAAAACAACCGTCTTGTCAACCCAAAGGCTCCCCTAGCTCTGGCCAGAGCAGCATCTACATGTCGATTGAAATATAGGTACTGATCTAGCCAGATGCCAAGGTACTTTACCACATCTTTACTCGCCAGTGGATGTCCACTTGGTCCAACGATCACTAGATTTCTCCAGTTCTTTCTTGTATCCCTAGAAGCCCTAGACAACGGGGTTCTAAACAGGATAGTTTCTGATTTCTGAAAATTAATTTTTAACTTCCAGTCATCACAATATCGCTGAATCTTGTCGACGTCACGCTGCAAGAGAATTCTGATGACTTCAACTTTCGGACCCGTTCTGTACGCTACAAGATCATCGGCATACGCAATTGAATGAGTTAGACTACCTATCAAATCGCTGGTGTAAATACTAAACAGAATCGGTGAGTTCACAGCTCCTTGCTGTAAACCATTTTTAATATCAAAAGTTGTGATAGAAGTTACATTGCCACTTTTGACAACAAACTTTCTACCATTGAGCATGTCAAAAAGCATATATAACAGTGGTTTACTTATGCCAAATCTAGATAGCTTCAGATAAAGACCCTCTAACCATACGGTGTCGAAAGCCTTCTCTAAATCAACCAGAACGGCACCCGTGCATTGATTTTGTTTTGTTCCATTGAACATCAGAAACTAACTTAGACGCGGCATGAATAGTGTCATGCCCAGCCTTAAAGCCAAACTGATTATCTGGAATAATATTTTTGTCCTCAGCCCACTTGAACAGAGCTCTATTGAGAATCTTTTCGAATACTTTACTGATACTTGGAAGAAGACTTATCGACCGAAGATTTGCCGGATTGGAGCTGTCCTTTCCCTTTTTGGGGAGAGTCAGGTACCCGTCGATCTCGACGTTCGTCAGGTTCCTGTCATTTGGTGGAAAAATGTCATCGGAACGTATTTCTCTTGCCAACGCGTCTTACTGAAATTGTAAGAGTGCGCTGGCACATACTCATCCAATTCCACAAGTTCGCTTGGAAGCTGTATTACGGTGGCGAGTCCGCAGTGATCACTGTCATATTCAATTGTTCGTAAACAGTTTCTTGTCAGTTGATTTGTTGCGTCAGTTATAACTAGTCGTGAGTCAAGCAGTAAAAGATCCAGAAAACTACCACTTCTCGGAAATGACGGTCTATCTGTAGCCAAAAGGTCGATCCTACACTCAACACTGTATCGACCCATCCAATTAAAAAGAAAATCCTCTAGGATTTTGTATTTGGTTTCCCCAATCTACATGTTTGGCGTTTAAGTCCCCTGCCATGAGATAATTATTCTCATCCAAGTTCAGTCTTAAGCATTCGAAAAGTTTTTCGAGCTCTGCGATAAAATTAGCTTGCTGAGGTGCGTCAGGTGCGTACACCGCGATTGCGTACATTCTTTTCCCCTGCTGGAGAGGAATGCAAACGATGCAGGCTTCTAGCAACCCGAATCTTCGCACTTCACTATTATATATAACTTTATGTTTAATGCCCTTTCGTATGAAGATTGCGACCCCACCCCCTTGAGAGGAGTTGGGCCGATCCCTTCTTACGATATTGTAATTTTTATTAGTCAGTTTGTGTTTCTGATTTAGCTTAGTTTCGCTAGCCATAAACACATCAGGACTTTGGTCTTGCAGCAAATGAAAGAGGTTTGCTCTATGTTCGATCCTAATCAGCGAATTTACATTCACAGCTAGGATCTTAAAGGGTCGCTCAGGCAGCGCGCCTTTTACCATTAAGCGTTGCCGGCAGAATAGAGTAGAGGTAATCCACCCTAGCCGCCACCGTCTGCCACTCTACCACCTAGGCTAACTTGCCACTTGAAAATGGTAGGTTGAATTAACTATTTAACACACTCGCGTCTCTATATTAAATGATCACTGTGAAAGCCGCCAACGATGTGCACTCTTCCACGGTTGCTGAACGACTGATGCGAAATCGCTGTTTTTTTTTTTTTTTTTTTTTTTTAAATTCAATTTTTATTTTCAATTTAACTTATAACTACTTAAATGCTAGACAAAAACCTTAAAAACTAGCTTACAGAATAACTTAACTAACTTACTGGCCCCATGCGGGCGCTCTAAATTATACTATAACTTTATTAAAAAAATGCCTTTCGGCGTAAAGACTAACTTATATTAAAATTCAATATTATTTAAAACTAAACGAGAAATTCTTTAAAACTCGTTTTCCTTTGACATTTTTATATAAAACTTAAAACTACCCTTTACCTAAATAAAACTAAATTAACCTAAATAAAACGAAAGTATACGTAATGAATATACGTAAATAACTTAAAACTACTTAAAAATACTTAAAATAACTTAAAACTAGAACAGCCACCAGCAGCATTTTTTTTTTTTTTTCCGCAGCAGCTTATGCAAATGCACACACACCTATACATATGCATATATGAATATATATACATATGTATTAGTGCCAAATGCACATATCCACAAGAGCAATGCAGTTTTTTATTTTTATAATTTTTTTGGTGCCACCACTGTCCTACTTAAATATACCTATTGATACCTAAAAATACGTAGGTCGGCCTAGGCAACAACTTTGGTCAACCATCAATATCAAACTCAAAGTGGTCCCCCAACCACCAGAATTGTTTTACTTGCTTAACCAAGTCCTTTCTGTCCCGAAGGGGCACAGCTCTACTGAACCGCAGACGCTCTGCTCCGTTCCCAGAGCCGACGTCTCGATCATACAAGAGTCGACGATCCACAGTTCTACGGCCGACGTGGTAGATTAGCGGAACTGCCAATCTATCCTGTATCAGCCCCCGACTGTCTAAATAGAGGAATGTCTCGGGCGGGATGAAACCGTTAAGACGAACGCTCTCACTATATTCATCATTAGGGTAGTAAGCCCCGAAAATAAGTCCATTGGCTGAGGTCATCGCTCTAGCAATGTGACCCCGAATCAGCTTAATTAAAAAGTTATCTATCCTGTTTATATTGGCCCCGTTGTTTAAGACCTCGTTGGCATAATAATGTTTGTACTCCGACTCTGGTGTTCTGTGTAATCCAAGACAGGTCCTAAGACACTGCCTCTCAAACACCCGAATCTTTTCCATTTGAGATGGGGCAACGTTAAACCACACAGGGCACCCATAGGCAATCATCGGCCGTATGAGGGCCATGTAGCAAATCACCTTCACCCTGTTTTCAAGGCGGCTGCTATAAAACAACCGTCTTGTCAGAGCAAACGCTCCCCTAGCTCTGGCCAGAGCAGCATCTATATGTCGATTGAAATATAGATACTGATCTAGCCAGATACCAAGGTACTTTACTACATCTTTACTCGCCAGTGGATGTCTACTTGGTCCAACGATCACTAGATTTCTCCAGTTCTTTCTTGTATCCCTAGAAGCCTTAGATAAAGGGGTTCTAAACAGGATAGTTTCTGATTTCTGAAAATTAATTTTTAACTTCCAGTCATCACAATATCGCTGAATCTGGTCGAAGTCACGCTGCAAGAGATTTTTGATGACTTCAACTTTTGGACCGGTCCTGTACGCTACAAGGTCATCGGCATACGCAATTGCATGAGTGAGACTACCTATCAGATCGCTGGTGTAAATACTAAAAAGAATCGGCGAGTTCACAGCTCCTTGCTGTAGACCGTTTTTAATATCAAATGTTGTGGTAGAAGTTACATTGCCACTTTTGACAACAAACTTTCTACCATTGAGCATGTCATGAAGCATATATAACAGTGGTTTACTTATGCCAAATCTAGTTAATTTCAGATAAAGACCCTCTAACCATACGGTGTCGAAAGCCTTCTCTAAATCAACAAGAACGGCACCCGTGCATTGATTTTTCGCTTTGTTCCATTGAACATCAGAAACTAACTTAGCCGCGGCATGAATAGTGTCATGTCCCGCCTTAAAGCCAAACTGATTGTCTGGAATAATATTCTTGTCCTCAGCCCACTTGAACAGAGCTCTATTGAGAATCTTTTCGAATACCTTACTGATACTTGGAAGAAGACTTATCGACCGAAGATTTGCCGGATTGGAGCTGTCCTTTCCCTTTTTGGGGAGAGGATGGACCACAGCTGTCTTCCAACTCACTGGATAATATGCATTATTCAATGCGTTGTTGAACAGTGTGGTATAAATGTCTATGGCTTCCTCAGGGAGATGTCGTAACACAATGTTGGGTATACCATCGACCCCCGCAGATTTCTTTTTCTTTAATGTTTGAAAAATTAATTGAAGTTCTACCTTCGAAATTAACAATGAACTGGGTCCATTTCGCTCGGCGATGGTGGCGTTTGCCAAATTTTCGTCATTGAACACGGTGAAACCGGTATTCTCAGATCGCCATTGCGTTATGTTATTTCCAAGGTAGAAGTTGTGTAGTAAGGCTCTGTTCTCCAGGTCATGATTCGGACGAATGCTAGCATTCACCTTATACACTTGCTGGAAAGCAGCCCCTACAGCTTCTACCTTTTCTTGAGGATCTTCTATCATAAAAAAGTTATCATCGAAAACGGCACCCTCCGGATCTATTCCCGCAATCGTAAGTACGTCTTCGTTATCTATTGTCCTCTGAAGTTTAAGACATGGAAGTTCGTTTTGATCATTTCTTCTAAATATCTTATTTATTTGGGGAAACATACTAGGGTCGCTGGAATTAACTGCCCGAATTCTGTTATCCCAATATAAATTAATAGACAATCTATAATTTTGTTTAATCAGAACATTAATGTTTTTGATCGACGACTTCAATGTCCTAATCTCCAGATCACGTGTGTCCGTGAAACGTCTGTAAAGAAGTTTCAACCTAGTCAGCAGTCCACTTTTTTGTCGGTGTAGTGCGTCGATTGTCGCGTTCTTGTATAAACCAGTAGGGTCTTGTTCCTTATATTTTGGGATTGTTCTGTCCATTGTTCGTTTTATAGTCGTATCCATTTGAGTCAGGAACCCGTCGATCTCGAGGTTCGTCAGGTTTCTGTCATTTGGTGGAGAAATGTCATCGGAACGTATTTCTCTTGCCAAGGCGTTGGAAAAGCGTGGCCAGCGCGTCTTACTGAAATTGTAAGAGTGCACAGGCACATACTCATCCAATTCCACAAGTTCGCTCGGAAGCTGTATTACGGTGGCAAGTCCGCAGTGATCACTGTCGTATTCAATCGTTCGTAAACAGTTTCTTGTCTGTTGATTTGTTGCGTCAGTAATAACTAGTCGTGAGTCAAGCAGTAAAAGATCCAGAAAACTACCACTTCTCGGAAATGATGGTCTATCTGTAGCCAAAAGGTCGATCCTACACTCAACACTGTATCGACCCATCCAATTAAAAAGATGATTCCCTCTAGGATTTTGTATTTGGTTTCCCCAATCTACATGTTTGGCGTTTAAGTCCCCTGCCATGAGATAATAATTCTCATCCAACTTCAGTCTTAAGCATTCAAAAAGTTTTTCGAGTTCTGCGATAAAATTAGCTGGCTGAGGTGCGTCAGGTGCGTACACCGCGATTGCGTACATTCTTTTCCCCTGCTGGAGAGGAATGCAAACGATGCAGGCTTCAAGCAACCCGAATCTTCGCACTTCACTATCATATATAACTTTATGTTTAATGCCCTTTCGTATGAAGATTGCGACCCCACCCCCTTGAGAGGAGTTAGGCCGATCCCTTCTTACGATATTGTAATTTTTATTAGTCAGTTTGTGTTTCTGGTTTAGCTTAGTTTCACTAGCCATAAACACATCAGGACTTTGGTCTTGCAGCAAATGAAAGAGGTTTGCTCTACGTTCGGTCCTAATCAGCGAATTAACATTCACAGCTAGGATCTTAAAGGGTCGCTCAGGCAGCGCGCCTTTAACCATTTCGCGTTGCCGGCAAAATAGAGTAGAGGTAATCCACCCTAGCCGCCTGCTCCCTGATCTGTTTTTGCACGTCGGTTAACTGACCATGAATGGTCTTTAACACCTGCATCAGATCTGCCTCTGGCACAGGAGCCGTAGGCACTTGGACCTGTTTGGCTACCTGTGGTTGAGGCTGTACCGTGTTTCCCTTTCCAGACGCCATTTGGGCGTAAGAAATGGCGGGATTGACGGAAGTTGTTGTCTGGCGTATTTCAGGGCGTCTCACCTCAACTGTTTTCTTTTGGGCTTTGTTTTGCTTTATCTCCTGAAACTTCGGACATCCCCGATAGTTTGCGGGGTGCCCGGAGCCTCGGCAGAGCGCACATTTTAACTGGGTCCTATCTGTGACCCTATCTTGCCCGAGTTTACACTCCCCTGTTTTGTGGGTATCTCCACATTTAACGCAGACTGGGTCCATACCACAGTTAACTGCAACGTGTCCAAACCCTTGGCAGTTCATGCATTGAAGCATGTCTTTCTGCTTGTTTAATTTTTCCCATCGTACAACTTGGTAGTCCAGGACTGTTATATTCCTTAGACCACTCAATTTGCTTTGGGGCGAGAGCTGAACTAGGAAGAATGGTAACTTCCGTTTCTCCCGTCTGGCTTTGACTGTGGTAAACGGTCTGACCCCGATAAAATCGAGATCGTCGCTCGCCACTTGACGGAGCTCTGCTAAGAGCGCCTGCGGATCCGTAGAGGATTCGATACCCTTCAGGAGGACTGTTTGAAGCTTGTCTTCCTTCGGGGTGAAACTATAAAATTCAGTTCTAGTTTGAGACAGAAGGTCTTTAACTTTTTTGTAGTGCTCTAAAGACGAGCACTGAATAGAATGCCTGTCTGCGCTTAGGCGCTTGATTGTAAAATTGTTGCCTACGACCGACCTACATATCTGAATAGTTTCTTTTATTTCCATCTTAAATGTGTTAATGGGTGGCACCTTACCTCGCTTTGCTTGTGGCTGCTGCTGTTGTTGCGGTTGTTGTGACTGCTGCTGTTGTGTCTGCTGCGGTTGTTGCTGTTGCGGTTGTTGCTGTTGTGGTTGTCGCTGCTGCTGTTGCTGCTTCTGTGTCTGTTGTCGTTGCTGTTGTGGTTGTTGTGGTTGTTGTTGTTGTTTTGCTTGCTGTTGCTGAGGCTGATGCTGTGATTGCCGAGACGGTTGTTGTGGCTTATGAAACTGTTGCTGTGGCTGCTTCCTTGATTGCTGCTTCTGTGGCTGCTGCTGGTCTGGGAGTGGTTGTTGTTCTTTAGGAGGCTGCTGTTGTTGCGTAGCTTGCTCTTGGAGCGCTTGTTGGCGGGTGCGCTGCTCAAGAGCAACTATGCGCTCCTTCTCCCGTCTTGCCTCCTGCTTCTTTTTTAGCGCTTCGACTAGCTCTCTGAGTGAAGAGATTTGCTCCGTCAAAGCCTCAATCTGCTGGTCCTCTTCTTGGTCAGACAGCTCGACTACCTCGCCACTGACGTAATGTCCTTCTCCTTCCACAGACATGTAGGAGATAACGTCAGCGTCAGCGCCGTTTTCTTCGCCTGTAAGGTTGGCGTTTTCGTCTTTTTGGTTGTTGGCGGTGATCGCTCCATGAGCCTCTTTGACGTTTATGTCGTCCGCCTCAGCTTCATCGTCGCCATCTTCGTTCTGGTCGTTGTTGTCGTTGCTTTTGTTGTTGTCGTCGTCGTCGTTGGAGGAGCTATCCAGCTGCCTCTGTATTTTGGCCTGAGCCGAAGACTTGGCTGAACGCCCGCGCCCTCCTATTTGCTGGGCTGCTACAACATCTGCTGTTTTTTTTTTTACTACCAGAATTGGTTTATACCTTATGTAGCGCCTTCTCTTCATAGGGTCTGGTTCTTCGACACATGCCGGTCCTGGATTTTTCCCTTTTATCGGGCTTGATGTTTTTGCCGTTGCCATGTTGCTGGTTCCGGACTCGGCACGTGCCGATAATGATGTTGTTGTTGTTGCTTTTTGGGCTTTGGACTGCCCTAATGCTGCAGTTGGTTTTATTGCTTGGCCTGATGGCCCCGCTATTTGGCTGTCGGATGACACATCACATGATGCTCCAACTGCCTTCCTTGTTGTTGGGGGACCATCTTTCGATGTCCCCGTTGGTTTTCCCATCTCTTTTTCTTGTTGCTCTCTATTTCTGGTAACCTTCTCCCAGAAATTATTTAAAAAAAAGCCCGGACCAAAGTGGGGCTCGAACCCACGCCGTTCAGATCCGTCGTCTGCCACTCTACCACCTAGGCTAACTTGCCACTTGAAAATGGTAGGTTAAACTATCTACTTTAATCACTCGCGTCTCTATTTAAAATGATTTAAAATGAACACAGTGAAAGTCGCCAACGAAGTGCACTCTTCCACGGTTGCTGAACGACTCGTTCTGTTTTCCCGCTCAAATTCTCCCCCATTGGGTTAGTACTGCAACACGAATATAGGAGCGCTGCATGGTTGTAGAGTGAATGTTGCTAAGGCATCTGAGCATGATATTACTATATGTATAAAGCTAAGCAAAAAACCATAGTGTAATGAGACGATTTCGAAGTCAACCGCATGAGTATCCACGGCGCTGATAAATCTATAAAAATTATATATTATATAAAATTAAAAACTATAAAATTCTGTTCTAGTTTGAGACAGAAGGTCTTTTACTTTTTTGTAGTG
The DNA here is from genome assembly GCA_951217065.1 of Baccha elongata. Taxonomy (NCBI): domain Eukaryota; kingdom Metazoa; phylum Arthropoda; class Insecta; order Diptera; family Syrphidae; genus Baccha; species Baccha elongata. The sequence goes on along the minus strand of CATNUY010000161.1, from coordinate 1,462,553 downwards.
CTCCAAAGACGAAAACTGAATTGAATGCCTATCTGAATTTAAGCGTTTAATAGTAAAGTTGTTGCCAACAACCGACCTACATATCTCTATGGTATCTTTTATTTCCATTTTAAAAATATTAATGGGGTGCACCTTACCTCGCTTTGCTTGTGGCTGCTGCTGTTGTTTCTGTTGTTGTGACTGCTGCTGTTGCTGCTGCTGTTGCGTCTGCTGCTGTTGTTGTTGTTGTTGTTGCTGTTGCTGCTTCTGTGTCTGCTGTTGTTGCTGTTGTCTTTGTTGTTGTGGTTTTTGTTGTTGTTTTTTTGCTTGCGGCTGTTGAGGCTGCTGAGGCTGATGCTGTGGCTGCTGAGGCGGCTGCTGTGTCTTCTGAGTCAAATGTTGCTGCTGCTGGACTGGGAGTGGTTGTTGTTGTTTAGGAGGCTGCTGCTGTTGCCTAGCTTCTAGTTGTTCTTGGAGCGCTTGTTGACAAGTGCGCTGCTCAAGAGCCACCTGACGCTCCTTCTCCCTTCTTACCTCCTGCTTCTTCTTCAGTGTTTCCACTAACTCGATGAGCGAAGAAATCTGCTCGGTGAGTGTTTCGATCCGCTCGTTCTCTTCTTCGTCAGTCAGATCCACTATATCGCCACTGACATAGTGCCCTTCTCCTTCTTCTGACATGTAGGATATGTTTCCTTCGGCATCTACGTCAGCTGCGTTTACTTCGCCTGTTACGTTGGCGATATCGTTGACAGGCTCTGGATTATTAGAGACCTCATCTTTAGCCTCATTGACAATTACGACATCAGCCTCAGCCTCGTCGTCTTCTCCCTTGTTGTCGTTGTTGTTGTCTTCTTCGTCGTTGGAGGAGCTGTCCAGCTGCCTCTGGATTTTGGCCTGAGCCGATGACTTGGCTGACCGTTCACGACCTGCAATTTGCTGGGCTGCATCACCGATGCGCTTCTTCACAACTAGGTTCGGCTTGTAATTTATGTAGCGCCTCCTCTTATTTACCTCAGTTGCTTCGGCACATGCCGGCCCTGGTGATTTGCCTTTGGTAGGGCTTGTTGTTTTGGCAGCTGCCATGCTTATGGTTTTGGCCTCGACACGTGCCGATGGCTCTGTTGTTGTAGTTTTTCTTGACCTTGAAGGTCCAGCAGATGCTACTGTATTTGTTGTTTGGCCTCTGGATGGCCCCGCTATCATTTTATCGGCTGTTACATCGCCTGATGTTCCAGCACCTTTTGTTGTTGTTGGGGGACCATCTTTCGATGTCCCCGTTGGTTTGACCATCTGCTCTTCTTGTTGTTGCTGCTGCTTTCTTCTCCTAGAAACCTCTTGCCAGAAATAATTTAAAAAAAGGCCTTGCCCGGGGTGAGAATCGAACCCACGACCTTCCACTCTGAATTCTGCTCCTCTTTTTTTTTTTTTTTTTTTTTAAATTCATTTTTATTTTCCATTTAACTTATAACTAACTTAAATGCTAGACAAAAATCTTAAAAACTAGCTTACAGAATAACTTAACTAACTTACTGGCCCCATACGGGCGCTCTAAATTATACTATAGCTATATATTAAAAATGCCTTTCGGCGTAAATTCAAATGTAAATTAAATTAAAATCTATATTACTTAAACCTAAACAAGAAAATTCCTTAAAAAAAACTTGTTTTTCTATGACATTTTTTATTTAAAAACTTAAAACTACCCTGTACCTAAATAAAACTAAATTAACCTAAATAAAACTAAAATATACGTAAATATACGTAATTAACTTAAAACTACTTAAAAATACTTAAAATAACTTAAAACTAGAACAGCCACCAGCAGGGTTTTTTTTTTTTTTTTTTTTTTTTTTTTTTTTTTTTTTTTTTTTTGTCATCAGCCTACGCACATGCACACACGCCATACATATCCATACATTAACACATATACATATGTATGCGCTCAAGCACATATCCACAGACAACAGACAGCAATTTTTTGGATTTTTTATCTTTTTTTGGTGCCACCGTCACTGTCCTACTTCATCTACCTAGTTATACCTTATAAATACGTAGGTCAGCAAAGGCAACAACTTCGACTAACCATCAATATCAAGGTGGTAACCCAACCATCAGTATTTTTGAACTTGCTTACAAAAGTCCCTTTTGTCCCGAAGGGGCACAGCTCTACTGAACCGCAGACGCTCTGCTCCGTTCCAAGAGCCGACGTCTCGACCATACAGGATTCGCCGATCCACAGTTTTACGGCCGACGTGGTAGATTAACGGAACCGCCAATCTATCCTGTATCAGCCCCCGACTGTCTAAATAGAGGAATGTCTCGGGCGGGATGAAACCGTTAAGACAAATGCTCTCACTATATTCTTCATTGGGGTAATAAGCCCCGAAAATAAGTCCATTGGCTGAGGTCATCGCTCTTGCAATGTGACCCCGAATCAGCTTAATTAAAAAGTTATCTATCCTGTTTATATTGGCCCCGTTGTATAAGACCTCGTTGGCATAATAATGTTTGTACTCCGACTCTGGTGTTCTGTGTAATCCAAGACAGGTCCTAAGACACTGCCTCTCAAACACCCGAATCTTTTCCATTTGAGATGGGGCAACGTTAAACCACACAGGGCACCCATAGGCAATCATCGGCCGTATGAGGGCCATGTAGCAAATCACCTTCACCCTGTTTTCAAGGCGGCTGCTATAAAACAACCGTCTTGTCAGAGCAAACGCTCCCCTAGCTCTGGCCAGAGCAGCATCTATATGTCGATTGAAATATAGATACTGATCTAGCCAGATACCAAGGTACTTTACTACATCTTTACTCGCCAGTGGATGTCCACTTGGTCCAACGATCACTAGATTTCTCCAGTTCTTTCTTGTATCCCTAGAAGCCTTAGACAAAGGGGTTCTAAACAGGATAGTTTCTGATTTCTGAAAGTTAATTTTTAACTTCCAGTCATCACAATATCGCTGAATCTTGTCGAAGTCACGCTGCAAGAGAATTCTGATGACTTCAACTTTTGGACCCGTCCTGTACGCTACAAGGTCATCGGCATACGCAATCGCATGAGTGAGACTACCTATCAGATCGCTGGTGTAAATACTAAAAAGAATCGGCGAGTTCACAGCTCCTTGCTGTAGACCGTTTTTAATATCAAATGTTGTGGTGGAAGTTACATTGCCACTTTTGACAACAAACTTTCTACCATTGAGCATGTCATGAAGCATATTCAACAGTGGTTTACTTATGCCAAATCTGGTTAATTTCAGATAAAGACCCTCTAACCATACGGTGTCGAAAGCCTTCTCTAAATCAACAAGAACGGCACCCGTACATTGATTTTTCGCTTTGTTCCATTGAACATCAGAAACTAACTTAGACGCGGCATGAATAGTGTCATGTCCCGCCTTAAAGCCAAACTGATTGTCTGGAATAATATTCTTGTCCTCAGCCCACTTGAACAGAGCTCTATTGAGAATCTTTTCGAATACCTTACTGATACTTGGAAGAAGACTTATCGACCGAAGATTTGCCGGATTGGAGCTGTCCTTTCCCTTTTTGGGGAGAGGATGGACCACAGCTGTCTTCCAACTCACTGGATAATATGCATTATTCAATGCGTTGTTGAACAGTGTGGTATAAATGTCTATGGCTTCCTCAGGGAGATGTCGTAACACAATGTTGGGTATACCATCGACCCCCGCAGATTTCTTTTTCTTTAATGTTTGAAAAATTAAATGAAGTTCTACCTTCGAAATTAACAATGAACTGGGTCCATTTCGCTCGGCGATGGTGGCGTTTGCCAAATTTTCGTCATTGAACCCGGTGAAACCAGTATTCTCAGATCGCCATTGCGTTATGTTATTTCCAAGATAGAAATTGTGCAGCAAGGCTCTGTTCTCCAGGTCATGATTCGGACGAATGCTAGCATTCACCTTATACACTTGCTGGAAAGCAGCCCCTACAGCTTCTACCTTTTCCTGAGGATCTTCTATCATATAAAAATTGTCATCGAAAACGGCACCCTCCGGATCAATTCCCGCAATCGTTAGTACGTCTTCGTTATCTGTTGTCCTCTGGAGTTTAAGACATGGAAGATCGTTTTGATCATTTCTTCTAAATATCTTATTTATTTGGAGAAACATACTAGGGTCGCTAGAATTAACAGCCCAAATTCTGTTATCCCAATATAAATTAATAGATAATCTATAGTTTTGTCTAATCAGAACGTTAATGTTTTTGATCGACGACTTCAATGTCCTAATCTCCAGATCACGTGTGTCCGTGAAACGTCTATAAAGAAGTTTCAACCTAGTCAGCAGTCCACTTTTTTGTCGGTGTAGTGCGTCGATTGTCGCGTTCTTGTATAAACCAGTAGGGTCTTGTTCCTTATATTTTGGGATTGTTTTGTCCATTGTTCGTTTTATAGTCGTATCCATTTGAGTCAGAAACCCGTCGATCTCGAGGTTCGTTAGGTTTCTGTCATTTGGTGGAGAAATGTCATCGGAACGTATTTCTCTTGCCAAGGCGTTGGAGAAGCGTGGCCAGCGCGTCTTACTGAAATTGTAAGAGTGCACAGGCACATACTCATCCAACTCCACAAGGTCGCTCGGAAGCTGTATTACGGTGGCAAGTCCGCAGTGATCGCTGTCGTATTCGATTGTTCGTAAACAGTTTCTTGTCTGTTGATTTGTTGCGTCAGTTATAACAAGTCGTGAGTCAAGCAGTAAAAGATCCAGAAAGCCACCGCTCCTAGGAAACGAAGGTCTATCTGTCGCAAAAAGATCGATCCTACACTCAACACTGTGACGACCCATCCAATTAAATAAATGGTACCCTCTTGGATTTTGAATTTGATTTCCCCAATCTTCATGTTTGGCGTTCAAATCTCCTGCCATTAGATAATAATTCTCATCCAAGTGCAGTCTTAAGCATTCGAAAAGTTTTTCGAGTTCTGCGATAAAATTAGCAGGCTGAGGTGCTTCGGGCGCGTACGCCGCGATCACGTACATTCTTTTCCCCTGAAGGAGCGGAATGCAAATGATGCAGGCTTCTAGCTGCCCAAATCTTCGCACTTCACTATTATATATAACCTTAAATTTAATGCCCTTTCGTACCTGTGGTTGAGGCTGTACCGTGTTTCCCTTTCCAGACGCGATTTGGGCGTAAGAAATTGCGGGATTGACGGAAGTTGTTTTCTGGCGTACTTCAGGGCGTCTCACCTCAACTGTCTTCTTTTGGGCTTTGTTTTGCCTTATCTCCTGAAACTTCGGACATCCCCGATAGTTTGCGGGGTGCCCGGAGCCTCGGCAGAGCGCACATTTTAACTGGGTCATATCTGTGACCCTATCTTGCCCGAGTTTACACTCCACTGTTTTGTGGGTATCTCCACATTTAACACAGACTGGGTCCATACCACAGTTAACTGCAACGTGTCCGAACCCTTGGCAGTTCATGCATTGAAGCATGTCTTTCTGCTTATTTAGTTTTTCCCATCGTACAACTTGGTAATCCAGGACTGTTATATTCCTTAGACCACTCAATTTGCTTTGGGGCGAGAGTTGAACTAGGAAAAATGGTAAATTCCGTTTCTCCCGTCTGGCTTTGACTGTGGTGAACGGTCGGACCCCGATAAACTCGAGATCGTCGCTCGCCACTTGACGGAGCTCAGCTAAGAGCGCCTGCGGATCCGTAGAGGATTCGATACCCTTCAGGAGGACTGTTTGAAGCTTGTCTTCCTTCGGGGTGAAACTATAATATTCTGTTCTAGTTTGAGACAGAAGGTCTTTCACTTTTTTGTAGTGCTCTAAAGATAAGCACTGAATGGAATGCCTGTCTGCGTTAAGCCGTTTAATTATGAAATTGTTGCCTATGACCGACCTACATATTTCAATTGTGTCTTTTAAATGCATTTTATAAGTATTAATAGGTGGCACCTTACCTTTCTTTGCTTGTGGCTGTTGCTGTTGTTGCTGTTGTTGTGACTGCTGCTGTTGTCTCTGCTGCTGTTGCATCGGCTGCTGTTGGGTCTGCTGCTGTTGTGATTGCTGCGGTTGTTGCTGTTGCGGTTGTTGCTGTTGCTGTTGTTGCTGCTGCTGTTGCTGTGTCTGTTGACGTTGCTGTTGTGGTTGTTGTTGTTGTTGTTTTTGTTTTGCTTGCTGTTGCTGAGGCTGATGCTGTGGTTGCTGAGCCGGTTGTTGTGGCTTATTAAGCTCTTTCTGTGGCTGCTTTTTTGACTGCTGCTTCTGTGGCTGCTGCTGGTCTGGGAGTGGTTTTTGGTCCTTAGGAGGCTGCTGTTGTAGCGAAGCTTGCTCTTGGAGCGCTTGTTGGCGGGTGCGCTGCTCAAGAGCAGCTATGCGCTCCTTCTCCCGTCTTGCCTCCTGCTTCTTTTTGAGCGCTTCAACCAGCTCAATGAGCGAAGAGATCTGCTCTGTCAGAGCCTCGATCTGCTGGTCCTCTTCCTCGTCGGACAGCTCAACTACCTCGCCACTGACGTAATGTCCTTCTCCTTCCACAGACATGTAAGAGATGTCATCCGCATTATCGTCAGCGGTGTTTTCTTCGCCGGTTAGACTGGCGTCCTTATCATTTGGATTGACAGCGGCGATCGCTCCGTCAGCCTCTTTGACGTGCCTGTCATCCACCTCCGCTTCATCGTCGCCTTCAACGTTCTTGTCGTTGTTTTCGTTGTCGTCATCGTCGTTGGAGGAGCTATCCAGCTGCCTCTGTATTTTTGCCTGAGCCGAGGCCTTGGCTGAACGTCCGCGCCCTCCTATTTTTTGCGCTGCCTCTATATCTGAGGTGCGCTTCTTAACAACCAGATTTGGCTTATATCTGATGTAGCGCCTTCTCTTCAGTGGGTCTGTTTCTTCGACACATGCCGCTCCTGGACTTTTCCCTTTAATAGGGCTAGATGTTTTTGCAGTTGCCATGCTGCTGGTTACGTTCTCGGCACGTGCCGATGACGATGTTGTTGTAGTTGTCGTTGCTGTTGTTGTTGTTATTGCCACTTTGGGCTTTACTGGTCCTGCTGCTGCTGCTGCTGTTGTTGTTGGTTTTTGGGCTTTGGACTGCCTTGCTACCGTTGCTCTTAGTGCTTGGCCTGATGACCCCGCTACTTGACTGTCGGATGACACATCACCTGATGTTCCTCCAACTGTCTTCCTTGTTGTTGGGGGACCATCTTTCGATGTCCCCGTTGGTTTTCCCATCTGCTCTTCTTGTTGTTGCTGCTGTTGTTTCCTTCTCTTTGAAACCTCCTGCCAGAAATTATTTAAAAAAAGGCCTTGCCCGGGGTGAGAATCGAACCCACGACCTTCCACTCTGAAATCTGCTCCTCTTTTTTTTTTTTTTTTTTTTTTTTAATTCATGTTTTTATTTTCAATTCAACTTATAACTAACTTAAATGCTAGACAAAAACCTTAAAAACTAGCTTACAGAATAACTTAACTAACTTACTGGCCCCATACGGGCGCTCTAAATTATACTATAACTATATATATAAAATGCCTTTGGGCGTAAAAACTACTTAAATTAAAATTCAAAATTACTTAAAACTAAACGAGAAAATTTTTTTAAAACTCGTTTTTCAAGACATTTATTTTATTTTATATAAAAACTTAAAACTACCCTTTACCTAAATAAAACTAAATTAACCTAAATAAAACTAAAATATACGTAAATATACGTAATTAACTTAAACTACTTAAAAATACTTAAAATAACTTAAAACTACAACAGCCACCCGCAGCGTATTTTTTTTTTTTTTTTTTTTTTTTTTTTTTTTTTTTTTTTTTTTTCGCAGCAGCTTATGCAAATGCACACACACCCACACATATGCATAAATGAATAAATATGCATATGTACTAGCGCCCAATGTACATATCCACAAGCAAATGCAGTTTTTATAATTTTTTTGGTGCCACCACTGTCCTACATAAAATAAAAAAACCTATTAATACTTAAAAATACGTGGGTCGGCCAAGGCAACAATTTTGACAAACCATCAATATCAAGGCATCAATATCAAGGTGGTCACCCAACCACCAGTATTTTTGAACTTGCTTGTAACAGTCCTTTTTGTCCCGAAGGGGCACAGCTCTACTGAACCGCAGACGCTCTGCTCCGTTCCCAGAGCCGACGTCTCGACCATACAGGATTCGCCGATCCACAGTTCTACGGCCGACGTGGTAGATTAACGGAACCGCCAATCTATCCTGTATCAGCCCCCGACTGTCTAAATAGAGGAATGTCTCGGGCGGGATGAAACCGTTAAGACAAACGCTCTCACTATATTCTTCATTGGGGTAATAAGCCCCGAAAATAAGTCCATTGGCTGAGGTCATTGCTCTTGCAATGTGACCCCGAATCAGCTTAATTAAAAAGTTATCTATCCTGTTTATATTGGCCCCGTTGTATAAGACCTCGTTGGCATAATAATGTTTGTACTCCGACTGTGGTGTTCTGTGTAATCCAAGACAGGTCCTAAGACACTGCCTCTCAAACACCCGAATCTTTTCCATTTGAGATGGGGCAACGTTAAACCACACAGGGCACCCATAGGCAATCATCGGCCGTATGAGGGCCATGTAACAAATCACCTTCACTCTGTTTTCAAGGCGGCTGCTATAAAACAACCGTCTTGTCAGAGCAAACGCTCCCCTAGCTCTGGCCAGAGCAGCATCTATATGTCGATTGAAATATAGATACTGATCTAGCCAGATACCAAGGTACTTTACTACATCTTTACTCGCCAGTGGATGTCCACTTGGTCCAACGATCACTAGATTTCTCCAGTTCTTTCTTGTATCCCTAGAAGCCTTAGACAAAGGGGTTCTAAACAGGATAGTTTCTGATTTCTGAAAGTTAATTTTTAACTTCCAGTCATCACAATATCGCTGAATCTTGTCGAAGTCACGCTGTAAGAGAATTCTGATGACTTCAACTTTTGGACCCGTCCTGTACGCTACAAGGTCATCGGCATACGCAATCGCATGAGTGAGACTACCTATCAGATCGCTGGTGTAAACACTAAAAAGAATCGGCGAGTTCACAGCTCCTTGCTGTAGACCGTTTTTAATATCAAAAGTTGTGGTGGAAGTTACATTGCCACTTTTGACAACAAACTTTCTACCATTGAGCATGTCATGAAGCATATACAACAGTGGTTTACTTATGCCAAATCTGGTTAATTTCAGATAAAGACCCTCTAACCATACGGTGTCGAAAGCCTTCTCTAAATCAACAAGAACGGCACCCGTGCATTGATTTTTCGCTTTGTTCCATTGAACATCAGAAACTAACTTAGACGCGGCATGAATAGTGTCATGTCCCGCCTTAAAGCCAAACTGATTGTCTGGAATAATATTCTTGTCCTCAGCCCACTTGAACAGAGCTCTATTGAGAATCTTTTCGAATACCTTACTGATACTTGGAAGAAGACTTATCGACCGAAGATTTGCCGGATTGGAGCTGTCCTTTCCCTTTTTGGGGAGAGGATGGACCACAGCTGTCTTCCAACTCACTGGATAATATGCATTATTCAATGCGTTGTTAAACAGTGTGGTATAAATGTCTATGGCTTCCTCAGGGAGATGTCGTAACACAATGTTGGGTATACCATCGACCCCCGCAGATTTCTTTTTCTTTAATGTTTGAAAAATTAAATGAAGTTCTACCTTCGAAATTAACAATGAACTGGGTCCATTTTGCTCGGCGATGGTGGCGTTTGCCAAATTTTCGTCATTGAACACGGTGAAACCAGTATTCTCAGATCGCCATTGCGTTATGTTATTTCCAAGATAGAAATTGTGCAGCAAGGCTCTGTTCTCCAGGTCATGATTCGGACGAATGCTAGCATTCACCTTATACACTTGCTGGAAAGCAGCCCCTACAGCTTCTACCTTTTCCTGAGGATCTTCTATCATATAAAAATTGTCATCGAAAACGGCACCCTCCGGATCAATTCCCGCAATCGTTAGTACGTCTTCGTTATCTGTTGTCCTCTGGAGTTTAAGACATGGAAGATCGTTTTGATCATTTCTTCTAAATATCTTATTTATTTGGGGAAACATACTAGGGTCGCTAGAATTAACAGCCCGAATTCTGTTATCCCAATATAAATTAATAGATAATCTATAGTTTTGTCTAAACAGAACGTTAATGTTTTTGATCGACGACTTCAATGTCCTAATCTCCAGATCACGTGTGTCCGTGAAACGTCTATAAAGAAGTTTCAACCTAGTCAGCAGTCCACTTTTTTGTCGGTGTAGTGCGTCGATTGTCGCGTTCTTGTATAAACCGTTTGGGTCTTGTTCCTTATATTTTGGGATTGTTTTGTCCATTGTTCGTTTTATAGTCGTATCCATTTGAGTCAGAAACCCGTCGATCTCGAGGTTCGTCAGGTTTCTGTCATTTGGTGGAGAAATGTCCTCGGAACGTATTTCTCTTGCCAAGGCGTTGGAGAAGCGTGGCCAGCGCGTCTTACTGAAATTGTAAGAGTGCACAGGCACATACTCATCCAATTCCACAAGTTCGCTCGGAAGCTGTATCTGCTCCTCTACCACCTAGGCTAACTTGCCACTTGGTTTTGGTAGATCTAAGTCACTACTATAAGCACTCGCGCCTCTAAGTAAAATTTCCACTATGAAAGTCGCCAACGATGTGCACACTTCCACGGTTGCTGAACGACTGAGATAACGAACCATTTTAATGTTAGAATGCCACTTTCTTAGCATCATAGACGCAGCTGGCATGATTTCATTTGATTCGCTATAAATTAATTGCCCTTCTTCTTCTATGCTGAAGCTCAAAACTAAATCATCCATATAAAACGTATCTTTCAAAATTTTACATGTACTTGGATATTTGTTTACATACTGCTCCAAGTTGTGTTGAATGGGTTGCCAAAAGTAAAAAGGGGCTGCAATTGACTCCAAAATTCACTCGAGTCATTCTATTATCCTGATAGATTTTATTATTGGACGGCGACATCCAAACAAAACTATGCGAGTCACGATCTTCTTTTGCCAGTACAATCTGCAGGAATGCCTTCTCAATGTTAGCCACAAGGTCTATCTGTCGCAAAAAGATCGATCCTACACTCAACACTGTGACGACCCATCCAATTAAATAAATGGTACCCTCTTGGATTTTGAATTTGATTTCCCCAATCTTCATGTTTGGCGTTCAAATCTCCTGCCATTAGATAATAATTCTCATCCAAGTGCAGTCTTAAGCATTCGAAAAGTTTTTCGAGTTCTGCGATAAAATTAGCAGGCTGAGGTGCTTCGGGCGCGTACGCCGCGATCACGTACATTCTTTTCCCCTGAAGGAGCGGAATGCAAATGATGCAGGCTTCTAGCTGCCCAAATCTTCGCACTTCACTGTTATATATAACCTTAAATTTAATGCCCTTTCGTACCTGTGGTTGAGGCTGTACCGTGTTTCCCTTTCCAGACGCGATTTGGGCGTAAGAAATTGCGGGATTGACGGAAGTTGTTTTCTGGCGTACTTCAGGGCGTCTCACCTCAACTGTCTTCTTTTGGGCTTTGTTTTGCCTTATCTCCTGAAACTTCGGACATCCCCGATAGTTTGCGGGGTGCCCGGAGCCTCGGCAGAGCGCACATTTTAACTGGGTCATATCTGTGACCCTATCTTGCCCGAGTTTACACTCCACTGTTTTGTGGGTATCTCCACATTTAACACAGACTGGGTCCATACCACAGTTAACTGCAACGTGTCCGAACCCTTGGCAGTTCATGCATTGAAGCATGTCTTTCTGCTTATTTAGTTTTTCCCATCGTACAACTTGGTAATCCAGGACTGTTATATTCCTTAGACCACTCAATTTGCTTTGGGGCGAGAGTTGAACTAGGAAAAATGGTAAATTCCGTTTCTCCCGTCTGGCTTTGACTGTGGTGAACGGTCGGACCCCGATAAACTCGAGATCGTCGCTCGCCACTTGACGGAGCTCAGCTAAGAGCGCCTGCGGATCCGTAGAGGATTCGATACCCTTCAGGAGGACTGTTTGAAGCTTGTCTTCCTTCGGGGTGAAACTATAATATTCTGTTCTAGTTTGAGACAGAAGGTCTTTCACTTTTTTGTAGTGCTCTAAAGATAAGCACTGAATGGAATGCCTGTCTGCGTTAAGCCGTTTAATTATGAAATTGTTGCCTATGACCGACCTACATATTTCAATTGTGTCTTTTAAATGCATTTTATAAGTATTAATAGGTGGCACCTTACCTTTCTTTGCTTGTGGCTGTTTCTGTTGTTGCTGTTGTTGTGACTGCTGCTGTTGTCTCTGCTGCTGTTGCATCGGCTGCTGTTGGGTCTGCTGCTGTTGTGATTGCTGCGGTTGTTGCTGTTGCGGTTGTTGCTGTTGCTGTTGTTGCTGCTGCTGTTGCTGTGTCTGTTGACGTTGCTGTTGTGGTTGTTGTTGTTGTTGTTTTTGTTTTGCTTGCTGTTGCTGAGGCTGATGCTGTGGTTGCTGAGCCGGTTGTTGTGGCTTATTAAGCTCTTTCTGTGGCTGCTTTTTTGACTGCTGCTTCTGTGGCTGCTGCTGGTCTGGGAGTGGTTTTTGGTCCTTAGGAGGCTGCTGTTGTAGCGAAGCTTGCTCTTGGAGCGCTTGTTGGCGGGTGCGCTGCTCAAGAGCAGCTATGCGCTCCTTCTCCCGTCTTGCCTCCTGCTTCTTTTTGAGCGCTTCAACCAGCTCAATGAGCGAAGAGATCTGCTCTGTCAGAGCCTCGATCTGCTGGTCCTCTTCCTCGTCGGACAGCTCAACTACCTCGCCACTGACGTAATGTCCTTCTCCTTCCACAGACATGTAAGAGATGTCATCCGCATTATCGTCAGCGGCGTTTTCTTCGCCGGTTAGACTGGCGTCCTTATCATTTGGATTGACAGCGGCGATCGCTCCGTCAGCCTCTTTGACGTGCCTGTCATCCACCTCCGCTTCATCGTCGCCTTCAACGTTCTTGTCGTTGTTTTCGTTGTCGTCATCGTCGTTGGAGGAGCTATCCAGCTGCCTCTGTATTTTTGCCTGAGCCGAGGCCTTGGCTGAACGTCCGCGCCCTCCTATTTTTTGCGCTGCCTCTATATCTGAGGTGCGCTTCTTAACAACCAGATTTGGCTTATATCTGATGTAGCGCCTTCTCTTCAGTGGGTCTGTTTCTTCGACACATGCCGCTCCTGGACTTTTCCCTTTAATAGGGCTAGATGTTTTTGCAGTTGCCATGCTGCTGGTTACGTTCTCGGCACGTGCCGATGACGATGTTGTTGTAGTTGTCGTTGCTGTTGTTGTTGTTATTGCCACTTTGGGCTTTACTGGTCCTGCTGCTGCTGCTGCTGTTGTTGTTGGTTTTTGGGCTTTGGACTGCCTTGCTACCGTTGCTCTTAGTGCTTGGCCTGATGACCCCGCTACTTGACTGTCGGATGACACATCACCTGATGTTCCTCCAACTGTCTTCCTTGTTGTTGGGGGACCATCTTTCGATGTCCCCGTTGGTTTTCCCATCTGCTCTTCTTGTTGTTGCTGCTGTTGTTTCCTTCTCTTTGAAACCTCCTGCCAGAAATTATTTAAAAAAAGGCCTTGCCCGGGGTGAGAATCGAACCCACGACCTTCCACTCTGAAATCTGCTCCTCTTTTTTTTTTTTTTTTTTTTTTTAATTCATGTTTTTATTTTCAATTCAACTTATAACTAACTTAAATGCTAGACAAAAACCTTAAAAACTAGCTTACAGAATAACTTAACTAACTTACTGGCCCCATACGGGCGCTCTAAATTATACTATAACTATATATTAAAAATGCCTTTGGGCGTAAAAACTACTTAAATTAAAATTCAAAATTACTTAAAACTAAACGAGAAAATTTTTTTAAAACTCGTTTTTCAAGACATTTATTTTATTTTATATAAAAACTTAAAACTACCCTTTACCTAAATAAAACTAAATTAACCTAAATAAAACTAAAATATACGTAAATATACGTAATTAACTTAAACTACTTAAAAATACTTAAAATAACTTAAAACTACAACAGCCACCCGCAGCGTATTTTTTTTTTTTTTTTTTTTTTTTTTTTTTTTTTTTTTTTTTTTCGCAGCAGCTTATGCAAATGCACACACACCCACACATATGCATAAATGAATAAATATGCATATGTACTAGCGCCCAATGTACATATCCACAAGCAAATGCAGTTTTTATAATTTTTTTGGTGCCACCACTGTCCTACATAAAATAAAAAAACCTATTAATACTTAAAAATACGTGGGTCGGCCAAGGCAACAATTTTGACTAACCATCAATATCAAGGCATCAATATCAAGGTGGTCACCCAACCACCAGTATTTTTGAACTTGCTTGTAACAGTCCTTTTTGTCCCGAAGGGGCACAGCTCTACTGAACCGCAGACGCTCTGCTCCGTTCCCAGAGCCGACGTCTCGACCATACAGGATTCGCCGATCCACAGTTCTACGGCCGACGTGGTAGATTAACGGAACCGCCAATCTATCCTGTATCAGCCCCCGACTGTCTAAATAGAGGAATGTCTCGGGCGGGATGAAACCGTTAAGACAAACGCTCTCACTATATTCTTCATTGGGGTAATAAGCCCCGAAAATAAGTCCATTGGCTGAGGTCATTGCTCTTGCAATGTGACCCCGAATCAGCTTAATTAAAAAGTTATCTATCCTGTTTATATTGGCCCCGTTGTATAAGACCTCGTTGGCATAATAATGTTTGTACTCCGACTCTGGTGTTCTGTGTAATCCAAGACAGGTCCTAAGACACTGCCTCTCAAACACCCGAATCTTTTCCATTTGAGATGGGGCAACGTTAAACCACACAGGGCACCCATAGGCAATCATCGGCCGTATGAGGGCCATGTAACAAATCACCTTCACTCTGTTTTCAAGGCGGCTGCTATAAAACAACCGTCTTGTCAGAGCAAACGCTCCCCTAGCTCTGGCCAGAGCAGCATCTATATGTCGATTGAAATATAGATACTGATCTAGCCAGATACCAAGGTACTTTACTACATCTTTACTCGCCAGTGGATGTCCACTTGGTCCAACGATCACTAGATTTCTCCAGTTCTTTCTTGTATCCCTAGAAGCCTTAGACAAAGGGGTTCTAAACAGGATAGTTTCTGATTTCTGAAAGTTAATTTTTAACTTCCAGTCATCACAATATCGCTGAATCTTGTCGAAGTCACGCTGCAAGAGAATTCTGATGACTTCAACTTTTGGACCCGTCCTGTACGCTACAAGGTCATCGGCATACGCAATCGCATGAGTGAGACTACCTATCAGATCGCTGGTGTAAACACTAAAAAGAATCGGCGAGTTCACAGCTCCTTGCTGTAGACCGTTTTTAATATCAAAAGTTGTGGTGGAAGTTACATTGCCACTTTTGACAACAAACTTTCTACCATTGAGCATGTCATGAAGCATATACAACAGTGGTTTACTTATGCCAAATCTGGTTAATTTCAGATAAAGACCCTCTAACCATACGGTGTCGAAAGCCTTCTCTAAATCAACAAGAACGGCACCCGTGCATTGATTTTTCGCTTTGTTCCATTGAACATCAGAAACTAACTTAGACGCGGCATGAATAGTGTCATGTCCCGCCTTAAAGCCAAACTGATTGTCTGGAATAATATTCTTGTCCTCAGCCCACTTGAACAGAGCTCTATTGAGAATCTTTTCGAATACCTTACTGATACTTGGAAGAAGACTTATCGACCGAAGATTTGCCGGATTGGAGCTGTCCTTTCCCTTTTTGGGGAGAGGATGGACCACAGCTGTCTTCCAACTCACTGGATAATATGCATTATTCAATGCGTTGTTAAACAGTGTGGTATAAATGTCTATGGCTTCCTCAGGGAGATGTCGTAACACAATGTTGGGTATACCATCGACCCCCGCAGATTTCTTTTTCTTTAATGTTTGAAAAATTAAATGAAGTTCTACCTTCGAAATTAACAATGAACTGGGTCCATTTTGCTCGGCGATGGTGGCGTTTGCCAAATTTTCGTCATTGAACACGGTGAAACCAGTATTCTCAGATCGCCATTGCGTTATGTTATTTCCAAGATAGAAATTGTGCAGCAAGGCTCTGTTCTCCAGGTCATGATTCGGACGAATGCTAGCATTCACCTTATACACTTGCTGGAAAGCAGCCCCTACAGCTTCTACCTTTTCCTGAGGATCTTCTATCATATAAAAATTGTCATCGAAAACGGCACCCTCCGGATCAATTCCCGCAATCGTTAGTACGTCTTCGTTATCTGTTGTCCTCTGGAGTTTAAGACATGGAAGATCGTTTTGATCATTTCTTCTAAATATCTTATTTATTTGGGGAAACATACTAGGGTCGCTAGAATTAACAGCCCGAATTCTGTTATCCCAATATAAATTAATAGATAATCTATAGTTTTGTCTAAACAGAACGTTAATGTTTTTGATCGACGACTTCAATGTCCTAATCTCCAGATCACGTGTGTCCGTGAAACGTCTATAAAGAAGTTTCAACCTAGTCAGCAGTCCACTTTTTTGTCGGTGTAGTGCGTCGATTGTCGCGTTCTTGTATAAACCGTTTGGGTCTTGTTCCTTATATTTTGGGATTGTTTTGTCCATTGTTCGTTTTATAGTCGTATCCATTTGAGTCAGAAACCCGTCGATCTCGAGGTTCGTCAGGTTTCTGTCATTTGGTGGAGAAATGTCCTCGGAACGTATTTCTCTTGCCAAGGCGTTGGAGAAGCGTGGCCAGCGCGTCTTACTGAAATTGTAAGAGTGCACAGGCACATACTCATCCAATTCCACAAGTTCGCTCGGAAGCTGTATCTGCTCCTCTACCACCTAGGCTAACTTGCCACTTGGTTTTGGTAGATCTAAGTCACTACTATAAGCACTCGCGCCTCTAAGTAAAATTTCCACTATGAAAGTCGCCAACGATGTGCACACTTCCACGGTTGCTGAACGACTGAGATAACGAACCATTTTAATGTTAGAATGCCACTTTCTTAGCATCATAGACGCAGCTGGCATGATTTCATTTGATTCGCTATAAATTAATTGCCCTTCTTCTTCTATGCTGAAGCTCAAAACTAAATCATCCATATAAAACGTATCTTTCAAAATTTTACATGTACTTGGATATTTGTTTACATACTGCTCCAAGTTGTGTTGAATGGGTTGCCAAAAGTAAAAAGGGGCTGCAATTGACTCCAAAATTCACTCGAGTCATTCTATTATCCTGATAGATTTGATTATTGGACGGCGACATCCAAACAAAACTATGCGAGTCACGATCTTCTTTTGCCAGTACAATCTGCAGGAATGCCTTCTCAATGTTAGCCACAAGCGCAAATGGTCCCAATCTAAAATTAAGGAGGATCTTCTGGACGTCAGTAAGCAAATTCGTTCCAGTCACCAGGAAACTATTCAAAGATGGGACACATTCTTTATGGAAGGATGCGTCAAATACAATCCGTAAACGAATTGTTTCACTGTCTTCTTTATAAATTGGATGATGTGGGAGATAAAATATTCTTTTCGATGTCTCACCGTAAACTGTTTCAGCTATTCCTTATTTCACCAACGTTTGAACTGCAGTGTCATACTCCTTCAGGCTTTTGGGATCTCTTGAAAGACGTCTCACCAATGACTCAACTAGTAGTATGGCTTGATTCCTGTCACCACAAAAGCTAGACTGTGCATCTTTCCAAGGCAATGTGCTTGATAACGATTCTGGGATCGCGAGATACATTGCTGAGTTAATGTTTCCGTCAAAGAAATCTTTTCTTTTTCCTCACTTTGTATTCCAATGGTTTCCAGCGCCCACATTGTGTAGGGTTGTTCTTTCGTTGGGAAAAACTTGGAAACAAATAGTGTTGCTCCATTTCTTGGATTTGTTGCTGTATGATCGTGACGTCCCTGCATTGTCCAACCAAATAGCCTCAATGGCCCTCAAGCGATCAGATATCAGCCTTTGCTTCCCAGTGACAATATCCCAGTAGTAGTCAGCGCCAATCAACATACTCAATCAATGTTCTGCCGTTATATTTTCCACAAAAATCCTAATCTAAACTTAGAAAATGAAACGCATTTCTCGTTTGGGACATCAAGAAGATCGACACATATTTGTGGTACTACTAGGGCTTCGATCACAACAGTTTTACTATCATACTGGTTGCGTAAACGTACCAACACCTTTCTAAGAGTTTTCGTGGCAAATGCATAGTTGAGCCGAATGGAACAACAGCCATTTTAATTTTTTCAATTTCCGTCAGATCCAATTTTTTAGCAACACTTTTACAGATATACGTGTTTTGACTTCCTCCATCTATGACTATGCGGAGTAGTAGGTTTGTTTTCTGTCTCTCTCCCTCCGGAATACAGCGGGCTGTTTTCTGAAAAACATTTTTGTATGCACCATGGGTATTGCATTATTAAACTTGATGACATGCTTTCCTCTTCTTTTATGAGGTTATCTCCATTATCTTGCATGACAGCGAGAGCAGAACTTAGCTAAGATGTCTCGTTTCTGTGAAATTGAAAGGTCCGAGTCACAGTCTTTAGTGTTATGTGAAGAAAAATTGCAAAACACACATCTATCGTTCTCATTCAATGCTATTAGACTTGCTGCAGTTGATATTGTGTTCTTTTCAGCATTTTTTTGTGCGATGGAGCTCGTTATTTTACTCCTTTCATTGCCTCTATTTCAGTTTTGAAAAATTCCATTAGCCAGTGCATCTGCTTTTTCGCTGATGTTGTGCTAGAGTCAGAAAGAGATGTTGGTTTTTCAGTTGCATTATCCTCTTTCTCAACGGTGCCATCTTCTGGCTCTTTTATTCGATGAAAGTTTATTCGAAGTTCTCCAGGCAAGAATCGTAAAAGAATCGATCTAAGCATGACGTCATACTGATGAAACGGAAAATTAAAAACTGTTAGCGATCGTCTGCATGTGGTTATCGAATTATAGAGGTTTCTCAAACTGTGAACGTCAGAGCTTGAATGCACTGGTCGAAGCGAGACAAGTTGTTGAATGTGGCTGTCAATTTACCGTTCAACATCACCGTATTGTTCTTGAAGCAATGAAATAGCGACATCATAGCATGATTCAGAAGTCGTAAATCCCGCTATTACCTTTTTAGCAGCGCCTAATATACATGACTCTAAATAATTAAATTTTTCCGTACCTGAGAGTGCATTGTTTTCATGGACTGAGATACGAAATTGTTCACAAAAGGGACAGTCCTTCATGTTGCCATCGAATTTTTTGAGGTTTATTTTTGGAAGATTTTTTGACTTTGGTTCTACGTTGATAGCAACGGGTACAGGACCTCATTTTGCTGACAACCGCTTCAATCTGCTATATGTTTGCATCACCACATCTATCTTTTTTCAACCAAGTCGAAATTAGCTGTATCATTTTAGATAAGAGAACTATACCCTGTTACTCTAACCTTGGAAGAGATATTGTATTCACTGAATTACTAATTGTATTCACTGAATTACTTATTATTATTATTACCTATAAGCGGATACAATTGAATTGTATCCGCTGAATTAACGCCTGCAACTGTCACTCTGACCGATCGGGTTTGCAACCGTAATTTAGTTTGGACTTCTTCCGAAACAAATGAAACTTCTGAACCCGGATCGATGAGAGCTCACCATTTCAAATTGGTTTGATGATGACGAATACGAACAAGACACTGGATTTAGATTTTGAAAAGAGTTGTGACTTGAACATGGAACAAAGCTTGGGATTGCACTTGAGTTGAAACTTGATTTTAAATTAGATGGGGACCTTGAAGTGGACTGTATATTTGGGATGTACTCCCCGACTCCGATGTTCCTTTACAATTGAAACAAGTGTTCTCACTCTGGCAGGCCGGTACCATATGAGTGACAATTATAGCAAAATTCCAATCTTCGTACTATGTTTCTCCTTTTAGAAACATTAATTTAAAAAAAATTCTGCACATAGTCTCAGCGGGTGATTTCCTTCGCAAATTTTACATTGCGAACCCTTTTGTGATGGCTATTCACTAACACGCGTTTGTTTTCATAGTGCTCTTGAAGAGCCGACCATGCTGCCTCAAAATTGTCATCGGTTATTTCAAATTAAGAGACTATGCTCAAAGCATGATCTAGACCTTACAAAAGGTCGGGTAGTTATAATTTTTTGATATGATGTATAGGAAGTTTGGCTGATTAAATAATACAATTTCCAGAACCACGCCCCCTCCACCCCTTTGCTATCAGGAAAAATACAAAAATAGGCACTTTTTTCCTTATTTTGACTATAACTTTTTTCTGGTATATTTTATCGAAAAAAAAATCTGATTACCAAACTTTTATTAGTCAAAATTTTCTACAAGTTCGTTAAAGAAAGATTTTTAATACGATCAAGAGAAATGGAGCTATGACTCATCCAAAAGAGCCCAAAAATTGAAATTTTTCAAAATTTTTAGTTTATTGATTATTAAAGCGCAATAACTTCGTAATTAATGATTTTTGTCTTCATAATCAATCTTTTGGAGAATTTAACTACCTAAATTTTTCTTATTTAACTTTTCTTTCGCGAACGATATAATGGAATGATTGTTGATTAAAACTCAATTTGAGTCACGTTATTTTTTTAACGCATTTTAAACAACATTAACAAGAAAAAAGAACATCCGTTTAGCATTACAAGACATATAGAAAAACTTTATCAACTTTTATGAATATTTTTTTTAATCAAACCTCATTCCATTATATCGTTCGTGAAATGAAAAGTTAAATAAGAAAAATTTAGCTAATTAAACTCTCCAAAAGATTGATTATTAAGACTTTTCCACTAGAATCATTAATTACCAAGTTATTGCGCTTTAAAAGTCAATAAACTAAAAATTAAAAAAAAAAAAACGTTTTAATTTTTAATATAAATAACCTACTACTAAATACGCGTACAGTAAGCATGGTTCCAATATTACCGTATGCTAACTGTACTGTTTCAGCGTTTTATATTTAAATAATAATATAAATACAAATAGCATCAATACTCAAGTTAAAAAAATATTTTTTATGTACCTGCACAAATTATGATGATGCTGCTGCAGATGACGTTGATTGAAGGCTTAAAGATGTTGCTGTTGAAGGCGCTGGCTGGACAAACGTGGTGCTTCGTTTGCACCCAATGGAACTTGGCAATGGGATCGTCAAAAAAAAGAAATTTTATAAATGGTTTCGACCAAAAATACTGCACAAGCAAGCCGTTGTCTTCCTTCTAACAACAAATGGTTTCGACCACCAAAGCACAAAATGGTTTCGACTTTCAAACTCAAGCGGTTGTCTGCATTCGCCAAAATTTAATGGGATTGCCTCAGCGCAATATTTTTGCTTTTAATGGCGCTACCCGACCGAATGGACCAAAATTGTTTGGGTTTTTAATCCTTATTTTATGGGGTGCTGGAGGTGCAGCTAATCCAATCAAACTTTTGTGTGGGGTCTTGCTTCACCCACCACCAATCAAATTTATTCCAGAAAAAATATAGAACACTATTATTTTAATTTTACTCCTAGTCACGTAAACAATTCAACTTATAAATTACAATTTTTAAATTTATAGTGGTATGTAGCAAAATGGAATACT
This sequence comes from Baccha elongata, assembly GCA_951217065.1. Classification (NCBI taxonomy): domain Eukaryota; kingdom Metazoa; phylum Arthropoda; class Insecta; order Diptera; family Syrphidae; genus Baccha; species Baccha elongata. The sequence goes on along the minus strand of CATNUY010000161.1, from coordinate 1,440,926 downwards.
TGTAGGTTTCACTCCATCTGATGTATGTTATGACGGATCCATTTCGCGTTGTATTTGAACATTTTGTTGTTCTAGCTCGATTTGTTTTTGTAAGGATGAAAGCATTTTTGCTTGGAAAGATTTTTTCATTTTAATTTTTTCCTTCAGAAGGGCAATTTTGTCTTCTTCCTTCATCTTTGGTGGATGTTTTCTTTTTTTTGCAGCAGAAAGTGGTGATTCGGGAGACGGAAAATCGTATAGAAATTCCACAGAGTAGTTTGGTGACATGCTATTTCCTTTTTTCTGTACTCTTTTTTTAATAATGAACGGACATTTGTTTTAATTTTGGGGTCAAAATACTGTATGGGTCATAGTACTGTATTTAAAATACTGTATCTCAAAATACTGTATGTTTAAAATACTGTATGATCAAAATACTGTAAGTCGAAATTCTGTGTTTCAAAATTCTTGTTGGTCGAAATTCTGTATTTCAAAATTTGAAAAGTACACACTTTCTTATATTATCAAAACGATTTTATTTTTCAGCCTTTTTACAGCATTTCAGTATCAGACTGAGTTTTGACCATACAGTATTTTAAAATACAGCATTTCGACCCGCTCCCGCCAAAAAACTGTATGTGTCATAATACTGTGTTTAAAATACTGTATCTCAAAATACTGTATTTTGAAATACTGTATGTTCAAAATACTGTCTGATCAAAATACTGTTAGTCGAAATTCTGTGTTTCAAAATTCTAGTTGGTCAAAATTCTGTATTTCAAAATTTTGTATCTCAAAATTCTTTGTTTCAAAAAGGTGTTAATAGCCCGAAAAATAAAATCGTTTTGATAATGTAAAAAAGTGCGCACTTTCTACCTAAGCAACTCATCACTCTGCCTGTTTAAGTTTTTGGCGAAGACAGACATATCGGAGCTAACAGCCTGGCATAAAGCCTGGTGGGGGGTATAGGCCAGTTCCCTTGGCTGAGGTACCCGAGGATCTCTTATTTTCCTATGGCAAATGGTAATAAAGGATTCACCTCCCAACACAATTCCACACCTTAATACACCATAGTCACCAAAATGCTGTCCCAACCTCCACATAATGATAGGTCTCATGAGAATTTTCACAAGTGAAAGTGTAGCAGTAGACTTAGTTGCGTTCGTACGCTGAAATTATTAATTTTACAAACAAATTATTCATACTTAAAATGTAGGAAATTTCCTAAGCTTTAACTTGTTCCTTGACTATTTTCACCTCAAATTATTCGGAGAGGACATATTGCCAAAATCCTGTTTTTGGACCCCATTTTTTCAAGATGGTGACTCTAGCGGAAAAAATACGAAGTGGGAAAGTGAAAATTCGGATTGAGCAACCCATAATCTTTAAAAATTACTTTAATTTTAAACTCCTACAAAACTTTCCAGGTAAAACTACCAAATGAATCGACTATATGGGCTCTTGACATAATATTTCAGTGCGGTCTCCAATAAAAGTAGTGATGGTGTCCATTTTATAAAGAATTCAACAAAGTCTTATAAGAATCTAATTTTTTTATTATTAGAATCATAGTTTTCGAGTAACAAGCGAATAAATAACACAAAAATAGTTTTTTTCGCATATGCGGGATTTTTAAAGCTTTTTCAGCGCCCTCTAGCGGCCAAATGGTTCAACCATAAAAAAAACTATACAAATTTTTGTTCAAAATTTAATGTCCTTTAACTTTTTAGAAGGTGGTAGCCTCAAAAAGTGCAAAATTTTATGATTTTTTGCCAAAAAACTAAAAAAAGGTAGAAATTTTCGGTGTTGAAGCCATATCCATGCGAATAAGCAAAGTTGGAAATCGGATTCAGCGACTGAGGGAGTTGCTAAAAACAAGTGAGAAAAAAAATTCTGTATTTTTTTTCCTCACCAAAACACCATTCAGGACTGAATACTGTATCTCAAAATTCTTCAACTCAAAATACTGTATAAGCAAAACACTGTATCTCAAAATAGCGCTTAACACTTAAATTTGGACACTCTTTTGAACACACGAGGAAGTTTTGACAGATCAATTAGTTTGGTGCAATTGTTTCTGCAATTCTGAATTACGATCAAAACAATTCATGTTAAAATGTGAGAGAGATAAAAACAATTAAGAAGTAGAAAATGAGAGAGAGAAAATAAGAACAGGATACGATTAATTTTGTTTTTGTTTTAATTAATTCAAAGACTTATGAATTATCATAGTTAAACTTGTTATTATTCAAGGGAAGTATTTCAGTATCAGAATATTATACAAATACAAAATTATTATAAATAGTATTCTGTTTTCGAAATTCTGTATTTCAAAATGCTGTAAATAGGCTGAAAAATAAAATCGTTTTGATAATGTAAAAAAGTGCGCAAAAAAATTGTGTGCTTATAGGCCAGTCATTCAAGGCAAAAAATTATGTTAGTCAAAAATAAAAAAAATTCAGGAGGGAGGTAGGTAGGTAGGAATTGCGGCTATTCTACTAGAATAAAAACCTAATTAGCGCTTGGTGCGCCGTTTTGATACCATAAACTCATGAGACCTATCATTATGTGGAGGTTGGGATAGCATTTTGGTGACTATGGTGTATTAAGGTGTTTAATTGTGTTGGGAGGTGAAGCCTTTATTACAATTTTCCATAGGAAAATAAGAGATCCTCGGGTACCTCAGCCAAGGGAACTGGACCATACCCCCCACCAGGCTTTATGCCAGGCTGTTAGTTCCGATATGTCTGTCTTCGCCAAAAACTTAAACAGGCAGAGTGCTGAGTTGCTTAGGGTAGATCCAGTTTCCTCGTGAGTTCGATTCGGTTTAGGGAAAAACATGATGTCCGCCGTCGACACAACCCGCCTACACGGCTTAAGACGTGGTACCCGCGGAAATCATGTAGCTCTCTTGATCCGTTTTTTTGGACCATGGAAAAGGTGCGATTTTGGTACGGTGATTTATGTTATATGGTTTGAAATTGTTTTGATTGGGAAAAAATCCCTAAGCTACCAACTTCCATATGGAAGGCAAGGAGATCCTCGGATACCTCACCAAAGGGAAGTAGCCTGGCTTTATGTTAGCTCCGATATGTCTGCCTTCGCTAAAAACCTAAACAGGAAGGGTGCTGGATGGCTTAGGGTAGGACCGAATTTCCGTGAGATCAGTTCGATTTAGGGAAAAACATGATAACCACAGTAGACTTAGCCCGCCTACACGGCTAGAGAAAATGTTTCTGCAAAAATCATGTAGTTCTCTTGAAACGTCTTATCTACCCATAGAAGAGGTGAGATATTGATATGGTTTGTTACGTTTTATAGCCATTTGGTTGCATTCAAAAAGCCAATGAGGTTACCTATGCTCACTACTGAAAGTTCGTTCAGGTTGTCAATAAAGTACTGACCGAAGAATTGGCATCTTGGGTTAGCCAAGGCAGGGCAGCAGCAGGGATAGTGGGTCACTGTTTCCTTTTCCCTTTCATCTCCACAGCTGCGACAATGAGTATTGTGCGGAATGCCCATTTTTGCTGCATGATCTCCTATTGGCTAGTGACCCGTGCTAACTGCAATGGTTCTGGCTATGTCTGACGGAGTTCTACATAAGAGTTCATTTGTGCGGGACTTGTCATAGCTGGGCCACATCTTTCTTGAGGTGGCACAGTTAGTCAGACAATTCCATCTACGATTGGATACAAAAAGATAATGAGACAAGAAAATGCCCTTCACAGCCCCCAGCGGAATATTAACTGCTTCGGCATGTGAGCTATGTGAAGGTCCGATCCTTGCCTGGCAAGCTCATCAGCCCTTTCATTTCCCTGAAAACCACTGTGGCCTGGGATCAAAGTGACCTTCAGGCTATGATTAAAGCCTGCGATCTCCTCTTGACATTAATGAACGAGTTAAGAGGATATTGAGGCAGCATCAATGGTTTTAATGGCAGCCTGACTATCTATAAATATAGTAGTATTACGGTTTTGATTTGGATCTTGCTTTAGTATTTTGAATGTTTCTTTGATTGCAAACAGTTCCGCTTGAAATTGCTAGCGTAGTCTGGCAGTCGAAGTGACTTGGATCCATTAAGCGTTTCAGAGAAGACCCCTGCTCCAACACCGCATTCCATCTTTGAACCGTCCGTGAAAATTATTGTGTCGTAGTTTTTCATTATATCCCATCCTCCCACTATTTTCAGGTAGGGAATGCGACTTTGAAACTTCTGCAAAGGTTCAGAGCGGGAGTGCGGTAATCGGTATTAGTCGAAACGAAGCCCGGGGTAGCAATTTGGTAATAGTGCAGTGACCGAAGGGTCTGTCGGTCCAACAACCAATTTCCTTAAGTCTGTAAGCAGTGCAGGATACTAAATATTTGATGTGTAGGTCGAGAGGAAGCATATGTAAAATAACGCTCAGGGCATCGGAAGGGCAGGATCGCTCCTGTGGTCTCTACGCTAGCTGTTCTTTGTATCTTTTTGAGCTTGTCGGTGTTGTAGGCTTTGCTTAGGGCAGGCCACCAGACAATCGATCCATATGTTAGTATTGGTCGTACTGCTGTGGTGTACGTTCATAGAATCATCTTCGACTGGAGGCCTCAATTTTTACCGAATGTTTTACTGCAGGCATAAAAAGCTATGCTGGCTTTTTTAACCCTTTCTTCAATGTTCAATTTCCAGTTTAGTTTAGGGTCAAGAATTACACCCAGATATTTAGCACGGGTTGAGAGTGTGACCGTTGAGGCGAGGAAGAGTAAGGTAGGTATCTTATATTTGTTTGTAAAGAGCAACAGTTCTGTCTTGCTTTGATTAATCCCCAAACCGCAGCTTATGGCCCAGCTGTCTTTGCGCAGGGACCTGTCAGTGATTTCACTAATCACAGATAGGAACTTACCAGATGCCAGCAAAACTAAGAAGTCGGCATACGCCACAACCTTCACCCCCCTTCCTAAAGTTCCACTAGGATTTTGTTCATTACAAGAAGCCATAGTAAAGAAGAAAGAACTCCCTCCTGTGGTGTTCCTCTGTTTACGTATTTGATCGATTGTGTATTACCTAACTTAGCTTGAATTACTCTGTCACTAAGCATGGATACTACCCATTCTCTTAGAGAAGCATCAACTCCGAAGTCGATGAGGGATTGTAGAATAGATTCAGTTAGGACATTATTAAAAGCTCCTTCTACATCTAAAAAAATTGCCAAAGTATATTCCTTATAATGTAATGTATTTTCAACTGTGCACACAACCTTGTGAAGAGCTGTCTCAGTAGACTTGCCTTTTTTTTACACTATCAGATCTATTTTCAAATGGAGCTTAAAGCAAGCATCAACATAAGAAAGAAAGATTTGCCAACACATATAATGTGTCCCACTGGCTCATCACTTAATGCAGGTGTTAGTTGTTAGTAAGCACAATGGTACAAAAACAAAAACACATGCACATAAATACAACATAAATACATTATTACAATACAACACAGAAACAATTATGATCGTGGAGCACTGGTTCTAAAGAGAGTTTTTAAATTATTTTTATTTAAATTAAAGTCTATAAGGCTCTCATTCAAGTTATAAAACTTACTCATCCGTGTGAGAGGCTCATGCATGCCATAATTAGTTCTGTGGAGTTCAATATTCAAAAGTTTAGATCTTCGTAGGTGGTAAGATCCTCCGCGGTAGTTTAAGCCAATAGAAGCTAACAGGTCCGAAGCATCAATTTGTCCGCTGATAAGTTGATGAAGAAAAATTAAATCATTATTTACCCTTCGTTGGTGTAAAGATTGAATCTGCAAAAACTAAATCCGATGTTCATAAGGTGGCAGATTATAAGGATCGGCCCAAGGAAGGCCTTTAAGAGCAAAGCGAATAAACTTATGCTGCACTGATTCAATACGGTTCTTATGGATTTCATTAAAAGGAGTCCATACTTGTGAGGCATATTCAAGATGAGGCCTAGCGTAGCAGTTGTACAATGAGAGAGTGACGTACGGATCGTTAAATTCGTTTGCCCACCGTTTTATGAATCCAAGCATAGAGTTCGCTTCATTTACAATAAAATTAATATGTTCAGAAAATTCTAGATTAGCACTAAAATTTACACCTAAGTCTTTGAAACTAACCACGCGACAGATTTTATTTTGAGATATACAATATTCAAAGAAACTTGAGGATCCTTTCTTTGAGAAGGTCATTGTTTGGCATTTTTTAGGGTTAAGAGTTAACCCGTTTTTATAACACCATACACTGAAACTATTGACATCAGCCTGCAGAATATTGTGGTCATTAGGAGATTTGATTGTTTTAAAAATTTTCATATCATCTGCAAATATGAGAATCTCACTAAAGCGTACACAAGATGAAACGTCATTTATAGCAAGAATGAATAATGAGGTATGCATGTTGTTATTTTGATAGAGGGGAAATAGTTAGAATTTCACTAATGCGATTATCTAGGATGCGTTCTAGGGTCTTTAACACAAAAGAGGTCAGACTAATCGGGCGAAAATCTTTTGCCTATTCATGGCCTCGCCTTCCCATCTTTTGGATAAAAACAACTCTAACCTATTTCCAAGACTCTGGAACATGATTAAGCAAGAGACACCCTTTAAAGATGTACTCCAGCCATAGAAATACTACGTCTTGTAGCTTTTGTAGCATTATATTGAGTATGCCGTCCAGGCCAGGAGATTTATACGGAGAAAAGCTTTTTATAGCCCAAACTATATTTTCTTTTGTTATGACGGACGTAATTTCCTCTAAATGTACTGACTGTATTTCAGGGGTTCGATGTGATTCTGGATAACTGTCTGTGCAACCTAGAAAGTGTGTTGCCATCAATAGCTCCAGAGACTCAACAGATGACTCAGTCCACGTTCCATCCTCCTTTTTAAGAAAGGATGGGTTTGAGTGCTCTTTGAACAAGATCTTCCCCAATCTTGCTGAGTCTCTGATATTTTCTATCGAATGACAATACTCTCTCCATGCTTGTTGCTTAACTGCTGCTAAAGTTCGCTTGTATAATTTAAGACAGTCTTTATTGAAGACATCTCTCGTCAATCTTCTAAGATTTGAAAGATTTTCATTCCACCATGAGTTACATGTTGCGTGCAACATTGCCATGAAGCTATGTTCTCTGCAACATTTCTCTGCAAATACGTGTATACGTTTATATACCAACAATGATCTCGAACACGTTGTAGTGTGACATTGTTTAACACGTTTAAGATGAAGTTGCTGAGCGCATGGCATCTGTAAACTGTAAGTACATAAGCCCAAAAGCCGACTAAGAAATGATTGCTTTAAAACAGGTCGTCAAGTTACAGATGTTGCTATGATGTGTGTGGTTACCGTCCCATTTTTGTTTTTGTACATGCAAATCTTTAAGTTTTAAAATTAAAAGACTTCAAAAACAAAAATAAACTGTAAAAAAAGTGTAATAAGCAATACATACATACAGGTACAAAATCAACAAGCTTTACTTCGTAGCGGAATCAACTGTAAAATCTAAAAACAGCATCTCTTTAAAGAAGGAGGTATGGATATCTTATCATTAACTAAAGCCATCCAGGAATTCACTGGCTTAGCTAAAGGTTTGAACTTATTTATAAGACATGTAGACTATATATATATGAATTATCAAAAGGTTTAGTAGAAATAAAAATTAGACAAAAAATTAAAGGTTTTGCAAACACAGTCTTAATAAATAATAATGAGCCAGTCACGTGGCCGGAGATTAAACTAGTCAACACCGTCAACAGAATTATAGTTATAGTCCACAGACCTCCAATAGCTTTCAAAATAATTATAAACAAATTCCTAATGGTAAATATTTAGGCCATAATAGGAATAATTCCAACTTTATAAACAAGAAGCTCCTACATCAGGGTTGTCAAGAAAAACCCACCAATCAATGGACATAGAGCATTTTCAAACACAAAATCAATCCCTAAATAATTCAGATACTGAAGAAACCTTAAACAATTCGAGATATCAAAATTTTCCATCAACCACAACCGAGCTCTTCCCTGCATAATAGTTCAGACATTCCATCTTTGAACCGTCCGTGAAAATTATTGTGTCGTAGTTTTTCATTATATAACATCCTCCCACTATTTTCAGGTAGGGAATGCGACTTTGAAACTTCTGCAAAGGTTCAGAGCGGGAGTGCGGTAATCGGTATTAGTCGAAACGAAGCCCGGGGTAGCAATTTGGTAATAGTGCAGTGACCGAAGGGTCTGTCGGTCCAACAACCAATTTCCTTAAGTCTGTAAGCAGTGCAGGATACTAAATATTTGATATGTAGGTCGAGAGAAAGCATATGTAAAATAACGCTCAGGGCATCGGAAGGGCAGGATCGCTCCTGTGGTCTCTACGCTAGCTGTTCTTTGTATCTTTTTGAGCTTGTCGGTGTTGTAGGCTTTGCTTAGGGCAGGCCACCAGACAATCGATCCATAGGTTAGTATTGGTCGTACTACTGTGGTGTACGTGCATAGAACCATCTTCGACTGGAGGCCTCAATTTTAACCGAATGTTTTACTGCAGGCATAAAAAGCTATGCTGGCTTTTTTAACCCTTTCTTCAATGTTCAATTTCCAGTTTAGTTTTGGGTCAAGAATTACACCCAGATATTTAGCACGGGTTGAGAGTGTGAGAGTGAAACCGTTGAGGCGAGGAAGAGTGAAGGTAGGTATCTTATATTTGTTTGTAAAGAGCAACAGTTCTGTCTTGCTTTGATTAATCCCCAAACCGCAGCTTATGGCCCAGCTCCCAACTAACAATTTTACTTGTGTAAGGTCCAATTTCAAAAAATTAGTAAGCTATTATTTCTTTAGTGTCGTCATAAGGCTTATTTATAGATGTTAACTGTTTTTATTGAATATTTTAAATAATAGTTTCCTTAAAGCCTTTGGCAGAAAATACTCGCAAGCCATACGGAGGGACGATAAGATCGCTTTTTATAAGGTCGCTGTAAGGTTTGTCAAAGTTAGTCAGACAAAATCTAAATGTAAAGGCTTGTATAAAGTTTTATACTCGAAATCAATGAAAAGGCTTGTTAACCAAAGCAATGCGAACAGTCAAAATAATTTCTTAAAAAGGTGTCTATTAATTCAAGTCCATCACTATTTTATAAAGTGTAATTATTAATTATATACAATAATAGTTTTTAAAGCGTTTTATTTTAAGATAATATTGATAATATTTTTTTTCGAGGTGTAGAACTTTAAATTGGCATTACTTTTCAAGACGGCGACCGATTTAACAGCTCTCAAGTGATTTATTCTCAGTTTGGTTTGGCAATTTTAAATTGAACAATCATGATGTCCAGGAGCTGTGGTTCCAACAAGACGGCACAACATGTCACACAGCTCGTGCCACAATCGATTTATTGAAAGACACGTTTGGTGAGCGCCTAATTCCACGTTTTCGACCTGTGAATTGGCCTCCAAGATCTTGTGATTTAACACCGCTAGACTATTTTCTGTGGGGTTATGTAAAGTCATTGGTCTATGTGGATAAACCACAAACGCTTGCCCATTTGGAAGACAACATTCGCCGTGTTATTGCCGATATACGGCCACAAATGTTGGAAAAAGTCATCGAAAATTGGACGTCCAGATTGGTCTACATCCGAGCCAGCCGTGGCAGTTAAATGCCAGAAAACATATTTAAATTTAATGCCACAATATTATCTTTCGAGTAAATAAAAAATCATGTCAATCAAATATTTCATCGTTGTTTTATTGCAATTTAAAGTTCTATACCTCTAAAAAAAACACCCTTTATAAATGAACGATAACCCTTATGACTTGTATAGAGTTATCACAAGACTTCTTTAAGGTTGCTAAACATTTATATGCAGTCGTTGTAGTTAATAACAAACTAAAGAAAACTATAGTTCCCTTAAGAAAGCTATTGCAATTGACCTGGAGCCTGCTTAAACACAATATTATTTATATAACATTGAAGAGGTCACCAAAATATCCAAATAGCTATTGCAATACCATCTGGAAAATATGCCACGTGGTGTGTTTGTTAATGACAGCTATAGCTCACATAAACAAATTATCTCTTCGCTTAGTTGTTGATGACATTACCAAACTTAAGGAGGTAAATGGTCTCTTTAATTTGTTGTTTTGCTACAATTGGCATTATAACAAGAAAATGTTGCAAATCTAGTGTAAATGTTTTTTAACACATCAAATTATCAAACTTTATTATCATATTTTACCAACAGGCAGTTAATATAATAAGTATGAATTAAAAAAACTGCTTATGCTGAATTTAAAATCGATCTGTATAGCTACATATCTGTTCCTGTAGCACCAAGTAGGTACGGTATCAACTGGTTAAAATTCGATCTTCCTTCTGAATACATAACATTGGCCTAGTGGATGAGTGTTTGACTCTCAGTCGTTCAGCAACCGTGGAAGTGTGCACATCGTTGGCGGCTTTCACAGTGTAAATTTCAAGTAGAGACGCGAGTGTGTTAAGTAGTTAATTCAACCTACCATTTTCAAGTGGCAAGTTAGCCTAGGTGGTAGAGTGGCAGACGACGGATCTGAACGGCGTGGGTTCGAGCCCCACTGTGGTCCGGGCTTTTTTTAAAATAATTTCTGGGAGAGGACCTAGAAAGAGAGATGGGAAAAGCAACGGGGACATCGAAAGATGGTCCCCCAACAACAAGGAAGGCAGTTGGAGCATCAGGTGATGTGTCATCCGACAGCCAAATAGCGGGGCCATCAGGCCAAGCTCAAAGAGCAACTGTAGCCCAAAAAGCAACAACAACAGCAGCAGCAGCAGCAGGACCAGTAAAGCCCAAAGTGGCAACAACAACAGCAACGACAACTACAACAACATCGTCATCGGCACGTTGCAGTAAACTGTGGTATGGACCCAGTCTGTGTTAAATGTGGAGATACCCGCAAAACAGTGGAATGTAAACTCGGGCAAGATAGGGTCACAGATATGACACAGTTAAAATGTGCGCTCTGCCGAGGCTCCGGGCACCCCGCAAACTATCGGGGATGTCCGAAGTTTCAGGAGATAAGGCAAAACAAAGCCCAAAAGAAAACAGTTGAGGTGAGACGTCCTGAAGTACGCCAGAAAACAATTTCCGTCAATCCCGCAATTTCTTACGCCCAAATCGCGTCTGGAAGGGGAAACACGGTACAGCCTCAACCACAGGTAGCCAAACAGGTCCGAGTGCCTACGGCTCCTGTGCCAGAGGCAGATCTGATGCAGGTGTTGCTGACCATTCATGGTCAGTTAACCGACGTGCAAAAACAGATCAGGGAGCAGGCGGCTAGGGTGGATTACCTCTACTCTATTCTGCCGGCAACGCGAAATGGTTAAAGGCGCGCTGCCTGAGCGACCCTTTAAGATCCTAGCTGTGAATGTAAATTCACTGATTAGGACCGAACGTAGAGCAAATCTCTTTCATTTGCTGCAAGACCAAAGTCCTGATGTGTTTATGGCTAGCGAAACTAAGCTTACCCAGAAACACTAATTGACTAATAATAACTACAATATCGTGCGAAGGGATCGGCCTAACTCCTCTCAAGGGGGTGGGGTCGCAATCTTCATACGAAAGGGCATTAAATTTAAGGTTATATATAATAGTGAAGTGCGAAGATTTGGGCAGCTAAAAGCCTGCATCATTTGCATTCCGCTCCTGCAGAGGAAAAGAATGTACGTGATCGCGGCGTACGCACCCGAAGCACCTCAGCCTGCTAATTTTATCGCAGAACTCGAAAAACTTTTCGAATGCTTAAGACTGCACTTGGATGAAAATTATTATCTAATGGCAGGAGATTTGAACGCCAAACATGAAGATTGGGGAAATCAAATTCAAAATCCGAGAGGGTACCATTTATTTAATTGGATGGGTCGTCACAGTGTTGAGTGTAGGATCGATCTTTTTGCGACAGATAGACCTTCGTTTCCTAGGAGCGGTGGCTTTCTGGATCTTTTACTGCTTGACTCACGACTTGTTATAACTGACGCAACAAATCAACAGACAAGAAACTGTTTACGAACAATCGAATACGACAGCGATCACTGCGGACTTGCCACCGTAATACAGCTTCCGAGCGAACTTGTGGAATTGGATGAGTATGTGCCTGTGCACTCTTACAATTTCAGTAAGACGCGCTGGCCACGCTTCTCCAACGCCTTGGCAAGAGAAATACGTTCCGAGGACATTTCTCCACCAAATGACAGAAACCTGACGAACCTCGAGATCGACGGTTTTCTGACTCAAATGGATACGACTATAAAACGAACAATGGACAAAACAATCCCAAAATATAAGGAACAAGACCCAAATGGTTTATACAAGAACGCGACAATCGACGCACTACACCGACAAAAAAGTGGACTGCTGACTAGGTTGAAACTTCTTTATAGACGTTTCACGGACACACGTGATCTGGAGATTAGGACATTGAAGTCGTCGATCAAAAACATTAACGTTCTGATTAGACAAAACTATAGATTATCTATTAATTTATATTGGGATAACAGAATTCGGGCTGTTAATTCTAGCGACCCTAGTATGTTTCCCCAAATAAGTAAGATATTTAGAAGAAATGATCAAAACGATCTTCCATGTCTTAAACTCCAGAGGACAACAGATAACGAAGACGTACTTACGATTGCGGGAATTGATCCGGAAGGTGCCGTTTTCGATGGCAATCTTTATATGATAGAAGATCCTCAGGAAAAGGTATATTGTAGGGGCTGCTTTCCAGCAAGTGTATAAGGTGAATGCTAGCATTCGTCCGAATCATGACCTGGAGAACAGAGCCTTGCTGCACAATTTCTATCTTGGAAATAACATAACGCAATGGCGATCTGAGAATACTGGTTTCACCGTGTTCAATGACGAAAATTTGGCAAACGCCACCATCGCCGAGCAAAATGGACCCAGTTCATTGTTAATTTCGAAGGTAGAACTTCATTTAATTTTTCAAACATTAAAGAAAAAGAAATCTGCGGGGGTCGATGGTATACCCAACATTGTGTTACGACATCTCCCTGAGGAAGCCATAGACATTTATACCACACTGTTTAACAACGCATTGAATAATGCATATTATCCATTGAGTTGGAAGACAGCTGTGGTCCATCCTCTCCCCAAAAAGGGAAAGGACTGCTCCAATCCGGCAAATTTTTGGTCGATAAGTCTTCTTCCAAGTATCAGTAAGGTATTCGAAAAGATTCTCAATGGAGCTCTGTTCAAGTGGGCTGAGGACAAGAATATTATTCCAGACAATCAGTTTGGCTTTAAGGCGGGACATGACACTATTCATGCCGCGTCTAAGTTAGTTTCTGATGTTCAATGGAACAAAGCGAAAAATCAATGCACGGGTGCCGTTCTTGTTGATTTAGAGAAGGCTTTCGACACCGTATGGTTAGAGGGTCTTTATCTGAAATTAACCAGATTTGGCATAAGTAAACCACTGTTGTATATGCTTCATGACATGCTCAATGGTAGAAAGTTTGTTGTCAAAAGTGGCAATGTAACTTCCACCACAACTTTTGATATTAAAAACGGTCTACAGCAAGGAGCTGTGAACTCGCCGATTCTTTTTAGTATTTACACCAGCGATCTGATAGGTAGTCTCACTCATGCGATTGCGTATGCCGATGACCTTGTAGCGTACAGGACGGGTCCAAAAGTTGAAGTCATCAGAATTCTCTTGCAGCGTGACTTCGACAAGATTCAGCGATATTGTTATGACTGGAAGTTAAAAATTAACTTTCAGAAATCAGAAACTATCCTGTTTAGAACCCCTTTGTCTAAGGCTTCTAGGGATACAAGAAAGAACTGGAGAAATCTAGTGATCGTTGGACCAAGTGGACATCCACTGGCGAGTAAAGATGTAGTAAAGTACCTTGGTATCTGGCTAGATCAGTATCTATATTTCAATCGACATATAGATGCTGCTCTGGCCAGAGCTAGGGGAGCGTTTGCTCTGACAAGACGGTTGTTTTATAGCAGCCGCCTTGAAAACAGAGTGAAGGTGATTTGCTACATGGCCCTCATCCGACCGATGATTGCCTATGGGTGCCCTGTGTGGTTTAACGTTGCCCCATCTCAAATGGAAAAGATTCGGGTGTTTGAGAGGCAGTGTCTTAGGACCTGTCTTGGATTACACAGAACACCAGAGTCGGAGTACAAACATTATTATGCCAACGAGGTCTTATACAACGGGGCCAATATAAACAGGATAGATAACTTTTTAATAAAGCTGATTCGGGGTCACATTGCAAGAGCGATGACCTCAGCCAATGGACTCATTTTCGGGGCTTATTACCCCAACGACGAATATAGTGAGAGCGTTTGTCCTAACGGTTTCATCCCGCCCGAGACATTCCTCTATTTAGACAGTCGGGGGCTGATACAGGATAGATTGGCGGTTCCGTTAATCTACCACGTCGGCCGTAGAACTGTGGATCGGCGAATCCTGTATGGTCGAGACGTCGGCTCTGGGAACGGAGCAGAGCGTATGCGGTTCAGTAGAGCTGTGCCCCTTCGGGACAAAAGGGACTTTTGTAAGCAAGTTCAAAAATACTGGTGGTTGGGTGACCACCTTGATATTGATGGTTAGTCAAAATTGTTGCCTTGGCCGACCTACGTATTTTTAAGTATTAATAGGTATAATTTATGTAGGACAGTGGTGGCACCAAAAAAATATATAAAACACATAAACTGCATTTGTTGGTGTGTATGTGCATTTGACGGTTAAATATATACATATAAATATATATATATTTGAAAGCGTGTGCGCATATGCATTGGCTGCTGCACCAAAAAAAAAAAAAAAAAATAATGCTGCTGGTGGCTGTTCTAGTTTTAAGTTATTTTAAGTATTTTTAAGTAGTTTTAAGTTAATTACGTATATTTACGTATATTTTAGTTTTATTTAGGTTAATTTAGTTTTATTTAGGTACAGGGTAGTTTTAAGTTTTTAAATAAAAAATGTCATGGAAAAACAAGTTTTTTTAAGGAATTTTCTTGTTTAGGTTTAAGTAATATAGATTTTAATTTACACGAGAATTTACGCCGAAAGGCATTTTTAATATATAGCTATAGTATAATTTAGAGCGCCCGTATGGGGCCAGTAAGTTAGTTAAGTAATTCTGTAAGCTAGTTTTTAAGATTTTTGTCTAGCATTTAAGTTAGTTATAAGTTAAATTGAAAATAAAAATGAATTTATATAAAAAAAAAAAAAAAAAAGAGTGGCAGACGACGGATCTGAACGGCGTGGGTTCGAGCCCCACTGTGGTCCGGGCTTTTTTTTAAATAATTTCTGGGAGAGGACCTAGAAAGAGAGATGGGAAAAGCAACGGGAACATCGAAAGATGGTCCCCCAACAACAAGGAAGGCAGTTGGAGCATCAGGTGATGTGTCATCCGACAGCCAAATAGCGGGGCCATCAGGCCAAGCTCAAAGAGCAACTGTAGCCCAAAAAGCAACAACATCAGCAGCAGCAGCAGCAGGACCAGTAAAGCCCAAAGTGGCAACAACAACAGCAACGACAACTACAACAACATCGTCATCGGCACGTGCCGAGGTCGGAACAAGCAGCATGGCAACTGCAAAGACATCGAGCCCTATTAAAGGGAAAAATCCAGGACCAGCATGTGTCGATGAACAAGATCCTCCAAAGAGAAGGCGCTACATTAGGTACAAACCAAACCTAGTAGTTAAGAAGCGTACCTCTGATACAGAAGTGGCCCAGAAAATAGGAGGGCGCGGGCGTTCAGCCAAGGCTTCGGCTCAGGCCAAAATACAGAGGCAGCTAGATAGCTCCTCTAACGATGACGATGAATAGCAAAAGCAACGACAACGAAGAAGGCGACGATGAAGCTGAGGCGGATGACAGGCACGTCAAAGAGGCTGATGGAGCGATCGCCGCCGACAAGCCAAACGATCAGGACGCCAGACTAACAGGCGAAGAAAACGCCGCTGACGCAGATGCTGATAACATCTCATACATGTCAGTGGAAGAAGAAGGACGTTACGTCAGTGACGAGATAGTCGAGCTGTCTGACGAGGAAGAGGACCAGCAAATTGAGGCTTTGACGGAGCAGATCTCTTCGCTCATAGAACTTGTTGAAGCGCTCAAGAAGAAGTAGGAGGCAAGACGGGAGAAGGAGCGCATAGTTGCTCTTGAGCAGCGCACCAGCCGACAAGCGCTCCAAGAGCAAGCTTCGCAACAACAGCAGCCTTCTCAGGAACAAAAACCACTCCCAGACCAGCAGCAGCCACAGAAGCAGCAGCCAAAGAAGCAGCCACAGCAACAGCTTCATAAGCCACAACAACCGTCTCAGCAACCACAGCATCAGCCTCAGCAACAGCAAGCAAAAAAAAAAAAACAACAACAACAACCACAACAGCAACGACAACAAACACAGAAGCAGCAACAGCAGCAGCAACAACAGCAACAGCAACAACCGCAACAACAACAACCGCAGCAGTCACAACAGCAGCAGACCCAACAGCAGCCGATGCAACAGCAGCAGAGAAAACAGCAGTAGTCACAACAACAGCAACAACAGCAACAGCCACAAGCAAAGAAAGGTAAGGTGCCACCTATTAATACTTATAAAATGCATATAAAAGACACTATCGAAATATGTAGGTCGGTCATGGGCAACAATTTTGTAATTAAGCGGCTAAACGCAGACAGGCATTCCATTCAGTGCTCATCTTTAGAGCACTACAAAAAAGTCAAAGACCTTCTGTCTCAAACTAGAACAGAATATTATAGTTTCACCCCGAAGGAAGACAAGCTTCAAACAGTCCTCCTGAAGGGTATCGAATCCTCTACGGATCCGCAGGCGCTCTTAGCTGAGCTCCGTCAAGTTGCGAGCGACGATCTCGAATTTATCGGGGTCAGACCGTTCACCACAGTCAAAGCCAGACGGGAGAAACGGAATTTACCATTCTTCCTAGTTCAACTCTCGCCCCAAAGCAAATTGAGTGGTCTCAGGAATATAACAGTCCTGGATTACCAAGTTGTACGATGGGAAAAACTAAATAAGCAGAAAGACATGCTTCAATGCATGAACTGCCAAGGGGTCGGACACGTTGCAGTTAACTGTGGTATGGACCCAGTCTGCGTTAAATGTGGAGATACCCACAAAACAGTGGAGTGTAAACTCGGGCAAGATAGGGTCACAGATATGACCCAGTTAAAATGTGCGCTCTGCCGAGGCTCCGGGCACCCCGCAAACGATCGGGGATGTCCGAAGTTTCAGGAGATAAAGCAAAACAAAGCCCAAAAGAAAACAGTTGAGGTGAGACGCCCTGAAGTACGCCAGACAACAACTTCCGTCAATCCCACAATTTCTTACGCCCAAATCGCGTCTGGAAAGGGAAACACGGTACAGCCTCAACCACAGGTAGCCAAACAGGTCCAAGTGCCTACGGCTCCTGTGCCAGAGGCAGATCTGATGCAGGTGTTGCTGACCATTCATGGTCAGTTAACCGACGTGCAAAAACAGATCAGGGAGCAGGCGGCTAGGGTGGATTACCTCTACCCTATTCTGCCGGCAACGCGAAATGGTTAAAGGCGCGCTGCCTGAGCGACCCTTTAAGATCCTTGCTGTGAATGTAGATTCGCTGATTAGGACCGAAAGTAGAGCAAATCTCTTTCATTTGCTGCAAGACCAAAGTCCTGATGTGTTTATGGCTAGCGAAACTAATCTTACCCAGAAACACAAATTGACTAATAATAATTACAATATCGTGCGAAGGGATCGGCCTAACTCCTCTCAAGGGGGTGGGGTCGCAATCTTCATACGAAAGGGCATTAAACATAAGGTTATATATAATAGTGAAGTGCGAAGATTTGGGCAGCTAGAAGCCTGCATCATTTGCATTCCGCTCCTTCAGGGGAAACAAATGTACGTGATCGCGGCGTACGCACCCGAAGCACCTCAGCCTGCTAATTTTATCGCAGAACTCGAAAAACTTTTCGAATGCTTAAGACTGCACTTGGATGAAAATTATTATCTCATGGCAGGAAATTTGAACGCCAAACATGAAGATTGGGGAAATCAAATTCAAAATCCGAGAGGGTACCATTTATTTAATTGGATGGGTCGTCACAGTGTTGAGTGTAGGATCGATCTTTTTGCGACAGATAGACCTTCGTTTCCTAGGAGCGGTGGCTTTCTGGATCTTTTACTGCTTGACTCACGACTTGTTATAACTGACGCAACAAATCAACAGACAAGAAACTGTTTACGAACAATTGAATACGACAGCGATCACTGCGGACTTGCCACCGTAATACAGCTTCCGAGCGAACTTGTCGAATTGGATGAGTATGTGCCTGTGCACTCTTACAATTTCAGTAAGACGAGCTGGCCACGCTTCTCCAACGCCTTGGCAAGAGAAATACGTTCCGATGACATTTCTCCACCAAATGACAGAAACCTGACGAACGTCGAGATCGACGGGTTCCTGACTCAAATGGATACGACTATAAAACGAACAATGGACAGAACAATTCCAATATATAAGGAACAAGACCCTAATGGTTTATACAAGAACGCGACAATCGACACACTACACCTACAAAAAAGTGGACTGCTGACTAGATTGAAACTACTGTACAGACGATTCACGGACACACGTGATCTGGAGATTAAGACATTGAAGTCGTCGATCAAAAACATTAACGTTCTGATTAGACAAAACTATAGATTATCTATTAATTTATATTGGGATAACAGAATTCGGGCTGTTAATTCTAGCGACCCTAGTATGTTTCCCCAAATAAATAAGATATTTAGAAGAAATGATCAAAACGATCTTCCATGTCTTAAACTCCAGAGGACAACAGAAAACGAAGACGTACTAACGATTGCGGGAATTGATCCGGAAAGTGCCACTTTCGATGATAATTTTTATATGATAGAAGATCCTCAGGAGAAGGTAGAAGCTGTAGGGGCTGCTTTCCAGCAAGTGTATAAGGTTAATGCCAGCATTCGTCCGAATCATGACCTGGAGAACAGAGCCTTGCTGCACAACTTCTACCTTGGAAATAACATAACGCAATGGCGATCTGAGAATACTGGTTTTACCGGGTTCAATGACGAAAATTTGGCAAACGCCACCATCGCCGAGCGAAATGAACCCAGTTCATTGTTAATTTCGAAGGTAGAACTTCATTTAATTTTTCAAACATTTAAGAAAAAGAAATCTGCGGGAGTCGATGGTATACCCAACATTGTGTTACGACATCTCCCTGAAGAAGCAATAGACATTTATACCACACTGTTCAACAACGCATTGAATAATGCATATTATCCAGTGAGTTGGAAAACAGCTGTGGTCCATCCTCTCCCCAAAAAGGGAAAGGACAGTGTTTCGGCGACAATCTCGTATGATGGCACACGTTGAAATAATTAGACTTTAAGATTTTTATAGTTTTTTTTATAGTTTTTTTTTATAGATTTTTATAGATTTACAAAAATAAATTACTTAATACTCAAAAAAAGACTAGCAACTTTTTGTTGGCAAAAAAAGAAAAAAAGCTAAACTTTGCAAAAAAAGAAAATCAATTGACGAGGATGAAAGCGCTTGAATGAATGAGGATTTTTGTTCTGTCTTTTTGACATTTATACATGACAGTGACATGACAGAAGGACATGTTTGAAAAATGAAAAATGCGGGTGTGTTCGTGCATACTGGCAATTTAGTACTTTTCAATAAGAGTGCACTCAATGGTGCAATGAAAATTGAACCAAAGTGCCAATATGCACGAACATTACTGCCCGCCTTGGCGAGATGCGCCAAAAAAAAAACTATTTAAATAAAGTAAGCGTAAAAACTAAAATTTTGATAGGCTTTTATTAAGATTTAGTCTTTTGGCAAAAGGCATAGCTTTACAATGGGCCGTGTTAACTCCCCATGTTGGGTTTTAACCGTCGCCACCCTCAGCCTACCATCAGCACTGGGGTGTACATTGGTTACACGCCCTAAGCGCCACTCAGTTGAAGGTAAGTTTTCATTTTTAACAAGTCGGATGGGTCATTTGACATTGCTGAAATAGGGCGAGAATTCAGACACGCCTCAATACGTGCTAAAATAGTGGCAAACTCCTCAAAGGTGAATTTGGTACAGGCTCCTAGTTTCCTAAAGTGGTTCTTAAAGCTCTTTACACCGGCTTCCCATAAGCCGCCCATGTGTGGAGCCCCTGGAGGAATAAAATTCCACTTAAGACCCTGAATACCATATTTCGCACTAGTTTCTTGAGGGATGGAAGAGATAAATTTCTTAAACGTTTTCTTCAACACAGTATCAGCTCCGATGAAATTCGTCCCGTTATCAGAAAACACCTCCTTTGGTAGACCTCGTCGTGCTGTAAACCTAGCAAATGCTGCTAAAAATACTTCCGATGACAAATCGCTAGCTGCCTCAAGGTGAATTGCCTTAGTTGAAAAACAGACGAAAACACAAACATATCCCTTGGACATACGACAATTTCGTGCATTGAAGCTTTTTATAACAAAGGGGCCTGCAAAGTCAATTCCTGTAAACGTAAAGGGAGGTGAGAAAGTACATCTTTCTGGAGGTAAAGCCGCCATCATTTGCTTACTTAATTCTTTTTTATGAATAATACAAGTCTTGCACTGACGTATGCATAATTTGATGAGATTTTTTAATTTCGGGACCCAAAAACATTGACGAACTAACCGGAGCATAAGAGAATTGCCTCCATGGATTGAAATTTCATGGATAAAGCGAATCAGTAGAGTGGAAAATCTTGATTTGTATGGCAAAATGATGGGATATTGCTCGTTATATGAAAGATCTGATTTTGTGATTCGACCATTAACTCTAAGCAACCCCTTGACATCAAAGAATGGGTTGAACGACAAAATTGAACTTTTCAAGGGAATGGGTTTCTTTTCCAATAGTAAAGAATGTTCCTTGGGATAATGAGCACTTTGTGCCAGCATTATTAAACGATTTTTTGCAAATTCTAATTCTTGGTGCGAAACGTCAAGAGAATCATTGGTGAAACATTGATTGCGCCTTTTTGAGGCCTTGTAAATAAAACGTAAGATATACGAAATAACGCGTAATGCACGTGGCAATGTAGAAAAACGGTCAGGGATGTCTTCATGATTTTGCTGAACTACCAAAGAGACAACAGGTTTTTGTTCGAGATCGTCAACACAAAGGGGGGATGGCAATGAAATAGGCCATTGGGCAGTAGGCTCACAGAGCCATGAAGGCCCTTTCCACCAAAGTGTATTAAACCTCAATTCAGAGGGCATCAAACCTCGGGTGGCTAAGTCCGCTGGATTGTCTCCCGATTTGACATGTCTCCAAGAAGCATTTCCGACATTGTCCAGAATCTCACTGGTGCGATTAGCGACAAATGTTTTCCAGACGCAGGGTGGCTTCTTAAGCCAAGCTAAAACGATGGATGAGTCTGTCCACAAAAAATTATCAAACGAATGTACTGGAAAACTTTGCAAATAAAATTTCATCAACTTTGAAAGTAATAGTGCTCCACACAACTCGAGGCGGGGCAAAGACACCGATTTAATGGGCGCTACTTTGGATTTTGCACAGACCAAGTGAGATGAAGTATTACCATTTAAATGACTAACGCGTATATATAACGCCGCAGCATAAGCCTTCTCTGAGGAATCGCAAAATCCGTGGAATTGAACCTTTGACGTAGGACAATACTCAACCCATCGTGGAATTTGAATAGATTGTATTTCACCTAAAGATTCAGCAAAAATTTTCCACGTTCTAAAAGTGTCAGTTTTTATAGGGTCGTTCCAATCAGTTTGTTGAGTCCAAATCTTTTGCATCAGCATTTTTGCACTTATCACTACGGGGGCCAACCACCCTGCAGGATCAAATAGCCTTGCTATTTGGGAAAAAACTTCACGTTTTGTGGGACTTTTTGACAAAATAATTTGTTGAGTAGAGAAATAAAATGTATCCTCCTTTGCATTCCACCGTACCCCTAAAGTTTTTGTGGTGCTGGCCGCATCAAGCCGTAAAAAATTTTCGCACAAAATATGTTCTCGAGGCAAATGATCGAGTAAACAAGGAGTGTTCGAGGTCCACTTTCGAAGCGGAAACCCAGCTGACTCAAGTAAAGTGATAAGTTCTGTTTGAGCCTTTTGTGCGGCTTGAATACTGTGAGCACCAGACAATACATCGTCCACATAAAACTCAGATTGCAAAATTTTAGATGCCAAAGGGAATTCAACTTTTCCATCTTCTGACAGTTGCAAGAGAGTACGGATGGCCAAATAGGGGGCACAATTAACTCCAAAAGTGATAGTTAATAGCTCAAAGTCTTCAATCTCTGAATGAGGAGAGTCGCGGAAAAGGATTCGCTGAAATGGGGTGTCTTGTGGGTCAATCAAAATTTGGCGATACATCTTTTCTATGTCCGCATTGAAAACGTACTTAAAAAATCTCCAGCGAATTATTAATGAAGACAAATCTTGCTGTAGGATCGGTCCAGGATACAATAAATCGTTCAAGCTAATACCACTTGATGACGCATTTGAAGCATTAAAAACGACGCGCACTTTAGTAGTAGTGCTTTCCGGTTTTATGACTGCGTGATGTGGGAGGTAGAACGATTTTACTTGGCCATTTTCAACTTTCTCTAAGGGAACTACTTTTCGCATATGATGAAGTGACAGGTACTCTGAAATAACTTTCGAATATTGGGATTTAAGATCCGCTTTTAAAGCTAAAGATCTTTCAGTTCGTGAAAACTGTTTAAAAGCGATAAATCTCGAAAGGCCCAATTTGCTTTTTGCGGTTCGAGGTTTGAAAGGCAGACGGACAACATATCTCCCGTCAGCACGTCGTGTGGTCGTTTTCTTGTATAACTTGTCACAAAAGCAGTCCTCGACAGATCGAACATTAGTGGTTGGTACTTCCTCAAGCTCCCAAAATTTTCGAATCTCTTGGTCTAAAGTTTTGGAACCTTCAGTGGATAAAACGTGAGTAGAGAAAGATTGAAATGATTCCGGAACTGGGCCAGAAAGTATCCAACCAAAAATGGTATTTTGCGCAACAAGTGAATCGGAAATAATTTGTAATCCGTTGCGAATGATAGATATATATAAATCTGCACCGATGAGGAGATCAACTTGAGAGGATTTGTTGAAGGACGAATCAGCTAATTTGAGCGCACCAAATCGATTGGTATCAACCAGAGAGAATGAAGTACTAGGAAGGTTGTTTGTGAGTGATTTAAGCACAATAGCTTGGACTGAAAGTGTAATTTCTTCGTTTTCGAAAAAATTTATTGAAAAAGAGCAAAGTTTTTTTGAAGTGGTTGCATGATTTCCACTTATTCCCGAAACTGTAGTATCCTTATTCACAAACGGTAAGTTAAGGCGTTTTTGAACAGCTTCTGAAATGAAAGATATTTCAGAGCCGGGGTCTATGAGTGCTCGCACAATGTGGTTTGATTCCCTTCCAACAATGCTAACTAAGGCAGTTGCAAGCAAGATTCTTCGTTGCGATGAAACAAAATAGTTTTGAGCGGAAACATGTGGAACAAATGGCTGAGCAGATGCAGATATTTGCGTGTCAGTCGAAATAGCTTTTTGAGAAGTGGACTGTATTTTAGAAGATGTACTAGCATTGTTAGTGTTGGGGTTCGAAACTAAATGCAGTAGTGAGTGATGGCGCTTTTTACAAACGCTACATGAATGTTTACTGCCACACGCAAATTTCAGATGTTTTGTATTCAAGCAATTATTGCACATTTTATATTGATGTACCATCGCAATTCGAGAAGGAATTGGCATTGCTAAAAATTTTTTACACTCATAGATGGAATGTTCTTCCGAACAAATTTTACAATTGGACACTCCCGCGTTAGCAAGAAAAGTGTTGACTTTGTTTTGTTGATGTGAGTCGCTGTTTCGGGGAGAAAATTTAGGTAGATTGTTTGTAGTCACTAATTTTGACGATGTTGTATCCGCAACGGACTCCAAACTTAAAACCGCGAACTAAGAAATTTGTCTAGTTCTTTCCACGTTGGAACTTTTGTTGGATCCTCTAAGGATTGTTCCCAGAGCATTAGAGTTGTTTTTGGAAGTTTGTTTGAGCATGCAAAAACTAATATCGGATCCCAGTGGTCCGTTTGAACATTGTGCGCTTTCAGTATCGCTATTGAGTCGTTAATAATACTTTGCAAAGCTCGAATTGACCTAGCCGATTCCTCATTTGCCGAAGGTAAATTAAAAAGTTTTTTGACCTGATTGTTGACAAGGATACGTGTATTGTCATATGCTGCCCGAAGTGCTTCCCAAGCTAAATGAAAACTCGCATTTATTAACGGAAATTGACTGACCAAACGATAAGCGTCACCTCTGGTTTTGGCTCGTAAATAAAATAATTTTTCGACATCTCCCAGACTTGAATGTTTGATGTAAACTGCATGCTGGCCATGATAGATAGTCACCTTGGAATACATCCGTGTCACATGGTGGCAACTTAAGACAGTGTCTTGAAGATAAAGGTGTACCTGGTGGTTGGATATTGGGTGACTAAGGTTCTTTTATCTGAGAATGGTTGACTAGTCTTTTTTCGTGATCCAAAAACAAGGCTAAACAAGAAAAATACGTTTCATTACTGTTTACGTATTTAGTCTCAATCGCTTCTTGGTCGGAAGGAAATTCTTTCGACCGGGCGCATAAAACATACTTCGCTTTGATGTCAGCCCATAATTCCTTGAGTTCGGCTTTTCTGGCAGTCAAAGTGAAGTGTATGCTTAGATTCAGGAACCTCTTTAGCCGATGCATGAAACTTTGTCAACAAATCGGCTGAGAAAATGAAGTCATCCAGTAGCGACATCGCAATGGAGTTACACAGACCGTGGTTTCAAATCAATGAATTTGGTTCTGAAAAGAACCTTTTTAAAAAAAATGACTGGGGGAAAACGGTGAGCGTTTTATATTGATGGAACGAGTGAT
The DNA here is from genome assembly GCA_951217065.1 of Baccha elongata. Classification (NCBI taxonomy): domain Eukaryota; kingdom Metazoa; phylum Arthropoda; class Insecta; order Diptera; family Syrphidae; genus Baccha; species Baccha elongata. Next base: position 1,415,964 of record CATNUY010000161.1, on the reverse strand, counting down.
GAATAATTTGGTTGAAATCAGCAGATTGTTCAATAAAAAAAATTAGGAAAAAAATTCCGAAAAGGTTTAAAAAACTTATCTCCCAAACGGCAAACAAAAATTATTTTTCGCAATTACAACTAGTTGAAATCCGAAAAAATTGAAAAAAAAAAGTTTCAAAAGATTCAGAACAAAGTTAAATAACTTCTGTCCCAAACTGCAAAAAATTATTTCTCGCACAAATGTCGAGAATGCGTTAGTAAGTCCCAACCAGTTGAAATCCAAAAAAAAATTAAATAAAAGATTCCGAGCAATTGGTTTAATAACTTATGTCCCAAGCGACAAAAGTTATCTCTCGCACAAGTGTCGAGAATGCGTTAATAAGTTACCTACAACCAGTTGAAATCCAAAAATAAAAAGTATTCAGAACAAAATTTAACCAACTTTTGTCCCAAAATGCAAAAAATATTTCTCGCACAGGTGTCGAGAATGCGTTAGTAAGTCCCAACTAGTTGAAATCCAAAAAAAAAATTAAATAAAAGATTCAGAGCATAGTTGTTTAATAACTTATGTCCCAAGCGACAAAAGTTATCTCTTGCACAAGTGTCGAGAATGCGTTAATAAGTTACCTACAACCAGTTGAAATCCAAAAATAAAAAGTATTCAGAACAAAATTTAACCAACTTTTGGCCCAAAATGCAAAAAATATTTCTCGCACAGGTGTCGAGAATGTTTTAGTCTATCACAACTAGTTGAAATCCAAAAAAAAAAATTTCAGAACAAAGTTTAAATAACTTATGTCCCAAGCGGCAAATATTATTTCTCGCACAAGTGTCGAGAATGTTTTATTCAATCACAACCAGTTGAGATCAAAAAAAAAAGAATTGAAAGAAAGGATTCAAAAACAAAGAACAAAGTTAAATAACTTCTGTTCTAAACTGCAAAATTATTTCTCGTATAAAAGTCGAGAATGTTCCAACGGCAAACAGCAGTTTGGTTCTCAAAAGAACCGTTTAAAAAAAAAATGACTGGGTAAAAACGTTGAGCGCTCTCTATACCCAAGAAACGTCTTAACCACCGATTGAGATATTAAAGATGAAATCAGAAAATTGTTTATCGTTTAGAAAAATGCATCCATTGAAAATCGATTTAAAAAAAGTGAAAAAAAAAATCCAAGCCTATTTTATAATTTTATGAATTGTATGCTACCACTCAAAAAAATGTCAAGATATATTATAGGTATCAAAATAGTTAAAGCGGGGTGAGGGGGCGACGCAACGTCAAATACCCATGAGCAAAAAGATACAAATGTATATATATATATATAAAAATACTAATGCCAATCAAAAAATCAATTTTTTCACTTACCCTGTACATTTACATATATATATATAATATAATGTTGATTGTTGATTGTGATCAGGTGATGTCTTCTCAAATTTGTTGATAGCAATGGCAATTTAAAAAACAGCAGCAACTGTACCTCGTCTTTACAGGAATGTATGGCTTGATGTTGAACAAATCAATGTGCGAAGTCTTCAGGAACGTCGATAGGTACCAACACAAATTTGCGTTTTAAATGCAAATATTATTATGCGAATTTTTTTGGTTTCTGACGGAAACAACCAAGCAAATTCCAACAGCAGCAGACGACAATTCCAAAAAGATAGCCTATAGTTTGGCTCTATACAACTCAGCACATTCAGAGGATCAGCAGCAACAGCTCGAGCAGTAACACGGCAACGCAAAAAGGTGCTCTGATGATAGTTGAAGCCCAACACTGGCTCGAAAAATGACGCAGCAGCCAGCAAAAGTATGTAGCAGTGGCAATAGCAACAATCAAGCCAGACAACAGCAAAAAAAAAGGGCCAGCAACTTGAGTTGTGGACGTGACCATAGCAACCGCAACCAATCTCCAGATGGCAGCAAAAAGAGACAAATTCCGTTGGCAGCAACGGTACAAAAGATTCCGGTTGTCTATTGTATGGGGCACAATAAATATGGCGTCACCACCAAAAATCCAGGCGGCTATAGCAATAGCCCGGCCAGATGACAACCACCCAAAAATCGAACTCACTGGGTTAACAAATATTCAACAATTCCTCTAAATATAAAAGGCAGCAAACAGCTTGAGTTGTAGCAGTGACCACAGCCAGCCACAGCAGCAAAAAAAAAACCCAACAAATTCCGTTGGCAGCAACGGTAAAAAATTCCGTTCGCTTGTTGGCGTCGTTATGGTGTCGCCTAACGAACTGTACGTACAGTTACGTCGTTTCTTCGCTGCACTGGCGCTTTCATTTTAGGGCTCTGATGGACCAATGTTTCGGCGACAATCTCGTATGATGGCACACGTTGAAATAATTAGACTTTAAGATTTTTATATTTTTTTTTATAGATTTTTTATAGATTTATTTTTTATAGAATTAGACTTTAAGATTTTTATATTTTTTTTTATAGATTTTTTATAGATTTTTATAGATTTATAAAAATAAATTAATTAATACTCAAAAATAGACTAGAAACTTTTTGTTGGCAAAAAAAGAAAAAAAGCTAAACTTTGCAAAAAAAGAAAATCAATTGACGAGGATGAAAGCGCTTGAATGAATGAGGATTTTTGTTCTGTCTTTTTGACATTTATACATGATAGTGACATGACAGAAGGACATGTTTGAAAAATGAAAAATGCGGGTGTGTTCGTGCATACTGGCAATTAAGTACTTTTCAATAAGAGTGCACTCAATGGTGCAATGAAAATTGAACCAAAGTGCCAATATGCACGAACAGACAGCTCCAATCCGGCAAATCTTCGGTCGATAAGTCTTCTTCCAAGTATCAGTAAGGTATTCGAAAATATTCTAAATAGAGCTCTGTTCAAGTGGGCTGAGGACAAGAATATTATTCCAGACAATCAGTTTGGCTTTAAGGCGGGACATGACACTATTCATGCCGCGTCTAAGTTAGTTTCTGATGTTCAATGGAACAAAGCGAAAAATCAATGCACAGGTGCCGTTCTTGTTGATTTAGAGAAGGCTTTCGACACCGTATGGTTAGAGGGTCTTTATCTGAAGTTAACCAGATTAGGAATAAGTAAACCACTGTTATATATGCTTCATGACATGCTCAATGGTAGAAAGTTTGTTGTCAAAAGTGGCAATGTAACTTCCGCCACAACTTTTGATATTAAAAACGGTTTACAGCAAGGAGCTGTGAACTCGCCGATTCTTTTTAGTATTTACACCAGCGATCTGATAGGTAGTCTCACTCATGCGATTGCGTATGCCGATGACCTTGTAGCGTACAGGACGAGTCCAAAAGTTGAAGTCATCAGAATTCTCTTGCAGCGTGACTTCGACAAGATACAGCGATATTGTGATGACTGGAAGTTAAAAATTAACTTTCAGAAATCAGAAACTATCCTATTTAGAACCCCATTGTCTAGGGCTTCTAGGGATACAAGAAAGAATTGGAGAAATCTAGTGATCGTTGGACCAAGTGGACATCAACTGGCGAGTAAAGATGTAGTAAAGTACCTTGGTATCTGGCTAGATCAGTATCTATATTTCAATCGACATATAGATGCTGCTCTGGCCAGAGCTAGGGGAGCGTTGCTCTGACAAGACGGTTGTTTTATAACAGCCGCCTTGAAAACAGGGTGAAGGTGATTTGCTACATGGCCCTCATCCGGTCGATGATTGCCTATGGGTGCCCTGTGTGGTTTAACGTTGCCCCATCTCAAATGGAAAAGATTCGGGTGTTTGAGAGACAGTGTCTTAGAACCTGTCTTGGATTACACAGAACACCAGAGTCGGAGTACAAACATTATTATGCCACCGAGGTCTTATGCAACGGGGCCAATATAAACAGGATAGATAACTTTTTAATTAAGCTGATTCGGGGTCACATTGCAAGAGCGATGACCTCAGCCAATGGACTTATTTTCGGGGCTTATTACCCCAACAACGAATATAGTGAGAGCGTTTGTCTTAACGGTTTCATCCCGCCCGAGACATTCCTCTATTTAGACAGTCGGGGGCTGATACAGGATAGATTGGCGGTTCCGTTAATCTACCACGTCAGCCGTAGAACTGTGGATCGGCGAATCCTGTATGGTCCAGACGTCGGCTCTGGGAACGGAGCAGAGCGTCTGCGGTTCAGTAGAGCTGTGCCCCTTTGGGACAAAAGGGACACAGCAAAGGAAGTTCAAAAATACTGGTGGTTAGGTGACCACCTTGATATTGATGGTTAGTCAAAGTTGTTGCAATGGCCGACCTACGTATTTTTAAGTAGTATAGGTATATTTATGTAGGACAGTGGTGGCACCAAAAAAAATATAAAACACATAAATTGCATTTGTTGGTGTGTATGTGCATTTGGCGCTGTTTAATATGTATATAGATCAATATTTTAATCCTGTATGGTCCAGACGTCGGCTCTGGGAACGGAGCAGAGCGTCTGCGGTTCAGTAGAGCTGTGCCCCTTTGGGACAAAAGGGACTTTTATAAGCAAGTTCAAAAATACTGGTGGTTAGGTGACCACCTTGATATTGATGGTTAGTCAAAGTTGTTGCAATGGCCGACCTACGTATTTTTAAGTAGTATAGGTATATTTATGTAGGACAGTGGTGGCACCAAAAAAAATATAAAACACATAAATTGCATTTGTTGGTGTGTATGTGCATTTGGCGCTGTTTAATATGTATATAGATCAATATTTATATATTGATAAGCGTGTGTGCATATATGCATTGGCTGCTGCACCAAAAAAAAAAAAAAAAAAGCTGCGGGTGGCTGTTCTAGTTTTAAGATATTTTAAGTATTTTTAAGTAGTTTTAAGTTTTTACGTATATTTACGTGTATTTTAGTTTTATTTAGGTTAATTTAGTTTTATTTAGGTAAAGGGTAGTTTTAAGTTTTTTATATAAAATATAAAATAAATGTCTTGAAAAACGAGTTTTTAAAAAAAATTTTCTCGTTTAGTTTTAAGTAATTTTGAATGTTAATTTAAGTTAGTTTTTACGCCCAAAGTCATTTTTAATATATAGTTATAATATAATTTAGAGCGCCCGTATGGGGCCAGTAAGTTAATTAAGTTATTCTGTAAGCTAGTTTTTAAGGTTTTTGTCTAGCATTTAAGTAGTTATAAGTTGAATTAAAAATAAAAATTGAATTAAAATTGAAAAAAAAAAATTGAGTGTTTGACTGGGGTGCGGTAGGTCGCAAGTTCGATCCCTGTGTGAGGCAAGTAAGTTTTTTCAATAATAATAAAATTATATATCTAGTTTTCAGAAAAGGCATTGAAGAAACTCAGCACTTGAACGAAGAAAATATGGTCTCAGATAAAATAAATCGAAATAAAAGATAAACAAAAATGAAAAGGAAAAAGTCGTTAAAAAAAATTATTTTAAATTTTGTTTGAATTTTTTTTGTTTCGGTAAGATTTCCGTAATGACTTCTGCAAGTCCCTTGCGAAACACTAAAGAAATTATTGCCTCCTTAAGAAAGTCGTGTGACAACTTTTTAGCGAAACAAAAAGCCTTTCGTAGCAAAGTATTGTTTCCATTGCAAAGCCTTCACCAGGCCTTATCCAAACTGTTTATGAAGATTGCCAAACAATATTCTTTATGATGTAATCTATTTTCAACTGTGCAAACTATATTCTTGCCAAACTATATTCTTTATAATGTAATATATTTTCAACTGTGCACTCAACCTCGTGAAGAGCTGTCTCAGTAGACTTGCCTTTGAGGTATGCATGTTGTGATTTTGATAGAGGGGAAATAGTTAGAATTTCACTAATGCGATTATCTAGGATGCGTTCTAGGGTCTTTAACACAAAAGAGGTCAGACTAATCGGGCGAAAATCTTTTGCTGATTCATGGCCCCGCCTTCCCACCTTTGGGATAAAAACAACTCTAACCTGTTTCCAAGACTCTGGAACATGATTAAGCAAGAGACACCCTTTAAAGATGTACTCCAGCCATAGAACTACTACGTCTTGTAGCTTTTGTAGCATTATAGGGAGTATGCCGTCCAGGCCAGGAGAAAAGCTTTTTATAGCCCAAACTATATTTTCTTTTGTTATGACGGACGTAATTTCCTCTAAATGTACTGACTGTATTTCAGGGGTTCGATGTGATTCTGGATAACTGTCTGTGCAACCTAGAAAGTGTGTTGCCATCAATAACTCCAGAGACTCAACAGATGACTCAGTCCACGTTCCATTCTCCTTTTTAAGAAAGGATGGGTTTGAGTGCTCTTTGGACAAGATCTTCCCCAATCTTGCTGAGTCTCTGATATTTTCTATCGAATGACAATACTCTCTCCATGCTTGTTGCTTAACTGATGCTAAAGTTCGCTTGTATAATTTAAGACAGTCTTTATTGAAGACATCTCTCGTCAATCTTCTAAGATTTGAAAGATTTTCATTCCACCATGAGTTACATGTTGCGTGCAACATTGCCATGAAGCTATGTTCTCTGCAACATTTCTCTGCAAATACGTGTATACGTTTATATACCAACAATGATCTCGAACACGTTGTAGTGTGACATTGTTTAACACGTTTAAGATGAAGTTGCTGAGCACATGGCATCTGTAAACTGTAAGTACATAAGCCCAAAAGCCGACTAAGAAATGATTGCTTTAAAACAGGTCGTCAAGTTACAGATGTTGCTATGATGTGTGCGGTTACCGTCCCATTTTTGTTTTTGTACATGCAAATCTTTAAGTTTTAAAATTAAAAGACTTCAAAAACAAAAATAAACTGTAAAAAAAGTGTAATAAGCAATACATACATACAGGTACAAAATCAACAAGCTTTACTTCGTAGCGGAATCAACTGTAAAATCTAAAAACAGCATCTCTTTAAAGAAGGAGGTATGGATATCTTATCATTAATTAAAGCCATCCAGGAATTCACTGGCTTAGCTAAAGGTTTGAACTTATTTATAAGACATGTAGACTATATATATATGAATTATCAAAAGGTTTAGTAGAAATAAAAATTAGACAAAAAATTAAAGGTTTTGCAAACACAGTCTTAATAAATAATAATGAGCCAGTCACGGGGCCGGAGATTAAACTAGTCTTACAGTCAAATTGTGGAATTAATGAGAGTCTTGAAAATATTATAAATAAAATTAAAATGTTAAAATTTAATAATTCCGTAGAGGATTTGTTTGAAAAAACTCAGAATCCGTTAACCCAACTTAATATAAAATCAAGTCTTTCAAATTGTCAGGATATTCCTGTTTGGTACAATAGGGATCAAAACGAAAAAATGCAAGCTAGGAACCCAAAAAAAAATTCAAGAAGCAAAAGCAATACTAGTAGAAACTGACAATTTTTTTAAACTCATACAACCCTTACAGACAAACAAATAATTATAGTAGAAACAACCAACCAAATATACCGAACAATAGAATAAATCAGAATACCAATTTCGGAAATTATCAAAATTCAAATCTTCAAACTTTTCAGCCAAACCGTCAACAGAATTATAGTTATAGTCCACAGAACTCCAATAGCTTTCAAAATAATTATAAACAAATTCCTAATGGTAAATATTCAGGCCATAATAGGAATAATTCCAACTTTATAAACAAGAAGCTCCTACATCAGGGTTGTCAAGAAAAACCCACCAATCAATGGACATAGAGCATTTTCAAACACAAAATCAATCCCTAAATAATTCAGATACTGAAGAAACCTTAAACAATTCGAGATATCAAAATTTTCCATCAACCACAACCGAGCTCTTCCCTGCATAATAGTTCGGACATTCCATCTTTGAACCGTCCGTGAAAATTATTGTGTCGTAGTTTTTCATTATATAACAGCCTCCCACTATTTTCAGGTAGGGAATGCGACTTTGAAACTTCTGCAAAGGTTCAGAGCGGGAGTGCGGTAATCGGTATTAGTCGAAACGAAGCCCGGGGTAGCAATTTGGTAATAGTGCAGTGACCGAAGGGTCTGTCGGTCCAACAACCAATTTTCTTAAGTCTGTAAGCAGTGCAGGATACTAAATATTTGATATGTAGGTCGAGAGGAAGCATATGTAAAATAACGCTCAGGGCATCGGAAGGGCAGGATCGCTCCTGTGGTCTCTACGCTAGCTGTTCTTTGTATCTTTTTGGGCTTGTCGGTATTGTAGGCTTTGCTTAGGGCAGGCCACCAGACAATCGATCCATAGGTTAGTATTGGTCGTACTACTGTGGTGTACGTGCATAGAACCATCTTCGACTGGAGGCCTCAATTTTAACCGAATGTTTTACTGCAGGCATAAAAAGCTATGCTGGCTTTTTTAACCCTTTCTTCAATGTTCAATTTCCAGTTTAGTTTTGGGTCAAGAATTACACCCAGATATTTAGCACGGGTTGAGAGTGTGAGAGTGTGACCGTTGAGGCGAGGAAGAGTGAAGGTAGGTATCTTATATTTGTTTGTAAAGAGCAACAGTTCTGTCTTGCTTTGATTAATCCCCAAACCGCAGCTTATGGCCCAGCTCCCAACTAACAATTTTACTTGTGTAAGGTCCAATTTCAAAAAATTAGTAAGCTATTATTTCTTTAGTGTCGTCATAAGGCTTATTTATAGATGTTAACTGTTTTTATTGAATATTTTAAATAATAGTTTCCTTAAAGCCTTTGGCAGAAAATACTCGCAAGCCATACGGAGGGACGATAAGATCGCTTTTTATAAGGTCGCTGTAAGGTTTGTCAAAGTTAGTCAGACAAAATCTAAATGTAAAGGCTTGTATAAAGTTTTATACTCGAAATCAATGAAAAGGCTTGTTAACCGAAGCAATGCGAACAGTCAAAATAATTTCTTGTAAATTAAAAAGGTGTCTATTAATTCAAGTCCATCACTATTTTATAAAGTGTAATTATTAATTATATACAATAATAGTTTTTAAAGCGTTTTATTTTAAGATAATATTGATAATGTTTTTTTTCGAGGTGTAGAACTTTAAATTGGCATTACTTTTCAAGACGGCGACCGATTTAACAGCTCTCAAGTGATTTATTCTCAGTTTGGTTTGGCAATTTTAAATTGAACAATCATGATGTCCAGGAGCTGTGGTTCCAACAAGACGGCACAACATGTCACGCAGCTCGTGCCACAATCGATTTATTGAAAGACACATTTGGTGAGCGCCTAATTCCACGTTTTCGACCTGTGAATTGGCCTCCAAGATCTTGTGATTTAACACCGCTAGACTATTTTCTGTGGGGATATGTAAAGTCATTGGTCTATGTGGATAAACCACAAACGGTTGCCCATTTGGAAGACAACATTCGCCGTGTTATTGCCGATATACTTCCACAAATGTTGGAAAAAGTCATCGAAAATTGGACGTCCAGATTGGTCTACATCCGAGCCAGCCGTGGCAGTTAAATGCCAGAAAACATATTTAAATTAAATGCCACAATATTATCTTTCGAGTAAATAAAAAATCATGTCAATCGAATATTTCATCGTTGTTTTATTGCAATTTAAAGTTCTATTACTCTAAAAAAAAACCCTTTATAAATGAACGATAACCCTTATGACTTGTATAGAGTTATAAGTTGGTTTATGGGCTGTAGGTCAGTTTTGTTCCACTTAAATGAAACACAAAATGTTGTTTAAAATGACGTTTCGTTCATGATTATGAACATCATCAGATTTATTTCTGTTTATAACAACAAAGAAGAGAAAAAAGTCGTTTCTTAATAAATTTAAATTGAACGTTAATAAATAACAAATTAATAATTTTAAAAAAAAAATTTTTTTATAAAAAAGTTAAAATAAATCAAAAAAGTTAAAGTTGTGATAAAAATATGAATATATATATGTCAATAGACTTACATAGTTATTGCGACACAATGCTTAAACTTTACAAAAATATAAATGTCTGTTAGACAAAACAAAACAAATTATACATGAATATTGCACTTTTTAAACATTTATATCGCTTTTAACATGCATATTGCTTTTAACACAATATATTGCACTTAATTAAAACATTAATCGAAAACAAAAACAAACATTACTCTTTACTTTTATACACTACTATGCTATTACATTATTGACATGACTTATAAGAAAAAAGATGACTAAACTATAAAAATGAAAAAATATAAACAAGGTACTCTTCGGAGTTAGCGGGTGCTAGGGGGATCTGGATCGTCTTTTCTTTTTCGTTCTCTCTATCAGGTACTTGTAGTGGGGACTCACATTGTCTAGGTCCGTTTTTTTGTACTGCTTGTATTTAAAATATGTAACGTCTCTATTACCATTCTTTTGTTATAGTGTTGTTCTCGTTGCACTATTTTTACGTCATCAAAGTTTGGTTTATGATTATTACTTATGCAATGAGTTGCCAACGCAGTTTTTTGGGATGAATTTGATTTCAAATCTGATTTGTGTCCCGATATTCTGTTTTTTAATTTTTGTTTTGTAGTTCCCACGTATACTTGTTCACATTTGTCATCTTTTTTCCCGTTGCATGTTATTTTGTATATAAGGTTAGAGTCTTCCATAGTATCTACTTTTGTTTTAAGTTTACTGAAGACCTGACTTAGTTTGTTGGTGGAACTCATTGCTATTTTAAATTTTTCTTTGTCAATAAAACTTGATTGTTTAAATCTGTCAGCAACATGTTTTACGTAAACAAATGATTTATATTGTACCGGTGTGTTTTTGGCTTCTTCATCATTGTTACATCTTGGCTTATAATTTTTAACTATGGTGTTTGTTATGCTAGATGGGAAACTGTTTGCCATAAGAATGTTTTTTATAATAGTTTTGTTTTTTGCATGATATTCATGATCACTTATATTGAGGGCTCTGTTGACCAAATTTTTCGCCGTGTTGAAAATGGTTGGTTTTGGGTGATGAGAGTTGAAATTTATTATTCTCCCCGATGATGTAGGTTTTTGATACCAATCCATTTTTAAACGCCCTTCCTCTCTTACAATAAGTGTATCAAGGTACGTTAATTTCCCATTTTTCTCTTTTTCTAGCGTAAACTGTAGATTTTTATGATGACTATTCAAGGTTTCCAATGTTATGTCTAACTCGGACGTCTTAACTATGGCAAATATATCATCCACGTACTTAGCCAAAAACTTTGGTTTTTGTTTTAGCTTGCTTAAAGAACTGTCAAGTAACTCCTCCAAAACTATATCAGCTATGATGGGCGAGGCTGGGTTTCCCATTGGCATACCGTTCCGTTGTTGGTATATCTTATCCTCGTATACCAGGTAATTATTGTCTACCACGCAAAACCGTAAAAGGTCAAGAAAGGTTTGTCGTGTGATCTTTGTATGTTCCTTTATGTTTTCCCATTTTCTTTGTATAAGCTCTAGTGCGCGCTTTACGGGGATATTGGTGAAGAGGGAAACCACGTCAAAGGATACTAAAACTTCGTCGTTGTCAATATTAATGTTTCCAAGTTTGGATTTAAAGTGAAGAGAATCTTTAACGTTGTATTGAGAGTTGTTTGTCAAATGTTTAAGGATAGTGATGAGATACTGCGAAAGATTGTAGCACGGGACTTTGGTCGAAGAGCAAATAGGTCTTAACGGCATTTCTTCTTTATGAATTTTTGGAAGTCCATAGATTCTGGGTGCCACCGGGTTGTATGTCGTCATCCTCTGTTTCTCCGTTTCGTTAATTATACTTTTAGAATAAAGGTCTTTAACAAAATTGTTGTTCATTGTCTGTAGTTTGTTGGTAGGGTCATTTCTAATTGGCCAGTATGTGTTTCTATCCTCCATTAATAGTCTCATTTTTGATCTATAGTCGTTTTTGTACATAGCGACCGTCACATTTCCCTTGTCGGCTGGAACTATAACAAGTTCTTTATTCTTTTGAAGGAATTCTTTGATTTCTTTTAAAATCGTTGTTAAGTATTTATTAAACCCATTCCACTGATGGTTTTTAAGGCTAGTGTCCAAAATGTGTGCGAATTTTTCCCGGGCCGCTTCACGTTCTTCATTGTCCACTACTGTCTGGATGCATTCTTCGCCGTCAGCAATTATTTTAAAGAGAGCATTGGAGTCATTCTTAATAGAACTTGGAAGTGCAAATTTTGGACCAAGTGATAAGAGATATTTTATATCATCAGGAATGGCAACCCTGGTTTTGTTCACAAACCACTTGGCATTATAGGTTGCATTGTGCTTTCTTCTCAAATTGTGCTTGAGAGCGGTGAGTTTTTTCTCATGCAGTTGCCTAAGCTCATCAGTTATTTTGTTGGAGTGTGTATTTTCGTATGAACAGAAGCTTAGGTATTCTTCTTCTGCCAGCTTAGGTGTAATGTGTTTTCAATTTTAATAATTTTATGCTCTGTTTTTGTTATGGTTTTATATTTTGTTGTTATACAGAGATTTAGGATGCGAAAATGGAAATTATATTTTGTTTTGTTAAGTGTGTTGTGTGTTGGAGAATCATATTCATTTTGAAATATAGTGTCAATGTTTGTTGTTGCATTAGCTATAAAGTTAGGAATCAATCCTAGTTTTCTGCATCTTAGCAAAAAGTTTTTGCTTTGTGTTGTTTTTGTTTTCAATGTATTGAGTGCTCTATAAATTTTCATTTGGCTGCATAGATCAATGCCGTATTTTTCTCTAATGTATTGATAAAAAGACATTTTTCCCAAAATGGTGTTATGGAGAAATTAGTTGGATAATTATTTTTAGTCAAGATGGTTGTGACTGTTCGGCGTGCCCTCCGAATATAATATTTATTTTTATGTTTTTTGACCTCTGTATATGAATATACTTATAAGTTGGTTTATGGGCTGTAGGTCAGTTTTGTTCCACTTAAATGAAACACAAAATGTTGTTTAAAATGACGTTTCGTTCATGATTATGAACATCATCAGATTTATTTCTGTTTATAACAACAAAGAAGAGAAAAAAGTCGTTTCTTAATAAATTTAAATTGAACGTTAATAAATAACAAATTAATAATTTTTAAAAAAAAAAATTTTTTATAAAAAAGTTAAAATAAATCAAAAAAGTTAAAGTTGTGATAAAAATATGAATATATATATGTCAATAGACTTACATAGTTATTGCGACACAATGCTTAAACTTTACAAAAATATAAATGTCTGTTAGACAAAACAAAACAAATTATACATGAATATTGCACTTTTTAAACATTTATATCGCTTTTAACATGCATATTGCTTTTAACACAATATATTGCACTTAATTAAAACATTAATCGAAAACAAAAACAAACATTACTCTTTACTTTTATACACTACTATGCTATTACATTACAATAATAGCATTATATAATACATTATAATAATTACATTATAATAATTACATTATAATAATAGGAGAAACAGAGGATGACGACATACAACCCGGTGGCACCCAGAATCTATGGACTTCCAAAAATTCATAAAGAAGAAATGCCGTGCTACAATCTTTCGCAGTATCTCATCACTATCCTTAAACATTTGACAAACAACTCTCAATACAACGTTAAAGATTCTCTTCACTTTAAATCCAAACTTGGAAACATTAATATTGACAACGACGAAGTTTTAGTATCCTTTGACGTGGTTTCCCTCTTCACCAATATCCCCGTAAAGCGCGCACTAGAGCTTATACAAAGAAAATGGGAAAACATAAAGGAACATACAAAGATCACACGACAAACCTTTCTTGACCTTTTACGGTTTTGCGTGGTAGACAATAATTACCTGGTATACGAGGATAAGATATACCAACAACGGAACGGTATGCCAATGGGAAACCCAGCCTCGCCCATCATAGCTGATATAGTTTTGGAGGAGTTACTTGACAGTTCTTTAAGCAAGCTAAAACAAAAACCAAAGTTTTTGGCTAAGTACGTGGATGATATATTTGCCATAGTTAAGACGTCCGAGTTAGACATAACATTGGAAACCTTGAATAGTCATCATAAAAATCTACAGTTTACGCTAGAAAAAGAGAAAAATGGGAAATTAACGTACCTTGATACACTTATTGTAAGAAAGGAAGGGCGTTTAAAAATGGATTGGTATCAAAAACCTACATCATCGGGGAGAATAATAAATTTCAACTCTCATCACCCAAAACCAACCATTTTCAACACGGCGAAAAATTTGGTCAACAGAGCCCTCAATATAAGTGATCATGAATATCATGCAAAAAACAAAACTATTATAAAAAACATTCTTATGGCAAACAGTTTCCCATCTAGCATAACAAACACCATAGTTAAAAATTATAAGCCAAGATGTAACAATGATGAAGAAGCCAAAAACACACCGGTACAATATAAATCATTTGTTTACGTAAAACATGTTGCTGACAGATTTAAACAATCAAGTTTTATTGACAAAGAAAAATTTAAAATAGCAATGAGTTCCACCAACAAACTAAGTCAGGTCTTCAGTAAACTTAAAACAAAAGTAGATACTATGGAAGACTCTAACCTTATATACAAAATAACATGCAACGGGAAAAAAGATGACAAATGTGAACAAGTATACGTGGGAACTACAAAACAAAAATTAAAAAACAGAATATCGGGACACAAATCAGATTTGAAATCAAATTCATCCCAAAAAACTGCGTTGGCAACTCATTGCATAAGTAATAATCATAAACCAAACTTTGATGACGTAAAAATAGTGCAACGAGAACAACACTATAACAAAAGAATGGTAATAGAGACGTTACATATTTTAAATACAAGCAGTACAATGAACAAAAAAACGGACCTAGACAATGTGAGTCCCCACTACAAGTACCTGATAGAGAGAACGAAAAAGAAAAGACGATCCAGATCCCCCTAGCACCCGCTAACTCCGAAGAGTACCTTGTTTATATTTTTTCATTTTTATAGTTTAGTCATCTTTTTTCTTATAAGTCATGTCAATAATGTAATAGCATAGTAGTGTATAAAAGTAAAGAGTAATGTTTGTTTTTGTTTTCGATTAATGTTTTAATTAAGTGCAATATATTGTGTTAAAAGCAATATGCATGTTAAAAGCGATATAAATGTTTAAAAAGTGCAATATTCATGTATAATTTGTTTTGTTTTGTCTAACAGACATTTATATTTTTGTAAAGTTTAAGCATTGTGTCGCAATAACTATGTAAGTCTATTGACATATATATATTCATATTTTTATCACAACTTTAACTTTTTTGATTTATTTTAACTTTTTTATAAAAAATTTTTTTTTTTTTTTAAATTATTAATTTGTTATTTATTAACGTTCAATTTAAATTTATTAAGAAACGACTTTTTTCTCTTCTTTGTTGTTATAAACAGAAATAAATCTGATGATGTTCATAATCATGAACGAAACGTCATTTTAAACAACATTTTGTGTTTCATTTAAGTGGAACAAAACTGACCTACAGCCCATAAACCAACTTATAAGTATATTCATATACAGAGGTCAAAAAACATAAAAATGTATAGAGTTATCACAAGACTTCTTTAAGGTTGCTAAACATTTATATGCAGTCGTTGTATTTAATAACAAACTAAAGAAAACTATAGTTCCCTTAAGAAAGCTATTGCAATTGACCTGGAGCCTGCTTAAACACAATATTATTTATATAACATTGAAGAGGTCACCAAAATATCCAAATAGCTATTGCAATACCACTTGGAAAATATGCCACGTGGTGTGTTTGTTAATGACAGCTATAGCTCACATAAACAAATTATCTCTTCGCTTAGTTGTTGATGACATTACCAAACTTAAGGAGGTAAATGGTCTCTTTAATTTGTTGTTTTGCTACAATTGGCATTATAACAAGAAAATGTTGCAAATGGAGTGTAAATGTTTTTCAACACATCAAATTATCAAACTTTATTATCATATTTTACCAACAGGCAGTTAATATAATAAGTATGAATTAAAAAAACTGCTAATGCTGAATTTAAAATCGATCTGTATAGCTACATATCTGTTCCTGTAGCACCAAGTAGGTACGGTATCAACTGGTTAAAATTCGATCTTCCTTCTGAATACATAACATTGGCCTAGTGGATGAGTGTTTGACTCTCAGTCGTTCAGCAACCGTGGAAGAGTGCACATCGTTGGCGGCTTTCACAGTGATCATTTTATTAAAGAGACGCGAGTGAGTTAAAAAGTTATTTTAACCTACCATTTCCAAGTGGCAAGTTAGCCTAGGTGGTAGAGGAGCAGATTCCAGAGTGGAAGGTCGTGGGTTCAATTCTCACCCCGGGCAAGGCCTTTTTTTAAATAATTTCTGGCAGGAGGTTTCAAAGAGAAGAAAACAACAGCAGCAACAACAAGAAGAGCAGATGGGAAAACCAACGGGGACATCGAAAGATGGTCCCCCAACAACAAGGAAGACAGTTGGAGGAACATCAGGTGATGTGTCATCCGACAGTCAAGTAGCGGGGTCATCAGGCCAAGCACTAAGAGCAACGGTAGCAGGGCAGTCCAAAGCCCAAAAACCAACAACAACAGCAGCAGCAGCAGCAGGACCAGTAAAGCCCAAAGTGGCAATAACAACAACAACAGCAACGACAACTACAACAACATCGTCATCGGCACGTGCCGAGGTCGGAACAAGCAGCATGGCAACTGCAAAAACATCTAGCCCTATTAAAGGGAAAAGTCCAGGAGCGGCATGTGTCGAAGAAACAGACCCACTGAAGAGAAGGCGCTACATCAGATATAAGCCAAATCTGGTTGTTAAGAAGCGCACCTCAGATATAGAGGCAGCGCAAAAAATAGGAGGGCGCGGACGTTCAACCATGGCCTCGGCTCAGGCAAAAATACAGAGGCAGCTGGATAGCTCCTCCAACGACGATGACGACAACGAAAACAACGACAAGAACGTAGAAGGCGACGATGAAGCGGAGGTGGATGACAGGCACGTCAAAGAGGCTGACGGAGCTATCGCCGCTGTCAATCCAAATGATAAGGACGCCAGTCTAACCGGCGAAGAAAACGCCGCTGACGATAATGCGGATAACATCTCTTACATGTCTGTGGAAGGAGAAGGACTTTACGTCAGTGGCGAGGTAGTTGAGCTGTCCGACGAGGAAGAGGACCAGCAGATCGAGGCTCTGACAGAGCAGATCTCTTCGCTCATTGAGCTGGTTGAAGCGCTCAAAAAGAAGCAGGAGGCAAGACGGGAGAAGGAGCGCATAGTTGCTCTTGAGCAGCGCACCCGCCAACAAGCGCTTCAAGAACAAGCTTCGCTACAACAGCAGCCTCCTAAGGAACAAAAACCACTCCCAGACCAGCAGCAGCCACAGAAGCAGCAGTCAAAAAAGCAGCCACAGAAACAGCTTAATAAGCCACAACAACCGGCTCAGCAACCACAGCATCAGCCTCAGCAACAGCAAGCAAAACAAAAACAACAACAACAACAACCACAACAGCAACGTCAACAGACACAGCAACAGCAGCAGCAACAACAGCAACAGCAACAACCGCAACAGCAACAACCGCAGCAATCACAACAGCAGCAGACCCAACAGCAGCCGATGCAACAGCAGCAGAGACAACAGCAGCAGTCACAACAACAGCAACAACAGCAACAGCCACAAGCAAAGAAAGGTAAGGTGCCACCTATTAATACTTATAAAATGCATTTAAAAGACACAATTGAAATATGTAGGTCGGTCATAGGCAACAATTTCATAATTAAGCGGCTTAACGCAGACAGGCATTCCATTCAGTGTTCATCTTTAGAGCACTACAAAAAAGTGAAAGACCTTCTGTCCCAAACTAGAACAGAATACTATAGTTTCACCCCGAAGGAAGACAAGCTTCAAACAGTCCTCCTGAAGGGTATCGAATCCTCTACGGATCCGCAGGCGCTCTTAGCTGAGCTCCGTCAAGTGGCGAGCGACGATCTCGAGTTTATCGGGGTCCGACCGTTCACCACAGTCAAAGCCAGACGGGAGAAACGGAATTTACCATTTTTCCTAGTTCAACTCTCGCCCCAAAGCAAATTGAGTGGTCTAAGGAATATAACAGTCCTGGATTACCAAGTTGTACGATGGGAAAAACTAAATAAGCAGAAAGACATGCTTCAATGCATGAACTGCCAAGGGTTCGGACACGTTGCAGTTAACTGTGGTATGGACCCAGTCTGTGTTAAATGTGGAGATACCCACAAAACAGTGGAGTGTAAACTCGGGCAAGATAGGGTCACAGATATGACCCAGTTAAAATGTGCGCTCTGCCGAGGCTCCGGGCACCCCGCAAACTATCGGGGATGTCCGAAGTTTCAGGAGATAAGGCAAAACAAAGCCCAAAAGAAAACAACTTCCGTCAATCCCGCAATTTCTTACGCCCAAATCGCGTCTGGAAGGGGAAACACGGTACAGCCTCAACCACAGGTAGCCAAACAGGTCCAAGTGCCTACGGCTCCTGTGCCAGAGGCAGATCTGATGCAGGTGTTGCTGACCATTCATGGTCAGTTAACCGATGTGCAAAAACAGATAAGGGAGCAGGTGGCTAGGTTGGATTACCTCTACTCTATTCTGCCGGCGACGCGAAATGGTTAAAGGCGCGCTGCCTGAGCGACCCTTTAAGATCCTAGCTGTGAATGTAAATTCGCTGATTAGGACCGAACGTAGAGCAAACCTCTTTCATTTGCTGCAAGACCAAAGTCCTGATGTATTTATGGCTAGCGAAACTAAGCTAAACCAGAAACACAAATTGACTAATAATAATTACAATATCGTGCGAAGGGATCGGCCTAACTCCTCTCAAGGGGGTGGGGTCGCAATCTTCATACGAAAGGGCATTAAATTTAAGGTTATATATAATAGTGAAGTGCGAAGATTTGGGCAGCTAGAAGCCTGCATCATTTGCATTCCGCTCCTGCAGAGGAAAAGAATGTACGTGATCTCGGCGTACTCGGCGTAATTTTATCGCAGAACTCGAACAACTTTTCGAATGCTTAAGACTGCACTTGGATGAAAATTATTATCTAATGGCAGGAGATTTGAACGCCAAACATGAAGATTGGGGAAATCAAATTCAAAATCCGAGAGGGTACCATTTATTTAATTGGATGGGTCGTCACAGTGTTGAGTGTAGGATCGATCTTTTTGCGACAGATAGACCTTCGTTTCCTAGGAGCGGTGGCTTTCTGGATCTTTTACTGCTTGACTCACGACTTGTTATAACTGACGCAACAAATCAACAGACAAGAAACTGTTTACGAACAATCGAATACGACAGCGATCACTGCGGACTTGCCACCGTAATACAGCTTCCGAGCGAACTTGTGGAATTGGATGAGTATGTGCCTGTGCACTCTTACAATTTCAGTAAGACGCGCTGGCCACGCTTCTCCAACGCCTTGGCAAGAGAAATACGTTCCGAGGACATTTCTCCACCAAATGACAGAAACCTGACGAACCTCGAGATCGACGGGTTTCTGACTCAAATGGATACGACTATAAAACGAACAATGGACAAAACAATCCCAAAATATAAGGAACAAGACCCAAACGGTTTATACAAGAACGCGACAATCGACGCACTACACCGACAAAAAAGTGGACTGCTGACTAGGTTGAAACTTCTTTATAGACGTTTCACGGACACACGTGATCTGGAGATTAGGACATTGAAGTCGTCGATCAAAAACATTAACGTTCTGATTAGACAAAACTATAGATTATCTATTAATTTATATTGGGATAACAGAATTCGGGCTGTTAATTCTAGCGACCCTAGTATGTTTCCCCAAATAAATAAGATATTTAGAAGAAATGATCAAAACGATCTTCCATGTCTTAAACTCCAGAGGACAACAGATAACGAAGACGTACTAACGATTGCGGGAATTGATCCGGAGGGTGCCGTTTTCGATGACAATTTTTATATGATAGAAGATCCTCAGGAAAAGGTAGAAGCTGTAGGGGCTGCTTTCCAGCAAGTGTATAAGGTGAATGCTAGCATTCGTCCGAATCATGACCTGGAGAACAGAGCCTTGCTGCACAATTTCTATCTTGGAAATAACATAACGCAATGGCGATCTGAGAATACTGGTTTCACCGTGTTCAATGACGAAAATTTGGCAAACGCCACCATCGCCGAGCAAAATGGACCCAGTTCATTGTTAATTTCGAAGGTAGAACTTCATTTAATTTTTCAAACATTAAAGAAAAAGAAATCCGCGGGGGTCGATGGTATACCCAACATTGTGTTACGACATCTCCCTGAGGAAGCCATAGACATTTATACCACACTGTTTAACAACGCATTGAATAATGCATATTATCCAGTGAGTTGGAAGACAGCTGTGGTCCATCCTCTCCCCAAAAAGGGAAAGGACAGCTCCAATCCGGCAAATCTTCGGTCGATAAGTCTTCTTCCAAGTATCAGAAGTCTAAGTTAGTTTCTGATGTTCAATGGAACAAAGCGAAAAATCAATGCACGGGTGCCGTTCTTGTTGATTTAGAGAAGGCTTTTGACACCGTATGGTTAGAGGGTCTTTATCTGAAATTAACCAGATTTGGCATAAGTAAACCACTGTTGTATATGCTTCATGACATGCTCAATGGTAGAAAGTTTGTTGTCAAAAGTGGCAATGTAACTTCCACCACAACTTTTGATATTAAAAACGGTCTACAGCAAGGAGCTGTGAACTCGCCGATTCTTTTTAGTGTTTACACCAGCGATCTGATAGGTAGTCTCACTCATGCGATTGCGTATGCCGATGACCTTGTAGCGTACAGGACGGGTCCAAAAGTTGAAGTCATCAGAATTCTCTTGCAGCGTGACTTCGACAAGATTCAGCGATATTGTGATGACTGGAAGTTAAAAATTAACTTTCAGAAATCAGAAACTATCCTGTTTAGAACCCCTTTGTCTAAGGCTTCTAGGGATACAAGAAAGAACTGGAGAAATCTAGTGATCGTTGGACCAAGTGGACATCCACTGGCGAGTAAAGATGTAGTAAAGTACCTTGGTATCTGGCTAGATCAGTATCTATATTTCAATCGACATATAGATGCTGCTCTGGCCAGAGCTAGGGGAGCGTTTGCTCTGACAAGACGGTTGTTTTATAGCAGCCGCCTTGAAAACAGAGTGAAGGTGATTTGCTACATGGCCCTCATACGGCCGATGATTGCCTATGGGTGCCCTGTGTGGTTTAACGTTGCCCCATCTCAAATGGAAAAGATTCGGGTGTTTGAGAGGCAGTGTCTTAGGACCTGTCTTGGATTACACAGAACACCAGAGTCGGAGTACAAACATTATTATGCCAACGAGGTCTTATACAACGGGGCCAATATAAACAGGATAGATAACTTTTTAATTAAGCTGATTCGGGGTCACATTGCAAGAGCGATGACCTCAGCCAATGGACTTATTTTCGGGGCTTATTACCCCAATGAAGAATATAGTGAGAGCGTTTGTCTTAACGGTTACATCCCGCCCGAGACATTCCTCTATTTAGACAGTCGGGGGCTGATACAGGATAGATTGGCGGTTCCGTTAATCTACCACGTCGGCCGTAGAACTGTGGATCGGCGAATCCTGTATGGTCGAGACGTCGGCTCTGGGAACGGAGCAGAGCGTCTGCGGTTCAGTAGAGCTGTGCCCCTTCGGGACAAAAGGGACTGTTACAAGCAAGTTCAAAAATACTGGTGGTTGGGTGACCACCTTGATATTGATGGTTAGTCAAAATTGTTGCCTTGGCCGACCCGCGTATTTTTAAGTATTAATAGGTATAATTTATGTAGGACAGTGGTGGCACCAAAAAAAAATAAAAAACACATAAACTGCATTTGTTGGTGTGTATGTGCATTTGGCGCTGTTAAATATATATATATATAAATATATATTTGAAAGCGTGTGCGCATATGCATTGGCTGCTGCACCAAAAAAAAAAAAAAAAAAAAAAAATGCTGCTGGTGGCTGTTCTAGTTTTAAGTTATTTTAAGTATTTTTAAGTAGTTTTAAGTTAATTACGTATATTTACGTATATTTTAGTTTAGGTTAATTTAGTTTTATTATTTAGGTAAAGGGTAGTTTTAAGTTTTTATATATAAAATAAAATGTCTCGAAAAACGAGTTTTTAAAAATTTTCTCGTTTAGTTTTAAGTAATTTTGAAGTTTAATTTAAGTTAGTTTTTACGCCCAAAGGCATTTTTAATATATAGTATAATTTAGAGTGCCCGTATGGGGCCAGTAAGTTAGTTAAGTTATTCTGTAAGTTAGTTTTTTAAGGTTTTTGTCTAGCATTTAAGTAGTTATAAGATAAATTGAAAATAAAAATTGAATTAAAATGCAAAAAAAAAAAAAAAAAAAAAAGAGTGGCAGACGACGGATCTGGTCGGCGTGGGTTCGAGCCCCACTGTGGTCCTGGCTTTTTTTTAAACAATTTCTGGGAAAAGGTTAATAGAAATCGAGAGCACCTAGAAAGAGAGATGGGAAAACCAACGGGGACATCGAAAGATGGTCCCCCAACAACAAGGAAGGCAGTTGGAGCATCAGGTGATGTGTCATCCGACAGCCAAATAGCGGGGCCATCAGGCCAAGCAACAACAAGGGCAACTGCAGCTCAGCAGTCCAAAGCTCAAAGAGCAACAACAACGACAGAAGCTGGACCATCTATGTCCAAGAAAGCAGCAGCAACAACAACAACGACAACGACAACGACAACGACAACAACATCGTCATCGGCACATGCCGAGGTCGGAACTAGCAGCATGGCAACTGCAAAAACGTCGAGCCCTATTAAAGGGAAAAACACAGGACCGGCATGTGTCGAAGAAGCAGACCCATTGAAGAGAAGGCGCTATATAAGATATAAGCCAAATCTGATTGTTAAGAAGAAAACAGCAGATGTTGTAGCAGCCCAGCTAATAGGAGGGCGTGGGCGTTCAGCCAAGTCTTCGGCTCAGGCCAAAATACAGAGGCAGCTGGATAGCTCCTCCAACGACGATTACGACAACAACGGAAACAACGACAAGAACGAAGAAGGCGACGATGAAGCTGAGGCGGATGACATGCCCGTCAAAGAGGCTGACGGAGCGATCGCCGCCGTCAATCTAAACGATCAGGACGCCATTCTAACAGGCGAAGAAAACGCCGTTGACGTAGATGCTGATGACATCTCCTACATGTCAGTGGAAGGAGAAGGACGTTACGTCAGTGGCGAGATAGTCGAGCTGTCTGACCAAGAAGAGGAACAGCAGATTGAGGCTTTGACGGAGCAGATCTCTTCTCTAATAGAGCTAGTCGAAGCGCTCAAAAAGAAACAGGAGGCAAGACGGGAGAAGGAGCGCATAGTTGCTCTTGAACAGCGCACCCGCCAACAAGCGCTTCAAGAGCAAGCTACGCAACAACAGCAGCCTCCTCAAGAACAACAACCACTCCCAGACCAGCAGCAGCCACAGAAGCAGCAACCAAGGAAGCAGCCACAACAACAGCTTCACAAACAGCAACCGCCTCGGCAACCACAGCATCAGCCTCAGCAGCCACAGGCAAAACAAAAACAACAACCACAACCACAACAACAACGACAACAGACACAGAAGCAGCAACAGCAGCAGAAACAACCACAACAGCAACAACCACAGCAGTCACAACAGCAGCAGACTCAACACCAGCCGACGCAACAACAGCAGAGACAACAGCAGCAGTCACAACAACAGCAACAACAGCAACAGCCACAAGCAAAGAAAGGTAAGGTGCCACCTATTAATACTTTTAAAATGGAAATTAAAGAGACCATAGAGATATGTAGGTCGGTCGTAGGCAACAATTTTATAATTAAGCGGCTAAACGCAGACAGGCATTCTATTCAGTGCTCTTCTTTAGAGCACTACAGAAAAGTTAAAGACCTTCTGTCTCAAACTAAAACTGAGTATTATAGTTTCACCCCAAAGGAAGACAAGCTTCAAACAGTCCTCCTGAAGGGTATCGAATCCTCTACGGATCCGCAGGCGCTCTTAGCTGAGCTCCGTCAAGTGGCGAGCGACGATCTCGATTTTATCGGGGTAAGACCGTTTACCACAGTCAAAGCCAGACGGGAGAAACGGAAGTTACCATTCTTCCTAGTTCAACTCTCGCCCCAAAGCAAATTGAGTGGTCTAAGGAATATAACACTCCTGGATTACCAAGTTGTACGATGGGAGAAATTAAATAAGCAGAAAGACATGCTGCAATGCATGAACTGCCAAGGGTTTGGACGCATTGCAGTTAACTGTGGTATGGACCCAGTCTGCGTTAAATGTGGAGATACCCACAAAACAGGGGAGTGTAAACTTGGGCAAGATAGGGTCACAGATATGACCCAGTTAAAATGTGCGCTCTGCCGAGGCTCCGGGCACCCCGCAAACTATCGGGGATGTCCGAAGTTTCAGGAGATAAAGCAAAACAAAGCCCAAAATAAAACAGTTGAGGTGAGACGCCCTGAAGTACGCCAGACAACAACTTCCGTCAATCCCGCAATTTCCTATGCCCAAATGGCGTCTGGAAAGGGAAAAACGGTACAGCCTCAACCACAGGTAGCCAAACAGGTCCAAGTGCCTACGACTCCTGTGCCAGAGGCAGATCTGATGCAGGTGTTGCTGACCATTCATGGTCAGTTAACCGACGTGCAAAAACAGATCAGGGAACAGGCGGCTAGGGTGGATTACCTCTACTCTATTCTGCCGGCAACGCGAAATGGTTAAAGGCGCGCTGCCTGAGCGACCCTTTAAGATCCTAGCTGTGAATGTAAATTCGCTGATTAGGACCGAACGTAGAGCAAACCTCTTTCATTTGCTGCAAGACCAAAGTCCTGATGTGTTTATGGCTATCGAAACTAAGCTAAACCAGAAACACAAACTGACTTATAAAAATTACAATATCGTAAGAAGGGATCGGCCCAACTCCTCACAAGGGGGTGGGGTCGCAATCTTCATACGAAAGGGTATTAATCATAAAGTAATATATAATAGTGAAGTGCGAAGATTCGGGTTACTAGAAGCCTGCATCGTTTGCATTCCTCTCCAACAGGGGAAAAGAATGTATGCAATCGCGGTGTACGCACCTGACGCACCTCAGCAAGCTAATTTTATCGCAGAGCTCGAAAAACTTTTCGAATGCTTAAGACTGCACTTGGATGAGAATTATTATCTCATGGCAGGGGACTTAAACGCCAAACATGTAGATTGGGGAAACCAAATACCAAATCCTAGAGGGAACTATCTTTTTAATTGGATGGGTCGATACAGTGTTGAGTGTAGGATCGACCTTCTGGCTACAGATAGACCGTCATTTCCGAGAAGTGGTAGTTTTCTGGATCTTTTACTGCTTGACTCACGACTAGTTATAACTGACGCAACAAATCAACAGACAAGAAACTGTTTACGAACGATTGAATACGACAGTGATCACTGCGGACTTGCCACCGTTATACAGCTTCCGAGCGAACTTGTGGAGTTGGATGAGTATGTGCCTGTGCACTCTTACAATTTCAGTGAGACGCGCTGGCCACGATTCTCCAACGCCTTGGCAAGAGAAATACGTTCCGATGACATTTCTCCACCAAATGACAGAAACCTGACGAACGTCGAGATCGATGGGTTCCTGACTCAAATGGATACGACTATAAAACGAACAATGGACAAAACAATCCCAAAATATAAGGAACAAGACGCTACTGGTTTATACAAGAACGCGACAATCGACGCACTACACCGACAAAAAAGTGGACTGCTGACCAGATTGAAACTTCTGTACAGACGTTTCACGGACACACGTGATCTGGAGATTAGGACATTGAAGTCGTCGATCAAAAACATTAACGTTCTGATTAGACAAAACTATAGATTATCTATTAATTTATATTGGGATAACAGAATTCGGGCTGTTAATTCTAGCGACCCTAGTATGTTTCCCCAAATAAATAAGATATTTAGAAGAAATGATCAAAACGATCAAATGTCTTAAACTCCAGAGGACAACAGATAACGAAGACGTACTAACGATTGCGGGAATTGATCCGGAAGGTGCCGTTTTCGATGATAATTATTATATGATAGAAGATCCTCAGGAAAAAGTAGAGGCTGTGGAGGCTGCTTTCCAGCAAGTGTATAAGGTGAATGCTAGCATTCGTCCGAATCATGACCTGGAGAACAGAGCCTTGCTGCACAATTTCTATCTTGGAAATAACATAACGCAATGGCGATCTGAGAACACTGGTTTCACCGGGTTCAATGACGAAAATTTGGCAAACGCCACCATCGCCGAGCGAAATGGACCCAGTTCATTGTTAATTTCAAAGGTAGAACTTCAGTAAATTTTCCAAACATTAAAGAAAAAGAAATCTGCGGGGGTCGATGGTATACCCAACATTGTGTTACGACATCTCCCTGAGGAAGCCATAGACATTTATACCACACTGTTCAACAACGCATTGAATAATGCATATTATCCAGTGAGTTGGAAGACAGCTGTGGTCCATCCTCTCCCCAAAAAGGGAAAGGACAGCTCCAATCCGGCAAATCTTCGGTCGATAAGTCTTCTTCCAAGTATCAGTAAGGTATTCGAAAAGATTCTCAATAGAGCTCTGTTCAAGTGGACTGAGGACAAGAATATTATTCCAGACAATCAGTTTGGCTTTAAGGCGGGACATGACACTATTCATGCCGCGTCTAAGTTAGTTTCTGATGTTCAATGGAACAAAACGAAAAATCAATGCACGGGTGCCGTTCTGGTTGATTTAGAGAAGGCTTTCGACACCGTATGGTTAGAGGGTCTTTATCTGAAGTTAACCAGATTTGGCATAAGTAAACCACTGTTATATATGCTTCATGACATGCTCAATGGTAGAAAGTTTGTTGTCAAAAGTGGCAATGTAACCTCTACCACAACTTTTAATATTAAAAACGGTCTACAGCAGGGAGCTGTGAACTCGCCGATTCTTTTTAGTATTTACACCAGCGATCTGATAGGTAGTCTCACTCATGCGATTGCGTATGCCGATGACGTTGTAGCGTACAGGACGGGTCCAAAAGTTGAAGTCATCAGAATTCTCCTGCAGCGTGACTTCGACAAGATTCAGCGATATTGTGATGACTGGAAGTTAAAAATTAACTTTCAGAAATCAGAAACTATCCTGTTTAGAACCCCTTTGTCTAAGGCTTCTAGGGATACAAGAAAGAACTGGAGAAATCTAGTGATCGTTGGACCAAGTGGACATCCACTGGCGAGTAAAGATGTAGTAAAGTACCTTGGTATCTGGCTAGAACAGTATCTATATTTCAATCGACATATAGATGCTGCTCTGGCCAGAGCTAGGGGAGCGTTTGCTCTGACAAGACGGTTGTTTTATAGCAGCCGCCTTGAAAACAGGGTAAAGGTGATTTGCTACATGGCCCTCATCCGGCCGATGATTGCCTATGGGTGCCCTGTGTGGTTTAACGTTGCCCCATCTCAAATGGAAAAGATTCGGGTGTTTGAGAGGCAGTGTCTTAGGACCTGTCTTGGATTACACAGAACACCAGAGTCGGAGTACAAACATTATTATGCCAACGAGGTCTTATACAACGGGGCCAATATAAACAGGATAGATAACTTTTTAATTAAGCTGATTCGGGGTCACATTGCAAGAGCGATGACCTCAGCCAATGGACTTATTTTCGGAGCTTATTACCCCAATGATGAATATAGTGAGAGCGTTTGTCTTAACGGTTTCATCCCGCCCGAGACATTCCTCTATTTAGACAGTCGGGGGCTGATACAGGATAGATTGGCGGTTCCGTTAATCTACCACGTCGGCCGTAGAACTGTGGATCGGCGAATCCTGTATGGTCGAGACGTCGGCTCTGGGAACGGAGCAGAGCGTCTGCGGTTCAGTAGAGCTGTGCCCCTTCGGGACAAAAAGGACTTCGATAAGCAAGTTAAAAAATACTGGTGGTTGGGTGACCACCTTGATATTGATGGTTAGTCAAAGTTGTTGCCTTGGCCGACCTACATATTTCTAAGGTAGATTAAGTAGGACAGTGACGGTGGCACAAAAAAAAAAAAAAGATACAAAATCCAAAAAGTTGTTTGTTTGTTTGTGGATATGTGCGTGAGCGCATACATATGCATATGTCTAAATATATGCATATGTATGCGCGTGTGTGCATGTGCATAGGCTGATGGCAAAAAAAAAAAAAAAAAAAAAAAAAAAAAAAAAAAAAAAAAAAAAAAGCTGCTGGTGGCTGTTCTAGTTTTAAGTTATTTTAAGTATTTTAAGTAGTTTTAAGTTATTTACGTATATTTACGTATATTTTAGTTTTATTTGGGTTAATTTAGTTTTATTTAGGTAAAGGGTAGTTTTAAGTTTTTATATAAAATAAATGTTATAGGAAAACGAGTTTTTCAAAATTTTCTCGTTTAGTTTAAGTAATATTGAATTTTAATTTAAGTTAGTTTTTACGCTGAAAGGCATTTTTAATATATAGTTATAGTATAATTTAGAGCGCCCGTATGGGGCCAGTAAGTTAGTTAAGTTAATATGTAAGCTAGTTGTTTAAGATTTTTTGTCTAGATTTAAGATAGATATAAGAAAATGGAAAAATAAAAAATGAATTAAAATGCAAAAAAAGAGTGGCAGACGACGGATCTGAACGGCGTGGGTTCGAGCCCCACTGTGGTCCGGGCTTTTTTTTAAATAATTTCTGGGAGAGGACCTAGAAAGAGAGATGGGAAAAGCAACGGGGACATCGAAAGATGGTCCCCCAACAACAAGGAAGGCAGTTGGAGCATCAGGTGATGTGTCATCCGACAGCCAAATAGCGGGGCCATCAGGCCAAGCTCAAAGAGCAACTGTAGCCCAAAAAGCAACAACAACAGCAGCAGCAGCAGCAGGACCAGTAAAGCCCAAAGTGGCAACAAAAACAGCAACGACAACTACAACAACATCGTCATCGGCACGTGCCGAGGTCGGAACAAGCAGCATGGCAACTGCAAAGACATCGAGCCCTATTAAAGGGAAAAATCCAGGACCGGCATGTGTCGATGAACAAACCAAACCTAGTAGTTAAGAAGCGTACCTCTGATACAGAAGCAGCCCAGAAAAAAGGAGGGCGTGGGCGTTCAGCCAAGGCTTCGGCTCAGGCCAAAATACAGAGGCAGCTAGATAGCTCCTCTAACGATGACGATGAATAGCAAAAGCAACGACAACGAAGAAGGCGACGATGAAGCTGAGGCGGATGACAGGCACGTCAAAGAGGCTGATGGAGCGATCGCCGCCGACAAGCCAAACGATCAGGACGCCAGACTAACAGGCGAAGAAAACGCCGCTGACGCAGATGCTGATAACATCTCATACATGTGAGTGGAAGAAGAAGGACGTTACGTCAGTGGCGAGATAGTCGAGCTGTCTGACGAGGAAGAGGACCAGCAAATTGAGGCTTTGACGGAGCAGATCTCTTCGCTCATAGAGCTTGTTGAAGCGCTCAAGAAGAAGCAGGAGGCAAGACGGGAGAAGGAGCGCATAGTTGCTCTTGAGCAGCGCACCAGCCAACAAGCGCTCCAAGAGCAAGCTTCGCAACAACAGCAGCCTTCTCAGGAACAAAAACCACTCCCAGACCAGCAGCAGCCACAGAAGCAGCAGTCAAAGAAGCAGCCACAGCAACAGCTTCATAAGCCACAACAACCGTCTCAGCAACCACAGCATCAGCCTCAGCAACAGCAAGCAAAAAAAAAACAACAACAACAACAACCACAACAGCAACGACAACAGAAACAGAAGCAGCAACAGCAGCAGCAACAACAGCAACAGCAACAACCGCAACAGCAACCGCAGCAGTCACAACAGCAGCAGACCCAACAGCAGCCGATGCAACAGCAGCAGAGACAACAGCAGTAGTCACAACAACAGCAACAACAGCAACAGCCACAAGCAAAGAAAGGTAAGGTGCCACCTATTAATACTTATAAAATGCATATAAAAGACACTATCGAAATATGTAGGTCGGTCATAGGCAACAATTTTGTAATTAAGCGGCTAAACGCAGACAGGCATTCCATTCAGTGCTCATCTTTAGAGCACTACAAAAAAGTCAAAGACCTTCTGTCTCAAACTAGAACAGAATATTATAGTTTCAGGAAGACAAGCTTCAAACAGTCCTCCTGAAGGGTATCGAATCCTCTACGGATCCGCAGGCGCTCTTAGCTGAGCTCCGTCAAGTGGCGAGCGACGATCTCGAGTTTATCGGGGTCAGACCGTTCACCACAGTCAAAGCCAGACGGGAGAAATGGAATTTACCATTCTTCCTAGTTCAACTCTCGCCCCAAAGCAAATTGAGTGGTCTAAGGAATATAACAGTCCTGGATTACCAAGTTGTACGATGGGAAAAACTAAATAAGCAGAAAGACATGCTTCAATGCATGAACTGCCAAGGGTTCGGACACGTTGCAGTTAACTGTGGTATGGACCCAGTCTGCGTTAAATTTGGAGATACCCACAAAACAGTGGAGTGTAAACTCGGGCAAGATAGGGTAACAGATATGACCCAGTTAAAATGTGCGCTCTGCCGAGGCTCCGGGCACCCCGCAAACGATAGGGGATGTCCGAAGTTTCAGGAGATAAAGCAAAACAAAGCCCAAAAGAAAACAGTTGAGGTGAGACGCCCTGAAGTACGCCAGAAAACAACTTCCGTCAATCCCACAATTTTTTACGCCCAAATCGCGTCTGGAAAGGGAAACACGGTACAGCCTCAACCACAGGTAGCCAAACAGGTCCAAGTGCCTACGGCTCCTGTGCCAGAGGCAGATCTGATGCAGGTGTTGCTGACCATTCATGGTCAGTTAACCGACGTGCAAAAACAGATCAGGGAGCAGGCAGCTAGGTTGGATTACCTCTACTCTATTCTGCCGGCAACGCGAAATGGTTAAAGGCGCGCTGCCTGAGCGACCCTTTAAGATCCTAGCTGTGAATGTAAATTCACTGATTAGGACCGAACGTAGAGCAAATCTCTTTCATTTGCTGCAAGACCAAAGTCCTGATGTGTTTATGGCTAGCGAAACTAAGCTTACCCAGAAACACAAATTGACTAATAATAATTACAATATCGTGCGAAGGGATCGGCCTAACTCCTCTCAAGGGGGTGGGGTCGCAATCTTCATACGAAAGGGCATTAAATATAAGGTTATATACAATAGTGAAGTGCGAAGATTTGGGCAGCTAGAAGCCTGCATCATTTGCATTCCGCTCCTTCAGGGGAAACAAATGTACGTGAACGCGGCGTACGCACCCGAAGCACCTCAGCCTGCTAATTTTATCGCAGAACTCGAAAACTTTTCCAATGCTTAAGACTGCACTTGGATGAAAATTATTATCTCATGGCAGGAGATTTGAACGCCAAACATGAAGATTGGAGAAATCAAATTCAAAATCCGAGAGGGTACCATTTATTTAATTGGATGGGTCGTCACAGTGTTGAGTGTAGGATCGATCTTTTTGCGAGAGACTAACGTACTAACGATTGCGGGAATTGATCCGGAAAGTGCCACTTTCGATGATAATTTTTATATGATAGAAGATCCTCAGGAGAATGTAGAAGCTGTAGGGGCTGCTTTCCAGCAAGTGTATAAGGTGAATGCCAGCATTCGTCCGAATCATGACCTGGAGAACAGAGACTTGCTGCACAACTTCTACCTTGGAAATAACATAACGCAATGGCGATCTGAGAATACTGGTTTTACCGGGTTCAATGACGAAAACTTGGCAAACGCCACCATCGCCGAGCGAAATGGACCCAGTTCATTGTTAATTTCGAAGGTAGAACTTCAGTTAATTTTTCAAACAATAAAGAAAAAGAAATCTGCGGGAGTCGATGGTATACCCAACATTGTGTTACGACATCTCCCTGAGGAAGCAATAGACATTTATACCACACTGTTCAACAACGCATTGAATAATGCATATTATCCAGTGAGTTGGAAAACAGCTGTGGTCCATCCTCTCCCCAAAAAGGGAAAGGACAGCTCCAATCCGGCAAATCTTCGGTCAATAAGTCTTCTTCCAAGTATCAGTAAGGTATTCGAAAAGATTCTAAATGGAGCTCTGTTCAAGTGGGCTGAGGACAAAAATATTATTCCAGACAATCAGTTTGGCTTTAAGGCGGGACATGACACTATTCATGCCGCGTCTAAGTTAGTTTCTGATGTTCAATGGAACAAAGCGAAAAATCAATGCACAGGTGCCGTTCTTGTTGATTTAGAGAAGGCTTTCGACACCGTATGGTTAGAGGGTCTTTATCTGAAGTTAACCAGATTTGGAATAAGTAAACCACTGTTATATATGCTTCATGACATGCTCAATGGTAGAAAGTTTGTTGTCAAAAGTGGCAATGTAACTTCCGCCACAACTTTTGATATTAAAAACGGTTTACAGCAAGGAGCTGTGAACTCGCCGATTCTTTTTAGTATTTACACCAGCGATCTGATAGGTAGTCTCACTCTTGCGATTCCGTATGCCGATGACCTTGTAGCGTACAGGACGGGTCCAAAAGTTGAAGTCATCAGAATTCTCTTGCAGAGTGACTTCGACAAGATACAGCGATATTGTGATGACTGGAAGTTAAAAATTAACTTTCAGAAATCAGAAACTATCCTGTTTAGAACCCCTTTGTCTAGGGCTTCTGGGGATACAAGAAAGAACTGGAGGAATCTAGTGATCCAAGTGGACATCAACTGGCGAGTAAAGATGTAGTAAAGTACCTTGGTATCTGGCAAGATCAGAATCTATATTTCAATCGACATATAGATGCTGCTCTGGCCAGAGCTAGGGGAGCGTTTGCTCTGACAAGACGGTTGTTTTATAACAGCCGCCTTGAAAACAGGGTGAAGGTGATTTGCTACATGGCCCTCATCCGGCCGATGATTGCCTATGGGTGCCCTGTGTGGTTTAACGTTGCCCCATCTCAAATGGAAAAGATTCGGGTGTTTGAGAGGCAGTGTCTTAGAACCTGTCTTGGATTACACAGAACACCAGAGTCGGAGTACAAACATTATTATGCCAACGAGGTCTTATACAACGGGGCCAATATAAACAGGATAGATAACTTTTTAATTAAGCTGATTCAGGGTCACATTGCAAGAGCGATGACCTCAGCCAATGGACTTATTTTCGGGGCTTATTACCCCAACAACGAATATAGTGAGAGCGTTTGTCTTAACGGTTTCATCCCGCCCGAGACATTCCTCTATTTAGACAGTCGGGGGCTGATACAGGATAGATTGGCGGTTCCGTTAATCTACCACGTCGGCCGTAGAACTGTGGATCGGCGAATCCTGTATGGTCGAGACGTCGGCTCTGGGAACGGAGCAGAGCGTCTGCGGTTCAGTAGAGCTGTGCCCCTTCGGGACAAAAGGGACTTTTATAAGCAAGTTCAAAAATACTGGTGGTTGGGTGACCACCTTGATATTGATGGTTAGTCAAAGTTGTTGCAATGGCCGACCTACGTATTTTTAAGTAGTATAGGTATATTTATGTAGGACAGTGGTGGCACCAAAAAAAATATAAAACACATAAATTGCATTTGTTGGTGTGTATATGCATTTGGCGCTGTTTAATATGCATATATATCAATATTTACATATTGATAAGCGTGTGTGCATATATGCATTGGCTGCTGCACCAAAAAAAAAAAAAAAAAAAAAAACTGCGGGTGGCTGTTCTAGTTTTAAGATATTTTAAGTATTTTTAAGTAGTTTTAAGTTTTTACGTATATTTACGTGTATTTTAGTTTTATTTAGGTTAATTTAGTTTTATTTAGGTAAAGGGTAGTTTTAAGTTTTTTATATAAAATATAAAATAAATGTCTTGAAAAACGAGTTTTTAAAAAAAATTTTCTCGTTTAGTTTTAAGTAATTTTGAATTTTAATTTAAGTTAGTTTTTACGCCCAAAGTCATTTTTAATATAGTTATAATATAATTTAGAGCGCCCGTATGGGGCCAGTAAGTTAGTTAAGTTATTCTGTAAGCTAGTTTTTAAGGTTTTTGTCTAGCATTTAAGTAGTTATAAGTTGAATTAAAAATAAAAATTGAATTAAAATTGAAAAAAAAAAAAATTGACTTGACTTGTTGTTGGGGGATCATCTTTCGATGTCCCCGTTGATTTTATCATTTGCTGTTCCTTCTGCTCTCGGTTTTTGTTAACTTTCTCCCAGAACTTATTTAAAAAAAAAGCCCTGACCAGGGTGGGGCTCGAACCCACGCCCCTCCAATCTGTCGTCGGCCACGCTACCTCTAGGCTAACTTGCCTTTTAAATTTTCTTGGCAAATTGCCACTAAAAATTGTGCAATGAGTGCACTTAAAGTATAAGTGAATTTAATTCAGTTCGAACACACCGAAATTATTTAATACACTGTGAAAGTCGTCAACACGTCCGCACTCTTTCACAGCTGAAGATCGACTGGCTCTTGGAGCGCTTGTTGGCTGATGCGCTGCTCAAGAGCAACTATGCGCTCCTTCTCCCGTCTTGCCTCCTGCTTCTTCTTGAGCGCTTCAACAAGCTCTATGAGCGAAGAGATCTGCTCCGTCAAAGCCTCAATTTGCTGGTCCTCTTCCTCGTCAGACAGCTCGACTATCTCGCCACTGACGTAACGTCCTTCTTCTTCCACTCACATGTATGAGATGTTATCAGCATCTGCGTCAGCGGCGTTTTCTTCGCCTGTTAGTCTGGCGTCCTGATCGTTTGGCTTGTCGGCGGCGATCGCTCCATCAGCCTCTTTGACGTGCCTGTCATCCGCCTCAGCTTCATCGTCGCCTTCTTCGTTGTCGTTGCTTTTGCTATTCATCGTCATCGTTAGAGGAGCTATCTAGCTGCCTCTGTATTTTGGCCTGAGCCGAAGCCTTGGCTGAACGCCCGCGCCCTCCTTTTTTCTGGGCTGCTTCTGTATCAGAGGTACGCTTCTTAACTACTAGGTTTGGTTTGTACCTAATGTAGCGCCTTCTCTTTGGAGGATCTTGTTTATCGACACATGCCGGTACTGGATTTTTCCCTTTAATAGGGCTCGATGTCTTTGCAGTTGCCATGCTGCTTGTTCCGACCTCGGCACGTGCCGATGACGATGTTGTTGTAGTTGTCGTTGCTGTTGTTGTTGCCACTTTGGGCTTTACTGGTCCTGCTGCTGCTGCTGCTGTTGTTGTTGCTTTTTGGGCTACAGTTGCTCTTTGAGCTTGGCCTGATGGCCCCGCTATTTGGCTGTCGGATGACACATCACCTGATGCTCCAACTTCCTTCCTTGTTGTTGGGGGACCATCTTTCGATGTCCCCGTTGCTTTTCCCATCTCTCTTTCTAGGTCCTCTCCCAGAAATTATTTAAAAAAAAGCCCGGACCACAGTGGGGCTCGAACCTACGCCGTTCAGATCCGTCGTCAGCCACTCTTTTTTTTTTTGCATTTTAATTCATTTTTTATTTTTCCATTTTCTTATATCTATCTTAATGCTAGACAAAAAATCTTAAACAACTAGCTTACAGAATAACTTAACTAACTTACTGGCCCCATACGGGCGCTCTAAATTATACTATAACTATATATTAAAAATGCCTTTGAGCGTAAAAACTAACTTAAATTAAACTTCAAAATTACTTAAAACTAAACGAGAAAATTTTTAAAAACTCGTTTTTCGAGACATTTTATTTTATATATAAAAACTTAAAACTACCCTTTACCTAAATAATAAAACTAAATTAACCTAAACTAAAATATACGTAAATATACGTAAATTACTTAAATAACTTAAAACTACTTAAGAATACTTAAAATAACTTAAAACTAGAACAGCCACCAGCAGCATTTTTTTTTTTTTTTTTTTTTTTTTTTTTTTTTTTTTTTTTTGGCGCAGCAGCCAATGCGTATGTGCACACGCTTATAAATATATATATATATATTTATATACATATTTAAAAGCGCCAAATGCACATACACACCAACAAATGCCATTTAATTTTTTTATATTTTTTTGGTGCCACCACTGTCCTACATAAAATAAACCTATTAATACTTAAAAATACGCAGGTCGGCCAAGGCAACAACTATGACTAACCATCAATATCAAGGTGGTCACCCAACCACCAGTATTTTTGAACTTGCTTACAAAAGTCCCTTTTGTCCCGAAGGGGCACAGCTCTACTGAACCGCATACGCTCTGCTCCGTTCCCAGAGCCGACGTCTCGACCATACAGGATTCGCCGATCCACAGTTCTACGGCCGACGTGGTAGATTAACGGAACCGCCAATCTATCCTGTATCAGCCCCCGACTGTCTAAATAGAGGAATGTCTCGGGCGGGATGAAACCGTTAAGACAAACGCTCTCACTATATTCGTCGTTGGGGTAATAAGCCCCGAAAATGAGTCCATTGGCTGAGGTCATCGCTCTTGCAATGTGACCCCGAATCAGCTTTATTAAAAAGTTATCTATCCTGTTTATATTGGCCCCGTTGTATAAGACCTCGTTGGCATAATAATGTTTGTACTCCGACTCTGGTGTTCTGTGTAATCCAAGACAGGTCCTAAGACACTGCCTCTCAAACACCCGAATCTTTTCCATTTGAGATGGGGCAACGTTAAACCACACAGGGCACCCATAGGCAATCATCGGTCGGATGAGGGCCATGTAGCAAATCACCTTCACTCTGTTTTCAAGGCGGCTGCTATAAAACAACCGTCTTGTCAGAGCAAACGCTCCCCTAGCTCTGGCCAGAGCAGCATCTATATGTCGATTGAAATATAGATACTGATCTAGCCAGATACCAAGGTACTTTACTACATCTTTACTCGCCAGTGGATGTCCACTTGGTCCAACGATCACTAGATTTCTCCAGTTTTTTCTTGTATCCCTAGAAGCCTTAGACAAAGGGGTTCTAAACAGGATAGTTTATGATTTCTGAAAGTTAATTTTTAACTTCCAGTCATAACAATATCGCTGAATCTTGTCGAAGTCACGCTGCAAGAGAATTCTGATGACTTCAACTTTTGGACCCGTCCTGTACGCTACAAGGTCATCGGCATACGCAATCGCATGAGTGAGACTACCTATCAGATCGCTGGTGTAAATACTAAAAAGAATCGGCGAGTTCACAGCTCCTTGCTGTAGACCGTTTTTAATATCAAAAGTTGTGGTGGAAGTTACATTGCCACTTTTGACAACAAACTTTCTACCATTGAGCATGTCATGAAGCATATACAACAGTGGTTTACTTATGCCAAATCTGGTTAATTTCAGATAAAGACCCTCTAACCATACGGTGT
Organism: Baccha elongata; assembly: GCA_951217065.1. Taxonomy (NCBI): domain Eukaryota; kingdom Metazoa; phylum Arthropoda; class Insecta; order Diptera; family Syrphidae; genus Baccha; species Baccha elongata. The sequence continues at coordinate 1,378,761 of CATNUY010000161.1, read as the reverse complement.
CGAAAGCCTTCTCTAAATCAACAAGAACGGCACCCGTGCATTGATTTTTCGCTTTGTTCCATTGAACATCAGAAACTAACTTAGACGCGGCATGAATAGTGTCATGTCCCGCCTTAAAGCCAAACTGATTGTCTGGAATAATATTCTTGTCCTCAGCCCACTTGAACAGAGCTCCATTGAGAATCTTTTTGAATACCTTACTGATACTTGGAAGAAGACTTATCGACCGAAGATTTGCCGGATTGGAGCAGTCCTTTCCCTTTTTGGGGAGAGGATGGACCACAGCTGTCTTCCAACTCAATGGATAACATGCATTATTCAATGCGTTGTTAAACAGTGTGGTATAAATGTCTATGGCTTCCTCAGGGAGATGTCGTAACACAATGTTGGGTATACCATCGACCCCCGCAGATTTCTTTTTCTTTAATGTTTGAAAAATTAAATGAAGTTCTACCTTCGAAATTAACAATGAACTGGGTCCATTTTGCTCGGCGATGGTGGCGTTTGCCAAATTTTCGTCATTGAACACGGTGAAATCAGTATTCTCAGATCGCCATTGCGTTATGTTATTTCCAAGATAGAAATTGTGCAGCAAGGCTCTGTTCTCCAGGTCATGATTCGGACAAATGCTAGCATTCACCTTATACATTTGCTGGAAAGCAGCCCCTACAGCTTCTACCTTTTCCTGAGGATCTTCTATCATATAAAAATTGCCATCGAAAACGGCACCTTCCGGATCAATTCCCGCAATCGTTAGTACGTCTTCGTTATCTGTTGTCCTCTGGAGTTTAAGACATGGAAGATCGTTTTGATCATTTCTTCTAAATATCTTATTTATTTGGGGAAACATACTAGGGTCGCTAGAATTAACAGCCCGAATTCTGTTATCCCAATATAAATTAATAGATAATCTATAGTTTTGTCTAATCAGAACGTTAATGTTTTTGATCGACGACTTCAATATCCTAATCTCCAGATCACGTGTGTCCGTGAAACGTCTATAAAGAAGTTTCAACCTAGTCAGCAGTCCACTTTTTTGTCGGTGTAGTGCGTCGATTGTCGCGTTCTTGTATAAACCGTTTGGGTCTTGTTCCTTATATTTTGGGATTGTTTTGTCCATTGTTCGTTTTATAGTCGTATCCATTTGAGTCAGAAAACCGTCGATCTCGAGGTTCATCAGGTTTCTGTCATTTGGTGGAGAAATGTCCTCGGAACGTATTTCTCTTGCCAAGGCGTTGGAGAAGCGTGGCCAGCGCGTCTTACTGAAATTGTAAGAGTGCACAGGCACATACTCATCCAATTCCACAAGTTCGCTCGGAAGCTGTATTACGGTGGCAAGTCCGCAGTGATCGCTGTCGTATTCGATTGTTCGTAAACAGTTTCTTGTCTGTTGATTTGTTGCGTCAGTTATAACAAGTCGTGAGTCAAGCAGTAAAAGATCCAGAAAGCCACCGCTCCTAGGAAACGAAGGTCTATCTGTCGCAAAAAGATCGATCCTACACTCAACACTGTGACGACCCATCCAATTAAATAAATGGTACCCTCTCGGATTTTGAATTTGATTTCCCCAATCTTCATGTTTGGCGTTCAAATCTCCTGCCATTAGATAATAATTTTCATCCAAGTGCAGTCTTAAGCATTCGAAAAGTTTTTCGAGTTCTGCGATAAAATTAGCAGGCTGAGGTGCTTCGGGTGCGTACGCCGCGATCACGTACATTCTTTTCCTCTGCAGGAGCGGAATGCAAATGATGCAGGCTTCTAGCTGCCCAAATCTTCGCACTTCACTATTATATATAACCTTAAATTTAATGCCCTTTCGTATGAAGATTGCGACCCCACCCCCTTGAGAGGAGTTAGGCCGATCCCTTCGCACGATATTGTAATTATTATTAGTCAATTAGTGTTTCTGGGTAAGCTTAGTTTCGCTAGCCATAAACACATCAGGACTTTGGTCTTGCAGCAAATGAAAGAGATTTGCTCTACGTTCGGTCCTAATCAGTGAATTTACATTCATAGCTAGGATCTTAAAGGGTCGCTCAGGCAGCGCGCCTTTAACCATTTCGCGTTGCCGGCAGAATAGAGTAGAGGTAATCCACCCTAGCCGCCTGATCCCTGATCTGTTTTTGCACGTCGGTTAACTGACCATGAATGGTCAGCAACACCTGCATCAGATCTGCCTCTGGCACAGGAGCCGTAGGCACTCGGACCTGTTTGGCTACCTGTGGTTGAGGCTGTACCGTGTTTCCCCTTCCAGACGCGATTTGGGCATAAGAAATTGCGGGATTGACGGAAATTGTTTTCTGGCGTACTTCAGGACGTCTCACCTCAACTGTTTTCTTTTGGGCTTTGTTTTGCCTTATCTCCTGAAACTTCGGACATCCCCGATAGTTTGCGGGGTGCCCGGAGCCTCGGCAGAGCGCACATTTTAACTGGGTCATATCTGTGACCCTATCTTGCCCGAGTTTACATTCCACTGTTTTGCGGGTATCTCCACATTTAACACAGACTGGGTCCATACCACAGTTTACTGCAACGTGCCGATGACGATGTTGTTGTAGTTGTCGTTGCTGTTGTTGTTGCCACTTTGGGCTTTACTGGTCCTGCTGCTGCTGCTGCTGTTGTTGTTGCTTTTTGGGCTACAGTTGCTCTTTGAGCTTGGCCTGATGGCCCCGCTATTTGGCTGTCGGATGACACATCACCTGATGCTCCAACTGCCTTCCTTGTTGTTGGGGGACCATCTTTCGATGTCCCCGTTGCTTTTCCCATCTCTCTTTCTAGGTCCTCTCCCAGAAATTATTTAAAAAAAAGCCCGGACCACAGTGGGGCTCGAACCCACGCCGTTCAGATCCGTCGTCTGCCACTCTACCACCTAGGCTAACTTGCCACTTGAAAATGGTAGGTTGAATTAACTACTTAACACACTCGCGTCTCTACTTGAAATTTACACTGTGAAAGCCGCCAACGATGTGCACACTTCCACGGTTGCTGAACGACTGAGAGTCAAACACTCATCCACTAGGCCAATGTTATGTATTCAGAAGGAAGATCGAATTTTAACCAGTTGATACCGTACCTACTTGGTGCTACAGGAACAGATATGTAGCTATACAGATCGATTTTAAATTCAGCATTAGCAGTTTTTTTAATTCATACTTATTATATTAACTGCCTGTTGGTAAAATATGATAATAAAGTTTGATAATTTGATGTGTTTAAAAACATTTACACTAGATTTGCAACATTTTCTTGTTATAATGCCAATTGTAGCAAAACAACAAATTAAAGAGACCATTTACCTCCTTAAGTTTGGTAATGTCATCAACAACTAAGCGAAGAGATAATTTGTTTATGTGAGCTAAAGCTGTCATTAACAAACACACCACGTGGCATATTTTCCAGATGGTATTGCAATAGCTATTTGGATATTTTGGTGACCTCTTCAATGTTATATAAATAATATTGTGTTTAAGCAGGCTCCAGGTCAATTGCAATAGCTTTCTTAAGGGAACTATAGTTTTCTTTAGTTTGTTATTAACTACAACGACTGCATATAAATGTTTAGCAACCTTAAAGAAGTCTTGTGATAACTCTATACAAGTCATAAGGGTTATCGTTCATTTATAAAGGGTGTTTTTTTTAGAGGTAAAGAACTTTAAATTGCAATAAAACAACGATGAAATATTTGATTGACATGATTTTTTATTTACTCGAAAGATAATATTGTGGCATTAAATTTAAATATGTTTTCTGGCATTTAACTGCCACGGCTGGCTCGGATGTAGACCAATCTGGACGTCCAATTTTCGATGACTTTTTCCAACATTTGTGGCCGTATATCGGCAATAACACGGCGAATGTTGTCTTCCAAATGGGCAAGCGTTTGTGGTTTATCCACATAGACCAATGACTTTACATAACCCCACAGAAAATAGTCTAGCGGTGTTAAATCACAAGATCTTGGAGGCCAATTCACAGGTCGAAAACGTGGAATTAGGCGCTTACCAAACGTGTCTTTCAATAAATCGATTGTGGCACGAGCTGTGTGACATGTTGTGCCGTCTTGTTGGAACCACAGCTCCTGGACATCATGATTGTTCAATTTAAAATTGCCAAACCAAACTGAGAATAAATCACTTGAGAGCTGTTAAATCGGTCGCCGTCTTGAAAAGTAATGCCAATTTAAAGTTCTACACCTCGAAAAAAAAAACATTATCAATATTATCTTAAAATAAAACGCTTTAAAAACTATTATTGTATATAATTAATAATTACACTTTATAAAATAGTGATGGACTTGAATTAATAGACACCTTTTTAATTTACAAGAAATTATTTTGACTGTTCGCATTGCTTCGGTTAACAAGCCTTTTCATTGATTTCGAGTATAAAACTTTATACAAGCCTTTACATTTAGATTTTGTCTGACTAACTTTGACAAACCTTACAGCGACCTTATAAAAAGCGATCTTATCGTCCCTCCGTATGGCTTGCGAGTATTTTCTGCCAAAGGCTTTAAGGAAACTATTATTTAAAATATTCAATAAAAACAGTTAACATCTATAAATAAGCCTTATGACGACACTAAAGAAATAATAGCTTACTAATTTTTTGAAATTGGACCTTACACAAGTAAAATTGTTAGTTGGGAGCTGGGCCATAAGCTGCGGTTTGGGGATTAATCAAAGCAAGACAGAACTGTTGCTCTTTACAAACAAATATAAGATACCTACCTTCACTCTTCCTCGCCTCAACGGTCACACTCTCACACTCTCAACCCGTGCTAAATATCTGGGTGTAATTCTTGACCCAAAACTAAACTGGAAATTGAACATTGAAGAAAGGGTTAAAAAAGCCAGCATAGCTTTTTATGCCTGCAGTAAAACATTCGGTTAAAATTGAGGCCTCCAGTCGAAGATGGTTCTATGCACGTACACCACAGTAGTACGACCAATACTAACCTATGGATCGATTGTCTGGTGGCCTGCCCTAAGCAAAGCCTACAATACCGACAAGCCCAAAAAGATACAAAGAACAGCTAGCGTAGAGACCACAGGAGCGATCCTGCCCTTCCGATGCCCTGAGCGTTATTTTACATATGCTTCCTCTCGACCTACATATCAAATATTTAGTATCCTGCACTGCTTACAGACTTAAGAAAATTGGTTGTTGGACCGACAGACCCTTCGGTCACTGCACTATTACCAAATTGCTACCCCGGGCTTCGTTTCGACTAATACCGATTACCGCACTCCCGCTCTGAACCTTTGCAGAAGTTTCAAAGTCGCATTCCCTACCTGAAAATAGTGGGAGGCTGTTATATAATGAAAAACTACGACACAATAATTTTCACGGACGGTTCAAAGATGGAATGTCCGAACTATTATGCAGGGAAGAGCTCGGTTGTGGTTGATGGAAAATTTTGATATCTCGAATTGTTTAAGGTTTCTTCAGTATCTGAATTATTTAGGGATTGATTTTGTGTTTGAAAATGCTCTATGTCCATTGATTGGTGGGTTTTTCTAGACAACCCTGATGTAGGAGCTTCTTGTTTATAAAGTTGGAATTATTCCTATTATGGCCTGAATATTTACCATTAGGAATTTGTTTATAATTATTTTGAAAGCTATTGGAGTTCTGTGGACTATAACTATAATTCTGTTGACGGTTTGGCTGAAAAGTTTGAAGATTTGAATTTTGATAATTTCCGAAATTGGTATTCTGATTTATTCTATTGTTCGGTATATTTGGTTGGTTGTTTCTACTATAATTATTTGTTTGTCTGTAAGGGTTGTATGAGTTTAAAAAAATTGTCAGTTTCTACTAGTATTGCTTTTGCTTCTTGAATTTTTTTTTGGGTTCCTAGCTTGCATTTTTTCGTTTTGATCCCTATTGTACCAAACAGGAATATCCTGACAATTTGAAAGACTTGATTTTATATTAAGTTGGGTTAACGGATTCTGAGTTTTTTCAAACAAATCCTCTACGGAATTATTAAATTTTAACATTTTAATTTTATTTATAATATTTTCAAGACTCTCATTAATTCCACAATTTGACTGTAAGACTAGTTTAATCTCCGGCCACGTGACTGGCTCATTATTATTTATTAAGACTGTGTTTGCAAAACCTTTAATTTTTTGTCTAATTTTTATTTCTACTAAACCTTTTGATAATTCATCTATATATAGTCTACATGTCTTATAAATAAGTTCAAACCTTTAGCTAAGCCAGTGAATTCCTGGATGGCTTTAATTAATGATAAGATATCCATACCTCCTTCTTTAAAGAGATGCTGTTTTTAGATTTTACAGTTGATTCCGCTACGAAGTAAAGCTTGTTGATTTTGTACCTGTATGTATGTATTGCTTATTACACTTTTTTTACAGTTTATTTTGGTTTTTGAAGTCTTTTAATTTTAAAACTTAAAGATTTGCATGTACAAAAACAAAAATGGGACGGTAACCGCACACATCATAGCAACATCTGTAACTTGACGACCTGTTTTAAAGCAATCATTTCTTAGTCGGCTTTTGGGCTTATGTACTTACAGTTTACAGATGCCATGTGCTCAGCAACTTCATCTAAAACGTGTTAAACAATGTCACACTACAACGTGTTCGAGATCATTGTTGGTATATAAACGTATACACGTATTTGCAGAGAAATGTTGCAGAGAACATAGCTTCATGGCAATGTTGCATGCAACATGTAACTCATGGTGGAATGAAAATCTTTCAAATCTTAGAAGATTGACGAGAGATGTCTTCAATAAAGACTGTCTTAAATTATACAAGCGAACTTTAGCATCAGTTAAGCAACAAGCATGGAGAGAGTATTGTCATTCGATAGAAAATATCAGAGACTCAGCAAGATTGGGGAAGATCTTGTCCAAAGAGCACTCAAACCCATCCTTTCTTAAAAAGGAGAATGGAACGTGGACTGAGTCATCTGTTGAGTCTCTGGAGTTATTGATGGCAACACACTTTCTAGGTTGCACAGACAGTTATCCAGAATCACATCGAACCCCTGAAATACAGTCAGTACATTTAGAGGAAATTACGTCCGTCATAACAAAAGAAAATATAGTTTGGGCTATAAAAAGCTTTTCTCCGTATAAATCTCCTGGCCTGGACGGCATACTCCCTATAATGCTACAAAAGCTACAAGACGTAGTAGTTCTATGGCTGGAGTACATCTTTAAAGGGTGTCTCTTGCTTAATCATGGAAACAGGTTAGAGTTGTTTTTATCCCAAAGGTGGGAAGGCGGGGCCATAAATCGGCAAAAGATTTTCGCCCGATTAGTCTGACCTCTTTTGTGTTAAAGACCCTAGAACGCATCCTAGATAATCGCATTAGTGAAATTCTAACTATTTCCCCTCTATCAAAATCGCAACATGCATACCTCAAAGGCAAGTCTACTGAGACAGCTCTTCACGAGGTTGAGTGCACAGTTGAAAATAGATTACATTATAAAGAATATAGTTTGGCAAGAATATAGTTTGCACAGTTGAAAATAGATTACATTATAAAGAATATAGTTTGGCAATCTTCATAAACAGTTTGGATAAGGCCTGGTGAAGGCTTTGCAATGGAAACAATACTTTGCTACGAAAGGCTTTTTGTTTCGCTAAAAAGTTGTCACAAGACTTTCTTAAGGAGGCAATAATTTCTTTAGTGTTTCGCAAGGAACTTGCAATAGTCATTACGGAAATCTTACCGAAACAAAAAAAATTCAAACAAAATTTAAAATAATTTTTTTTAACGACTTTTTCCTTTTCATTTTTGTTTATCTTTTATTTCGATTTATTTTATCTGAGACCATATTTTCTTCGTTCAAGTGCTGAGTTTCTTCAATGCCTTTTCTGAAAACTAGATATATAATTTTATTATTATTGAAAAAACTTACTTGCCTCACACAGGGATCGAACTTGCGACCTACCGCACCCCAGTCAAACACTCAATTTTTTTTTTCAATTTTAATTCAATTTTTATTTTTAATTCAACTTATAACTACTTAAATGCTAGACAAAAACCTTAAAAATTAGCTTACAGAATAACTTAACTAACTTACTGGCCCCATACGGGTGCTCTAAATTATATTATAACTATATATTAAAAATGACTTTGGGCGTAAAAACTAACTTAAATTAAAATTCAAAATTACTTAAAACTAAACGAGAAAATTTTTTTTAAAAACTCGTTTTTCAAGACATTTATTTTATATTTTATATAAAAAACTTAAAACTACCCTTTACCTAAATAAAACTAAATTAACCTAAATAAAACTAAAATATACGTAAATATACGTAAAATTTTAAAACTACTAAAAAATACTTAAAATATCTTAAAACTAGAACAGCCACCCGCAGCTTTTTTTTTTTTTTTTTTTTTTTTGGTGCAGCAGCCAATGCATATATGCACACACGCTTATCAATATATAAATATTGATCTATATACATATTAAACAGCGCCAAATGCACATACACACCAACAAATGCAATTTATGTGTTTTATATTTTTTTTGGTGCCACCACTGTCCTACATAAATATACCTATACTACTTAAAATACGTAGGTCGGCCATTGCAACATATTTGACTAACCATCAATATCAAGGTGGTCACCCAACCACCAGTATTTTTGAACTTGCTTATAAAAGTCCCTTTTGTCCCAAAGGGGCACAGCTCTACTGAACCGCAGACGCTCTGCTCCGTTCCCAGAGCCGACGTCTCGACCATACAGGATTCGCCGATCCACAGTTCTACGGCCGACGTGGTAGATTAACGGAACCGCCAATCTATCCTGTATCAGCCCCCGACTGTCTAAATAGAGGAATGTCTCGGGCGGGATGAAACCGTTAAGACAAACGCTCTCACTATATTCGTTGTTGGGGTAATAAGCCCCGAAAATAAGTCCATTGGCTGAGGTCATCGCTCTTGCAATGTGACCCCGAATCAGCTTAATTAAAAAGTTATCTATCCTGTTTATATTGGCCCCGTTGCATAAGACCTCGTTGGCATAATAATGTTTGTACTCCGACTCTGGTGTTCTGTGTAATCCAAGACAGGTTCTAAGACACTGCCTCTCAAACACCCGAATCTTTTCCATTTGAGATGGGGCAACGTTAAACCACACAGGGCACCCATAGGCAATTATCGGCCGGATGAGGGCCATGTAGCAAATCACCTTCACCCTGTTTTCAAGGCGGCTGTTATAAAACAACCGTCTTGTCAGAGCAACGCTCCCCTAGCTCTGGCCAGAGCAGCATCTATATGTCGATTGAAATATAGATACTGATCTAGCCAGATACCAAGGTACTTTACTACATCTTTACTCGCCAGTTGATGTCCACTTGGTCCAACGATCACTAGATTTCTCCAATTCTTTCTTGTATCCCTAGAAGCCCTAGACAATGGGGTTCTAAACAGGATAGTTTCTGATTTCTGAAAGTTAATTTTTAACTTCCAGTCATCACAATTTCGCTGTATCTTGTCGAAGTCACGCTGCAAGAGAATTCTGATGACTTCAACTTTTGGACCCGTCCTGTACGCTACAAGGTCATCGGCATACGCAATCGCATGAGTGAGACTACCTATCAGATCGCTGGTGTAAATACTAAAAAGAATCGGCGAGTTCACAGCTCCTTGCTGTAAACCGTTTTTAATATCAAAAGTTGTGGCGGAAGTTTCATTGCCACTTTTGACAACAAACTTTCTACCATTGAGCATGTCATGAAGCATATATAACAGTGGTTTACTTATTCCTAATCTGGTTAACTTCAGATAAAGACCCTCTAACCATACGGTGTCGAAAGCCTTCTCTAAATCAACAAGAACGGCACCTGTGCATTGATTTTTCTCTTTGTTCCATTGAACATCAGAAACTAACTTAGACGCGGCATGAATAGTGTCATGTCCCGCCTTAAAGCCAAACTGATTGTCTGGAATAATATTCTTGTCCTCAGCCCACTTGAACAGAGCTCTATTTAGAATATTTTCGAATACCTTACTGATACTTATAAGAAGACTTATCGACCGAAGATTTGCCGGATTGGAGCTGTCTGTTCGTGCATATTGGCACTTTGGTTCATTTTTCATTGCACCATTGAGTGCACTCTTATTGAAAAGTACTAAATTGCCAGTATGCACGAACACACCCGCATTTTTCATTTTTCAAACATGTCCTTTTGTCATGTCACTATCATGTATAAATGTCAAAAAGACAGAACAAAAATCCTCATTCATTCAAGCGCTTTCATCCTCGTCAATTGATTTTCTTTTTTTGCAAAGTTTAGCTTTTTTTCTTTTTTTGCCAACAAAAAGTTGCTAGTCTATTTTTGAGTATTAATTAATTTATTTTTGTAAATCTATAAAAATCTATAAAAAATCTATAAAAAAAACTATAAAAATCTTAAAGTCTAAAGATTGTCGCCGAAACATTGGTCCATCAGAGCCCTAAAATGAAAGCGCCAGTGCAGCGAAGAAACGACGTAACTGTACGAACAGTTCGTTAGGCGACACCATAACGACGCCAACAAGCGAACGGAATTTTTTACCGTTGCTGCCAACGGAATTTGTTGGGTTTTTTTTTTGCTGCTGTGGCTGGCTGTGGTCACTGCTACAACTCAAGCTGTTTGCTGCCTTTTATATTTAGAGGAATTGTTGAATATTTGTGAACCCAGTGAGTTCGATTTTTGGGTGGTTGTCATCTGGCCGGGCTATTGCTATAGCCGCCTGGATTTTTGGTGGTGACGCCATATTTATTGTGCCCCATACAATAGACAACCGGAATCTTTTGTACCGTTGCTGCCAACGGAATTTGTCTCTTTTTGCTGCCATCTGGAGATTGGTTGCGGTTGCTATGGTCACGTCCACAACTCAAGTTGCTGGCCCTTTTTTTTGCTGTTGTCTGGCCTGATTGTTGCTATTGCCACTGCTACATACTTTTGCTGGCTGCTGCGTCATTTTTCGAGCCAGTGTTGGGCTTCAACTATCATCAGAGCACCTTTTTGCGTTGCCGTGTTACTGCTCGAGCTGTTGCTGCTGATCCTCTGAATGTGCTGAGTTGTATAGAGCCAAACTATAGGCTATCTTTTTGGAATTGTCGTCTGCTGCTGTTGGAATTTGCTTGGTTGTTTCCGTCAGAAACCAAAAAAATTCGCATAATAATATTTGCATTTAAAACGCAAATTTGTGTTGGTACCTATCGACGTTCCTGAAGACTTCGCACATTGATTTGTTCAACATCAAGCCATACATTCCTGTAAAGACGAGGTACAGTTGCTGCTGTTTTTTAAATTGCCATTGCTATCAACAAATTTGAGAAGACATCACCTGATCACAATCAACAATCAACATTATATTATATATATATATGTAAATGTACAGGGTAAGTGAAAAAATTGATTTTTTGATTGGCATTAGTATTTTTATATATATATATATACATTTGTATCTTTTTGCTCATGGGTATTTGACGTTGCGTCGCCCCCTCACCCCGCTTTAACTATTTTGATACCTATAATATATCTTGACATTTTTTTGAGTGGTAGCATACAATTCATTCATGCGGTCAGCCATCAGACGAATAGGGGGAATAACATGTAGCATATGAAAACATGCACGTGCCGTAACTATTCGGGACTGGTGGAAGTGTGATCATAGCCTCTTTGCGGCGGCCGCTAGTAACAAGCCTTTTAAAAAAGGTTTGGCTAATATGATCAGGCTAGTTCCTCAGGTTGGCAACAGGTTAATTCCCTGTTCCGTAAAATTTTAGAATTACGAACCCGACAACAAGCCTCGGAAACGGACTGATCTCACGACGACAACCAACGCAACGAAAACGGCAAAACGATTTACGAATTTTCTTATGGAACGTACGATCGCTCTATAGAGCTCGAGCTGCTCAGCAGCTAGCCGATGCCCTGTCAAAATATAGAGCTGACATAACAGCACTACAAGAAATCAGATGGACAGGGAATGGTGTTTTACAGAAGAAAGAATATGACGTATACTACAGCTGTCATACAAAACACCATGTGCTCGGGGTAGGCTTCCTAGTCAGCGAAAAAATGAAGTCTACCATCATCGGCTTTAACGCTATAAGCGAAAGGCTATGCACCCTTCGCGTGCGAGGCAAATTTACGAACATTAGCCTCATTAACGTTCACGGACCTACGGAGGAGTCCTCAGACGAAGAAAAAGAGACTTACTACGAACAAGTCGAGAGGACCCTCAATGCCTGTCCAAGGTATGACGTAAAAATCATCCTTGGGGATTTGAACGCAAAAATAGGTCGGGAGCCGGTATTCAGGCATTACGCAGGCACCCATAGTTTGCATGAGAACACTAATGACAATGGACTTCGAGTCTTAGAATTGGCAGCATCGAAAAACATGGTCGTTGCGAGTACCAGGTTCCCGCGAAAAGATATCTACAAAGCCACCTGGGTATCACCTGATGGAGTCACTCGTAACCAAATAGACCACGTGTTGATAGACCGTCGCCACTACTCGAACTTGATGACGGTACGAACGTACCGAGGCGCCAATATCGACTCGGATCACTATCTTGTTGGTATGGTCTTCCGAGGGCGGATTGCCTTGCGAAGACGTATTGCATCCGCCGATCAAGTTCGAATCAACACGGCTGCCCTGCGCAATGAAAATGCCAGTAACACCTTTGGTAATGCGTTAGGACTCGCCCTAGAATCGCTTGATTTAGGGAGAGTAAGTCCTGGGGCCAGTATGCTGGGCGTAGATGAGAAGTGGACACGCCTTAAGAATACTGTCATTAGTACTGCCAACTCCATCTTAGGCAGCAGTCGTAGAAATCGGAACGACTGGTTTGATGATGAATGCAAGCTAGCGACTGAACGTAAGAATGTTGCGTACCGAGCAATGCAGCAATCTCATAGAACGCGGGCACGCGAAGAAGAATATAAAGAGCTCAGAAGAATAGAAAAACGGCTTCACAGACAGAAAAAATCAGCCTGGGAGAAGAACTTAATCTGTGAAATAGAAAAAAGCCGAGAGCGAGGTCAGCACCAGGCGCGGAAGTTCTACCAATCCATCCGAAACATGACGCAGTACACACCACGCTGCACATACTGCAAGGACGGAGAGGGAAATCTGATCACCGATCCACAAAGCATACTGGAGCGATGGGAAGTGTACTTTAATGAATTGCTAAATGGTCAACTCACTGCAGAAGTGGAGGCTCCACTGCTTCAAGACGAATACCCTATGTTGCCGTCACCAAGCATAGAAGAGGTTGAGAAGGCTATAGACCGGCTAAAGAAAAACAAAGCCCCGGGAGCTGATGGTATACCAGCCGAATTATTTCAACACGGTGGGCCAGCTCTACGTCAGGCAATTCATGATATTATAGTGCACGTGTGGGAGCGTGAAGAAATGCCAGAAGACTGGCGAAAAGGTATAATATGCCCCATACATAAGAAAGGAGATGTCACAACGTGCAGCAACTATAGAGGTATCACGTTGTTGAGTACCGCCTATAAGATACTCTCCTCTATCCTACAAGACCGGATAACCCCATACGCTAAAACCATCATCGGACAATATCAGTGTGGTTTCATTCCAGGCAAATCAACAACTGATCAGATCTTTACCCTTAGGCAGGCGATGGAAAAATGTCTAGAATTTAACATCCCAACATACCACCTGTTTATAGACTTTAAGGCCGCCTATGATAGCATAGCCAGGGTAGAACTTTACAAAGCCATGAGAGAATTCGGCATCCCAAATTAATTGACACGACTATGTAGGTTGACCATGACCAACGTAACAAGCCAAGTAAAAATAGCCGGATTGCTATCCAGACCAATCAACATCTTTAATGGACTCCGACAAGGGGATGGTTTGGCCTGCCTCCTCTTCAACCTGGCGTTGGAGAAAGCAATCCGTGACTCTGGCACGGCAACAAGAGGGACCATCGTCAACAGGTCCAGCCAGATACTGGCTTACGCAGACGACATCGACATCATCGGAAGAACCGAGCAAGCTGTACACGATTCCTTCATCCAGATCGAGCAGGCGGCACAAAATCTGGGGCTGCACATTAGTGAAGGTAAAACAAAGTACATGGTGGCGTCGAATGCGAGAGGAACAGTTGGTCAAACAATCAAGGTAGCGGAGCACGAATTTGAAGTGGTGCAATCCTTTAAATACCTTGGGTCAATAGTAGCAGCCGATAACAATATAGAAGAAGAAATACGCGGGCGGCTTCTCAAATCCAACAGAGCCTACTACAGTCTGTCAAAGCTCTTCAAATCCAGAAATCTCACCATAACTTCAAAACTACTGCTGTACAGGACCATGGTTCTGCCAGTACTCACATATGGATCCGAGACTTGGGTGCTTAGCAAAAGGCACTCTGACCTCTTAGCCGCGTTCGAGAGAAAAGTCTTAAGGAGAATTGTTGGCCCCATATGTGAGGAAGGACGATTCCGGAGACGGTACAATCATGAATTGTACGCAATCTACCTTGAAGCAGATATAGTGACAAAAATTAGGCTCGGTAGACTTCGGTGGGCAGGGCACCTAGCTCGCATGAGCGAAGAGGAACCTGCTCGGAAAGTTCTTTGTGGTACATTCTATGGCAGACGACAGCGTGGTAGACCATGCTTGCGCTGGAGAGATGGCGTAGACCAGGACGCCCGGAGCCTTGGGGTGCGCAACTGGATGGCGTCGGCTCGAGACCGGGATAGGTGGAGAGACTTGTTGAAGGAGGCCAGGACCGGACCCCGGTTGTCGAGCCGATGATGATGATGATGATGATACAATTCATAAAATTATAAAATAGGCTTGGATTATTTTTTTCACTTTTTTTAAATCGATTTTCAATGGATGCATTTTTCTAAACGATAAAATTATAAATTTTCTGATTTCATCTTTAATACCTCAATCGGTGGTTAAGACGTTTCTTGGGTATAGAGAGCGCTCAACGTTTTCACCCAGTCATTTTTTTTTTAAACGGTTCTTTTGAGAACCAAACTGCTGTTTGCCGTTGGAACATTCTCGACTTTTATACGAGAAATAATTTTGCAATTTAGAACAGAAGTTATTTAACTTTGTTCTTTGTTTTTGAATCCTTTCTTTCAATTCTTTTTTTTTTTATCTCAACTGGTTGTGATTGAATAAAACATTCTCGACACTTGTGCGAGAAATAATATTTGCCGCTTGGGACATAAGTTATTTAAACTTTGTTCTGAAATTTTTTTTTTGGATTTCAACTAGTTGTGATAGACTAAAACATTCTCGACACCTGTGCGAGAAATATTTTTTGCATTTTGGGACAAAAGTTGGTTAAATTTTGTTCTGAATACTTTTTATTTTTGGATTTCAACTGGTTGTAGGTAACTTATTAACGCATTCTCGACACTTGTGCAAGAGATAACTTTTGTCGCTTGGGACATAAGTTATTAAACTATGCTCTGAATCTTTTATTTATTTTTTTTTTTGGATTTCAACTAGTTGGGACTTACTAACGCATTCTCGACACCTGCGCGAGAAATATTTTTTGCATTTTGGGACAAAAGTTGGTTAAATTTTGTTCTGAATACTTTTTATTTTTGGATTTCAATTGGTTGTAGGTAACTTATTAACGCATTCTCGACACTTGTGCGAGAGATAACTTTTGTCGCTTGGGACATAAGTTATTAAACCAATTGCTCGGAATCTTTTATTTAATTTTTTTTTGGATTTCAACTGGTTGGGACTTACTAACGCATTCTCGACATTTGTGCGAGAAATAATTTTTTGCAGTTTGGGACAGAAGTTATTTAACTTTGTTCTGAATCTTTTGAAACTTTTTTTTTTCAATTTTTTCGGATTTCAACTAGTTGTAATTGCGAAAAATAATTTTTGTTTGCCGTTTGGGAGATAAGTTTTTTAAACCTTTTCGGAATTTTTTTCCTAATTTTTTTTATTGAACAATCTGCTGATTTCAACCAAATTATTCATCACTCGTTCCATCAATATAAAACGCTCACCGTTTTCCCCCAGTCATTTTTTTTAAAAAGGTTCTTTTCAGAACCAAATTCATTGATTTGAAACCACGGTCTGTGTAACTCCATTGCGATGTCGCTACTGGATGACTTCATTTTCTCAGCCGATTTGTTGACAAAGTTTCATGCATCGGCTAAAGAGGTTCCTGAATCTAAGCATACACTTCACTTTGACTGCCAGAAAAGCCGAACTCAAGGAATTATGGGCTGACATCAAAGCGAAGTATGTTTTATGCGCCCGGTCGAAAGAATTTCCTTCCGACCAAGAAGCGATTGAGACTAAATACGTAAACAGTAATGAAACGTATTTTTCTTGTTTAGCCTTGTTTTTGGATCACGAAAAAAGACTAGTCAACCATTCTCAGATAAAAGAACCTTAGTCACCCAATATCCAACCACCAGGTACACCTTTATCTTCAAGACACTGTCTTTAGTTGCCACCATGTGACACGGATGTATTCCAAGGTGACTATCTATCATGGCCAGCATGCAGTTTACATCAAACATTCAAGTCTGGGAGATGTCGAAAAATTATTTTATTTACGAGCCAAAACCAGAGGTGACGCTTATCGTTTGGTCAGTCAATTTCCGTTAATAAATGCGAGTTTTCATTTAGCTTGGGAAGCACTTCGGGCAGCATATGACAATACACGTATCCTTGTCAACAATCAGGTCAAAAAACTTTTTAATTTACCTTCGGCAAATGAGGAATCGGCTAGGTCAATTCGAGCTTTGCAAAGTATTATTAACGACTCAATAGCGATACTGAAAGCGCACAATGTTCAAACGGACCACTGGGATCCGATATTAGTTTTTGCATGCTCAAACAAACTTCCAAAAACAACTCTAATGCTCTGGGAACAATCCTTAGAGGATCCAACAAAAGTTCCAACGTGGAAAGAACTAGACAAATTTCTTAGTTCGCGGTTTTAAGTGTTGGAGTCCGTTGCGGATACAACATCGTCAAAATTAGTGACTACAAACAATCTACCTAAATTTTCTCCCCGAAACAGCGACTCACATCAACAAAACAAAGTCAACACTTTTCTTGCTAACGCGGGAGTGTCCAATTGTAAAATTTGTTCGGAAGAACATTCCATCTATGAGTGTAAAAAATTTTTAGCAATGCCAATTCCTTCTCGAATTGCGATGGTACATCAATATAAAATGTGCAATAATTGCTTGAGTACAAAACATCTGAAATTTGCGTGTGGCAGTAAACATTCATGTAGCGTTTGTAAAAAGCGCCATCACTCACTACTGCATTTAGTTTCGAACCCCAACACTAACAATGCTAGTACATCTTCTAAAATACAGTCCACTTCTCAAAAAGCTATTTCGACTGACACGCAAATATCTGCATCTGCTCAGCCATTTGTTCCACATGTTTCCGCTCAAAACTATTTTGTTTCATCGCAACGAAGAATCTTGCTTGCAACTGCCTTAGTTAGCATTGTTGGAAGGGAATCAAACCACATTGTGCGAGCACTCATAGACCCCGGCTCTGAAATATCTTTCATTTCAGAAGCTGTTCAAAAACGCCTTAACTTACCGTTTGTGAATAAGGATACTACAGTTTCGGGAATAAGTGGAAATCATGCAACCACTTCAAAAAAACTTTGCTCTTTTTCAATAAATTTTTTCGAAAACGAAGAAATTACACTTTCAGTCCAAGCTATTGTGCTTAAATCACTCACAAACAACCTTCCTAGTACTTCATTCTCTCTGGTTGATACCAATCGATTTGGTGCGCTCAAATTAGCTGATTCGTCCTTCAACAAATCCTCTCAAGTTGATCTCCTCATCGGTGCAGATTTATATATATCTATCATTCGCAACGGATTACAAATTATTTCCGATTCACTTGTTGCGCAAAATACCATTTTTGGTTGGATACTTTCTGGCCCAGTTCCGGAATCATTTCAATCTTTCTCTACTCACGTTTTATCCACTGAAGGTTCCAAAACTTTAGACCAAGAGATTCGAAAATTTTGGGAGCTTGAGGAAGTACCAACCACTAATGTTCGATCTGTCGAGGACTGCTTTTGTGACAAGTTATACAAGAAAACGACCACACGACGTGCTGACGGGAGATATGTTGTCCGTCTGCCTTTCAAACCTCGAACCGCAAAAAGCAAATTGGGCCTTTCGAGATTTATCGCTTTTAAACAGTTTTCACGAACTGAAAGATCTTTAGCTTTAAAAGCGGATCTTAAATCCCAATATTCGAAAGTTATTTCAGAGTACCTGTCACTTCATCATATGCGAAAAGTAGTTCCCTTAGAGAAAGTTGAAAATGGCCAAGTAAAATCGTTCTACCTCCCACATCACGCAGTCATAAAACCGGAAAGCACTACTACTAAAGTGCGCGTCGTTTTTAATGCTTCAAATGCGTCATCAAGTGGTATTAGCTTGAACGATTTATTGTATCCTGGACCGATCCTACAGCAAGATTTGTCTTCATTAATAATTCGCTGGAGATTTTTTAAGTACGTTTTCAATACGGACAAGACACCCCATTTCAGCGAATCCTTTTCCGCGACTCTCCTCATTCAGAGATTGAAGACTTTGAGCTATTAACTATCACTTTTGGAGTTAATTGTGCCCTCTATTTGGCCATCCGTACTCTCTTGCAACTGTCAGAAGATGGAAAAGTTGAATTCCCTTTGGCATCTAAAATTTTGCAATCTGAGTTTTATGTGGACAATGTATTGTCTGGTGCTCACAGTATTCAAGCCGCACAAAAGGCTCAAACAGAACTTATCACTTTACTTGAGTCAGCTGGGTTTCCGCTTCGAAAGTGGACCTCGAACACTCCTTGTTTACTCGATCATTTGCCTCGAGAACATATTTTGTGCGAAAACTTTTTACGGCTTGATGCGGCCAGCACCACAAAAACTTTAGGGGTACGGTGGAATGCAAAGGAGGATACATTTTATTTCTCTACTCAACAAATTATTTTGTCAAAAAGTCCCACAAAACGTGAAGTTTTTTCCCAAATAGCAAGGCTATTTGATCCTGCAGGGTGGTTGGCCCCCGTAGTGATAAGTGCAAAAATGCTGATGCAAAAGATTTGGACTCAACAAACTGATTGGAACGACCCTATAAAAACTGACACTTTTAGAACGTGGAAAATTTTTGCTGAATCTTTAGGTGAAATACAATCTATTCAAATTCCACGATGGGTTGAGTATTGTCCTACGTCAAAGGTTCAATTCCACGGATTTTGCGATTCCTCAGAGAAGGCTTATGCTGCGGCGTTATATATACGCGTTAGTCATTTAAATGGTAATACTTCATCTCACTTGGTCTGTGCAAAATCCAAAGTAGCGCCCATTAAATCGGTGTCTTTGCCCCGCCTCGAGTTGTGTGGAGCACTATTACTTTCAAAGTTGATGAAATTTTATTTGCAAAGTTTTCCAGTACATTCGTTTGATAATTTTTTGTGGACAGACTCATCCATCGTTTTAGCTTGGCTTAAGAAGCCACCCTGCGTCTGGAAAACATTTGTCGCTAATCGCACCAGTGAGACTCTGGACAATGTCGGAAATGCTTCTTGGAGACATGTCGAATCGGGAGACAATCCAGAGGACTTAGCCACCCGAGGTTTGATGCCCTCTGAATTGAGGTTTAATACACTTTGGTGGAAAGGGCCTTCATGGCTCTGTGAGCCTACTGCCCAATGGCCTATTTCATTGCCATCCCCCCTTTGTGTTGACGATCTCGAACAAAAACCTGTTGTCTCTTTGGTAGTTCAGCAAAATCATGAAGACATCCTTGACCGTTTTTCTACATTGCCACGTGCATTACGCGTTATTTCGTATAATTTACGTTTTATTTACAAGGCCTCAAAAAGGCGCAATCAATGTTTCACCAATGATTCTCTTGACGTTTCGCACCAAGAATTAGAATTTGCAAAAAATCGTTTAATAATGCTGGCACAAAGTGCTCATTATCCCAAGGAACATTCTTTACTATTGGAAAAGAAACCCATTCCCTTGAAAAGTTCAATTTTGTCGTTCAACCCATTCTTTGATGTCAAGGGGTTGTTTAGAGTTAATGGTCGAATCACAAAATCAGATCTTTCATATAACGAGCAATATCCCATCATTTTGCCATACAAATCAAGATTTTCCACTCTACTGATTCGCTTTATCCATGAAATTTCAATCCATGGAGGCAATTCTCTTATGCTCCGGTTAGTTCGTCAATGTTTTTGGGTCCCGAAATTAAAAAATCTCATCAAATTATGCATACGTCAGTGCAAGACTTGTATTATTCATAAAAAAGAATTAAGTAAGCAAATGATGGCGGCTTTACCTCCAGAAAGATGTACTTTCTCACCTCCCTTTACGTTTACAGGAATTGACTTTGCAGGCCCCTTTGTTATAAAAAGCTTCAATGCACGAAATTGTCGTATGTCCAAGGGATATGTTTGTGTTTTCGTCTGTTTTTCAACTAAGGCAATTCACCTTGAGGCAGCTAGCGATTTGTCATCGGAAGTATTTTTAGCAGCATTTGCTAGGTTTACAGCACGACGAGGTCTACCAAAGGAGGTGTTTTCTGATAACGGGACGAATTTCATCGGAGCTGATACTGTGTTGAAGAAAACGTTTAAGAAATTTATCTCTTCCATCCCTCAAGAAACTAGTGCGAAATATGGTATTCAGGGTCTTAAGTGGAATTTTATTCCTCCAGGGGCTCCACACATGGGCGGCTTATGGGAAGCCGGTGTAAAGAGCTTTAAGAACCACTTTAGGAAACTAGGAGCCTGTACCAAATTCACCTTTGAAGAGTTTGCCACTATTTTAGCACGTATTGAGGCGTGTCTGAATTCTCGCCCTATTTCAGCAATGTCAAATGACCCATCCGACTTGTTGGCATTGACACCCGGTAATTTCTTGCGTGGAAGTCCAATTTTAACCTTTCCTGAACCCAATATTACCAACCAAAATTTATCATTGATCAATCGATGGGAAAAAGTGAAATTCCTCCATCAGCAATTTTGTAGAAGATGGAAAGAGGAGTATTTAAAAGAGTTGCATCAGAGGTGCAAGTGGAAATACCCTCAAGAAAATGTCAAGGTAGATGATTTGGTAGTTGTTAAAAATGAAAACTTACCTTCAACTGAGTGGCGCTTAGGGCGTGTAACCAATGTACACCCCGGTGCTGATGGTAGGCTGAGGGTGGCGACGGTTAAAACCCAACATGGGGAGTTAACACGGCCCATTGTAAAGCTATGCCTTTTGCCAAAAGACTAAATCTTAATAAAAGCCTATCAAAATTTTAGTTTTTACGCTTACTTTATTTAAATAGTTTTTTTTTTGGCGCATCTCTCCAAGGCGGGCAGTAATGTTCGTGCATATTGGCACTTTGGTTCAATTTTCATTGCACCATTGAATGCACTCTTATTGAAAAGTACTAAATTGCCAGTATGCACGAACACACCCGCATTTTTCATTTTTCAAACATGTCCTTCTGTCATGTCACTGTCATGTATAAATGTCAAAAAGACAGAACAAAAATCCTCATTCATTCAAGCGCTTTCATCCTCGTCAATTGATTTTCTTTTTTTGCAAAGTTTAGCTTTTTTTCTTTTTTTGCCAACAAAAAGTTGCTAGTCTTTTTTTGAGTATTAAGTAATTTATTTTTGTAAATCTATAAAAATCTATAAAAAAACTATAAAAAAAACTATAAAAATCTTAAAGTCTAATTATTTCAACGTGTGCCATCATACGAGATTGTCGCCGAAACACTGTCCTTTCCCTTTTTGGGGAGAGGATGGACCACAGCTGTTTTCCAACTCACTGGATAATATGCATTATTCAATGCGTTGTTGAACAGTGTGGTATAAATGTCTATTGCTTCTTCAGGGAGATGTCGTAACACAATGTTGGGTATACCATCGACTCCCGCAGATTTCTTTTTCTTAAGTGTTTGAAAAATTAACTGAAGTTCTACCTTCGAAATTAACAATGAACTGGGTCCATTTCGCTCGGCGATGGTGGCGTTTGCCAAGTTTTCGTCATTGAACCCGGTAAAACCAGTATTCTCAGATCGCCATTGCGTTATGTTATTTCCAAGGTAGAAGTTGTGCAGCAAGGCTCTGTTCTCCAGGTCATGATTCGGACGAATGCTGGCATTAACCTTATACACTTGCTGGAAAGCAGCCCCTACAGCTTCTACCTTCTCCTGAGGATCTTCTATCATATAAAAATTATCATCGAAAGTGGCACTTTCCGGATCAATTCCCGCAATCGTTAGTACGTCTTCGTTTTCTGTTGTCCTCTGGAGTTTAAGACATGGAAGATCGTTTTGATCATTTCTTCTAAATATCTTATTTATTTGGGGAAACATACTAGGGTCGCTAGAATTAACAGCCCGAATTCTGTTCCCAATATAAATTAATAGATAATCTATAGTTTTGTCTAATCAGAACGTTAATGTTTTTGATCGACGACTTCAATGTCTTAATCTCCAGATCACGTGTGTCCGTGAATCGTCTGTACAGAAGTTTCAATCTAGTCAGCAGTCCACTTTTTTGTCGGTGTAGTGCGTCGATTGTCGCGTTCTTGTATAAACCATTAGGGTCTTGTTCCTTATATATTGGAATTGTTCTGTCCATTGTTCGTTTTATAGTCGTATCCATTTGAGTCAGGAACCCGTCGATCTCGACGTTCGTCAGGTTTCTGTCATTTGGTGGAGAAATGTCATCGGAACGTATTTCTCTTGCCAAGGCGTTGGAGAAGCGTGGCCAGCGCTTCTTACTGAAATTGTAAGAGTGCACAGGCACATACTCATCCAATTCGACAAGTTCGCTCGGAAGCTGTATTACGGTGGCAAGTCCGCAGTGATCGCTGTCGTATTCAATTGTTCGTAAACAGTTTCTTGTCTGTTGATTTGTTGCGTCAGTTATAACAAGTCGTGAGTCAAGCAGTAAAAGATCCAGAAAGCCACCGCTCCTAGGAAACGAAGGTCTATCTGTCTCAAAAAGATCGATCCTACACTCAACACTGTGACGACCCATCCAATTAAATAAATGGTACCCTCTCGGATTTTGAATTTGATTTCCCCAATCTTCATGTTTGGCGTTCAAATCTCCTGCCATGAGATAATAATTTTCATCCAAGTGCAGTCTTAAGCATTCGAAAAGTTTTTCGAGTTCTGCGATAAAATTAGCAGGCTGAGGTGCTTCGGGTGCGTACGCCGCGATCACGTACATTTGTTTCCCCTGAAGGAGCGGAATGCAAATGATGCAGGCTTCTAGCTGCCCAAATCTTCGCACTTCACTATTATATATAACCTTATGTTTAATGCCCTTTCGTATGAAGATTGCGACCCCACCCCCTTGAGAGGAGTTAGGCCGATCCCTTCGCACGATATTGTAATTATTATTAGTCAATTTGTGTTCCTGGGTAAGCTTAGTTTCGCTAGCCATAAACACATCAGGACTTTGGTCTTGCAGCAAATGAAAGAGATTTGCTCTACGTTCGGTCCTAATCAGCGAATCTACATTCACAGCTAGGATCTTAAAGGGTCGCTCAGGCAGCGCGCCTTTAACCAGAAAGAGTAGAGGTAATCCACCCTAGCCGCCTGCTCCCTGATCTGTTTTTGCACGTCGGTTAACTGACCATGAATGGTCAGCAACACCTGCATCAGATCTGCCTCTGGCACAGGAGCCGTAGGCACTTGGACCTGTTTGGCTACCTGTGGTTGAGGCTGTACCGTGTTTCCCTTTCCAGACGCGATTTGGACGTAAGAAATTGTGGGATTGACGGAAGTTGTTGTCTGGCGTACTTCAGGGCGTCTCACCTCAACTGTTTTCTTTTGGGCTTTGTTTTGCTTTATCTCCTGAAACTTCGGACATCCCCGATCGTTTGCGGGGTGCCCGGAGCCTCGGCAGAGCGCACATTTTAACTGGGTCATATCTGTGACCCTATCTTGCCCGAGTTTACACTCCACTGTTTTGTGGGTATCTCCACATTTAACGCAGACTGGGTCCATACCACAGTTAACTGCAACGTGTCCGAACTCTTGGCAGTTCATGCATTGAAGCATGTCTTTCTGCTTATTTAGTTTTTCCCATCGTACAACTTGGTAATCCAGGACTGTTATATTCCTGAGACCACTCAATTTGCTTTGGGGCGAGAGTTAATCTGCGTCAGCGGCGTTTTCTTTGCCTGTTAGTCTGGCGTCCTGATCGTTTGGCTTGTCGGCGGCGATCGCTTCATCAGCCTCTTTGACGTGCCTGTCATCCACCTCAGCTTCATCGTCGCCTTCTTCGTTGTCGTTGCTTTTGCTATTCATCGTCATCGTTAGAGGAGCTATCTAGCTGCCTCTGTATTTTGGCCTGAGCCGAAGCCTTGGCTGAACGCCCGCGCCCTCCTATTTTCTGGGCCACTTCTGTATCAGAGGTACGCTTCTTAACTCATTCATTTTCATTTTTAATTCATTTTTATTTTTTCATTTCCTTATATCTATCTTAATGCTAGACAAAAAATCTTAAACAACTATCTTACCATATTAACTTAACTAACTTACTGGCCCCATGCGGGCGCTCTAAATTAAACTATGACTATACTTAAAAAATGTCTTTCGACGAAAAATAACTTATTATTAGAATTCATGATTACTTAAAACTAACGAGAAAATTATTAAAAAAAAAACTCATTTTCTATATCATTTTTTAATTTTTTATAAAACTTAAAGCTACCCTTTACCTAATAAAACTAATTAAAACTAAATTAAAACTAACTTAAACTACATTATATCTAAGTAAAACTACTTAAAATAACTTAAAAAACTAGAACAGCCACCAGCAATTTTTTTTTTTTTTTTTTTTTTTTGTTTTTTTTTTTTTTTTTTTGTTTTTTGTTTTTTTTTTTTTTTTTTTGCATACGCATATGCACACTCGCGTACGCCCATACACATGTATTTATGTTCATATACATATATACATATACATTCACAACCGCAAGTACCCACATACAAATACATTTACTTATGTACTTTTTTTTGGTGCCACCGTCACTGTTCTACCTACTCTACTTATCTTTACCTAAGAACTATGTAAGTCGGCCAAAGCACAATATGGTCAACTTTCAATATCACGGTGGTCACCCAACCACCAGAATTTTTTGACTTGCTTAACTAAGTCCTTTCTGTCCCGAAGGGGCACAGCTCTACTGAACCGCAGACGCTCTGCTCCGTTCCCTGAGCCGACGTCCCGATCGTAAAGAAGTCGCCGATCCACAGTCCTACGGCTGACGTGGTAGATTAACGGAACCGCCAATCTATCCTGTATCAGCCCACGACTGTCTAAAAAGAGGAATGTCTCGGGCGGGATGAAACCGTTAAGACGCACACATTCACTATACTCATCATTGGGGTAGTAAGCCCCAAAAATAAGTCCATTGGTCGAGGTCATCGCTCTTGCAATGTGACCCCGAATCAGCTTGATTAAAAAGTTATCTATCCTGTTTATATTGGCCCTGTTGTATAGAACCTCGTTGGCATAGTAATGTGTGTACTCCGACTCTGGTGTTCTGTGTAATCCAAGGCAGCGTCTAAGACACTGCCTCTCAAACACCCGAATCTTTTCCATTTGAGATGGGGCAACGTTGAACCACACAGGGCACCCATAGGCAATCATTGGCCGGATAAGGGCCATGTAGCAAATCACCTTTACTCTGCTGTCAAGGCGGCTGCTATAAAACAACCGTCTTGTCAACCCAAAGGCTCTTCTAGCTCTGGCCAGAGCAGCATCTACATGTCGATTGAAATATAGATACTGATCTAGCCAGATGCCAAGGTACTTTACCACATCTTTACTCGCCAGTGGATGTCCACTTGGTCCAACGATCACTAGATTTCTCCAGTTCTTTCTTGTATCCCTAGAAGCCCTAGACAACGGGGTTCTAAACAGGATAGTTTCTGATTTCTGAAAGTTAATTTTTAACTTCCAGTCATCACAATATCGCTGAATCTTGTCGAAGTCACGCTGCAAGAGAATTCTGATGACTTCAACTTTTGGACCCGTCCTGTACGCTACAAGGTCATCGGCATACGCAATCGCATGAGTGAGACTACATATCAGATCGCTGGTGTAAATACTAAAAAGAATCGGTGAGTTCACAGCTCCTTGCTGTAGACCATTTTTAATATCAAAAGTTGTGGTAGAAGTTACATTGCCACTTTTGACAACAAACTTTCTACCATTGAGCATGTCATGAAGCATATATAACAGTGGCTTACTTATGCCAAATCTAGATAGCTTTAGATAAAGACCCTCTAACCATACGGTGTCGAAAGCTTTCTCTAAATCAACCAGAACGGAACCCGTACATTGCTTTTTCGTTTTGTTCCATTGAACATCAGAAACTAACTTAGACGCCGCATGAATAGTGTCATGCCCCGCCTTAAAGCCAAACTGATTATCTGGAATAATATTTTTGTCCTCAGCCCACTTGAACAGAGCTCTATTGAGAATCTTTTCGAATACTTTACTGATACTTGGAAGAGGACTTATCGACCAAAGATTTGCCGGATTGGAGCTGTCCTTTCCCTTTTTGGGGAGAGGATGGACCACAGCTGTCTTCCAACTCACTGGATAATATGCATTATTCAATGCGTTGTTGAACAGTGTGATATAAATGTCTATTGCTTCCTCAGGGAGATGTCGTAACACAATGTTGGGTATACCATCGACCCCCGCAGATTTCTTTTTCTTTAATGTTTGAAAAATTAACTGAAGTTCTACCTTCGAAATTAACAATGAACTGGGTCCATTTCGCTCGGCGATGGTGGCATTTGCCAAGTTTTCGTCATTGAACCCGGTAAAACCAGTATTCTCAGATCGCCATTGCGTTATGTTATTTCCAAGGTAGAAGTTGTGCAGTAAGGCTCTGTTCTCCAGGTCATGATTCGGACGAATGCTAGCATTAACCTTATACACTTGCTGGAAAGCAGCCCCCACAGCTTCTGCCTTTTCCTGTGGATCTTCTATCATAAAAAAGTTATCATCGAAAACGGCACCCTCCGGATCTATTCCCGCAATCGTAAGTACGTCTTCGTTATCTGTTGTCCTCTGGAGTTTAAGACATGGAAGATCGTTTTGATCATTTCTTCTAAATATCTTATTTATTTGGGGAAACATACTAGGGTCGCTAGAATTAACAGCCCGAATTCTGTTATCCCAATATAAATTAATAGATAATCTATAATTTTATTAATCAGAACATTAATGTTTTTGATCGACGACTTCAATGTCCTAATCTCCAGATCACGTGTGTCCGTGAAACGTCTGTAAAGAAGTTTCAACCTAGTCAGCAGTCCACTTTTTTGTCGGTGTAGTGCGTCGATTGTCGCGTTCTTGTATAAACCAGTAGGGTCTTGTTCCTTATATTTTGGGATTGTTCTGTCCATTGTTCGTTTTATAGTCGTATCCATTTGAGTCAGGAACCCGTCGATCTCGACGTTTGTCAGGTTTCTGTCATTTGGTGGAGAAATGTCATCGGAACGTATTTCTCTTGCCAAGTAGTTGGAGAAGCGTGGCCAACGTGTCTTACTGAAATTGTAAGAGTGCGCTGGCACATACTCATCCAACTCCAAAAGTTCGCTCGGGAGCTGTATTACGGCGGCAAGTCCGCAGTGATCACTGTCGTATTCAATTGTTCGTAAACAGTTTTTTGTATATTGACCCACAGTGTCAGTTATTAACAGTCTTGAGTCAAGCAGGAGTAGATCCAGAAAACTACCACTTCTCGGAAAAGACGGTCTATCTGTAGCCAGAAGGTCGATCCTACACTCAACACTGTATCGACCCATCCAATTAAAAAGATGGTTCCCTCTAGGATTTTGTACTTGATTTCCCCAATCTACATGTTTGGCGTTCAAGTCCCCTGCCATGAGATAATAATTCTCATCCAAGTTCAGTCTTAAGCATTCAAAAAGTTTTTCGAGTTCTGCGATAAAATTAGCCGGCTGAGGTGCGTCAGGTGCGTACACAGCTATTGCGTACATTCTTTTCCCCTGCTGGAGAGGAATGCAAACGATGCAGGCTTCTAGCAACCCGAATCTTCGCACTTCACTATTATATATAACTTTATGTTTAATACCCTTTCGTATGAAGATTGCGACCCCACCCCCTTGAGAGGAGTTGGGCCGATCCCTTCTTACGATATTGTAATTTTTATTAGTCAGTTTGTGTTTCTGATTTAGCTTAGTTTCGCTAGCCATAAACACATCAGGACTTTGGTCTTGCAGCAAATGAAAGAGGTTTGCTCTACGTTCGGTCCTAATCAGCGAATTTACATTCACAGCTAGGATCTTAAAGGGTCGCTCAGGCAGCGCGCCTTTAACCATTTCGCGTTGCCGGCAGAATAGAGTAGAGGTAATCCACCCTAGCCGCCTGCTCCCTTATCTGTTTTTGCACATCGGTTAACTGACCATGAATGGTCAGCAACACCTGCATCAGATCTGCCTCTGGCACAGGAGCCGTAGGCACTTGGACCTGTTTGGCTACCTGTGGTTGAGGCTGTACCGTTTTTCCCTTTCCAGACGCCATTTGGGCGTAAGAAATTGCGGGATTGACGGAAGTTGATGTCTGGCGTACTTCAGGGCGTCTCACCTCTACTGTCTTCTTTTGGTCTTTGTTTTTTTTCATTTCCTGAAACTTCGGACATCCCCGATAGTTTGCGGGGTGCCCAGAGCCTCGGCAAAGTGCACACTTTAACTGGGTCCTGTCTTCGACCCTCTCTTTTCCGAGTTTACATTCACCTATCTTGTGGGAATCTCCACACTTGACACAAACTGGATCCATACCACAGTTTGCTGCCACGTGGCCATATCCTTGGCAGTTCATGCATTGAAGCATGTCTCTCTGCCTATTTAATTTTTCCCATCTTACAATTTGGTAGTTTAGGACGGTTATACTCCTTAAACCACTCAATTTGCTTTGGGGCGAGAGCTGAACTAGGAAGAATGGTAAATTCCGTTTCTCCCGTCTGGCCTTAACTGTGGAAAACGGTCTGACCCCGATAAAATCGAGATCATCGCTCGCCACTTGACGGAGCTCAGTTAAGAGTTCCTGCGGATCCGTAGAGGATTCGATACCCTTCAGGAGGGCTGTTTGTAGCTTGTCTTCCTTCGGGGTGAAACTGTAGTATTCTGTCTTCGTTTGAGACAGGAGATCTTTTACTTTTTTATAATGCTCGACCGAAGAGCAATGAATGGCGTGTCGGTCTGCGTTCAACCTTTTAATAGTACATACATAATTCTATTGTGTCTTTCAATTCTATTTTGAAGGTATTAATTGGTGGCACCTTACCTTTCTTTGCTTGTGGCTGTTGCTGTTGTTGCTTCTGTTGTGACTGCTGCTGTTGTGTCTGCTGCTGTTGTGACTGCTGCGGTTGTCGCTGTTGTTGTAGTTTTTGCTGCTGTTGTTGCTTCTGTGTCTTTTGTTGTTGTCGTTGTTGAAGTGGTTGTTGTATTTGTTGTATTTGTTTTTGTTGTTGCTGTTGTTGCTGTTGTTGTTTTTTCTGTACTTGCGGTTGCTGATGCTGTTGCTGGGGCTGTAGTTTTTGCTGCTGCATTTGTGCTGCTTTTTGTTGCTCTTGGAGCGTTTTTTGTCGTTTTCTTTCAAGAACAACTAGGCGCTCTTTTTCCCTACGCGCTTCCTGCTTAACTTTGAGCGCTTTTACCATTTCCATGAGGGAAGAAATTTGCTCTGTCAGTGATGCGATTTTTTCCTGCTCATCTTCTGACTCTTCTGGAGGTGAAAGGTCCACCAACTCGCCACTCACGTAGTGCCCCTCCCCTTCTACGGACATGTATGCAATCTCTTCGGCATCTACCTCAGTGACGTTATGCACACATGTCTTCTTGACGGTCGTATCGTTTGCTTCTTTGGCGATATCGTCTTCAGCCTCTGCCTCGTCATCGCCCTCATGGCCATGTTCATTAATTTTCGTATCGTCATCCTCATAGGAGGAGCTTTCTAATTGCCTCTGCATTTTGGCTTGAGCGGAGGCCTTAGCCAACTTAGCTCTGGTGCTCCTATCGGCACGATTTATTAGGTGTGGCTTGTATCTAATGATACGCCTTCTCTTCTTATCCCCCTTTGAATTGGCACCGGCTGGTGTTGATGTCGTGCCTTTTGCACAGCTTGTTGTTGCAGTCGCTATGCTGCTTGTATTAACTTCGGCACGTGCCGATGACGCTGTCGTTGTTGGCTGGGCTTCTATGGAAGGCACCGCTACCTTAACTGCTGCTGCTGCATCACCTGATGTTTTGGCTGCTTGACTTGTTGTTGGGGGATCATCTTTCGATGTCCTCGTTGATTTTATCATTTGCTGTTCCTTCTGCTCTCGGTTTTTGTTAACTTTCTCCCAGAACTTATTTAAAAAAAAAAAGCCCTGACCAGGGTGGGGCTCGAACCCACGCCCCTCTAATCTGTCGTCGGCCACGCTACCTCTAGGCTAACTTGCCTTTTAAATTTTCTTGGCAAATTGCCACTAAAAATTGTGCAATGAGTGCACTTAAAGTATAAGTGAATTTAATTCAGTTCGAACACACCGAAATTATTTTATACACTGTGAAAGTCGTCAACACGTCCGCACTCTTTCACAGCTGAAGATCGACTGGCTCTTGGAGCGCTTGTTGGCCGGTGCGCTGCTCAAGAGCAACTATGCGCTCCTTCTCCCGTCTTGCCTCCTGCTTCTTCTTGAGCGCTTCAACAAGCTCTATGAGCGAAGAGATCTGCTCCGTCAAAGCCTCAATTTGCTGGTCCTCTTCCTCGTCAGACAGCTCGACTATCTCGCCACTGACGTAACGTCCTTCTTCTTCCACTCACATGTATGAGATGTTATCAGCATCTGCGTCAGCGGCGTTTTCTTCGCCTGTTAGTCTGGCGTCCTGATCGTTTGGCTTGTCGGCGGCGATCGCTCCATCAGCCTCTTTGACGTGCCTGTCATCCGCCTCAGCTTCATCGTCGCCTTCTTCGTTGTCGTTGCTTTTGCTATTCATCGTCATCGTTAGAGGAGCTATCTAGCTGCCTCTGTATTTTGGCCTGAGCCGAAGCCTTGGCTGAACGCCCGCGCCCTCCTTTTTTCTGGGCTGCTTCTGTATCAGAGGTACGCTTCTTAACTACTAGGTTTGGTTTGTACCTAATGTAGCGCCTTCTCTTTGGAGGATCTTGTTTATCGACACATGGCGGTCCTGGATTTTTCCCTTTAATAGGGCTCGATGTCTTTGCAGTTGCCATGCTGCTTGTTCCGACCTCGGCACGTGCCGATGACGATGTTGTTGTAGTTGTCGTTGCTGTTGTTGTTGCCACTTTGGGCTTTACTGGTCCTGCTGCTGCTGCTGCTGTTGTTGTTGCTTTTTGGGCTACAGTTGCTCTTTGAGCTTGGCCTGATGGCCCCGCTATTTGGCTGTCGGATGACACATCACCTGATGCTCCAACTTCCTTCCTTGTTGTTGGGGGACCATCTTTCGATGTCCCCGTTGCTTTTCCCATCTCTCTTTTTAGGTCCTCTCCCAGAAATTATTTAAAAAAAAGCCCGGACCACAGTGGGGCTCGAACCTACGCCGTTCAGATCCGTCGTCTGCCACTCATTTTTCATTTTTTTTTTTCATTTTAATTCATTTTTTATTTTTCCATTTTCTTATATCTATCTTAATGCTAGACAAAAAATCTTAAACAACTAGCATACATATTAACTTAACTAACTTATTGGCCCCATACGGGCGCTCTAAATTATACTATAACTATATATTAAAAATGCCTTTCGGCGTAAAAACTAACTTAAATTAAAATTCAATATTACTTAAACTAAACGAGAAAATTTTGAAAAACTCGTTTTCCTATAACATTTATTTTATATAAAAACTTAAAACTACCCTTTATCTAAATAAAACAAAATTAACCTAAATAAAACTAAAATATACGTAAATATACGTAAATAACTTAAAACTACTTAAAATACTTAAAATAACTTAAAACTAGAACAGCCACCAGCAGCTTTTTTTTTTTTTTTTTTTTTTTTTTTTTGCCATCAGCCTATGCACATGCACACACGCGCATACATATGCATATATTTAGACATATGCATATGTATGCGCTCACGCACATATCCACAAACAAACAAACAACTTTTTGGATTTTGTATCTTTTTTTTTTTTTTTTTGGTGCCACCGTCACTGTCCTACTTAATCTACCTTAGAAATATGTAGGTCGGCCAAGGCAACAACTTTGACTAACCATCAATATCAAGGTGGTCACCCAACCACCAGTATTTTTTAACTTGCTTATCGAAGTCCTTTTTGTCCCGAAGGGGCACAGCTCTACTGAACCGCAGACGCTCTGCTCCGTTCCCAGAGCCGACGTCTCGACCATACAGGATTCGCCGATCCACAGTTCTACGGCCGACGTGGTAGATTAACGGAATCGCCAATCTATCCTGTATCAGCCCCCGACTGTCTAAATAGAGGAATGTCTCGGGCGGGATGAAACCGTTAAGACAAACGCTCTCACTATATTCATCATTGGGGTAATAAGCCCCGAAAATAAGTCCATTGGCTGAGTTCATCGCTCTTGCAATGTGACCCCGAATCAGCTTAATTAAAAAGTTATCTATCTTGTTTATATTGGCCCCGTTGTATAAGACCTCGTTGGCATAATAATGTTTGTACTCCGACTCTGGTGTTCTGTGTAATCCAAGACAGGTCCTAAGACACTGCCTCTCAAACACCCGAATCTTTTCCATTTGAGATGGGGCAACGTTAAACCACACAGGGCACCCATAGGCAATCATCGGCCGGATTAGGGCCATGTAGCAAATCACCTTTACCCTGTTTTCAAGGCGGCTGCTATAAAACAACCGTCTTGTCAGAGCAAACGCTCCCCTAGCTCTGGCCAGAGCAGCATCTATATGTCGATTGAAATATAGATACTGATCTAGCCAGATACCAAGGTACTTTACTACATCTTTAGTCGCCAGTGGATGTCCACTTGGTCCAACGATCACTAGATTTCTCCAGTTCTTTCTTGTATCCCTAGAAGCCTTAGACAAAGGGGTTCTAAACAGGATAGTTTCTGATTCCTGAAAGTTAATTTTTAACTTCCAGTCATCACAATATCGCTGAATCTT
Source organism: Baccha elongata (assembly GCA_951217065.1). NCBI lineage: Eukaryota > Metazoa > Arthropoda > Insecta > Diptera > Syrphidae > Baccha > Baccha elongata. The sequence goes on along the minus strand of CATNUY010000161.1, from coordinate 1,345,586 downwards.
GTGGAAGTCACGCTGCAAGAGAATTCTGATGACTTCAACTTTTGGACCCGTCCTGTACGCTACAAGGTCATCGGCATACGCAATCGCATGAGTGAGACTACCTCTCAGATCGCTGGTGTAAATACTAAAAAGAATCGGCGAGTTCACAGCTCCTTGCTGTAGACCGTTTTTAATATCGAAAGTTGTGGTGGAAGTTACATTGCCACTTTTGACAACAAACTTTCTACCATTGAGCATGTCATGAAGCATATATAACAGTGGTTTACTTATGCCAAATCTGGTTAATTTCAGATAAAGACCCTCTAACCATACGGTGTCGAAAGCCTTCTCTAAATCAACAAGAACGGCACCTGTGCATTGATTTTTCGCTTTGTTCCATTGAACATCAGAAACTAACTTAGACGCGGCATGAATAGTGTCATGTCCCGCCTTAAAGCCAAACTGATTGTCTGGAATAATATTCTTGTCCTCAGCCCACTTGAACAGAGCTCTATTTAGAATATTTTCGAATACCTTACTGATACTTATAAGAAGACTTATCGACCGAAGATTTGCCGGATTGGAGCTGTCTGTTCGTGCATATTGGCACTTTGGTTCAATTTTCATTGCACCATTGAGTGCACTCTTATTGAAAAGTACTAAATTGCCAGTATGCACGAACACACCCGCATTTTTCATTTTTCAAACATGTCCTTCTGTCATGTCACTGTCATGTATAAATGTCAAAAAGACAGAACAAAAATCCTCATTCATTCAAGCGCTTTCATCCTCGTCAATTGATTTTCTTTTTTTGCAAAGTTTAGCTTTTTTTCTTTTTTTGCCAACAAAAAGTTGCTAGTCTTTTTTTGAGTATTAAGTAATTTATTTTTGTAAATCTATAAAAATCTATAAAAAAAACTATAAAAAAAACTATAAAAATCTTAAAGTCTAATTATTTCAACGTGTGCCATCATACGAGATTGTCGCCGAAACACTGTCCTTTCCCTTTTTGGGGAGAGGATGGACCACAGCTGTTTTCCAACTCACTGGATAATATGCATTATTCAATGCGTTGTTGAACAGTGTGGTATAAATGTCTATTGCTTCTTCAGGGAGATGTCGTAACACAATGTTGGGTATACCATCGACTCCCGCAGATTTCTTTTTCTTAAATGTTTGAAAAATTAAATGAAGTTCTACCTTCGAAATTAACAATGAACTGGGTTCATTTCGCTCGGCGATGGTGGCGTTTGCCAAGTTTTCGTCATTGAACCCGGTAAAACCAGTATTCTCAGATCGCCATTGCGTTATGTTATTTCCAAGGTAGAAGTTGTGCAGTAAGGCTCTGTTCTCCAGGTCATGATTCGGACGAATGCTAGCATTCACCTTATACACTTGCTGGAAAGCAGCCCCTACAGCTTCTACCTTTTCCTGAGGATCTTCTATCATATAAAAATTGTCATCGAAAACGGCACCTTCCGGATCAATTCCCGCAATCGTTAGTACGTCTTCGTTATCTGTTGTCCTCTGGAGTTTAAGACATGGAAGATCGTTTTGATCATTTCTTCTAAATATCTTATTTATTTGGGGAAACATACTAGGGTCGCTAGAATTAACAGCCCGAATTCTGTTATCCCAATATAAATTAATAGATAATCTATAGTTTTGTCTAATCAGAACGTTAATGTTTTTGATCGACGACTTCAATGTCCTAATCTCCAGATCACGTGTGTCCGTGAAACGTCTGTACAGAAGTTTCAATCTGGTCAGCAGTCCACTTTTTTGTCGGTGTAGTGCGTCGATTGTCGCGTTCTTGTATAAACAAGTAGCGTCTTGTTCCTTATATTTTGGGATTGTTTTGTCCATTGTTCGTTTTATAGTCGAATCCATTTGAGTCAGGAACCCGTCGATCTCGACGTTCGTCAGGTTTCTGTCATTTGGTGGAGAAATGTCATCGGAACGTATTTCTCTTGCCAAGGCGTTGGAGAATCGTGGCCAGCGCGTCTTACTGAAATTGTAAGAGTGCACAGGCACATACTCATCCAACTCCACAAGTTCGCTCGGAAGCTGTATAACGGTGGCAAGTCCGCAGTGATCACTGTCGTATTCAATCGTTCGTAAACAGTTTCTTGTCTGTTGATTTGTTGCGTCAGTTATAACTAGTCGTGAGTCAAGCAGTAAAAGATCCAGAAAACTACCACTTCTCGGAAATGACGGTCTATCTGTAGCCAGAAGTTCGATCCTACACTCAACACTGTATCGACCCATCCAATTAAAAAGATGGTTCCCTCTAGGATTTTGTATTTGGTTTCCCCAATCTACATGTTTGGCGTTTAAGTCCCCTGCCATGAGATAATAATTCTCATCCAAGTGCAGTCTTAAGCATTCGAAAAGTTTTTCGAGCTCTGCGATAAAATTAGCTTGCTGAGGTGCGTCAGGTGCGTACACCGCGATTGCATACATTCTTTTCCCCTGTTGGAGAGGAATGCAAACGATGCAGGCTTCTAGTAACCCGAATCTTCGCACTTCACTATTATATATAACTTTATGTTTAATGCCCTTTCGTATGAAGATTGCGACCCCACCCCCTTGAGAGGAGTTGGCCCGATCCCTTCTTACGATATTGTAATTTTTATTAGTCAGTTTGTGTTTCTGGTTTAGCTTAGTTTCGCTAGCCATAAACACATCAGGACTTTGGTCTTGCAGCAAATGAAAGAGGTTTGCTCTACGTTCGGTCCTAATCAGCGAATTTACATTCACAGCTAGGATCTTAAAGGGTCGCTCAGGCAGCGCGCCTTTAACCATTTCGCGTTGCCGGCAGAATAGAGTAGAGGTAATCCACCCTAGCCGCCTGCTCCCTGATCTGTTTTTGCACGTCGGTTAACTGACCATGAATGGTCAGCAACACCTGCATCAGATCTGCCTCTGGCACAGGAGCCTTAGGTACTTGAACCTGTTTGGCTACCTGTGGTTGAGGCTGTACCGTTTTTCTCTTTCCAGACGCCATTTGGGCGTAAGAAATTGCGGGATTGACGGCAGTTATTGTCTGGCGTACTTCAGGGCGTCTCACCTCCACTGTTTTCTTTTGGGCTTTGTTTTGCTTTATCTCCTGAAACTTCGGACATCCCCGATAGTTTGCGGGGTGCCCGGAGCCTCGGCAGAGCGCACATTTTAACTGGGTCATATCTGTGACCCTATCTTGCCCGAGTTTACACTCCCCTGTTTTGTGGGTATCTCCACATTTAACGCAGACTGGGTCCATACCACAGTTAGCTGCAATGTGTCCAAACCCTTGGCAGTTCATGCATTGAAGCATGTCTTTCTGCTTGTTTAATTTTTCCCATCGTACAACTTGGTAATCCAGGACTGTTATATTCCTGAGACCACTCAATTTGCTTTGGGGCGAGAGTTGAACTAGGAAGAATGGTAACCTCCGTTTCTCCCGTCTGGCTTTGACTGTGGTAAACGGTCTTACCCCGATAAAATCGAGATCGTCGCTCGCCACTTGACGGAGCTCAGCTAAGAGCGCCTGCGGATCCGTAGAGGATTCGATACCCTTCAGGAGGACTGTTTGAAGCTTGTCTTCCTTTGGGGTGAAACTATAATACTCAGTTTTAGTTTGAGACAGAAGGTCTTTAACTTTTTTGTAGTGCTCTAAAGAAGAGCACTGAATAGAATGCCTGTCTGCGTTTAGCCGCTTAATTATAAAATTGTTGCCTACGACCGACCTACATATCTCTATGGTCTCTTTAATTTCCATTTTAAAAGTATTAATAGGTGGCACCTTACCTTTCTTTGCTTGTGGCTGTTGCTGTTGTTGCTGTTGTTGTGACTGCTGTTGTTGTCTCTGCTGTTGTTGCGTCGGCTGGTGTTGAGTCTGCTGCTGTTGTGACTGCTGTGGTTGTTGCTGTTGTGGTTGTTTCTGCTGCTGTTGCTGCTTCTGTGTCTGTTGTCGTTGTTGTTGTGGTTGTGGTTGTTGTTTTTGTTTTGCCTGTGGCTGCTGAGGCTGATGCTGTGGTTGCCGAGGCGGTTGCTGTTTGTGAAGCTGTTGTTGTGGCTGCTTCCTTGGTTGCTGCTTCTGTGGCTGCTGCTGGTCTGGGAGTGGTTGTTGTTCTTGAGGAGGCTGCTGTTGTTGCGTAGCTTGCTCTTGGAGCGCTTGTTGGCGGGTGCGCTGTTCAAGAGCAACTATGCGCTCCTTCTCCCGTCTTGCCTCCTGTTTCTTTTTGAGCGCTTCGACTAGCTCTATTAGAGAAGAGATCTGCTCCGTCAAAGCCTCAATCTGCTGGTCCTCTTCTTGGTCAGACAGCTCGACTATCTCGCCACTGAAGTAACGTCCTTCTCCTTCCACTGACATGTAGGAGATGTCATCAGCATCTACGTCAGCGGTGTTTTCTTCGCCTGTTAGAATGGCGTCCTGATCGTTTAGATTGACGGCGGCGATCGCTCCGTCAGCCTATTTGACGGGCATGTCATCCGCCTCAGCTTCATCGTCGCCTTCTTCGTTCTTGTCGTTGTTTCCGTTGTTGTCGTCATCGTCGTTGGAGGAGCTATCCAGCTGCCTCTGTATTTTGGCCTGAGCCGAAGACTTGGCTGAACGCCCACGCCCTCCTATTAGCTGGGCTGCTACAACATCTGCTGTTTTCTTCTTAACAATCAGATTTGGCTTATATCTTATATAGCGCCTTCTCTTCAATGGGTCTGCTTCTTCGACACTTGCCGGTCCTGTGTTTTTCCCTTTAATAGGGCTCGACGTTTTTGCAGTTGCCATGCTGGTAGTTCCGACCTCGGCATGTGCCGATGACGATGTTGTTGTCGTTGTCGTTGTCGTTGTTGTTGTTGCTGCTGCTTTCTTGGACATAGATGATCCAGCTTCTGTCGTTGGTGTTGCTCTTTGAGCTTTGGACTGCTGAGCTGCAGTTGCCCTTGTTGTTGCTTGGCCTGATGGCCCCGCTATTTGGCTGTCGGATGACACATCACCTGATGCTCCAACTGCCTTCCTTGTTGTTGGGGGACCATCTTTCGATGTCCCCGTTGGTTTTCCCATCTCTCTTTCTAGGTGCTCTCGATTTCTATTAACCTTTTCCCAGAAATTGTTTAAAAAAAAGCCAGGACCACAGTGGGGCTCGAACCCACGCCGACCAGATCCGTCGTCTGCCACTCTACCACCTAGGCTAACTTGCCACTTGGAAATGGTAGGTTAAAATAACTTTTTAACTCACTCGCGTCTCTATAATAAAATGATCACTGTGAAAGTCGCCAACGGTGTGCACACTTCCACGGTTGCTGAACGACTGAGTCGTCTGCCACTCTACCACCTAGGCTAACTTGCCACTTGAAATTGGTAGGTTGAATTAACTACTTAACACACTCGCGTCTCTACTTAAAATTTACACTGTGAAAGCCGCCAACGATGTGCACACTTCCACGGTTGCTGAACGACTGAGAGTCAAACACTCATCCACTAGGCCAATGTTATGTATTCAGAAGGAAGATCGAATTTTAACCAGTTGATACCGTACCTACTTGGTGCTACAGGAACATATATGTAGCTATACAGATCGATTTTAAATTCAGCATTAGCAGTTTTTTTAATTCATACTTATTATATTAACTGCCTGTTGGTAAAATATGATAATAAAGTTTGATAATTTGATGTGTTAAAAAACATTTACACTCCATTTGCAACATTTTCTTGTTATAATGCCAATTGTAGCAAAACAACAAATTAAAGAGACCATTTACCTCCTTAAGTTTGGTAATGTCATCAACAACTAAGCGAAGAGATAATTTGTTTATGTGAGCTATAGCTGTCATTAACAAACACACCACGTGGCATATTTTCCAAGTGGTATTGCAATAGCTATTTGGATATTTTGGTGACCTCTTCAATGTTATACAAATAATATTGTGTTTAAGCAGGCTCCAGGTCAATTGCAATAGCTTTCTTAAGGGAACTATAGTTTTCTTTAGTTTGTTATTAACTACAACGACTGCATATAAATGTTTAGCAACCTTAAAGAAGTCTTGTGATAACTCTATACAAGTCATAAGGGTTATCGTTCATTTATAAAGGGTGTTTTTTTTAGAGGTATAGAACTTTAAATTGCAATAAAACAACGATGAAATATTTGATTGACATGATTTTTTATTAACTCGAAAGATAATATTGTGGCATTAAATTTAAATATGTTTTCTGGCATTTAACTGCCACGGCTGGCTCGGATGTAGACCAATCTGGACGTCCAATTTTCGATGACTTTTTCCAACATTTGTGGCCGTATATCGGCAATAACACGGCGAATGTTGTCTTCCAAATGGGCAAGCGTTTGTGGTTTATCCACATAGACCAATGACTTTACATAACCCCACAGAAAATAGTCTAGCGGTGTTAAATCACAAGATCTTGGAGGCCAATTCACAGGTCGAAAACGTGGAATTAGGCGCTCACCAAACGTGTCTTTCAATAAATCGATTGTGGCACGAGCTGTGTGACATGTTGTGCCGTCTTGTTGGAACCACAGCTCCTGGACATCATGATTGTTCAATTTAAAATTGCCAAGCCAAACTGAGAATAAATCACTTGAGAGCTGTTAAATCGGTCGCCGTCTTGAAAAGTAATGCCAATTTAAAGTTCTACACCTCGAAAAAAAACATTATCAATATTATCTTAAAATAAAACGCTTTAAAAACTATTATTGTATATAATTAATAATTACACTTTATAAAATAGTGATGGACTTGAATTAATAGACACCTTTTTAATTTACAAGAAATTATTTTGACTGTTCGCATTGCTTCGGTTAACAAGCCTTTTCATTGATTTCGAGTATAAACCTTTATACAAGCCTTTACATTTAGATTTTGTCTGACTAACTTTGACAAACCTTACAGCGACCTTATAAAAAGCGATCTTATCGTCCCTCCGTATGGCTTGCGAGTATTTTCTGCCAAAGGCTTTAAGGAAACTATTATTTAAAATATTCAATAAAAACAGTTAACATCTATAAATAAGCCTTATGACGACACTAAAGAAATAATAGCTTACTAATTTTTTTAAATTGGACCTTACACAAGTAAAATTGTTAGTTGGGAGCTGGGCCATAAGCTGCGGTTTGGGGATTAATCAAAGCAAGACAGAACTGTTGCTCTTTACAAACAAATATAAGATACCTACCTTCACTCTTCCTCGCCTCAACGGTCACACTCTCAACCCGTGCTAAATATCTGGGTGTAATTCTTGACCCTAAACTAAACTGGAAATTGAACATTGAAGAAAGGGTTAAAAAAGCCAGCATAGCTTTTTATGCCTGCAGTAAAACATTCGGTAAAAATTGAGGCCTCCAGTCGAAGATGATTCTATGAACGTACACCACAGTAGTACGACCAATACTAACATATGGATCGATTGTCTGGTGGCCTGCCCTAAGCAAAGCCTACAATACCGACAAGCTCAAAAAGATACAAAGAACAGCTAGCGTAGAGACCACAGGAGCGATCCTGCCCTTCCGATGCCCTGAGCGTTATTTTACATATGCTTCCTCTCGACCTACACATCAAATATTTAGTATCCTGCACTGCTTACAGACTTAAGGAAATTGGTTGTTGGACCGACAGACCCTTCGGTCACTGCACTATTACCAAATTGCTACCCCAGGCTTCGTTTCGACTAATACCGATTACCGCACTCCCGCTCTGAACCTTTGCAGAAGTTTCAAAGTCGCATTCCCTACCTGAAAATAGTGGGAGGATGGGATATAATGAAAAACTACGACACAATAATTTTCACGGACGGTTCAAAGATGGAATGTCTGAACTATTATGCAGGGAAGAGCTCGGTTGTGGTTGATGGAAAATTTTGATATCTCGAATTGTTTAAGGTTTCTTTAGTATCTGAATTATTAAGGGATTGATTTTGTGTTTGAAAATGCTCTATGTCCATTGATTGGTGGGTTTTTCTTGACAACCCTGATGTAGGAGCTTCTTGTTTATAAAGTTGGAATTATTCCTATTATGGCCTGAATATTTACCATTAGGAATTTGTTTATAATTATTTTGAAAGCTATTGGAGTTCTGTGGACTATAACTATAATTCTGTTGACGGTTTGGCTGAAAAGTTTGAAGATTTGAATTTTGATAATTTCCGAAATTGGTATTCTGATTTATTCTATTGTTCGGTATATTTGGTTGGTTGTTTCTACTATAATTATTTGTTTGTCTGTAAGGGTTGTATGAGTTTAAAAAAATTGTCAGTTTCTACTAGTATTGCTTTTGCTTCTTGAAATTTTTTTTGGGTTCCTAGCTTGCATTTTTTCGTTTTGATCGCTATTGTACCAAACAGGAATATCCTGACAATTTGAAAGACTTGATTTTATATTAAGTTGGGTTAACGGATTCTGAGTTTTTTCAAACAAATCCTCTACGGAATTATTAAATTTTAACATTTTAATTTTATTTATAATATTTTCAAGACTCTCATTAATTCCACAATTTGACTGTAAGACTAGTTTAATCTCCGGCCACGTGACTGGCTCATTATTATTTATTAAGACTGTGTTTGCAAAACCTTTAATTTTTTGTCTAATTTTTATTTCTACTAAACCTTTTGATAATTCATATATATATAGTCTACATGTCTTATAAATAAGTTCAAACCTTTAGCTAAGCCAGTGAATTCCTGGATGGCTTTAATTAATGATAAGATATCCATACCTCCTTCTTTAAAGAGATGCTGTTTTTAGATTTTACAGTTGATTCCGCTACGAAGTAAAGCTTGTTGATTTTGTACCTGTATGTATGTATTGCTTATTACACTTTTTTTACAGTTTATTTTTGTTTTTGAAGTCTTTTAATTTTAAAACTTAAAGATTTGCATGTACAAAAACAAAAATGGGACGGTAACCGCACACATCATAGCAACATCTGTAACTTGACGACCTGTTTTAAAGCAATCATTTCTTAGTCGGCTTTTGGGCTTATGTACTTACAGTTTACAGATGCCATGTGCTCAGCAACTTCATCTTAAACGTGTTAAACAATGTCACACTACAACGTGTTCTAGATCATTGTTGGTATATAAACGTATACACGTATTTGCAGAGAAATGTTGCAGAGAACATAGCTTCATGGCAATGTAGCACGCAACATGTAACTCATGGTGGAATGAAAATCTTTCAAATCTTAGAAGATTGACGAGAGATGTCTTCAATAAAGACTGTCTTAAATTATACAAGCGAACTTTAGCATCAGTTAAGCACCAAGCATGGAGAGAGTATTGTCATTCGATAGAAAATATCAGAGACTCAGCAAGATTGGGGAAGATCTTGTCCAAAGAGCACTCAAACCCATCCTTTCTTAAAAAGGAGGATGGAACGTGGACTGAGTCATCTGTTGAGTCTCTGGAGCTATTGATGGCAACACACTCTCTAGGTTGCACAGACAGTTATCCAGAATCACATCGAACCCCTGAAATACAGTCAGTACATTTAGAGGAAATTACGTCCGTCATAACAAAAGAAAATATAGTTTGGGCTATAAAAAGCTTTTCTCCGTATAAATCTCCTGGCCTGGACGGCATACTCAATATAATGCTACAAAAGCTACAAGACGTAGTAGTTCTATGGCTGGAGTACATCCTTAAAGGGTGTCTCTTGCTTAATCATGTTCCAGAGTCTTGGAAATAGGTTAGAGTTGTTTTTATCCCAAAGATGGGAAGGCGAGGCCATGAATCGGCAAAAGATTTTCGCCCGATTAGTCTGACCTCTTTTGTGTTAAAGACCCTAGAACGCATCCTAGATAATCGCATTAGTGAAATTCTAACTATTTCCCCTCTATCAAAATCACAACATGCATACCTCATTATTCATTCTTGCTATAAATGACGTTTCATCTTGTGTACGCTTTAGTGAGATTCTCATATTTGCAGATGATATGAAAATTTTTAAAACAATCAAATCTCCTAATGACCACAATATTCTGCAGGCTGATGTCAATAGTTTCAGTGTATGGTGTTATAAAAACGGGTTAACTCTTAACCCTAAAAAATGCCAAACAATGACCTTCTCAAAGAAAGGATCCTCAAGTTTCTTTGAATATTGTATATCTCAAAATAAAATCTGTCGCGTGGTTAGTTTCAAAGACTTAGGTGTAAATTTTAGTGCTAATCTAGAATTTTCTGAACATATTTATTTTATTGTAAATGAAGCGAACTCTATGCTTGGATTCATAAAACGGTGGGCAAACGAATTTAACGATCCGTACGTCACTCTCTCATTGTACAACTGCTACGCTAGGCCTCATCTTGAATATGCCTCACAAGTATGGACTCCTTTTAATGAAATCCATAAGAACCGTATTGAATCAGTGCAGCATAAGTTTATTCGCTTTGCTCTTAAAGGCCTTCCTTGGGCCGATCCTTATAATCTGCCACCTTATGAACATCGGATTTAGTTTTTGCAGATTCAATCTTTACACCAACGAAGGATAAATAATGATTTAATTTTTCTTCATCAACTTATCAGCGGACAAATTGATGCTTCGGACCTGTTAGCTTCTATTGGCTTAAACTACCGCGGAGGATCTTACCACCTACGAAGATCTAAACTTTTGAATATTGAACTCCACAGAACTAATTATGGCATGCATGAGCCTCTCACACGGATGAGTAAGTTTTATAACTTGAATGAGAGCCTTATAGACTTTAATTTAAATAAAAATAATTTAAAAACTCTCTTTAGAACCAGTGCTCCACGATCATAATTGTTTCTGTTGTATTGTAATAATGTATTTATGTTGTATTTATGTGCATGTGTTTTTGTTTTTGTACCATTGTGCTTACTAACAACTAACACCTGCATTAAGTGATGAGCCAGTGGGACACATTATATGTGTTGGCAAATCTTTCTTTCATATGTTGATGCTTGCTTTAAGCTCCATTTGAAAATAGATCTGATAGTGTAAATAAAAGGCAAGTCTACTGAGACAGCTCTTCACAAGGTTGTGTGCACAGTTGAAAATACATTACATTATAAGGAATATACTTTGGCAATTTTTTAAGATGTAGAAGGAGCTTTTAATAATGTCCTAACTGAATCTATTCTACAATCCCTCATCGACTTCGGAGTTGATGCTTCTCTAAGAGAATGGGTAGTATCCATGCTTAGTGACAGAGTAATTCAAGCTAAGTTAGGTAATACACAATCGATCAAATACGTAAACAGAGGAACACCACAGGAGGGAGTTCTTTCTTCTTTACTATGGCTTCTTGTAATGAACAAAATCCTAGTGGAGCTTTAGGAAGGGGGGTGAAGGTTGTGGCGTATGCCGACTTCTTAGTTTTGCTGGCATCTGGTAAGTTCCTATCTGTGATTAGTGAAATCACTGACAGGTCCCTGCGCAAAGACAGCTGGGCCATAAGTTGCGGTTTGGGGATTAATCAAAGCAAGACAGAACTGTTGCTCTTTACAAACAAATATAAGATACCTACCTTCACTCTTCCTCGCCTCAACGGTCACACTCTCAACCCGTGCTAAATATCTGGGTGTAATTCTTGACCCTAAACTAAACTGGAAATTGAACATTGAAGAAAGGGTTAAAAAAGCCAGCATAGCTTTTTATGCCTGCAGTAAAACATTCGGTAAAAATTGAGGCCTCCAGTCGAAGATGATTCTATGAACGTACACCACAGTAGTACGACCAATACTAACATATGGATCGATTGTCTGGTGGCCTGCCCTAAGCAAAGCCTACAATACCGACAAGCTCAAAAAGATACAAAGAACAGCTAGCGTAGAGACCACAGGAGCGATCCTGCCCTTCCGATGCCCTGAGCGTTATTTTGCATATGCTTCCTCTCGACCTACACATCAAATATTTAGTATCCTGCACTGCTTACAGACTTAAGGAAATTGGTTGTTGGACCGACAGACCCTTCGGTCACTGCACTATTACCAAATTGCTACCCCGGGCTTCGTTTCGACTAATACCGATTACCGCACTCCCGCTCTGAACCTTTGCAGAAGTTTCAAAGTCGCATTCCCTACCTGAAAATAGTGGGAGGATGGGATATAATGAAAAACTACGACACAATAATTTTCACGGACGGTTCAAAGATGGAATGCGGTGTTGGAGCAGGGGTCTTCTCTGAAACGCTTAATGGATCCAAGTCACTTCGACTGCCAGACTACGCTAGCAATTTCAAGCGGAACTGTTTGCAATCAAAGAAACATTCAAAATACTAAAGCAAGATCCAAATCAAAACCGTAATACTACTATATTTATAGATAGTCAGGCTGCCATTAAAACCATTGATGCTGCCTCAATATCCTCTTAACTCGTTCATTAATGTCAAGAGGAGATCGCAGGCTTTAATCATAGCCTGAAGGTCACTTTGATCTGGGTCCCAGGCCACAGTGGTTTTCAGGGAAATGAAAGGGCTGATGAGCTTGCCAGGCAAGGATCGGACCTTCACATAGCTCACATGCCGAAGCAGTTAATATTCCGCTGGGGGCTGTGAAGGGCATTTTCTTGTCTCATTATCTTTTTGTATCCAATCGTAGATGGAATGGTCTGACTAACTGTGCCACCTCAAGAAAGATGTGGCCCAGCTATGACAAGTCCCGCACAAATGAACTCTTATGTAGAACTCCGTCAGACATAGCCAGAACCATTGCAGTTAGCACGGGTCACTAGCCAATAGGAGATCATGCAGCAAAAATGGGCATTCCGCACAATACTCATTGTCGCAGCTGTGGTGATGAAAGGGAAAAGGAAACAGTGACCCACTATCTCTGCTGCTGCCCTGCCTTGGCTAACCCAAGATGCCAATTCTTCGGTCAGTACTTTATTGACAACCTGAACGAACTTTCAGTAGTGAGCATAGGTAACCTCATTGGCTTTTTGAATGCAACCAAATGGCTATAAAACGTAACAAACCATATCAATATCTCACCTCTTCTATGGGTAGATAAGACGTTTCAAGAGAACTACATGATTTTTGCAGAAACATTTTCTCTAGCCGTGTAGGCGGGCTAAGTCTACTGTGGTTATCATGTTTTTCCCTAAATCGAACTTATCTCACGGAAATTCGGTCCTACCCTAAGCCATCCAGCACCCTTCCTGTTTAGGTTTTTAGCGAAGGCAGACATATCGGAGCTAACAGCCTGGCATAAAGCCAGGCCACTTCCCTTTGGTGAGGTATCCGAGGATCTCCTTGCCTTCCATATGGAAGTTGGTAGCTTAGGGATTTTTTCCCAATCAAAACAATTTCAAACCATATAACATAAATCACCGTACCAAAATCGCACCTTTTCCATGGTCCAAAAAAACGGATCAAGAGAGCTACATGATTTCCGCGGGTACCACGTCTTAAGCCGTGTAGGCGGGTTGTGTCGACGGCGGACATCATGTTTTTCCCTAAACCGAATCGAACTCACGAGGAAACTGGATCTACCCTAAGCAACTCAGCACTCTGCCTGTTTAAGTTTTTGGCGAAGACAGACATATCGGAACTAACAGCCTGGCATAAAGCCTGGTGGGGGGTATGGTCCAGTTCCCTTGGCTGAGGTACCCGAGGATCTCTTATTTTCCTATGGAAAATTGTAATAAAGGCTTCACCTCCCAACACAATTCCACACCTTAATACACCATAGTCACCAAAATGCTATCCCAACCTCCACATAATGATAGGTCTCATGAGTTTATGGTATCAAAACGGCGCACCAAGCGCTAATTAGGTTTTTATTCTAGTAGAATAGCCGCAATTCCTACCTACCTACCTCCCTCCTGAATTTTTTTAATTTTTGACTAACATAATTTTTTGCCTTGAATGACTGGCCTATAAGCACACAATTTTTTTGCGCACTTTTTTACATTATCAAAACGATTTTATTTTTCAGCCTATTTACAGCATTTTGAAATACAGAATTTCGAAAACAGAATACTATTTATAATAATTTTGTATTAGTATAATATTCTGATACTGAAATACTTCCCTTGAATAATAACAAGTTTAACTATGATAATTCATAAGTCTTTGAATTAATTAAAACAAAAACAAAATTAATCGTATCCTGTTCTTATTTTCTCTCTCTCATTTTCTACTTCTTAATTGTTTTTATCTCTCTCACATTTTAACATGAATTGTTTTGATCGTAATTCAGAATTGCAGAAACAATTGCACCAAACTAATTGATCTGTCAAAACTTCCTCGTGTGTTCAAAAGATTGTCCAAATTTAAGTGTTAAGCGCTATTTTGAGATACAGTGTTTTGCTTATACAGTATTTTGAGTTGAAGAATTTTGAGATACAGTATTCAGTCCTGAATGGTGTTTTGGTGAGGAAAAAAAATACAGAAGTTTTTTTCTCACTTGTTTTTAGCAACTCCCTCAGTCGCTGAATCCGATTTCCAACTTTGCTTATTCGCATGGATATGGCTTCAACACCGAAAATTTCGACCTTTTTTTAGTTTTTTGGCAAAAAATCATAAAATTTTGCACTTTTTGAGGCTACCACCTTCTAAAAAGTTAAAGGACATTAAATTTTGAACAAAAATTTGTATAGTTTTTTTTATGGTTGAACCATTTGGCCGCTAGAGGGCGCTGAAAAAGCTTTAAAAATCCCGCATATGCGAAAAAAACTATTTTTGTGTTATTTATTCGCTTGTTACTCGAAAACTATGATTCTAATAATAAAAAAATTAGATTCTTATAAGACTTTGTTGAATTCTTTATAAAATGGACACCATCACTACTTTTATTGGAGACCGCACTGAAATATTATGTCAAGAGCCCATATAGTCGATTCATTTGGTAGTTTTACCTGGAAAGTTTTGTAGGAGTTTAAAATTAAAGTAATTTTTAAAGATTATGGGTTGCTCAATCCGAATTTTCACTTTCCCACTTCGTATTTTTTCCGCTAGAGTCACCATCTTGAAAAAATGGGGTCCAAAAACAGGATTTTGGCAATATGTCCTCTCCGAATAATTTGAGGTGAAAATAGTCAAGGAACAAGTTAAAGCTTAGGAAATTTCCTACATTTTAAGTATGAATAATTTGTTTGTAAAATTAATAATTTCAGCGTACGAACGCAACTAAGTCTACTGCTACACTTTCACTTGTGAAAATTCTCATTTCCAAACGACCATGCGCGTATTATATTTCTTCCTAAGAAATTTGAAAGTTGGGAACCGGTTAAGCTGTGTAAGACATAAAAACTTAGTATTTTAAAACAAAAAATTTATGTTCTTATAGGCCAGTCATTCAAGGCAAAAAATTATGTTAGTCAAAAATTAAAAAAATTCAGGAGGGAAGTAGGTAGGTAGGAATGGCGGCTATTCTACTAGAATAAAAACCTAATTAGCGCTTGGAGCGCCGTTTTGATACCATAAACTCATGAGACCTATCATTATGTGGAGGTTGGGACAGCATTTTGGTGACTATGGTGTATTAAGGTGTGGAATTGTGTTGGGAGGTGAATCCTTTATTACCATTTGCCATAAGAAAATAAGAGATCCTCGGGTACCTCAGCCAAGGGAACTGGCCTATACCCCCCACCAGGCTTTATGCCAGGCTGTTAGCTCCGATATGTCTGTCTTCGCCAAAAACTTAAACAGGCAGAGTGATGAGTTGCTTAGGTAGAAAGTGCGCACTTTTTTACATTATCAAAACGATTTTATTTTTCGGGCTATTAACACCTTTTTGAAACAAAGAATTTTGAGATACAAAATTTTGAAATACAGAATTTTGACCAACTAGAATTTTGAAACACAGAATTTCGACTAACAGTATTTTGATCAGACAGTATTTTGAACATACAGTATTTCAAAATACAGTATTTTGAGATACAGTATTTTAAACACAGTATTATGACACATACAGTTTTTTGGCGGGAGCGGGTCGAAATGCTGTATTTTAAAATACTGTATGGTCAAAACTCAGTCTGATACTGAAATGCTGTAAAAAGGCTGAAAAATAAAATCGTTTTGATAATATAAGAAAGTGTGTACTTTTCAAATTTTGAAATACAGAATTTCGACCAACAAGAATTTTGAAACACAGAATTTCGACTTACAGTATTTTGATCATACAGTATTTTAAACATACAGTATTTTGAGATACAGTATTTTAAATACAGTACTATGACCCATACAGTATTTTGACCCCAAAATTAAAACAAATGTCCGTTCATTATTAAAACAAGAGTACAGAAAAAGGAAATAGCATGTCACCTACTACTACTCTGTGGAATTTCTATACGATTTTCCGTCTCCCGAATCACCACTTTCTGCTGCAAAAAAACGAAAACATCCACCAAAGATGAAGGAAGAAGACAAAATTGCCCTTCTGAAGGAAAAAATTAAAATGAAAAAATCTTTTCAAGCAAAAATGCTTTCATCCTTACAAAAACAAATCGAGCTAGAACAACAAAATGTACAAATACAACGCGAAATGGATCCGTCATAACATACATCAGATGGAGTGAAACCTACAAGTATTTCATTTTGCTACATACCACTATAAATTTAAAAATTGTAATTTATAAGTTGAATTGTTTACGTGACTAGGAGTAAAATTAAAATAATAGTGTTCTATATTTTTTCTGGAATAAATTTGATTGGTGGTGGGTGAAGCAAAACCCCACACAAAAGTTTGATTGGATTAGCTGCACCTCCAGCACCCCATAAAATAAGGATTAAAAACCCAAACAATTTTGGTCCATTCGGTCGGGTAGCGCCATTAAAAGCAAAAATATTGCGCTGAGGCAATCCCATTAAATTTTGGCGAATGCAGACAACCGCTTGAGTTTGAAAGTCGAAACCATTTTGTGCTTTGGTGGTCGAAACCATTTGTTGTTAGAAGGAAGACAACGGCTTGCTTGTGCAGTATTTTTGGTCGAAACCATTTATAAAATTTTTTTTTTGACGATCCCATTGCCAAGTTCCATTGGGTGCAAACGAAGCACCACGTTTGTCCAGCCAGCGCCTTCAACAGCAACATCTTTAAGCCTTCAATCAACGTCATCTGCAGCAGCATCATCATAATTTGTGCAGGTACATAAAAAATATTTTTTTAATTTGAGTATTGTTGCTATTTGTATTTATATTATTATTTAAATATAAAACGCTGAAACAGTACAGTTAGCATACGGTAATATTGGAACCATGCTTACTGTACGCGTATTTAGTAGTAGGTTATTTATATTAAAAATTAAAACGTTTTTTTTTTTTAATTTTTAGTTTATTGACTTTTAAAGCGCAATAACTTGGTAATTAATGATTCTAGTGGAAAAGTCTTAATAATCAATCTTTTGAAGAGTTTAATTAGCTAAATTTTTCTTATTTAACTTTTCATTTCACGAACGATATAATGGAATGAGGTTTGATTAAAAAAAATATTCATAAAAGTTGATAAAGTTTTTCTATATGTCTTGTAATGCTAAACGGATGTTCTTTTTTCTTGTTAATGTTGTTTAAAATGCGTTAAAAAAATAACGTGACTCAAATTGAGTTTTAATCAACAATCATTCCATTATATCGTTCGCGAAAGAAAAGTTAAATAAGAAAAATTTAGGTAGTTAAATTCTCCAAGAGATTGATTATGAAGACAAAAATCATTAATTACGAAGTTATTGCGCTTTAATAATCAATAAACTAAAAATTTTGAAAAATTTCAATTTTTGGGCTCTTTTGGATGAGTCATAGCTCCATTTCTCTTGATCGTATTAAAAATCTTTCTTTAACGAACTTGTAGAAAATTTTGACTAATAAAAGTTTGGTAATCAGATTTTTTTTTCGATAAAATATACCAGAAAAAAGTTATAGTCAAAATAAGGAAAAAAGTGCCTATTTTTGTATTTTTCCTGATAGCGAAGGGGTGGAGGGGGCGTGGTTCTGGAAATTGTATTATTTAATCAGCCAAACTTCCTATACATCATATCAAAAAATTATAACTACCCGACCTTTTGTAAGGTCTAGATCATGCTTTGAGCATAGTCTCTTAATTTGAAATAACCGATGACAATTTTGAGGCAGCATGGTCGGCTCTTCAAGAGCACTATGAAAACAAACGCGTGTTAGTGAATAGCCATCACAAAAGGGTTCGCAATGTAAAATTTGCGAAGGAAATCACCCGCTGAGACTATGTGCAGAATTTTTTTAAAATTAATGTTTCTAAAAGGAGAAACATAGTACGAAGATTGGAATTTTGCTATAATTGTCACTCATATGGTACCGGCCTGCCAGAGTGAGAACACTTGTTTCAATTGTAAAGGAACATCGGAGTCGGGGAGTACATCCCAAATATACAGTCCACTTCAAGGTCCCCATCTAATTTAAAATCAAGTTTCAACTCAAGTGCAATCCCAAGCTTTGTTCCATGTTCAAGTCACAACTCTTTTCAAAATCTAAATCCAGTGTCTTGTTCGTATTCGTCATCATCAAACCAATTTGAAATGGTGAGCTCTCATCGATCCGGGTTCAGAAGTTTCATTTGTTTCGGAAGAAGTCCAAACTAAATTACGGTTGCAAACCCGATCGGTCAGAGTGACAGTTGCAGGCGTTAATTCAGCGGATACAATTCAATTGTATCCGCTTATAGGTAATAATAATAATAAGTAATTCAGTGAATACAATTAGTAATTCAGTGAATACAATATCTCTTCCAAGGTTAGAGTAACAGGGTGTAGTTCCCTTATCTTAAATGATACAGCTAATTTCGACTTGGTTGAAAAAAGATAGATGTGGTGATGCAAACATATAGCAGATTGAAGCGGTTGTCAGAAAAATGAGGTCCTGTACCCGTTGCTATCAACGTAGAACCAAAGTCAAAAAATCTTCCAAAAATAAACCTCAAAAAATTCGATGGCAACATGAAGGACTGTCCCTTTTGTGAACAATTTCGTATCTCAGTCCATGAAAACAATGCACTCTCAGGTACGGAAAAATTTAATTATTTAGAGTCATGTATATTAGGCGCTGCTAAAAAGGTAATAGCGGGATTTACGACTTCTGAATCATGCTATGATGTCGCTATTTCATTGCTTCAAGAACAATACGGTGATGTTGAACGGTAAATTGACAGCCACATTCAACAACTTGTCTCGCTTCGACCAGTGCATTCAAGCTCTGACGTTCACAGTTTGAGAAACCTCTATAATTCGATAACCACATGCAGACGATCGCTAACAGTTTTTAATTTTCCGTTTCATCAGTATGACGTCATGCTTAGATCGATTCTTTTACGATTCTTGCCTGGAGAACTTCGAATAAACTTTCATCGAATAAAAGAGCCAGAAGATGGCACCGTTGAGAAAGAGGATAATGCAACTGAAAAACCAACATCTCTTTCTGACTCTAGCACAACATCAGCGAAAAAGCAGCTGCACTGGCTAATGGAATTTTTCAAAACTGAAATAGAGGCAATGAAAGGAGTAAAATAACGAGCTCCATCGCACAAAAAAAATGCTGAAAAGAACACAATATCAACTGCAGCAAGTCTAATAGCATTGAATGAGAACGATAGATGTGTGTTTTGCAATTTTTCTTCACATAACACTAAAGACTGTGACTCGGACCTTTCAATTTCACAGAAACGAGACATCTTAGCTAAAAATGGTCGTTGTTTTCGATGTGCTAAAAAGGAACACTCATCCAAAAAATGCAGAAGTGCCAGATATATAAAATGCGGTACGTGCAAGGGAAACCATATCACTGCAATGTGCGACCCGAAATTTCGAAAAAGTTCTGCTCTCGCTGTCATGCAAGATAATGGAGATAACCTCATAAAAGAAGAGGAAGGCATGTCATCAAGTTTAATAATGCAATACCCATGTGTGCATACAAAAATATTTTTCAGAAAACAGCCCGCTGTATTCCGGAGGGAGAGAGACAGAAAACAAACCTACTACTCCGCATAGTCATAGATGGAGGAAGTCAAAACACGTATATCTGTAAGTGTTGCTAAAAAATTGGATCTGACGGAAATTGAAAAAATTAAAATGGCTGTTGTTCCATTCGGCTCAACTATGCATTTGCCACGAAAACTCTTAGAAAGGTGTTGGTACGTTTACGCAACCAGTATGATAGTAAAACTGTTGTGATCGAAGCCCTAGTAGTACCACAAATATGTGTCGATCTTCTTGATGTCCCAAACGAGAAATGCGTTTCATTTTCTAAGTTTAGATTAGCTGACAGGATTTTTGTGGAAAATATAACGGCAGAACATTGAATGAGTATGTTGATTGGCGCTGACTACTACTGGGATATTGTCACTGGGAAGCAAAGGCTGATATCTGATCGCTTGAGGGCCATTGAGGCTATTTGGTTGGACAATGCAGGGACGTCACGATCATACAGACGCAACAAATCCAAGAAATGGAGCAACACTATTTGTTTCCAAGTTTTTCCCAACGAAAGAACAACCCTACACAATGTGGGCGCTGGAAACCATTGGAATACAAAGTGAGGAAAAAGAAAAGATTTCTTTGACGGAAACATTAACTCAGCAATGTATCTCGCGATCCCAGAATCGTTATCAAGCACATTGCCTTGGAAAGATGCACAGTCTAGCTTTTGTGGTGACAGGAATCAAGCCATACTACTAGTTGAGTCATTGGTGAGACGTCTTTCAAGAGATCCCAAAAGCCTGAAGGAGTATGACACTGCAGTTCAAACGTTGGTGAAATAAGGAATAGCTGAAACAGTTTACGGTGAGACATCGAAAAGAATATTTTATCTCCCACATCATCCAATTTATAAAGAAGAAGGTGAAACAATTCGTTTACGGATTGTATTTGACGCATCCTTCCATAAAGAATGTGTCCCATCTTTGAATAGTTTCCTGGTGACTGGAACGAATTTGCTTACTGACGTCCAGAAGATCCTCCTTAATTTTAGATTGGGACCATTTGCGCTTGTGGCTAACATTGAGAAGGCATTCCTGCAGATTGTACTGGCAAAAGAAAATCGTGACTCGCATAGTTTTGTTTGGATGTCGCCGTCCAATAATCAAATCTATCAGGATAATAGAATGACTCGAGTGAATTTTGGAGTCAATTGCAGCCCCTTTTTACTTTTGGCAACCCATTCAACACAACTTGGAGCAGTATGTAAACAAATATCCAAGTACGTGTAAAATTTTGAAAGATACGTTTTATATGGATGATTTAGTTTTGAGCTTCAGCATAGAAGAAGAAGGGCAATTAATTTATAGCGAATCAAATGAAATCATGCAAGCTGCGTCTTTGATGCTAAGAAAGTGGCATTCTAACTTTAAAATGGTTCGTTATCTGTTCGATATTGAAGCAAGTGGAACTTATCAGAAAGTATTGGGGTTATATGGCACGTTTTCAGCGATGAACTACAAGTATCTTTGAAATCTCTACAAAGTCTTCATCTGACCATGGACATAGGAAACAAAAGGACGGTACTACAGGCGATTGCTCGCATTTATGATTTATGATAGGTGTAGTTTCTCCCACCGTTATAAAACTAAAGATTTTATTTCAGTCCATATGGAAAAGAAAATTAAGCTGGGACGAAATTCTTCCATCAGATCTTCGGTCTGAATGGAACGACACAGCAAAAAGTATCTTACAGCTATCGGAATTGGCATTTCCCAAATCCACTCTTCCAATGCTATCTACAAGCACAATATACGTTCACATTTTTGCGGACGCCAGTCTTTAGGCCTATGGTTCAGTTTTGTTAAAAGTATCAACTTACGAGGTGAAATTAACGTTCCATTTTTGTGTGCTAAGAGTATAGTTGCACCTTTAAAAAAAAAAAACGAGGGAGAACTAACTCTTTCTCAATTAGAACTCAAAGCGATCTTGATATTAGCACGGCTTTGCGATTATTTGTAGGGGAATTTGAAGGTTAAAGTACAAAGATTTCTTCTGTGGTCAGATTCAAAAACTGCTTTAAATTGGATTTATGGAGAAAATAAACAATGGAAACCAT
The DNA here is from genome assembly GCA_951217065.1 of Baccha elongata. Lineage (NCBI taxonomy): Eukaryota > Metazoa > Arthropoda > Insecta > Diptera > Syrphidae > Baccha > Baccha elongata. Next base: position 1,323,655 of record CATNUY010000161.1, on the reverse strand, counting down.
ACGTTCAGAGTCGTGTGACGCAGATCCGACGTCTAACAAGATTGTTTGATTGGGGACACTGCAGCGGTAAAGAAAATCCAGCTGATTTAATGACACGAGGCATCACAGGATCCAAACTCAAAGCATCTCCCATATGGTTTCGTGGACCTGATTGGTTAAGCAAATTGCAGGATGATGAAGGTAAAATTACTTTTACTGAGGATCCAGATTTTATATCCAAAACTGTTTTGCTAACTGAAGCAGATGTATGCGATCCAAAACAACATGATGCAGTACTTAATTTTGAGGACTTAAGCCATGGGAGAAGAATTCATCACATACTGTGAACGACGACAGCTTACATACAGCGATTTCGCACAGCCTGCCGAAAGATGAAAAGGTCGAGTTGCATTCAACTGACAACTAAAGAACTTGATTTAGCTGAGAACTGTTGGGTCAGGTACGTACAATATAACGCATTTTCTAATGAAATCTGACTTTTGCAGAAAGGCCAACTTGTACATGGCAAATCACCTATGGCTGTGCTATGTTCGTTTTTGGACAAAGATGGACTCCTAAGGTTAGGAGGCCGACAACAACTTTCAGATGAAGCGTTGGACATAAAGCATCCAAAAATTCTTCCACCCGATTTACGAATAACTAAACTTCTTAGAGGCGATTATCTACTCAAAATATTACATGGAGGTGTAGGTACAGTTTTGATGAAGTTAAGAGGAAAGTTTAGAATACTGAGAAGTCCCCAGCTCGTGAGGAAATTGGGAAAGAAGTGTATCACCTGCAAGAGACTAATTGGACCATCAGCCAGCCAACCTTTTGCTGCATTACCCAAAGAGAGAATAACGCTTACAATGCCGTTTAATAACGTGGGTATTGATTTTGCTGGACCTGTATCTTATACCACGAATAACACCGAAAATATGCAGAAGTCTTATTTGATGATTATAACATGCGCCGCAGTTCGTGCAGTTCATTTAGAACATGACTACTGAAGGATGTTTGATGGCATTGCGACGTTTCATCGCAAGAAGAGGTGTTCCTTCTTCTATATTCTCGGATAATGCAAAAACATTTCGTTGAGCTGCTCTCGAGCTCAATGAGGGGGAGCTTTGATTGATGATGATGTCATGGGAGGATTTCTAGCTCAAAAACGTATCAAATGGCAATTTATAGTCGAAAGGGCTCCATGGTAGGGGTTTTTGGGAAAGGTTGATTCGGACTATAAAAAATACCCTAAGGACTGTTGTCGACTGAGGCTGAAGCATGTTGAAAAAAGATAGATGTGGTGATGCAAACATATATTTATTCGTATTTTATATACAAATATTTCCTTCTACTTTTTATATATTATGAATAACACATACATTTACCTCTCTTAATATGTATTATATAACTTGTTTTTTTCTTTCAACATTAAACTTTGAGTTATTAAAGTTAGTTGCGCTTTTCCATTCGTTCTAACCACACGCTATAATTATATTGAATTGTAACTTGCTTCTTTAATTTTTAAATAAAGTTATCAAATTATTACTATTATAATTCGAGTTTTCTTATTTTTTTGGATCTATCGGACGGTTTTTTAACAGACTTCTCTCAACATTAAAAATATTTCGTCGGTAAAATTGTAGACAGACACTACAAAAAAATTTTGATTTTACAAAAAAACGAACCCCATAGCTCTCATATGACAAAGTAGTATTGGCAAAACAGAAATCGATCATGTTTACTAAAAAGAAGTATTTTCATGCTGAATACCAGGCTCTAACCAAAGGTGACCAGGTAGCTCAAAAAAGTTGGTTGAGTAATATAATACATTTATTGATAAAAAAGGGGTCATTTGTTCAAATGGTAGATTAAAAGTTTCCAATACTATTACCTGCCAATTCCATTTTTATACAGTTTAATGTGTGGGCGGCAGTGGTACAATTGATGGAGTGCTTGTTTGTTAACAGAGGTTGCCAGTTCAATCCTCACTCGGGTACAAAGCATTTTTTTCTTTTCAGCATACCTCCCAGCATATGCTGGACGTCGCCCATGAGGTTATGCAATGAACAATAAAAATCAACTAGCTCTCTATCCATTGTACCAAAACAATTCTATCCTATCTTTCAATTCCTTCTAACTAGTGTCGTGCAATACCTGTTGCATTTAAAAAGGCAATGTGCCTTGCAGACACATAATTAAAAATATTAAAATATTAAATATTAAATGTGAAATTATGTGCGTGAGTATTTACTCGAGAGGGGTTGCGCTTGTCTCCTCCCGAACGCATTCGTTTCCCGAATTGTGTTGCTGAGGATAAAAGTTCTAGCCCGATTGCCAATTACCATATCCTGGTGCCACGTTATAGTGTCGGACATTATTTTTAAACGGGTTTCTTCTTTCTTGATTATTGCTATATGAGGAAGTTTGATTTGCGTAAGCTCTGCAATTATTTATAGAGTGGTTGGGTTTTCGACAATAATCACAGGTTATAAAATGTGTTTCTGTTTTTACCGGTTTCTCTTTAGAAAAACTGGGAAACTGGTTGTTTTTATAACAAGTATCCTGTGTATGTCCCTGCTTACCACAGATATTGTAAAGCCTTAGCCTTTGGTTACTTAAAGGATTTTTAAAGCTTGAAAAAGAAGAGCTGTGATTTATACGAGCAGCATGACCTTCCGCATGGGCTATAGTTTTTTTTTTAAATCGAAACCCCTATAAGCTTTCGTAATAAGTTTTACCTGCTCGTTTTTCAAGCCATCTTCAAAAGCTTGTATTGCCAATTTTCGATTTTCTGCTACAAGGAAAGATCGTACCGATTCATCGCTGGTCGTGGCAAAAGTAGCGGAGTTTAAAGAATTAAGAGCTACAAGAACACGCTCACCAAATTCTTTAACAGTTTCTTTGAAACGTTGATTTATGGTGACCAGTTCATTGTGAGCAGAGGACCGAGTTTTCACTTCCTTGAATTCAGCCTCTAATTTTTCTTTTAGGCTCTTCCAAGTAGGGATTGAATGGTGTTGTGTCAACTCAAAGGCAGAACCATGTAGCCTAGTTTTCACAATTTCCAGAAACGTCGGTTGGTCAGTTTCTTTTATGGAACAGAAAAGGATATCTCCGCATGAAAAAAACTTAGCTAGTTCCTTAGGGTTTCCATCAAAAATAGGAACGATGTTGAAGACATCAGTTATACCTATCTTAATGTCCATAGCTATATCTTTTTTTACAACCCGGTCAAAAGTTTGAAAAGGTTAATTTGCAAAGAGATCAGCACTAGTATTGGCCTCTTTAGTTGTTGCCTTTCTCGTAATTTGTAAACGAGGAATTTTTGCAACGAAATCAAAATTAAAAAAAAGGAAAAACGGTAAAGGAAAACGAACAAGGAATCAGCACGAAAAAAGTTGTGTCACTATAAATTTATAAGTTTAATATAAACAAAAAAAAATTTTTTTTTACCACTATATTTTTTTTCTGCCACCAATTTTTGCGCTATTGTTGCTCCTGGTATTGTTCTTGCAGCTGCTCTCCTGGATTTTTTTTTGTGTCTTTTTTTTTATTTTAACACTGCCTCCGCATCCTCTTTAAGGAATTCGTTTTTTTTTTTTCATCTCTGAGTCTTTTTCCGCATTTAAACCCCTTTTTCTTCCACTCTTAACACTTTTTTTTTTACTTTAAAACACTTTTCTTTTTCACTTTATCTGGTGTATAGCCCCAGAGACGCATCAAGAGTCACGATGCTCTTGTTTCTTGGTAGAGGGATTTTACTTGTGTATCTCACCGCTGCCACCAATTGTTGCGTTCGCTCACCGTGCTTTCGAATCGCTTCGAGAAGAGTGAGGAACGGAGAGTAAGTTAAAAGGAAAATAACAAAAGAGTTTATTTATTTAATTATTTATTAATTTTATTATCTATGATCGAACCTTTTATTTTATTATATATGATTAAACCTTTTATTTTATGATATATGATTTGAACCTTTTCGTTGGTCAACCGACTTAACTCTGACTCTTCAACCATTCTTTAAAATGCAAAGAGTCATCATCCAGAACGATCATCCCTTCCACAACATTTATATTTCCTGCACTGTTGTGCAGGTCATTCATATTAAAAACACATTGCATTTCCAATGACTATTTCGTCACTTCCATATTTCGTGAGACTGCCCTCAATATAGTATAGTGTACCTCCGTCATTCATTCATCAACAGATATTTAACACTTCATTCTGTGTAGCACTACGCTGACCCATATTTGCGGTGTTTGTCCTTGGAAGCGGATATTAGATATCCATTACCAAGAACACTTGAAATATGTAATGCAAATTGTATATTAGTCAGCTATCAGGCAGAATGAGTTTAGGTACCTATTGATGACATATGTTTATGTGGAGATACACACGATTCGTTGATATTGTCAGTGGGCAAAAGAATCTTATGAAATAAATGTGAAACGATCATTATTATGGGAAACAGATGTGATTCTTGTGAAGAGAGACCACCCTGGATAAATATGGATAGGATGATTTGTAGTGCGAACACTACATCCTTCCCCCCTTTGAAAAAGAAAATTCAAAGTGAATTTTCTGAAAATGAATGATATGGTTGAAAAGCCAGATAAATGTATAATAATAGCTAGTATTTCAAATATTATTCAAATTTATTTTTAATACATAATATTATATTCTAAATTTATTTTGTATATTTTTTTTATTGTTTTTTTTTTTTTTTATATATATATAAATTTACCATTTAAAATTATTTAAATTTATATTTAATACATATTTTTCCTTAATTTACATTTTAACAAAAAAAATTATTGACAATTCAATATTAACTATTATATAATATTTCTTATGATTTTTAATATATACTTTTTGATTTTTTTTATACTTATTTATACATATTATTAAAAGATATTTTTCTTAATTATATTTTTTGATTTTTTCATTTCTTATGATTTTTAATACATACTTTTTGATTTGTTTTTATACTTATTAATACATTTTATTAAAAAAAAATTTTTTATATTTTTTTTTTTAGTTAATACATAGTTTAAACAAGAAGAATTACAATTTAATATTTTCATAAGTAGTTAATTGGTTTTTTTTTTTATAATTATTTTTTGTTATACTTTTTTTTTCGTTAATAGCTTGTTTTTTTTTTTAAAGAAAGAAAAAAATTTCGTGTTCTGAATTTTAACGATCTCGGAAAATTGAAAGAACTTTATTTTTTTTTTCAAAATCCTTTAAGTTTATACAAACACTTCTTTTTCTTAAACACCAGTTGTTAACACTAATTTCGGTGCTGTAGACGGAGGGGTTCATTTTTTATAGGGATTTGTAGTACGGTTACGGAGGGTTTGTTTGTTTCTTGGATTTCGTTACTATTCTTTACAGTCTTTACAGATTTTTGTTTCCTTTTTTTTACATCGAACCAGGCAGTAAAAACAAAATGCTAAAATCAATACTAATATTGTATAGATCACTGTATATTGATGTATATCATGGGAGCTAATTGGCAAAAGTGGAGTATTTTCTTCAGACTTAAGATCTTTTATTCGCTTTGATATAAGCTTAAGTTCATTCTGGCTGGAGAATTTTATTAGCGCTATCTCATTTTTATTTTCACCGATTACTGGAAGAGTGTTAGTTAAAAACGTTGAAATGTTTATCGGTGGTATATAAGAAGAGTGGGAAATGGTATTTAGTTCATTGTACGAACGTATTATCAGGTCCTTAGATTTGACATAGCAATTTCCCGTGATCTCAAGCTTAGCCGTTCCTTGAAGTGTGTAAGTTGTTATGTCATCCTTGAAAATTTCATCTATTTCATAACTGTGTGTTGTAGAGAATAACCATTTGTTATGGGTAGAAAGTTGTAACCATATGGTTGAAATATTTGCTTCTTTTACTTCGCATGTGGGTGGTAAAATTTTCGATTTTCGTAATAATTTCCGGATCGCTTAGAGTAATTCTTTTGTTTGTATATAAAAAGATCGTTATGTGTTCTTTCTCGAAAACTTTTTCTATTAATATTTTGAAATTATTTTTTGTGTTGTTATCTAAGTTTGGTAACGAGAAACCTAATAGCTTAAAATTTTTGTTTTCTATTATATTTTTTAAGTACGTTAGGCATATTTCTGCTTCAAATTCATCTCTGGAACTTTTAATAGGTATTGGTAATGTGACTACATGATAAAACTCGGTTTCAAGACTCTTGAATATGTCTGGTTTTACAAAGTTTGGTATTAAATTCCGGAGCACTTTCTCGTCTGGCGAATCTACTTAAGGCAATATTAATATTTTGAGAGGAAGCTTTTTGTCTTGATGTATTTCACCGTCCTTTTCTATTAATGAAAAGCTAGAAACTATCTTTTTTTCGTTTTGAGATGATTCGATTGGGTTTACATGTTCATTTATTTTTTCTTTTTCCAATATTTTCTTTTGGTTCCGCGTTATTACCATGACATTATCTTTTGGCTCGATAGGAATACGACTTAATGCGTCTGCATTTGAATTTATTTTACCAGGTTTGTATTTTATCGAGTATTCGTATTCAGAGAGTAAAATTCTCCATCTAGCTAATCTAGACATTGGGTTTTTTAATTTCATAAGCCATTCTAAAGGCTTATGTTCTGTACATATTATGAATTTTTGACCATAGAGGTAAGGTCGGAATTGGTTAACTGCAAAGACAATGGCTAATAACTCTTTTTCAGTGGTAGTATATCGAGTCTCATTATCATTCAGTGTTTGACTGGCAAAACAAATTGGTTTATCTTGTCCAATTTCACCCTGCGAAAGTACAGCGCCTATACCTACGTCACTGGCGTCAGTTGTAACTACAAACACTTTTTCGAAATCAGGATATATTAGAATTTGAGGATAATTTGTTCCTTTAAGATCTTAAATGCTTCGTCACAAAAGACGTCCCATTTGAACGTGATGTTCTTTTTGAGTAATTTCAATGGTTTGGCTATACTGGAAAAGTTATTAATGAATCGTCTATAATAACCCAAACACGATTTAATTCCCTTTTTATTTTTCGGTATAGGATAAGTTTTAACCACTTTGATTTTTTCTGGATCGGGTTTAAAACCTTCTTTAGAAATAATATGTCCTAAGTAAATCAATTCCTTTTTAACATAATTACATTTATAAGGTTGTAGTTTAAGATTGTGCTTATTTATTGTGATCGTTTAGATCATATCCATATACAACTATATCATCGACGTAAACAAAACAATGTATTCCTTGTAATCCCATTACAACGTTATTCATAGTTCTTTGAAAAGTTGCTGGTGCATTCTTCAGACCAAACGGCATACGATTGTATTCGTAATGTCCGTAGGGTGTACTAAATGCTGTTTTTGATTTGTCTTCTTCGCTAACTAGAATTTGATGAAATCCCTTAGCGAGATCAAGGGTGCTAAAATATTTTGCTCTGCCTAGTTGATCCAAAATGTCAGAAATATTTGGTATAGGATATGCGTCTCTGACTGTAATTTCGTTTAATTTCTCTCTGAATTAAGGACAGAACGATATGTGGAACTTAAGATTTATATTTTGTTCTGGTGTATATCGGCAGTGGTATTTACTCGAGAGGGGTTGCCGCTTGTCTCCTCCCGAACGCATTCGTTTCCCGAATTGTTGAGGATAAAAGTTCTCGCCCGATTGCCAATTACCATATCCTGGTGCCACGTTGTAGTGTCGGACATTATTTTTAAACGGGTTTCTTCTTTCTTGATTATTGCTATATGAGGAAGTTTGCGTAAGCTCTGCAATTATTTATAGAGTGGTTGGGTTTTCGACAATAATCACAAATTATAAAATCTGTTTCTGTTTTTACCGGTTTCTCTTTAGAAAAACTGGGAAACTGGTTGTTTTTATAACAAGTATCCTGTGTATGTCCCTGCTTACCAAAGATATTGCAAAGCCTTAGCCTTTGGTTACTTAAAGGATTTTTAAAGCTTGAAAAAGAAGAGCTGTGATTTATACGAGCAGCATGACCTTCCGCATGGGCTATAGTTTTTTTTTAAATCGAAACCCCCATAAGCTTTCGTAATAAGTTTTACCTGCTCGTTTTTCAAGCCATCTTCAAAAGCTTGTATTGCCAATTTTCGATTTTCTGCTACAAGGAAAGATCGTACTGATTCATCGCTGGTCGTGGCAAAAGTAGCGGAGTTTAAAGAATTAAGAGCTACAAGAACACGCTCACCAAATTCTTTAACAGTTTCTTTGAAACGTTGATTTATGGTGACCAGTTCATTGTGAGCAGAGGACCGAGTTTTCACTTCCTTGAATTCAGCCTCTAATTTTTCTTTTAGGCTCTTCCAAGTAGGGATTGAATGGTGTTGTGTCAACTCAAAGGCAGAACCATGTAGCCTAGTTTTAACAATTTCCAGAAAAGTCGGTTGGTCAGTTTCTTTTATGGAACAGAAAAGGATATCTCCGCATGAAAAAAACTTAGCTAGTTCCTTAGGGTTTCCATCAAAAATATCTTAATGTCCATAGCTATATCTTTTTTTACAACCCGGTCAAAAGTTTGAAAAGGTAAATTTGCAAAGAGATCAGCACTAGTGTTGGCCTCTTTAGTTGCCTTTCTCGTAATTTGTAAACGAGGAATTTTTGCAACGAAATCAAAATTAAAAAAAAGGAAAAACGGTTAAGGAAAACGAACAAGGAATCAGCACGAAAAAAGTTGTGTCACTATAAATTTATAAGTTTAATATAAACAAAAAAAAAACTTTTTTTTACCACTAAATTTTTTTTCTGCCACCAATTTTTGCGCTATTGTTGCTCCTGGTATTGTTCTTGCAGCTGCTCTCCTGGATTTTTTTTTTATGTCTTTTTTTTTATTTTAACACTGCCTCCGCGTCCTCTTTAAGGAATTCGTTTTTTATTTTTTTTTCATCTCTGGGTCTTTTTCTGCACTTAAACCCCTTTTTCTTCCACTCTTAACACTTTTTTTTTTACTTTAAAACACTTTTCTTTTTCACTTTATCTGGTGTATAGCCCCAGAGACGCATCAAGAGTCACGATGCTCTTGTTTCTTGGTAGAGGGATTTTACTTGTGTATCCCACCGCTGCCACCAATTGTTGCGTTCGCTCACCGTGCTTTCGAATCGCTTCGAGAAGAGTGAGGAACGGAGAGTAAGTTAAAAGGAAAATAACAAAAGAGTTTATTTATTTTATTATTTATTAATTTTATTATCTATGATCGAACCTTTTATTTTATTATATATGATTGAACCTTTTATTTTATGATATATAATTTGAACCTTTTCGTTGGTCAACCGACTTAACTCTGACTCTTCAACCATTCTTTAAAATGCAAAGAGTCATCATCCAGAACGATCATCCCTTCCACAACATTTATATTTCCTGCACTGTTGTGCAGGTCATTCATATTAAAAACACATTGCATTTCCAATGACTATTTCGTCACTTCCATATTTCGTGAGACTGCCCTCAATATAGTATAGTGTACCTCCGTCATTCATTCATCAACAGATATTTAACACTTCATTCTGTGTAGCACTACGCTGACCCATATTTGCTGTGTTTGCCCTTGGAAGCGGATATTAGATATCCATTACCAAGAACACTTGAAATATGTAATGCAAATTGTATATTAGTCAGCTATCAGGCAGAATGAGTTTAGGTACCTATTGATGACATATGTTTATGTGGAGATAGACACGATTCGTTGATATTGTCAGTGGGCAAAAGAATCTTATGAAATAAATGTGAAACGATCATTATTATGGGAAACAGATGTGATTCTTGTGAAGAGAGACCACCCTGGATGAATATGGATAGGATGATTTGTAGTGCGAACACTACATCCTTTCCCCCTTTGAAAAAGAAAATTCAAAGTGAATTTTCTGAAAATGAATGATATGGTTGAAAAGCCAGATATAAATGTATAATAATAGCTAGTATTTCAAATATTATTCAAATTTATTTTTAATACATAATATTATATTCTAAATTTATTTTGTATATTTTTTTTATTGTTTTTTTTTTTTTTTTTTGTTATATATATAAATTTACCATTTAAAATTATTTAAATTTATATTTGTTGCATCGCAACATGGTTTCAACGGTTAAAATTTAAACCTAACTTAAAGATAATTAGCCATCAGGAATTTCTCTTGCCAAAAAATGCAAAACACCGACGGCACTACAAATTAACATCATTTATCATGGCATAATAAGTCTCCAATTATCATCGCATACCCAAAATTGCAGCAAAAGTAACCACACCTTGTAGGAGTCAACACAGCAAGTCTCCAAAATTAAAGAGAAACTTTGGGACTGTAGCTCCTCCCCAATGCGATGTTTTCAAATCTATGATCGATCAGCTGTGGAGGATCTGCAAGATGATGTGCAGCGAGAAACTTAGAAGAAGAACATCTATGAGGTCAATGATCTGTAACCGAATCAACTGTAACAAAATCATGCGATAAGAGGTTTCTTGAAATAAAATTGGAAAGCTGTTAATCAGTTCGAGATACGGTTCTATCAACACAAATCCATACTTCTGTTCGTCTCTCAAATACAGAAATAAAAAACGATTTTATTTAGATTCAAAAAATAACGACTTCAATTTGTTTTATTTTGGTGGTTTACTTTGGCAAAGACTAATTGTTTTCTGGTTTTTTTTGCTTTCGATCGGCGCTTGTTCCATTTCTTTTATTTTTTGAGTGCCAATTTTGCACTGTCATTTTGAGGGTTCCGACGGCAATCTACGAATTTGAAATCCGCGACAGTTGTTCGACTGCGGTAGAGAAAAGTGATTTTCTTTTTATTTTGCGAGTGTCCTTGCGATACATTGTGGTCCTTCGAGCCGGATATAAAGGATCTTAAAAAGGATCAGTGCTAAATACTTTAAAAACTAAAAAAATTACATTAAATTGACTGTGTATTTAAAAGATCCACGTGGAGTGCGTAGATGGTTTAAAATAAAACCTATAGACAATCGCTTATGAAGTGCGTCGTGTAAAGGATATTTTTTATCGATTATCTACGGTTGGTTTTATCCTGGAGAAATCTGGATTTGGGTCTTTTTCCGCACTTAAACCCCTTTTTCTTCCACTCTTAACACTTTTTTTTTTACTTTAAAACACATTTCTTTTTCACTTTATCTGGTGTATAGCCCCAGAGACGCATCAAGAGTCACGATGCTCTTGTTTCTTGATAGAGGGATTTTACTTGGGTATCCCACCGCTGCCACCAATTGTTGCGTTCGCTCACCGTGCCTTCGAATCGCTTCGAGAAGAGTGAGGAACGGAGAGTAAGTTAAAAGGAAAATAACAAAAGAGTTTATTTATTTTATTATTTATTAATTTTATTATCTATGATCGAACCTTTTATTTTATTATATATGATTGAACCTTTTATTTTATGATATATGATTTGAACCTTTTCGTTGGTCAACCGACTTAACTCTGACTCTTCAACCATTCTTTAAAATGCAAAGAGTCATCATCCAGAACGATCATCCCTTCCACAAAATTTATATTTCCTGCACTGTTGTGCAGGTCATTCATATTAAAAACACATTGCATTTCCAATGACTATTTCGTCACTTCCATATTTCGTGAGACTGCCCTCAATATAGTATAGTGTACCTCCGTCATTCATTCATCAACAGATATTTAACACTTCATTCTGAGTAGCACTACGCTGACCCATATTTGCGGTGTTTGCCCTTGGAAGCGGATATTAGATATCCATTACCAAGAACACTTGAAATATGTAATGCAAATTGTATATTAGTCAGCTATCAGGCAGAATGAGTTTAGGTACCTATTGATGACATATGTTTATGTGGAGATAGACACGATTCGTTGATATTGTCAGTGGGCAAAAGAATCTTATGAAATAAATGTGAAACGATCATTATTATGGGAAACAGATGTGATTCTTGTGAAGAGAGACCACCCTGGATGAATATGGATAGGATGATTTGTAGTGCGAACACTACATCCTTTCCCCCTTTGAAAAAGAAAATTCAAAGTGAATTTTCTGAAAATGAATGATATGGTTGAAAAGCCAGATATAAATGTATAATAATAGCTAGTATTTCAAATATTATTCAAATTTATTTTTAATACATAATATTATATTCTAAATTTATTTTGTATATTTTTTTTATTGTTTTTTTTTTTTTTTTTTTGTTATATATATAAATTTACCATTTAAAATTATTTAAATTTATATTTGTTGCATCGCAACATGGTTTCAACGGTTAAAATTTAAACCTAACTTAAAGATAATTAGCCATCAGGAATTTCTCTTGCCAAAAAATGCAAAACACCGACGGCACTACAAATTAACATCATTTATCATGGCATAATAAGTCTCCAATTATCATCGCATACCCAAAATTGCAGCAAAAGTAACCACACCTTGTAGGAGTCAACACAGCAAGTCTCCAAAATTAAAGAGAAACTTTGGGACTGTAGCTCCTCCCCAATGCGATGTTTTCAAATCTATGATCGATCAGCTGTGGAGGATCTGCAAGATGATGTGCAGCGAGAAACTTAGAAGAAGAACATCTATGAGGTCAATGATCTGTAACCGAATCAACTGTAACAAAATCATGCGATAAGAGGTTTCTTGAAATAAAATTGGAAAGCTGTTAATCAGTTCGAGATACGGTTCTATCAACACAAATCCATACTTCTGTTCGTCTCTCAAATACAGAAATAAAAAACGATTTTATTTAGATTCAAAAAATAACGACTTCAATTTGTTTTATTTTGGTGGTTTACTTTGGCAAAGACTAATTGTTTTCTGGTTTTTTTGCGTTCGATCGGCGCTTGTTCCATTTCTTTTATTTTTTGAGTGCCCATTTTGCACTGTCATTTTGAGGGTTCCGACGGCAATCTTCGAATTTGAAATCCGCGACAGTTGTTCGACTGCGGTAGAGAAAAGTGATTTTCTTTTTATTTTGCGAATGTCCTTGCGATACATTGTGGTCCTTCGAGCCGGATATAAAGGATCTTAAAAAGGATCAGTGCTAAATACTTTAAAAACTAAAAAAAATACATTAAATTGACTGTGTATTTAAAAGATCCACGTGGAGTGCGTAGATGGTTTAAAATAAAACCTATAGACAATCGCTTATGAAGTGCGTCGTGTAAAGGATATTTTTTATCGACTATCTACGGTTGGTTTTATCCTGGAGAAATCTGGATTTGAAGAATCTACAACGAGGGAGCAACGCATAACTGTACAGGTGTGTGGCATTTTTATTATAATAATTATTCTTAATAAATTAAATCATTGATCCTCCTTGATCTAATTATACTTTAACCTTAATAAAAATATTTTAATTTGTTGTGTGTTCTTCGGGGTTTTTTTTTTTTTTTTTGCTTTCAAAAATGAGTAAACCAAAGGTTCCAAATTTAATCGATGCGATTCAAACTATTGCTCAAGATATCGATGCTGATTATAACCCATATAGTAATTTAACAACAACAAAAAAGTCAGTTTATATGATTGAGGCGCGTTTGGCAAGTTTGCAAGGAGCCTTTGATGAAGCTAACATAATTCATCAGAAAATCGTTGAAGCCCCAACTGAGGAAGCAAAAGTAACCTACATGAAGGATCTTATTTTTCATAAATTAAAAGAAACTTTCTTTGCCTACTCAAGTGACCTTAAAGAACATTTAGCTAGCAGCGAGAGTCAAAGTCTTCTCAACAAATCTCTAGTTAGCACACACACCCCGTCGGTAGAATTAAAACTTCCTCTTATGAAAATTCTCACGTTTGATGGTTCGTTAAAAATGTGGCCTGAATTCAAAGGATTGTTTAAAGGTATGATAAATAAAAATTCGTCTATATCTGATGCACATAAACTGCAATATTTGAAGGGAAATTTAACTGGTGAAGCGGCGCGTATTCTTCGAAACACAGATACGAATTTTGAAGCTGCATGGGCGTTGCTAGTTAAAGGTTTTCAAAATATTCGTTTACTGAAAGACAATCAGTTTAAATTACTTTTTCAGCAACATCATCTTACTGTAGAATCGTCAGATGATCTTAAATTATTGTTAGACACGACAAACGAAGCACGACAATCGCTCAAAAATATGGGAGTACCTATTTATTCATGGGAAGATGTTCTTATTTTCCATACGGTACAAAAACTTCCATGTACAACTCGTGTGCTTTGGGAATCTCATATTTCCACTCATGTAGACTACCCAAAGTACAGCGTTTTAGAAGATTTCATCCTTATGAGATCGCGAACCTTGGATGTCATTGGGGAATCCTCATCAGGTTTAAATCAACATAAAACTAAAAAACCAGGCACAGTGCGAGTTCATAACTCTACAATTAACACAAAGTGTTCGCTGTGTCACGGTCAACATTCAATTCGTTATTGCTTCAAATTTAAAGCGTTTAACGTAGCAAAAAGACAGGAATTTGTAAAGAAAAACAAATTATGTTTCAATTGCTTGTCAAGTGCGCATATTATTCAAAACTGCACAAGCACTTTCACGTGTGCTACGTGTCATCAAAAGCATAATTCTTTACTGCATTATACCGAACCAGCTAAAGCAATGCATGCTAGTGAATACGCTCCAATAGGAGCTGTTCAAAACTCAAATAAACCAGCATCTTCTTCTGCTAATATAATTCAATCAAGGTCATCAGAGAACCCTGTATCCCCCGTCGGAATGGCTTCATCATACAACGCGTCTTAAGCCGAAAACATTCAAGTACCTGTTCTTCTGGCTACGGCCCTCATCCAGGTGTTGACACCTGCTGGCCAACCGTTGCTGTTGCGAGCTTTATTAGATCCTGGATCAGAGGCGTCCTTTATAACTGAATCGGGCACTCAACTTTTAAAATTAAAAAAAGAAAAGAGCTGCGTTAACATTCATGGTGTAGGTGAAACCAACACTAGCACCACCAAATACAAAACCACGTTCACTATTGTATCTAACGTGAACAAACACTTTAGCTTACAACTTAGTGCTTTGATCTTATCTAAGCTAACAGCTGTGCTTCCAACGCACCATATTCCTTGTGCTAACTGGAGTCATCTTCAAAATATTGAACTTGCTGATCCAAGGTTCTTCAAACCAAGTAAAATCGATATTTTACTGGGCAGTGATGTTTATCCTTCTATTATCCTTGAAGGTATTATAAAAGAAGAGCCTGGTACTCCTATGGCTCAAAAGACGGAATTAGGATGGGTGCTTTCTGGAGGCATTTCATCCATAAACCAACCAAATATAACATCTTTGCATATAACAACTGAACCTCAAAACTTGGACAGTTTGCTTCTTAGATTCTGGGAACTTGAAGAAGTACAAAACCGGAAATCACTTTCACCAGAGGAAGTAAAGTGTGAAAGTTATTATTGTAGAACCCATGAACGTCAACTGGACGGAAAATATGTCGTCCAACTTCCTTTTAAGGAAGGAACACATCCTTCGATAGGTTGGTCACAAAGGTCCGCGCTTGTAAGATTTTTACAGTTGGAAAGAAAATTCCAATCGAGTCCGTCATATCACGAAGAATATAAAAAGGTGTTTACTGATTATAAACAACTTGGGCATATGACAGAAGTAAGTCCAAAGGAATTAATTTCTCCTCACTTTTTTCTTCCCCACCACGCAGTGATAAAAGAATCTAGCTCAACCACAAAGCTGCGAATTGTTTTTGATGCTTCTTGCAAAACTGCAGATGGAACGTCCTTAAATGACCATCTTTTCGTTGGGCCAAGATTGCAAGCTGACATCTTTGATCATATTGCTCGGTTCAGAAGGCATAAAATCAGATTTACAGCCGATATCACTAAAATGTACAGGCAAATCTGGGTTCCGCCTGCGGATTCACTCTACCAACTCCTCTTATGGCGAGATGACGAGGGAGGTGAAATAAAGATGTACCGTCTAAACACAGTTACTTTTGGAACTGCCTGTGCACCATATCTAGCCATCCGAACGCTTCAACAACTTGCGGCTGATGAACGAGATGACTACCCTATCGCATCGAAAATTGCCATTCAAAACTTTTACGTTGATGACGTAATTCCTGGCGCAGATTCCGTAGAAGAAGCTTTGGAAATGCAATCTCAACTAAAAGCGATGTTGAATAAAGGAGGTTTCCCATTACGAAAGTGGGTCAGTAACCATGAGGAGCTATTGACATCCGTCACAACAGAGGAGAGAGAGATGAAAATACCATGGTCATTCGACGAGAACAATGCGATAAAAGCACTAGGTATCCAGTGGAATCCTGTAAAGGATGTTTTCACTTTTCAATTATCCCTTCCAGAATGGAAGAAGAATACAAAGCGTATTATTTTATCAGATCTTGCTCGCCTTTACGATCCAATGGGTTGGATAGCACCTTGCGTCATCGTTGGAAAAATCTTAATGCAAGACATCTGGAAAGAAAACAAAGCTTGGGATTCTGAACTCTCAATAACCATCGTTTCCGCCTGGAATAAATTAAAGGGCGAATTAAGTTCTTTAAAGGCCATCGAAATACCACGTTGGATTAATCTCACCACTCGATCAATCGTCGAGTTACACGGGTTTTGCGATGCCTTCGAGAAGGCATATGCTGCCACAATATACCTTCGAAGTACGAATGGGAATGACAGTTTCGTAAATCTTATCGTTTCAAAGACTAGAGTGGCACCTCTTAAAAATAAATCATTAGCTCGTTTGGAACTTTGTGGAGCTTTATTGCTGGCACACGTTTTGGTGCATACTATAAAAACGATGGAACTTCAATCTGCAAAGGTATTTGCGTGGTGTGATTCTCAAATCACACTTGCTTGGATTAAGACTGCACCATACACAAGAACTACGTTTGTTGCCAACCGAGTAGCAGAAATCCAGGAGCTGACGGATCCTAATTGTTGGAACTACATCCTTTCTAAGGATAATCCTGCAGACATTGCGTCGAGAGGAATTTCTCCGAATGAACTTATCAAAAACGACCATTGGTGGCATGGACCTACATTTTTGAAAACTTTCGAGGAGAAACACTATCCGCCATATGAAATAAAATCCACCGACCTTGAAACAAAAGTGTCGAGGATTTAAAAAAAAAAAAATGTTTTGATAACATCTAGGTACCCAATTGTAAATATTTTTCAGCTCTGCGTTCACTTCTGCGCTTTCGAAACTAACCAACTTCTTTTTAACCGTTTTTCATCCTTAAACCGATTATATAGAACGACGGCATATTGGCGTCGGTTCCTAACAAACTTGAGGTTTAAGGCAAAAAAGATACCAACTCGCATGTCCGGACCATTGTCAATCGATGAATTATCTTCAACTCGTCTACGATTAATTATCCTCGTACAGGAAGAATTTTTTAGTGAAGAACTGTCACAGCTAATCAAAGGTAATACTGTCTCTATGAAAAGCAAATTGGCAAGGCTTTCACCACTCATTGACGATAAAGGAATTCTTCGAGTTGGAGGTCGGTTGGAAAATGCTGATTTACCTTATTCGCAGAAACACCCAATAATATTACCGTCGACCAACTTCTTAACATCACTCATCTTCCATGACACTCATTTGAAGTCTTTACACGGCGGTCAGCAATTAATGATGGCAACTCTGCGATCTGAATAATGGATTCTTCAACTTAAAAACACTGTCAAAGGGTGCATACATAAATGTCTAAAATGCTACAGATTCAAAGCAACGACAATGCAACAAAAAATGGGTTCCTTGCCAGCGCCACGAGTTACCCAAGCGCGACCATTTCAAACTTCTGGAGTGGACTATGCTGGTTTTCTGCAACTAAAAGCATGGAAGGGTCGATGCAGTAAGATAACAAAGGCGTACATAGCCATTTTTATATGTTGCTGTACAAAAGCAGTACATTTGGAGCTTGTGAGCGATTACACCACATCTACATTCCTCGCAGCTTTTAAACGCTTCACTGCTCGTCGTGGAATTTGTTCAAACCTGTACAGTGACTGTGGGACAAATTTTAAAGGAGCATCAAATGTTCTGGATTCAGAAAGGTCGCACATGTCAAAGAAATGGACAGAGGAGATTGCACTTCTAATGCAAGCCAATGGTACTCACTGGCATTTTAATCCCCCTGCTGCACCTCATTTCGGTGGTCTTTGGGAGGCAGGTGTAAAATCCATGAAGTACCACTTAAAACGGATCATTGGACATTACACTCTGACGTTTGAGGAATATTCGACGATACTAGCGCAAGTTGAAGCTTGTCTGAATTCACGTCCACTCTGCCCTATGACGAAAGATCCAGATAACCTATCAATTTTAACACCAGGACACTTTTTAATCGGGTCAGCTTTAAACACTACACCGGAAAGGGACTTAACGGAAACGAACCCAAATTATTTGGACAGATGGCAGCTCATGCAGAAAATACAACAAGACATTTGGAAAAAATGGAAGGCTGAATATTTGGTTCGATTACAACAGCGCCCTAAATGGCTCACACCAAACGTCGAACTTAAGATTGGACATTTAGTGCTCCTATCTGATGAACCTACGCTTTGGCAGCTTGGCAGAATTACGGACACACATCCAGGAGCAGATGGAAAAGTTCGTGTCGTCACAGATAAACTGAAACCACTTCGTTTAAGCGTCCAATAGCAAAACTTTGTTTTTTACCAATGCTAAACGAATCATTTCCACCCACACACACATTAACAACATTTTTTTAATATTTCAACTAAAACTTAATTTTAATAAGCTTAATCTATCTATCTGAACTAAAACTAATATCGTTATAATCTCCTATTGCCACACACCATTCACCAAACCCACCTATTTTTTTCTTCTTTCATGTATCCAACATTCGCATTCTGAGGATCAATTATCTCATGCCTCACATATCGGGCAGATGAATTTTGATGACATCAACTGAATTCTCGGCGGCCCGGCAGGATGTTGCATCGCAACATGGTTTCAACGGTTAAAATTTAAACCTAACTTAAAGATAATTAGCCATCAGGAATTTCTCTTGCCAAAAAATGCAAAACAACGACGGCACTTTAAATTAACATCATTTATCATGGCATAATAAGTCTCCAATTATCATCGCATACCCAAAATTGCAGCAAAAGTAACCACACCTTGTAGGAGTCAACACAGCAAGTCTCCAAAATTAAAGAGAAACTTTGGGACTGTAGCTCCTCCCCAATGCGATGTTTTCAAATCTATGATCGATCAGCTGTGGAGGATCTGCAAGATGATGTGCAGCGAGAAACTTAGAAGAAGAACATCTATGAGGTCAATGATCTGTAACCGAATCAACTGTAACAAAATCATGCGATAAGAGGTTTCTTGAAATAAAATTGGAAAGCTGTTAATCAGTTCGAGATACGGTTCTATCAACACAAATCCATACTTCTGTTCGTCTCTCAAATACAGAAATAAAAAACGATTTTATTTAGATTCAAAAAATAACGACTTCAATTTGTTTTATTTTGGTGGTTTACTTTGGCAAAGACTAATTGTTTTCTGGTTTTTTTGCGTTCGATCGGCGCTTGTTCCATTTCTTTTATTTTTTGAGTGCCCATTTTGCACTGTCATTTTGAGGGTTCCGACGGCAATCTACGAATTTGAAATCCGCGACAGTTGTTCGACTGCGGTAGAGAAAAGTGATTTTCTTTTTATTTTGCGAATGTCCTTGCGATACATTGTGGTCCTTCGAGCCGGATATAAAGGATCTTAAAAAGGATCAGTGCTAAATACTTTAAAAACTAAAAAAATTACATTAAATTGACTGTGTATTTAAAAGATCCACGTGGAGTGCGTAGATGGTTTAAAATAAAACCTACAGACAATCGCTTGTGAAGTGCGTCGTGTAAAGGATATTTTTTATCGACTATCTACGGTTGGTTTTATCCTGGAGAAATCTGGATTTGAAGAATCTACAACGAGGGAGCAACGCATAACTGTACAGGTGTGTGGCATTTTTATTATAATAATTATTCTTAATAAATTAAATCATTGATCCTCCTTGATCTAATTATACTTAAACCTTAATAAAAATATTTTAATTTGTTGTGTGTTCTTCGGGGTTTTTATTTTTTTTTTTTGCTTTCAAAAATGAGTAAACCAAAGGTTCCAAATTTAATCGATGCGATTCAAACTATTGCTCAAGATATCGATGCTGATTATAACGCATATAGTAATTTAACAACAACAAAAAAGTCAGTTTATATGATTGAGGCGCGTTTGGCAAGTTTGCAAGGAGCCTTTGATGAAGCTAACATAATTCATCAGAAAATCGTTGAAGCCCCAACTGAGGAAGCAAAAGTAACCTACATGAAGGATCTTATTTTTCATAAATTAAAAGAAACTTTCTTTGCCTACTCAAGTGACCTTAAAGAACATTTAGCTAGCAGCGAGAGTCAAAGTCTTCTCAACAAATCTCTAGTTAGCACACACACCCCGTCGGTAGAATTAAAACTTCCTCTTATGAAAATTCTCACGTTTGATGGTTCGTTAAAAATGTGGCCTGAATTCAAAGGATTGTTTAAAGGTATGATAAATAAAAATTCGTCTATATCTGATGCACATAAACTGCAATATTTGAAGGGAAATTTAACTGGTGAAGCGGCGCGTATTCTTCGAAACACAGATACGAATTTTGAAGCTGCATGGGCGTTGCTAGTTAAAGGTTTTCAAAATATTCGTTTACTGAAAGACAATCAGTTTAAATTACTTTTTCAGCAACATCATCTTACTGTAGAATCGTCAGATGATCTTAAATTATTGTTAGACACGACAAACGAAGCACGACAATCGCTCAAAAATATGGGAGTACCTATTTATTCATGGGAAGATGTTCTTATTTTCCATACGGTACAAAAACTTCCATGTACAACTCGTGTGCTTTGGGAATCTCATATTTCCACTCATGTAGACTACCCAAAGTACAGCGTTTTAGAAGATTTCATCCTTATGAGATCGCGAACCTTGGATGTCATTGGGGAATCCTCATCAGGTTTAAATCAACATAAAACTAAAAAACCAGGCACAGTGCGAGTTCATAACTCTACAATTAACACAAAGTGTTCGCTGTGTCACGGTCAACATTCAATTCGTTATTGCTTCAAATTTAAAGCGTTTAACGTAGCAAAAAGACAGGAATTTGTAAAGAAAAACAAATTATGTTTCAATTGCTTGTCAAGTGCGCATATTATTCAAAACTGCACAAGCACTTTCACGTGTGCTACGTGTCATCAAAAGCATAATTCTTTACTGCATTATACCGAACCAGCTAAAGCAATGCATGCTAGTGAATACGCTCCAATAGGAGCTGTTCAAAACTCAAATAAACCAGCATCTTCTTCTGCTAATATAATTCAATCAAGGTCATCAGAGAACCCTGTATCCCCCGTCGGAATGGCTTCATCATACAACGCGTCTTTAGCCGAAAACATTCAAGTACCTGTTCTTCTGGCTACGGCCCTCATCCAGGTGTTGACACCTGCTGGCCAACCGTTGCTGTTGCGAGCTTTATTAGATCCTGGATCAGAGGCGTCCTTTATAACTGAATCGGCCACTCAACTTTTAAAATTAAAAAAAGAAAAGAGCTGCGTTAACATTCATGGTGTAGGTGAAACCAACACTAGCACCACCAAATACAAAACCACGTTCACTATTGTATCTAACGTGAACAAACACTTTAGCTTACAACTTAGTGCTTTGATCTTATCTAAGCTAACAGCTGTGCTTCCAACGCACCATATTCCTTGTGCTAACTGGAGTCATCTTCAAAATATTGAACTTGCTGATCCAAGGTTCTTCAAACCAAGTAAAATCGATATTTTACTGGGCAGTGATGTTTATCCTTCTATTATCCTTGAAGGTATTATAAAAGAAGAGCCTGGTACTCCTATGGCTCAAAAGACGGAATTAGGATGGGTGCTTTCTGGAGGCATTTCATCCATAAACCAACCAAATATAACATCTTTGCATATAACAACTGAACCTCAAAACTTGGACAGTTTGCTTCTTAGATTCTGGGAACTTGAAGAAGTACAAAACCGGAAATCACTTTCACCAGAGGAAGTAAAGTGTGAAAGTTATTATTGTAGAACCCATGAACGTCAACTGGACGGAAAATATGTCGTCCAACTTCCTTTTAAGGAAGGAACACATCCTTCGATAGGTTGGTCACAAAGGTCCGCGCTTGTAAGATTTTTACAGTTGGAAAGAAAATTCCAATCGAGTCCGTCATATCACGAAGAATATAAAAAGGTGTTTACTGATTATAAACAACTTGGGCATATGACAGAAGTAAGTCCAAAGGAATTAATTTCTCCTCACTATTTTCTTCCCCACCACGCAGTGATAAAAGAATCTAGCTCAACCACAAAGCTGCGAATTGTTTTTGATGCTTCTTGCAAAACTGCAGATGGAACGTCCTTAAATGACCATCTTTTCGTTGGGCCAAGATTGCAAGCTGACATCTTTGATCATATTGCTCGGTTCAGAAGGCATAAAATCAGATTTACAGCCGATATCACTAAAATGTACAGGCAAATCTGGGTTCCGCCTGCGGATTCACTCTACCAACTCCTCTTATGGCGAGATGACGAGGGAGGTGAAATAAAGATGTACCGTCTAAACACAGTTACTTTTGGAACTGCCTGTGCACCATATCTAGCCATCCGAACGCTTCAACAACTTGCGGCTGATGAACGAGATGACTACCCTATCGCATCGAAAATTGCCATTCAAAACTTTTACGTTGATGACGTAATTCATGGCGCAGATTCCGTAGAAGAAGCTTTGGAAATGCAATCTCAACTAAAAGCGATGTTGAATAAAGGAGGTTTCCCATTACGAAAGTGGGTCAGTAACCATGAGGAGCTATTGACATCCGTCACAACAGAGGAGAGAGAGATGAAAATACCATGGTCATTCGACGAGAACAATGCGATAAAAGCACTAGGTATCCAGTGGAATCCTGTAAAGGATGTTTTCACTTTTCAATTATCCCTTCCAGAATGGAAGAAGAATACAAAGCGTATTATTTTATCAGATCTTGCTCGCCTTTACGATCCAATGGGTTGGATAGCACCTTGCGTCATCGTTGGAAAAATCTTAATGCAAGACATCTGGAAAGAAAACAAAGCTTGGGATTCTGAACTCTCAATAACCATCGTTTCCGCCTGGAATAAATTAAAGGGCGAATTAAGTTCTTTAAAGGCCATCGAAATACCACGTTGGATTAATCTCACCACTCGATCAATCGTCGAGTTACACGGGTTTTGCGATGCCTCCGAGAAGGCATATGCTGCCACAATATACCTTCGAAGTACGAATGGGAATGACAGTTTCGTAAATCTTATCGTTTCAAAGACTAGAGTGGCACCTCTTAAAAATAAATCATTAGCTCGTTTGGAACTTTGTGGAGCTTTATTGCTGGCACACGTTTTGGTGCATACTATAAAAACGATGGAACTTCAATCTGCAAAGGTATTTGCGTGGTGTGATTCTCAAATCACACTTGCTTGGATTAAGACTGCACCATACACAAGAACTACGTTTGTTGCCAACCGAGTAGCAGAAATCCAGGAGCTGACGGATCCTAATTGTTGGAACTACATCCCTTCTAAGGATAATCCTGCAGACATTGCGTCGAGAGGAATTTCTCCGAATGAACTTATCAAAAACGACCATTGGTGGCATGGACCTACATTTTTGAAAACTTTCGAGGAGAAACACTATCCGCCATATGAAATAAAATCCACCGACCTTGAAACAAAAGTGTCGAGGATTTTAAAAAACAAAAATGTTTTGATAACATCTAGGTACCCAATTATAAATATTTTTAGCTCTGCGTTCACTTCTGCGCTTTCGAAACTAACCAACTTCTTTTTAACCGTTTTTCATCCTTAAACCGATTATATAGAACGACGGCATATTGGCGTCGGTTCCTAACAAACTTGAGGTTTAAGGCAAAAAAGATACCAACTCGCATGTCCGGACCATTGTCAATCGATGAATTATCTTCAACTCGTCTACGATTAATTATCCTCGTACAGGAAGAATTTTTTAGTGAAGAACTGTCACAGCTAATCAAAGGTCATACTGTCTCTATGAAAAGCAAATTGGCAAGGCTTTCACCACTCATTGACGATAAAGGAATTCTTCGAGTTGGAGGTCGGTTGGAAAATGCTGATTTACCTTATTCGCAGAAACACCCAATAATATTACCGTCGACCAACTTCTTAACATCACTCATCGTCCATGACACTCATTTGAAGTCTTTACACGGCGGTCAGCAATTAATGATGGCAACTCTGCGATCTGAATAATGGATTCTTCAACTTAAAAACACTGTCAAAGGGTGCATACATAAATGTCTAAAATGCTACAGATTCAAAGCAACGACAATGCAACAAAAAATGGGTTCCTTGCCAGCGCCACGAGTTACCCAAGCGCGACCATTTCAAACTTCTGGAGTGGACTATGCTGGTTTTCTGCAACTAAAAGCATGGAAGGGTCGATGCAGTAAGATAACAAAGGCGTACATAGCCATTTTTATATGTTGCTGTACAAAAGCAGTACATTTGGAGCTTGTGAGCGATTACACCACATCTACATTCCTCGCAGCTTTTAAACGCTTCACTGCTCGTCGTGGAATTTGTTCAAACCTGTACAGTGACTGTGGGACAAATTTTAAAGGAGCATCAAATGTTCTGGATTCAGAAAGGTCGCACATGTCAAAGAAATGGACAGAGGAGATTGCACTTCTAATGCAAGCCAATGGTACTCACTGGCATTTCAATCCCCCTGCTGCACCTCATTTCGGTGGTCTTTGGGAGGCAGGTGTAAAATCCATGAAATACCACTTAAAACGGATCATTGGACATTACACTCTGACGTTTGAGGAATATTCGACGATACTAGCGCAAGTTGAAGCTTGTCTGAATTCACGTCCACTCTGCCCTATGACGGAAGATCCAGATAACCTATCAATTTTAACACCAGGACACTTTTTAATCGGGTCAGCTTTAAACACTACACCGGAAAGGGACTTAACGGAAACGAACCCAAATTATTTGGACAGATGGCAGCTCATGCAGAAAATACAACAAGACATTTGGAAAAAATGGAAGGCTGAATATTTGGTTCGATTACAACAGCGCCCTAAATGGCTCACACCAAACGTCGAACTTAAGATTGGACATTTAGTGCTCCTATCTGATGAACACACGCCTCCTACGCTTTGGCAGCTTGGCAGAAATCCAGGAGCAGATGGAAAAGTTCGTGTCGTCACAGTTAAAACTGCAACCACTTCGTTTAAGCGTCCAATAGCAAAACTTTGTTTTTTACCAATGCTAAACGAATCATTTCCACCCACACACACATTAACAACATTTTTTTAATATTTCAACTAAAACTTAATTTTAATAAGCTTAATCTATCTATCTGAACTAAAACTAATATCGTTATAATCTCCTATTGCCACACACCATTCACCAAACCCACCTATTTTTTTTCTTCTTTCATGTATCCAACATTCGCATTCTGAGGATCAATTATCTCATGCCTCACATATCGGGCAGATGAATTTTGATGACATCAACTGAATTCTCGGCGGCCCGGCAGGATGTTGCATCGCAACATGGTTTCAACGGTTAAAATTTAAACCTAACTTAAAGATAATTAGCCATCAGGAATTTCTCTTGCCAAAAAATGCAAAACAACGACGGCACTTTAAATTAACATCATTTATCATGGCATAATA
Source organism: Baccha elongata (assembly GCA_951217065.1). Lineage (NCBI taxonomy): Eukaryota > Metazoa > Arthropoda > Insecta > Diptera > Syrphidae > Baccha > Baccha elongata. Next base: position 1,297,930 of record CATNUY010000161.1, on the reverse strand, counting down.
AGTCTCCAATTATCATCGCATACCCAAAATTGCAGCAAAAGTAACCACACCTTGTAGGAGTCAACACAGCAAGTCTCCAAAATTAAAGAGAAACTTTGGGACTGTAGCTCCTCCCCAATGCGATGTTTTCAAATCTATGATCGATCAGCTGTGGAGGATCTGCAAGATGATGTGCAGCGAGAAACTTAGAAGAAGAACATCTATGAGGTCAATGATCTGTAACCGAATCAACTGTAACAAAATCATGCGATAAGAGGTTTCTTGAAATAAAATTGGAAAGCTGTTAATCAGTTCGAGATACGGTTCTATCAACACAAATCCATACTTCTGTTCGTCTCTCAAATACAGAAATAAAAAACGATTTTATTTAGATTCAAAAAATAACGACTTCAATTTGTTTTATTTTGGTGGTTTACTTTGGCAAAGACTAATTGTTTTCTGGTTTTTTTTGCGTTCGATCGGCGCTTGTTCCATTTCTTTTATTTTTTGAGTGCCCATTTTGCACTGTCATTTTGAGGGTTCCGACGGCAATCTACGAATTTGAAATCCGCGACAGTTGTTCGACTGCGGTAGAGAAAAGTGATTTTCTTTTTATTTTGCGAGTGTCCTTGCGATACAATATTTAATACATATTTTTCCTTAATTTACATTTTAACAAAAAAAATGATTAATTAATTGGTTTTTAGTGGGCTATAGGTCGATAATAATTAAAAGATGTTCTTATTTCATCGCAACGTTTCGAGTATGTTTATACTTTTCCTCAGGCCTTTTATTTGCAACAAAAAAGATAATATAAACATAAATTAGCACATAATTATTTTACATTTTGAAGATTTCAAGTCAAAATTACTTACAATGTTTATATTTGTAATTAAACAAAGAATAAAAAAGAAGGTTTAACACTTAATGCACATTATTTAACGATAACTGGAAAAAATAATAAATAGTTTCTTTAAATTTAAATATAACACAACATTTAAATGAATTATTTTAAAAGAAAAAGAAAGAAAATACAAATTTAAGAAAATTACTATGCTATAGAACGACAGATGACACGTCCAATTTGCTGCACTATCACCTATTTATCATTTTATTTCTAGTTGTTGGCCTTTATATAATCTGGCTGTAGGCATTACTCAAATTATCCAAATCCGATCTCCGGTTGACTGCATTTTTGTTGTCTATGATATGCAACATCTCTAGCAGCATTCTTTTTGAAAAATGTTGCTCTGTTTGAAGAATTTCAACATTATCAAAATCAGCTGAGTGTTTCTCTTCAATTAGGTGGTGAGTTAATGCAGTCTTATGAGAGGCACCGCTCTTTAAATCAGACTTATGCCCAGAAATGCGGTTCTTTAATTTTTGTTTGGAAGTTCCGATATAAACGGACGAACAAGTTGTCTCCTTCCCTCCTAAACAATTTATCCTATAGACAACATCTGCTTTCTCCAAGATATCAACTCTGCCTTTGATGTTAGAAAAAAGCTTGTTTTTTAAGGAGAATGCAGACTTGAAAGCTATTTTCGTATTTTTATCATCTTTTATAGGTGCTGTGGTGATGCGGTTAGAAAGGTAAGGAATGTATAATGTGCTTTTATATACACACACTTGTGGGGGCTCATCAGCTGGGTTTGTTGTTTTCTTATGCTGATAATTTTTTATTAACTTCTCGATAATCTGAGGAGGAAATGAATTGTAGCACAGGGTGTCACGGATAATTTTAATATTTTTATGATAAAACACGTTATCACTTATTTCAAGAACTTTGTTCACAAAATTTTGTGCGGTATTGACAATCACTTGCTTTGGTTGTTTGGAGTGAAAATTAATTAATCGTCCAGACGCAGTAGGTTTCCTGTACCAATCAAAAATTAATTTTTCCTTTTGTCTTATAATTTTCATATCGAGATATGGGAGCTCGCCATTTATTTCCATTTCTACAGTAAATTTAATTTTGTGGTTGTAAGTGTTCAAAGCATTCAACGTGTTTTGAACTTCTTCCGATTTAATCACCAGAAACAAATCGTCTACATATTTGGTGATGACTTTTGGTTTGGTTGTAAGTTTACCTAGGGCATCTTCCAATAAAGTTTCCATAACCAAATCGGCTAGAATTGGTGATGCTGGACTACCCATTGGCACACCTTGTTTTTGTTGATAAGTGGTTCCATTAAATTCTAGGTAATTATTATCAATAATGCAAAACCTAAGTATCTCGAAAAACATCGTCTTTTTAATATTGGTGTGTTCTTTTATTGTATTCCAATTTGATTTTATAATATCCAAAATCAAACTAATCGGAATGCAAGTAAACAAGGAGACCACATCAAATGAAACCAAAATGTCTCCGTCTTCCAATCGTATTGAAGAAACTTTCTCTATAAACTCTTTTGAATTTTTAACATTGAATTTAGAATTCTTAGTCAAATTTTGCAGTATTTTTACCATAAACTTCGACAATTCATAACAAGGAACATTCATGGAAGAACATATGGGTCGCAATGGGGTATTTTCCTTGTGTATTTTAGGTAAACCATAAATTTTTGGGGTGTTGGCGGTATACGTTGTCATTCGTTTCTTTTCGTATTGAGAAATATGTTCTTCTTTTTGCAAATCCTTCACCAAATCGTTGTTACGGTTTTGTAATGTTGTTGTTGGATTATTTCTCAAAACCCTATAAATATTCCGGTCCGCCATTATTTCCTGCATTTTATTTATGTAATCAGTTTTATACAATGCAACTGTAACATTCCCTTTATCAGCAGGAACAATAAAAACATCTTTATGTTTTTTAAGGAATATTTTGGCTTCATTATAAACCTTGTTCAAAAACTTATCAAATGGTGGTGTATACGTTGATCGTAAGTGACTTTGCAAAATTTCAGTAAAATTTGCTCGAGCTACCTCCTGGTCACCCTGTTCTAACGTTTTAACAAGTTCTTCTCCATCTGCAATTATCTTGAAAAGAGGCAATTCACCTCTTTTAATTGGTAGGGAAAATTTTTGGCCTAATGACAGAAGCCATTGAACGTCTGATGGGAACACTACAGTTGTTTTGTTCACAAACCATTTATCTTGGTATTCTATGCCCATATTTAGTTTGAGTGTTGTTTTTAGTCTTTCGATTTTATTCAAATGTTTGTTTTTTATGTTTTCATTGATAGTGTTATGTTTATTTTCTTGGCTTTTGAAAAAATCAAAATATTCTTTATGTGTTAAATTGTTTTTGATAAAATTTTCTAGTTTTACTATCCTCTCGTTCTCCGTCTTTTTCTGTATTTGTTTGAGTGAGATAGCAATATTCAAAAGTTTTTGGTGAAAATGTTCAATGTGCAGCAATAGTTTTCTTTCTAACCGTCGTTCTCTTTCATTATTAGCAAATTGAAATATGGAATCTAGGTTATTCGTTGAATTACTAATAAATTTTGGAAACAAACCAAATTCTCTGCATTTTAAAAGGAAGATCAGAGTATTGTTATTTTTAGTGTATGAAAGTGTTTCTCTGCTATATTCTTTAAGTTTGTTGCAAGTTTTTGTGTCATAATTGCGTCTAATATGATTATAAAACTCCATGTTTTGTTATATACGGCGTGCCCTCCGTTATATTAATAAAATATTTGATTTTTGTGACCTTTGTATCGTATAGATAATTAATTGGTTTTTAGTGGGCTATAGGTCGATAATAATTAAAAGATGTTCTTATTTCATCGCAACGTTTCGAGTATGTTTATACTCTTCCTCAGGCCTTTTATTTGCAACAAAAAAGATAATATAAACATAAATTAGCACATAATTATTTTACATTTTGAAGATTTCAAGTCAAAATTACTTACAATGTTTATATTTGTAATTAAACAAAGAATAAAAAAGAAGGTTTAACACTTAATGCACATTATTTAACGATAACTGGAAAAAATAATAAATAGTTTCTTTAAATTTAAATATAACACAACATTTAAATGAATTATTTTAAAAGAAAAAGAAAGAAAATACAAATTTAAGAAAATTACTATGCTATAGAACGACAGATGACACGTCCAATTTGCTGCACTATCACCTATTTATCATTTTATTTCTAGTTGTTGGCCTTTTTATAATCTGGCTGTAGGCATTACTCAAATTATCCAAATCCGATCTCCGGTTGACTGCATTTTTGTTGTCTATGATATGCAACATCTCTAGCAGCAATCTTTTTGAAAAATGTTGCTCTGTTTGAAGAATTTCAACATTATCAAAATCAGCTGAGTGTTTCTCTTCAATTAGGTGGTGAGTTAATGCAGTCTTATGAGAGGCACCGCTCTTTAAATCAGACTTATGCCCAGAAATGCGGTTCTTTAATTTTTGTTTGGAAGTTCCGATATAAACGGACGAACAAGTTGTCTCCTTCCCTCCTAAACAATTTATCCTATAGACAACATCTGCTTTCTCCAAGATATCAACTCTGCCTTTGATGTTAGAAAAAAGCTTGTTTTTTAAGGAGAATGCAGACTTGAAAGCTATTTTCGTATTTTTATCATCTTTTATAGGTGCTGTGGTGATGCGGTTAGAAAGGTAAGGAATGTATAATGTGCTTTTATATACACACACTTATGGGGGCTCATCAGCTGGGTTTGTTGTTTTCTTATGCTGATAATTTTTTATTAACTTCTCGATAATCTGAGGAGGAAATGAATTGTAGCACAGGGTGTCACGGATAATTTTAATATTTTTATGATAAAACACGTTATCACTTATTTCAAGAACTTTGTTCACAAAATTTTGTGCGGTATTGACAATCACTTGCTTTGGTTGTTTGGAGTGAAAATTAATTAATCGTCCAGACGCAGTAGGTTTCCTGTACCAATCAAAAATTAATTTTTCCTTTTGTCTTATAATTTTCATATCGAGATATGGGAGCTCGCCATTTATTTCCATTTCTACAGTAAATTTAATTTTGTGGTTGTAAGTGTTCAAAGCATTCAACGTGTTTTGAACTTCTTCCGATTTAATCACCATCAAAGGCTTACATCAAAGGCAGAGTTGATATCTTGGAGAAAGCAGATGTTGTCTATAGGATAAATTGTTTAGGAGGGAAGGAGACAACTTGTTCGTCCGTTTATATCGGAACTTCCAAACAAAAATTAAAGAACCGCATTTCTGGGCATAAGTCTGATTTAAAGAGCGGTGCCTCTCATAAGACTGCATTAACTCACCACCTAATTGAAGAGAAACACTCAGCTGATTTTGATAATGTTGAAATTCTTCAAACAGAGCAACATTTTTCAAAAAGATTGCTGCTAGAGATGTTGCATATCATAGACAACAAAAATGCAGTCAACCGGAGATCGGATTTGGATAATTTGAGTAATGCCTACAGCCAGATTATAAAAAGGCCAACAACTAGAAATAAAATGATATATAGGTGATAGTGCAGCAAATTGGACGTGTCATCTGTCGTTCTATAGCATAGTAATTTTCTTAAATTTGTATTTTCTTTCTTTTTCTTTTAAAATAATTCATTTAAATGTTGTGTTATATTTAAATTTAAAGAAACTATTTATTATTTTTTCCAGTTATCGTTAAATAATGTGCATTAAGTGTTAAACCTTCTTTTTTATTCTTTGTTTAATTACAAATATAAACATTGTAAGTAATTTTGACTTGAAATCTTCAAAATGTAAAATAATTATGTGCTAATTTATGTTTATATTATCTTTTTTGTTGCAAATAAAAGGCCTGAGGAAGAGTATAAACATACTCGAAACGTTGCGATGAAATAAGAACATCTTTTAATTATTATCGACCTATAGCCCACTAAAAACCAATTAATTATCTATACGATACAAAGGTCACAAAAATCAAATATTTTATTAATATAACGGAGGGCACGCCGTATATAACAAAACATGGAGTTTTATAATCATATTAGACGCAATTATGACACAAAAACTTGCAACAAACTTAAAGAATATAGCAGAGAAACACTTTCATACACTAAAAATAACAATACTCTGATCTTCCTTTTAAAATGCAGAGAATTTGGTTTGTTTCCAAAATTTATTAGTAATTCAACGAATAACCTAGATTCCATATTTCAATTTGCTAATAATGAAAGAGAACGACGGTTAGAGAGAAAACTATTGCATGTGTTTGAACAACAACAACAACTTAAAGGCGCTACCACCAATTTTAAACGAATTTTATTTACTCGTTTACGAATATTATTATTCGTTTCTTTCTATCTTTGGCTGGAGATATAGCTATTTCAAGGATTGCCAATTCCTTTCATCAGTCTCCTTTTAGTGGTATTGAGCTTTAATCCAATTTTAATGTGAAAAACTTTTTTCACATGCATCTCGTGAGATTCGAACCCACGCCTTCAGATTTTACTCAGTCTTCGAAGTCGTATGCACAACGCATTCCACCGCTTATGACCACTGACGACACAGGTCGAGATGTTATGTTTGTTTGTTTTTTCAAACGCATTTGGAGTTTCAACATTTTTCTAAGCGCCTCTAAGTATGTTGTTTTGTTCCGCCTCCATTTTCTCCTAACCTTATTTGATAGACTACAATTTGTAGCACATATCAAAGGGGGAGAGGTTGGAAGATTTGGTACGACCATACTATTTGAGTTGTTATTGTTGTTATATTGTACTATTTGTACTGTAGAATGTCAGTTTTTTATTACTTGACCATTCTGTTAATTTTTTCATTGAATGTGTTTGAACAACAACAACAACTTAAAGGCGCTACCACCAATTTTAAACGAATTTTATTTACTCGTTTACGAATATTATTATTCGTTTCTTTCTATCTTTGGCTGGAGATATAGCTATTTCAAGGATTGCCAATTCCTTTCATCAGTCTCCTTTTAGTGGTATTGAGCTTTAATCCAATTTTATTGTGAAAAACTTTTTTCACATGCATCTCGTGAGATTCGAACCCACGCCTTCAGATTTTACTCAGTCTTCGAAGTCGTATGCACAACGCATTCCACCGCTTATGACCACTGACGACACAGGTCGAGATGTTATGTTTGTTTGTTTTTTCAAACGCATTTGGAGCTTCAACATTTTTCTAAGCGCCTCTAAGTATGTTGTTTTGTTCCGCCTCCATTTTCTCCTAACCTTATTTGATAGACTACAATTTGTAGCACATATCAAAGGGGGAGAGGTTGGAAGATTTGGTACGACCATACTATTTGAGTTGTTATTGTTGTTATATTGTACTATTTGTACTGTAGAATGTCAGTTTTTTATTACTTGACCATTCTGTTAATTTTTTCATTGAATGTGTTTGAACAACAACAACAACTTAAAGGCGCTACCACCAATTTTAAACGAATTTTATTTACTCGTTTACGAATATTATTATTCGTTTCTTTCTATCTTTGGCTGGAGATATAGCTATTTCAAGGATTGCCAATTCCTTTCATCAGTCTCCTTTTAGTGGTATTGAGCTTTAATCCAAGTTTATTGGAACAAAACAACATACTTAGAGGCGCTTAGAAAAATGTTGAAGCTCCAAATGCGTTTGAAAAAACAAACAAACATAACATCTCGACCTGTGTCGTCAGTGGTCATAAGCGGTGGAATGCGTTGTGCATACGACTTCGAAGACTGAGTAAAATCTGAAGGCGTGGGTTCGAATCTCACGAGATGCATGTGAAAAAAGTTTTTCACAATAAAATTGGATTAAAGCTCAATACCACTAAAAGGAGACTGATGAAAGGAATTGGCAATCCTTGAAATAGCTATATCTCCAGCCAAAGATAGAAAGAAACGAATAATAATATTCGTAAACGAGTAAATAAAATTCGTTTAAAATTGGTGGTAGCGCCTTTAAGTTGTTGTTGTTGTTCAAACACATTCAATGAAAAAATTAACAGAATGGTCAAGTAATAAAAAACTGACATTCTACAGTACAAATAGTACAATATAACAACAATAACAACTCAAATAGTATGGTCGTACCAAATCTTCCAACCTCTCCCCCTTTGATATGTGCTACAAATTGTAGTCTATCAAATAAGGTTAGGAGAAAATGGAGGCGAAACAAAACAACATACTTAGAGGCGCTTAGAAAAATGTTGAAGCTCCAAATGCGTTTGAAAAAACAAACAAACATAACATCTCGACCTGTGTCGTCAGTGGTCATAAGCGGTGGAATGCGTTGTGCATACGACTTCGAAGACTGAGTAAAATCTGAAGGCGTGGGTTCGAATCTCACGAGATGCATGTGAAAAAAGTTTTTCACAATAAAATTGGATTAAAGCTCAATACCACTAAAAGGAGACTGATGAAAGGAATTGGCAATCCTTGAAATAGCTATATCTCCAGCCAAAGATAGAAAGAAACGAATAATAATATTCGTAAACGAGTAAATAAAATTCGTTTAAAATTGGTGGTAGCGCCTTTAAGTTGTTGTTGTTGTTCAAACACATTCAATGAAAAAATTAACAGAATGGTCAAGTAATAAAAAACTGGCATTCTACAGTACAAATAGTACAATATAACAACAATAAGAAAACTATTGCTGCACATTGAACATTTTCACCAAAAACTTTTGAATATTGCTATCTCACTCAAACAAATACAGAAAAACGAGAGGATAGTAAAACTAGAAAATTTTATCAAAAACAATTTAACACATAAAGAATATTTTGATTTTTTCAAAAGCCAAGAAAATAAACATAACACTATCAATGAAAACATAAAAAACAAACATTTGAATAAAATCGAACGACTAAAAACAACACTCAAACTAAATATGGGCATAGAATACCAAGATAAATGGTTTGTGAACAAAACAACTGTAGTGTTCCCATCAGACGTTCAATGGCTTCTGTCATTAGGCCAAAAATTTTCCCTACCAATTAAAAGAGGTGAATTGCCTCTTTTCAAGATAATTGCAGAAGGAGAAGAACTTGTTAAAACGTTAGAACAGGGTGACCAGGAGGTAGCTCGAGCAAATTTTACTGAAATTTTGCAAAGTCACTTACGATCAACGTATACACCACCATTTGATAAGTTTTTGAACAAGGTTTATAATGAAGCCAAAATATTCCTTAAAAAACATAAAGATGTTTTTATTGTTCCTGCTGATAAAGGGAATGTTACAGTTGCATTGTATAAAACTGATTACATAAATAAAATGCAGGAAATAATGGCGGACCGGAATATTTATAGGGTTTTGAGAAATAATCCAACAACAACATTACAAAACCGTAACAACGATTTGGTGAAGGATTTGCAAAAAGAAGAACATATTTCTCAATACGAAAAGAAACGAATGACAACGTATACCGCCAACACCCCAAAAATTTATGGTTTACCTAAAATACACAAGGAAAATACCCCATTGCGACCCATATGTTCTTCCATGAATGTTCCTTGTTATGAATTGTCGAAGTTTATGGTAAAAATACTGCAAAATTTGACTAAGAATTCTAAATTCAATGTTAAAAATTCAAAAGAGTTTATAGAGAAAGTTTCTTCAATACGATTGGAAGACGGAGACATTTTGGTTTCATTTGATGTGGTCTCCTTGTTTACTTGCATTCCGATTAGTTTGATTTTGGATATTATAAAATCAAATTGGAATACAATAAAAGAACACACCAATATTAAAAAGACGATGTTTTTCGAGATACTTAGGTTTTGCATTATTGATAATAATTACCTAGAATTTAATGGAACCACTTATCAACAAAAACAAGGTGTGCCAATGGGTAGTCCAGCATCACCAATTCTAGCCGATTTGGTTATGGAAACTTTATTGGAAGATGCCCTAGGTAAACTTACAACCAAACCAAAAGTCATCACCAAATATGTAGACGATTTGTTTCTGGTGATTAAATCGGAAGAAGTTCAAAACACGTTGAATGCTTTGAACACTTACAACCACAAAATTAAATTTACTGTAGAAATGGAAATAAATGGCGAGCTCCCATATCTCGATATGAAAATTATAAGACAAAAGGAAAAATTAATTTTTGATTGGTACAGGAAACCTACTGCGTCTGGACGATTAATTAATTTTCACTCCAAACAACCAAAGCAAGTGATTGTCAATACCGCACAAAATTTTGTGAACAAAGTTCTTGAAATAAGTGATAACGTGTTTTATCATAAAAATATTAAAATTATCCGTGACACCCTGTGCTACAATTCATTTCCTCCTCAGATTATCGAGAAGTTAATAAAAAATTATCAGCATAAGAAAACAACAAACCCAGCTGATGAGCCCCCACAAGTGTGTGTATATAAAAGCCCATTATACATTCCTTACCTTTCTAACCGCATCACCACAGCACCTATAAAAGATGATAAAAATACGAAAATAGCTTTCAAGTCTGCATTCTCCTTAAAAAACAAGCTTTTTTCTAACATCAAAGGCAGAGTTGATATCTTGGAGAAAGCAGATGTTGTCTATAGGATAAATTGTTTAGGAGGGAAGGAGACAACTTGTTCGTCCGTTTATATCGGAACTTCCAAACAAAAATTAAAGAACCGCATTTCTGGGCATAAGTCTGATTTAAAGAGCGGTGCCTCTCATAAGACTGCATTAACTCACCACCTAATTGAAGAGAAACACTCAGCTGATTTTGATAATGTTGAAATTCTTCAAACAGAGCAACATTTTTCAAAAAGATTGCTGCTAGAGATGTTGCATATCATAGACAACAAAAATGCAGTCAACCGGAGATCGGATTTGGATAATTTGAGTAATGCCTACAGCCAGATTATAAAAAGGCCAACAACTAGAAATAAAATGATAAATAGGTGATAGTGCAGCAAATTGGACGTGTCATCTGTCGTTCTATAGCATAGTAATTTTCTTAAATTTGTATTTTCTTTCTTTTTCTTTTAAAATAATTCATTTAAATGTTGTGTTATATTTAAATTTAAAGAAACTATTTATTATTTTTTCCAGTTATCGTTAAATAATGTGCATTAAGTGTTAAACCTTCTTTTTTATTCTTTGTTTAATTACAAATATAAACATTGTAAGTAATTTTGACTTGAAATCTTCAAAATGTAAAATAATTATGTGCTAATTTATGTTTATATTATCTTTTTTGTTGCAAATAAAAGGCCTGAGGAAGAGTATAAACATACTCGAAACGTTGCGATGAAATAAGAACATCTTTTAATTATTATCGACCTATAGCCCACTAAAAACCAATTAATTATCTATACGATACAAAGGTCACAAAAATCAAATATTTTATTAAAAAAAATTATTGACAATTCAATATTAACTAATAACAATAATAGTTAACCATTAAAATTTTTAAAATTTAGTTTTAATTTACATATTATTAGAAGATTTGTTTGTTTGTGTATATAAACTTTTTGATTTTTTCTTATCTTATATAATATTTCTTATGATTTTTAATATATACTTTTTCATTTTTTTTTATACTTATTAATACATATTATTAAAAGATATTTTTCTTAATTATATTTTTTGATTTTTTCATTTCTTATGATTTTTAAAACATACTTTTTGATTTTTTTTTATACTTATTAATACATTTTATTAAAAAATTTTTTTTTTATATTTTTTTTTTAGTTAATACATAATTTAAACAAGAAGAATTACAATTTAATATTTTCATAAGTAGTTAATAGTTTTTTTTTTTTTTTCTTATAATTATTTTTTGTTATACTTTGTGGCTAACAGAACGTTTGTGGCTAACAGAACAGCTAAAATTTACAAAAACTACTTTAGTCAGAAATTGGTCGCATGTCGTTTCCGCGAAAAATCCGTGGCTAAAAAATGTTTTAGCCACCAGAGGAGTATATCCTCGTAATTTAATACAAAATGATTTATGGTGGAGGAGTCCTTTATGGTTGTCACAACCAGAATCACAGTGGCCTCGGTCGAAATGTGAACCAGTTGACGAAGCACTGTTAGAGGTAAAAACGGTAACCAAATTCCATACGACTTTGAAAATGATCTGTGCAAATTTTGCAATTAGCATAAGATCATTTGTGTAATGGCAGATTTTACCATGCCACAGCAAAAAATTTTGATTTTACAAAAAAACGAACCCCATAGCTCTCATATGACAAAGTAGTATTGGCAAAACAGAAATCGATCATGTTTACTAAAAAGAAGTATTTTCATGCTGAATACCAGGCTCTAACCAAAGATGACCAGGTAGCTCAAAAAAGTTGGTTGAGTATATTTAATACATTTAGTGATAAAAAAGGGGTCATTTGTTCAAATGGTAGATTATGGTCTCTAAAGCTGTCGTACAATTAAAAGTTTCCAATACTATTACCTGCCAATTCCATTTTTATACAGTTTAATGTGTGGGCGGCAGTGGTACAATTGATGGAGTGCTTGTTTGTTAACAGAGGTTGCCAGTTCAATCCTCACTCGGGTACAAAGCATTTTTTTCTTTTCAGCATACCTCCCAGCTTATGCTAGACGTCGCCCATGAGGTTATGCAATGAACAATAAAAATCAACTAGCTCTCTATCCATTGTACCAAAACAATTCTTTCCTATCTTTCTATTCCTTCTAACTAGTGTCGTGCAATACCTGTTGCATTTAAAAAGGCAATGTGCCTTGCAGACACATAATTAAAAATATTAAAATATTAAATATTAAATGTGAAATATGTGCATGAGCTCTCTTTGCATGGCGAATTTCAACTCATGACGCGCATGATAAGGTCCGAATATCGGATACAAAGTTTGAAAAAACTCATTAAAAAAGGCATTTTTGAATGCACAATTAGTACGCGATACAAAAAAACACGGTCAAACGCAGTTAATGGGTTCGTAAGCAGTAGAAATTACAGTGTTGAGTCCACTTTTCACAAATATGGGAGTTGATTTTGCAGTTCAATTCCTGATCAAAACTTATTACGGTCGAAAATGTCGTTTAGAAAAGGGGTATGTCTCAATCTTTGTATGTTTCGCAACACGAGCCATAAAATTAGAACTCGTTAGTGATCTAACCACGCAGGCGTTTTTAGCAACCTTTACGCGTTTTGTTTCTCGTCGAGGTACTCCTGAACAATTTTTTTCAGACCACGTTACAGACTTTGTGGGTGCGTCTAAAGTTCTTCTGCACGATTTCCACAAATCGTTGGTACATTGCCCTTCAGCTTCTGGTCATCAATTTGTACAAATAAAGTGGAACTTTATCCCACCCGGCTTTCCGCATATGGGCGGATTATGGGAAGCGGGAGTTAAAAGTTTAAAGTTGCATTTTGAGAAAGTTAGCTGGTAAGGAATAATTTATATTCGAGGAATTTACCGCTTTACTCGCCAGAATTGAATGCAGCTTAAATTCGCGTCCTTTGTCACCCACGTCCGAAAATGTGTCGTATATTGTTCTTATACAAGGTAATTTTTTGACAGGTGGATTGCTGGTAGGTTTGCCAGAACCTTCATATCAAAATCAATCGCTGAACCGGTGCAGAAAGTTGCAAATTCTTCATCATGAACTTTGCGCGCGGTGGAAAGAAGAATATTTGAAGGAGCTTTACAAGCGTTATACGTGGAAAAAACCGCAAAATCTTTAAATGAAAATTGCGGTGAAAATTTACCCCCCAACGAGTTGTAAAAGTACAAGCCGGAAGTGATAATAAAATAAGAGTCGCCGCGGTAAAAACTGATTTTTTTTGACGTTTCTTCTTCGATTCTGAATAAAAAAAAGTGATGAATTTAGGAAATAGAAATATAAAACTGGTTCTTGCAAAGGTTCATAAAAAAGGAACAGGCAATTATTTATTTCTTCAAGAAACGTTTTTGAATGTATGCGTGAAATAAATATTTAACACAAAATGCAAGGTTGTGTGTTATTTTTCAGGATGTATGTCAGCTGAGGGTATTTAACAGGATATGCTAGACTGTGTGTGGGCAAAATAAAAGGCAAGTCAAGTGTAATGATGAATTTGGTATATCCTGCAGGTGAAGATTCGAAAAAAAATTAAAAGGTACTTCTTATATAATCATAGATGTGTATGATATTTTGCGACCAATTTGAAAACAAATAAATTGCAAGTTACAAATTAGGTCAGTGTGTATTTTATATGTAAGAAATATAAAAAGAATGTTTACCTGCATCGGTTATCATACCTATGTAGGTATATGTTATTTTTTGTGTTTTATAGATAGGTAATAAAAATGATCAATTTATAACATGCATTAAATAACTAGAACGAATAGTTAGGTTTGGTCAAAATAAGAAATAGGTAGATAGGTAGGTATATTGTATGTTCGGGCATGAGAGCCAATTGAAAAAAAAATATCGACTTAGAATTGAAACAAAATTATTAAAAATTAACCAAAAATAATAATAAAATAATAAAATGGCAATAAATTAATTATTAATAAATACGTCTTGTTTTAAAGGTTAAACTTCATACTTTGATTTGTTGTTTAATGCTAGTTGATTTAACGAATGGTTTTTGAGAAATAACATTTCAAAGTCAATTTTAAAAAATAAAATTATTTATTGTCTTAAAATTGATTTTTTACAAAGTGTTGCATTGAGTGTAATTTTTTTTACCAATGTTCAACGCTTTATAATCAAGGATACCTATGTCACATTTACGTTTTTTACGTATACCTACCTCTGAAACGGTGAAAGATACTTCAAATATGTATGTGAACAAGTTGTAGATAGGTAAAGGTAGGTACTCAACATTTCTACAAAAAATGCCGTTAGACTTTTTCCCGTACAAAACACCGTTATCGAGTAACGATTTTTAACGCAGAACATTCAAATACCTATGGACTTATACCATGATGTAGCCAAGCCAGCAGTATAATGCTATGATATACTAGGTATCTTATGGTAACGCGAGAAATCTCTTCTTTAATTTTTTTTTTTACTTGCGATTTTTTCAGATAACAATCAAACATGACATTACGATGATTAGTACAGTCAATTGAGAACAATATGAGAAAAGTTTTGAAGGTCTTCAAGTTTGAATGCAGTTTTGTAGGGGGGTTGATTCTGAGTATAAAACTGAGTTTGCGGGAAATTTGGTCTGTGCAGCATCCGCCATCTTGAATTTAAGATTTTTCGTGGTTTTGCGTTTTTCTATGTTTGTGTGCGTTTTTGTGAAAAATCTATTAAATACTTTTTTATTGAAATTTGTGGTATAAAAATTATATTTGTACTGATAGTATCTTAGAAGTTATAAGGAAAAAAACAAATAAAAAATAGACCTTGTCACCTTAATTTTCGAATTGCTCCCTAATTTTAAGATTTTCGGAAAAAAGTATATTAAATACTTTTTTAAAGATAATCTTTTTACAAAAAAAGTTTTGTATTTTTCGTTAATATGTATGGAATGCATATAAAGGGTGATTGGTTTAAGGTGCACCTAAAAGCTTGAACGTGTAGGTGGGGTTAAGACAAGAAAAAAATCGTATGGGAGGGGGGTCTATTTTCCCCTGTTTAGGAGGGAGGGGCAATTTTCTAAAAAAAATGACTTACATCAGAAAAAAAATTATTTAAAAACAACGGTGAATGATACAAAGCCTTGTTATATCTTTTTGGAAAGCCAGAAAACTATTTTTTATTTTATTTTCAAATTAAGTTGTTTAAGTGAATAGGTTTGAATTTTTTTACACGAGGTGTTGATTGTGTGGAAGCAAAATAAAGGCCAATAAGTAAGTATTGATGAATTTTGTTTATTCTGCAGCTGCGAAGTATCCAAATATGAAAAAAGGATACTTCTCTTACCATTTGGTGATATTTGTGGGTGGAAAGTGTATGCTGTTACCAAATCGTGATTGCATACCTATTGCAAAATCATGGGTAGGTACATTTTTTACGATTAGTAAACTTTTTTGTATTATATTACCTACCTATTAAAAATATAAATATGTAGAACGTTTCCTATATTGTGTTGTACCTATATTAGGTTATATTTAAATGTTATCACCTCTATAATAAAACCCATACCTATGGATAATGACATATAATAATATAAAATAATATAAAAAAATAATAAAAAAATAGAGCTAATAGAATGAATTAAGTTTTGCATTATTAAGTGCAATTTTTTTACCAATACTCAACGCTCCTTTTAATTTCTAGTCGAATACCGAAAACTCGGTGTTGAAAAGTATCCTAGTTTTTGAAAATTAAAAATAAAATGACAGTTACTTATATCCCAAAAAACATAATGATTTTTTTCATTTTTACATGCATACTATCAGTTTTTTTTTATTTATTTAATAAGATTTCGCACAAATTTGAGTTTTGTTGCATATTATGCAAATCACAGATGGCAAACATATGCCATCTGAAGGCTGAATGAAATGTAGTTGCAAAGGTTTTTCAACGTATTTCATTATTTGGCTAAGAATTTACCTATGCATGTTCCAATAGGAGCGAAAAAAACACACAAATCTATTATGTACCTACCTGAGAATACAACTTTTACAGCTTTTTTGGATATCTTATTTGCCAAACTACCTTACACAGTTCTTTCTGCTCTGTCAAGGCTCTTGATATGCCAACTATACTTGCAGAAATTCAGGCCAGATGACTAAATGTTTTAAGTCACTTTTTGAATTTTTATATGGGAGCATATTTAAATTTAAACATATTATAATGAAAATAGTTGGTAGCAAAATAATTTGAAAAAACAATTTTCTGATTTTTTTATAACAATCAAGACTTTAAAAAATGTTCCCACGTGAAATTTAAAAAGTGACTTCAAATTTAGAACCATCTGACGACAGAATTTTAATCATCAAAGAAAAAAAAAACAATAATCTGTTAACCACATGTTGACTACCACATTAATATTCCTCTATATAGCTACCTGAGTATTTTGTGATTAATATACCCGGACGTTTATTTTTATTTTTGTGTCTTAAAATAACGGCACCTACCATATAAGCGTTACCGATAATTCCATTTTCCTCTTTTAAATTTTATATAAGTGATAAGTTGCCAATGGTGATGTCTTTCACCTATTTTTTCCGCAGAGGCTTATTAACGGTACCTGCCATAATCAATTTTAATAATATAAGTGCTTTATTGTCAACGGTAAAAAGTCGACAAATTTCCCAGTTGTTAACTACGAAGGTAACATCTACACATAATTATTTTTTTCTAAACGATAATAACAATTTAAAAAACAGGAACTAGAAAGCTTTTCTTTTTATTATTTGGCGATACCAAAGCCATGCAGTTGCTCCTGATAAGGTAAAACATGTAATGATATAAGATAAATGCTGCTATAATTATTAATTTTTTTAAACAACAGTAACCCCCCCAGTTTTACAGTGCTCTTTTAAATTTGAACTTTAAAATTTACAGGCAGTAAACTTCAGTATAAGTATAAACAAGCACTGTGAAACTGGATGTTAAACAAACTTATTATTAATTTACAATACAGCTATCTTTCAATATTTATATACCTATGTGTACCTGTACAAATAGACGTTTCCTTTATTCTTTATGATCTGGTGTAAATTCTGGTCGACTTTCATCCAATCGTACAACAAGAAGAACTATATATAATGACATATATAAATATCAAAACAACAAACTACTGGTAGTTTTTTTTTTCCCGAAACCGACTAACCGACCGCACGTACTAACCTAAATGACATCTAATGACTGACTGAATTCCTAAAACAAATTAAACATGTCTTTCGCACGATTAACACAAAAAAGACTTAAAAATGTCTTCTTGTCGGTGGGCGCTTTTTTCCAGTGGCGTGATGCAGAAATACCAGATTCAAATTCATGCCAATACTATAATGTTTACATACAATGATATGACATGAGTCAGTTTGTCACAAATGTTAAAATTTGTCAATTTATTCTTTCTACGTTCAACTCGCCATCCGACCACCACCTGTGAATTTAATAATTCATAAAAGTCGGTATTCCAGTTTGATACATACCACCGTAAATTTAAAATTGTAAATTATAAAGTTTAATTGTTTACGTGACTAGGAGTTTACTACTTTAAATAAAAAAAACTAAAATTAAAATAATAACTTTTTTGTGAAATAAATTTGATTCGTGGTGGGTGAAGCAAAACACCTCAAAAAAGTTTGATTTGATTAGCTGATTTGATTCCTGCACCCTATAAGGATTACAAAAATCGAATTATTATGATTCACAAAATTTTTGTTTTACAAAACTATACTTTTTTCGTTTTTTGAAAAAACTTTACAAATACTTTTTTTGTTGTAAACAAGTACAAATTTGTTAGAACTCATTTTTTTTGTAGGTTTGTATTTCACCAATTGAAAAAACTTTACAAATTTGTTCAGTTGTTGGAAATTTCTTACAAAAGAAGGGTCGTGAGTAGATTTCTTAACAATTTGTAATTTTCAAAAGAAATCTCTTTGGTTGGAAAGTAAAATGTCTTAACGCCCGTAGGCATAGTAGCCCCGATAGTGATGTAAGTGAACATTTGTTGCAACATAGACGAAGAAAAATTTATCGACCGCGAAAACTATGAAATTTTTGATTCGTTTGCTTTCAACGAAAAGTTTCGCTTAAAACGTGTTAAGGCTGAGGAAATAATAAGACAAATTGGACCACGGATTGCAAATAAGTCAGAAAAAAACTTTTCACTAACACCGATGCAGCAATTTCTTCTAACTTTACACTGGCTTGGAAATGGGGGACAGTATCATGGGAACGCAGACATGCACGGTATATCCCAATCAACTGTATGCAGATCCGTCCATCGTATTTGTGCAGCCATTGTTCGAGTCAGCTTATGTCGATAGACACGGCAACCACTCAATCAATTGTATGTTGCTTTGCGGTCCCGACTATACCTTTTATAATGCTTACGTTAATTGGCCCGGTAGTTTTCATGACGCGCGAGTACTTCGAAGAAGTCCGTTGTTTTCCTTGCTTTAACCATTTGAGAGTCCAACCACGAAAAGCAATTCTATTTATAAAGTGCAGCATAATTTTAACCAACATTTCTCGACAAGATAAAACAAACAACAGCTTTGAAGCGCCTACAAGAGCTGAAGAAGAAGAAGAAGACCCAGATAACCTACATGATATCGTTGGCAACTCAGATGGTCAAAACGCATTACGATATTTTTTAAGCTATTTCTCTTGAAATAAAAGAGAAGCTTAAACAACATAAATATATTTTTCTTCTTTCATTTTGTCTTAGACGTGTTCACACACTACGTATTAACATGTTACGGAATTCAATAATGTTTACAGTTTCCGTTTCACTGCACTCGTTACTCTTTTCAATTGCGTTGTTCTCTTTGTCAATATCTGTGGTGAAGTGGCTTCTTTGTAAGCCCCATTTTTTTTTCCTTTTTAAGAGCATCTAATTTGAGATTGTAAATCTCCAGCTCCAATCTTCTTTTCCTAAGAGAGACAATAATGTCTAGGTTTTGGTTTTGGTGCTTGCGTTTGTAGTCTGATATGAAATAAAAAATCTCTAGTTAAGCAAGTACCTACATAATATCAAGTTATGTGTGTAACATAAAATAACATAACAAAATCTTCATACAAATTCTTGAATTACGTATTATCATCAGCGCTCACGTTTGACTGTTCCAAAGAATCATCTTCTTCACGGGGTTGCTCATCTGCTATACCTTCGACAGTAGGTGAATCTTTACCAATAGTAGTAAACATTTTGTTTAATAAATGTATGATGTGTAATGTACATAATATAAACATATTAAAACTTACCACTGTCGTTCGCTTAAAATTTTTCCAAACAACATCTCGCAGGTATTTCCAATCTTTTCCAATTGAAATACCATGAGATCGCAGGCACGAGTACGATAACTTTGGCGCCAAGAATTGATAACTGTTTTGTATAGAACAGATTAATACAAGCATTTTTTACTATGGGTGGGGGGGGGTCTATCTCCCTCCGTTTGGGCGGGAGGGGCAATTTTATAAAAACAGTGCTAAAAATTTAAAACAAATATTAAAAAATAACTGTAATACTTACAACTAAATTTTGTAACTTTTTTTTAAAGCCAATACTTTTTTCTATTAGATGTTTTTTAAATCAAGTGAAGAAACGGACTTTAAACTCAAAAATTGCGAAAAAAAAGGTAAAAAAATCTTTGAAGTGTGATTTTTCAAAACTGTAAAACAAAATACTACTTTCTTTTATAAAATTCGTTGCTCATATTAATTTTATATCATAAACTGAAAACAAAATGATTTTATGTTTTCTGGTTTTTGAGAAAATGGAAAATTACTAAATGTGAATTCGGGATCTCAAACATGGGCACGAGTACGATAACTTTGGCGCCAAGAATTGATAACTGTTTTTTGTAGAACAGATTAATACAAGCATTTTTTACTATGGGTGGGGGGTCTATCTCCCTCCGTTTGGGCGGGATGGGCAATTTTATAAAAACAGTGCTAAAAATTTAAAAAAAATATTAAAAAATAACGGTAATACTTTCAATTAAGTTTTATAACTTTTTTTTAAAGCCAATACTTTTTTCTATTAGATGTTTTTTAAATCAAGTGAAACCTTTGCATAGTCTTTGAAAAAACGGACTTTAAACTCAAAAATTGCGAAAAAAAGGTAAAAAAAAACTTTGAAGTGTGATTTTTCAAAACTGTAAAACAAAATACTACATTTTTTTATAAAATTTTATGTTTCCTAATTTTTGAGAAAATGGAAAATTACTAAAGCGTATAAACAGTGTGGTACGTGAGGGGGGGCATGCTGCCCCCCTGCAACCCCCCTGCTTGGACACACTATAGGATTTGGGGTGGGTGCGAGGTAGGGTGGGTGCGAGGTTGGGTGTATGCAAAGTTTCTGTTGCATTTAAAGATGCTCAAGCATCATTACAAAAACGAACCTACGTACAACATTCACCGTATACCAAAAAAAAAGAAAACTCTTATAAGAAAGAAGTTTTAGTAATTTTCCATTTTTTCAAAAACCAGAAAACAGAAAATCATTTTGTTTTCAGTTTATGATTTAAAATTAATATGAGCAACGAATTTTGTAAAAACAAGTAGTATTTTGTTTTACAGTTTTGAAAAATCACACTTCAAATTTTTTTTAACCTTTTTTTTCGCAATTTTTGAGTTTAAAGTCCGTTTTTTCAAAGACTATGCATAGGTTTCACTTGATTTAAAAATTATCTAATAGAAAAAAGTATTGGCTTTAAAAAAAAATGTAAAACTTAGTTGTAAGTATTACCGTTATTTTTTAATATTTGTTTTAAATTTTTAGCACTGTTTTTATAAAATTGCCCCTCCCGCCCAAACGGAGGGAGATAGACCCCCCTCACCTATAGTAAAATATGCTTGTATTGAACTGTTTTACAAAAAACCGTTATCAATTCTTGGCGCCAAAGTTATCGTACTCTCCCCTAACATATCAGCTACTACACGATGTGTTTCTAGAGATTGTAAGTTAGTAAGTCGCAAACGTTCTTCATATGGAGGCAAGTTGTAATTGTCTAACCATGGAAGTCTCCTATAAGCAAAGTGAAGGAATCTGTGCTGTATTGCCTCAATTCCTTCAATATGGACTTAGTGATACGGAGACCATACTTGACGAGCGTATTCAAGTAAAGGTCGTACAAAGGTAGTATAAAGAGATTTCATAACGTTAGGATCTGAAAACTCCTTAGACCATCGCTTGACAAAACCAAGAGCTGAATCGGCCCGGGCTATAATGTTGTCATAATGGGATCTGCAACAAAGCTCACTGTCACAAATAACACCTACGTCTCGAATGGTTGCAACTCTACTAACAAGGTTATGATTAATATAATAGTCACGTGGTGGTGGACGAAAACGTTTCCGAGAAAAAGTAATTGCTTGGCATTTTCCAACATTAAGTTCTAAATTATTCTTTTGACACCAAACGGAAAAATTGTTCAGATCTAGCTGAAGAGGTAAAGCATCGTCAGGTGACGAAATTACTCTAAAAATGTTCATGTCATCCGCATAGATAGAAAGTTGTGAATGTCTGAATATTGATTCTACATCATTAATTGAGAGGATGAAAATGATAGGGCCAAGATGACTGCCTTGAGGGACGCCAGATTTTGCGATAAGTGAATCAGAAACTGAAGATCTAAACAAAACCCGATGTTTTCGATTTAATAGATTATGATTCAATCCATTGAATGAAACCAAGCGGAAATCCTAGAGCATTAAGTTTGAACGTTTGTGTGAGATCTTGTCAAAGGCTATACTAAAGTCCGTGGCAATAACATTAACTTCGTTTGCTTGTTCTATTGCGTTTAAAGTATAAGACACAAATTCAGTTAAATTAGTGGTCGTTGATTTTCCTTTCAGGAACCCGTGTTGTTTGTTCGAAAATAATGGTTTGCAATGAAAATAAACGATGTCAAAGACAATACTTTCGAAAAGTTTTGGAATGCATGACAATCTGGCAATAGGCCTATAGTTGGTAACATCTGCTTTACAACCTTTTTTGTTAATCGAAATGATAAAAGGATCTTTCCACATTGATGAGAAAATCCCTAGAGAAAGAGATTTTTGAAAGAGAAAAGAAAGAGGCTGAGCCAAATTCACTGCGCATTTCTTTAAAACCATTGCTGGCAAACCATCTGGGCCTGAAGAGAAATCATCCTTAAGTTAGTTAATTTTGTGGACCACATCATCAACATAAATCTTAACTGATACCAATGACGTTTGATTACAGGTATTCAAATAGGTAAAGTAGTAAACGTAAGGCTCGAAACTACTATCAGAAAAAGCAAGACTAAAGAAATTTGCAAACAAGTTAGTTATAGTCTTAGGATCATTAGAAGAATGATCCAAATATTTAATAGAAGTAGGATATCAATCTGACTTTTTTTTCATGTTAGTAAATTTCCAAAATCGCTTAGGGTCTGTGATAATATCTAATTGCATTTGATTTATGTAAGCATCATAGAGCAGTTTAGAAAGAACAGAAAATTCATTGTAAGCATCCAGATAGAGAGAATAGTCGTCTTCTTTTCTGGATCTTAAATATCTTTTCCAAAAACCATTACGAGAGTTACGATAGTTTGCAACTCCCTAGAATACCACGGGGGAGATGACAACGTATTTCAATAAGAATGCATTACAGCATTCTTTGCAAAGATCAACTTTTTAACAATATATATTTCTAAGTTCTTAAAAAAATTAAATTAATTTTAACTTCAAAGAGGGAAAAAATTGAAATTAAACAGAAAATAGGGAATTTTACCAATTTGTCAAAAGAAAAAATGACAGCTCACACTACGCGGATGACCGATTGAAATATGTATCGCGCTTTTTTTAAACTGTCCAATTCATAATCTTGTAAAAGTATTTTATAAATAACCTCTTTTTTTCCTGTGAAATTTGAGATTTCCGTGAATTAAAAGTTAAATAATATACTATTCACAATTTTCGAGCACAACATTGAAATGTCCGCTCTTGTTCTCAATCAAAAAGTCAACAATGATACAAAAAATGTTCAGCTGTCATCCGCGTACTGCTGATTTTGACACTGCTCTCCAAACGAGAAAGAGATATATCGTTGTTACCTAAAAAGCCCTATTATCATTTTATTGACACATTCCGGGCTGATGACATTTGACGACAGATAGAAAGGTGTGTTGGCTTTGTTTTCTCAATGATCTGTCACTGTTCAAAGCGTGTTCCGCACAAATAAGTTAGAGAAATGTTTTAAACCCCACACTAGTTGTCAGTACTACAGAAAGAGTCTATAATTACTTTAAAGTTAGAGAACTGTTTCAAAGTTAAAATTAAGTTAAGAAGTGTGGCGTTAATTCCTTAAACTTAGGCTGACTATAATTTTGCGCCAATGTTGCTTAGAAGTTCGTTAAGCTCGGTAAAGTTAGCTTTCCGAAAATGAAAACGGTATGTGTTTTCAGAATCAACGGCTGTACTGCCATGCTCGTAAGCAAAAGTTAAAGATAACGGTGGATGATAGAGATCAATAGTGGAAAGAATTAAGCTACTTTATCCTACAATGCAATTAATGGAATCATTAGAAAAGATTAAGTCAAGTTGTCTATTCAAATTGAAAGTATTGTCTGAAAGTAAAATTTCCTTTTGGGTTGTTGCGTTGCTAGCAACGAAATGAGACTCATCATCAGAAAGAGACCACGACAAATTAGGAAGATTTAAATCACCCAAGACCAATAAGCCGTCGTTTACCTCCGCGGAGTCACAAACAAAGTCAACTGCATTAATCAAATATTGGTAACTCTCGATTGGGCTGTTAGGTCTCAAATAACAGCAAAGAACAAAAATATTTTTCCGTTCGAATTTGATTTATACAGAAATTAATTCAATATTTACTGTGTTAGGAATGACGAAAAGCGAACTATCATTACGTGAGTGTACAGCTATAAGGACCCCTCGTCCAAGTTGTTCACTTATTTCCAAAAGACCATCTTTTCGAAAAACATTAAAATCTGAAGTGAAAAAATCATTGTTGTTAAAATTACAGTTTAAATTAGTCTCTGTTAGTGCAAAAACATCAAAAAGAAGTTCTTGCGACTTAAAAAATACATCGTAGGCCTTAGAACGGAGTCCCCTTACATTTTGTTTAGTTTAGTTTATTTCATCAAACAGTAATGCATTACATGTAAATAATATATATACTTATAGATTACATTGAAAATAATTAGTAACATGCGATACTTTACATATAACAGATTACAATTATTTATTTATTTCATCAAACGGAAGTTACAAATACATATAAATTCCTTAAGATTACTAAATACATTACTTAATTAAGTACCACTCAGGTTACCTAGAATAGATAATAGATGTTTTTTAAATAAATCTCTACTGTTGCAATTAAAGAAATCTACTTGATTACACACAGAATTGGCTTCTCTTAAACATCGTGTAAGAGGCTCATTTAGCCCATAATTTGTTCTATGAAACGGTTCACAAAATAAACTTCTGGTTCGCAAATATCTCGAAGGAGCATAGAATTCTATTAAGGATAACAAAAGGGGGCAATTGATGTGATAACATAGTATGTCTCTAACAAAGATGATAGAAAAATATTTTCGGCGATCTGAAAGCTTAAGTAAACCAATAAGTTGGCATCTTGAATCATACGAGGGCATTCGGATATTCCAATGTAAACGATAAACTACGAATCTTGTGAAACGTTTTTGAATATTTTCAATCCTTTGAGAACTTGTTATGTAGAAAGGGCTCCATATAACAGAACAATATTCTAAAACTGATCGTACAAAGGCAATGAAGAGAGATTTAAGAGTGTAAGGGTCAGTAAACTCCTTGGAGTTTCTAGAAATGAATCCTAGCATAGAATTAGCTTTAGCTACTATGTAGTCAAAGTGCAGATTGAAATTAAGCGTATGATCGAATAAAACACCAAGATCTTTCTTTTCTTCTATTCTGCAAAGAGGTATGTCATCAATTTTATACGAATAAAAGATAGGTGACTGGTTACGAAAAAATTACATAATTTGGCATTTAGAGTTATTCAAAAATAAATGATTTATCTTACACCACTCACCAAGTCTATTAAGGTCTTCTTGGAGGAGAATACTATCTGAAAGAGATTTTATGCAACAGAATATTTTTAAGTCATCAGTAAACAACAATTTATGGGAAAACCGGATATGAATTGGAATATCATTTATTAAAATTAAAAACAGAAGCGGACCCAGGTGGCTTCCTTGGGGAACACCAGAGGAAACATGAATTTGGTGAGACTTAAAATTATTTATAAAAACGTATTGAATACGATCACATAAATAAGATTGAAACCAATTCAATAGATTAGAATGAAAACCTAAGTTTTCCAACTTTTGCATCAAAGGCTTTGGCGAAATCGGTGTAAATGACATCACATTGAGATCCACTTTCAAAACAACTAACAACGTGATTACTAAAAATCATAAGATTTGTCGAAGTTGATTTTCCAGCGACAAATCCATGTTGGTATGGTGAAATTATTTCTTGAAGAAAAAAGGACAGTTTCTTATATACGATTTTTTCAAATAATTTTGGGATAACTGAGAGCTTACAAATCGGACGGTAGTTTGAAACATCCTGTTTTGGTCCAGCTTTGTGAATAGGAATTATGTAAGAAATTTTCCAATCGTTTAAAAATTCACCTTTATTGAGTGAAGCGTTAAATAAAAGTGCTAATGGTATACAGAGCGCACTTGCACACTGTTTTAAAACATAAGGGGATAATTTGTCAGGACCTGGTTTTTTCTCAAGACTCAGACCACACAATGCATCAAATACTTCTGAATCACTTATATTTAAGTTTCCTATATTTAATGAACTATTCATGCAGTCATAAACAGAAGAAACTGGACTGTCGCATGTCATATATACCGACTGAAAAAAGTCGGCAAAGTAATTACATATCGTACGAAAATCAGTGGAACTTTCATCATTGTAAAACATTTGATTTGGAATACCATTAGAATTTCTTTTACCATTTATATAGCTCCAAAAGCCTTTGCTATTAAGCTTCAAATTCGACTCAGTACGTATCAGATAATCTTTGTACAAGAATTTATTAAGAACTTCGAATTCTTTTTGAATACGCCTATAATTACATAATAGGGTAGTATCGTTATTGGAACAACGAAATAGCTTGTATGCCTTATTTTTCTTATTATTTAAATTAATTATTCTACTGAACCACTGGGGCTTCGACTTTATATTATTAACTTTTTTTGGAACAAAACTATCAATTGCCGCCTTCAATGACTCAATGAAGACATTATACGAAACAGAAAGATTAACATTATTTAGTACTTGATGCCAAGGAATTAAAATTAGAAATTCATTTATGGCATTGTAGTTACCTTTGGCATAATTATAGTAGATGGAATTATCACATGTTGGTTTTAAATAACCAAAAAAACTAAATTCAACCCTTAATGCCAGATGGTGAAGAGAATTACTGAATATTGGATCGATACTCTTACTAATATTTACAGAAAGTTCTTTATCAACATAAATTAAATCTAAAATTCGATTTATATCATTAAAAAAAACTATTTATTTGAATAATGTCAAACTCACAAAAAGAGTCTATAACTTCACTTTCCAGTTCAGAATTTATAATAAAAGGTAATAAACATTTTTCATCTGGATCAAAAGTCCATTTAATATTGCAGAGATTAAAATCACCTAATATTACGAAATGTTGATTTGAATTTAATTCAGAAAAAAGTATACGACAATTATTGATATGGATTTTATATAGATCAATTGAACTACCTGGTGGTATATAACTTAAAATAATCAATAAATCCAATAAAGAACCCTTAGACACTCGAACGGCAAGTTGATCGATATCATATTGAGAGCTTATAGCAGACGACGGCAACTCAACTTCAGCAGAAGAAAAATGAGATCGAACGGCAATTAACACCCCTCCACCTCTAGTTAAATTAGTTTTCACCAAACATCTATCCTTCCGAAAAACATTGTACTGATTATCATTAAATAATTCAGAATTGTGATGATCATCAGTAAACCAAGTCTCGGTAAAAGTGATAACGTCATATTGAGAGGCAGATGAGTGGAGAAACAATTGGTTTGTTTTTGTACGTAGTCCCCCTGTGTTTTGGTAATATAGTAAAAACTGGTTATTGGGTGAGGGTGTTGATATACGGTGGCGAGGAAGTTGCAGATGTATTGGCGGCGGTGCATAGTTTATGTTGATGGTTGGGTTGATATAGCGTCTTCGTTTTTTACAATAGAGACGAATTTTTTTATTTTAATTGTGGAGGGCCATATATTAGGATTCATAGCAATACTTAGCATATTTTCAGGAACGCTGACTTTGAGGTTGATGAACCTAAGCACGGTTTGCACATCTTTTTTTACTAGTTTATAGCATTTAATATAGTCCTTAGGAATATTAGTATCTTCGGAGATGTGATTAATAATGTCATCAGTATTAACACCTATATCGAATCTAGATAGATGAAACCATTTATAATTAGGCAGGGAGTTTAGGCAAAGAGAATTATTTGTACCATAAATTCTTTTAGGGTTTCTCGGAACGTTTAATTGTGTGGAGTTGTTGTTGGTAATAGCACTATTTAATACATTGTTATTGTTATTTGGGATATTATTAGACAATGATGCTGATGAAGAGGTCGAAGCATCAGAGGAGGGGGGCACACTTAATTCACTTGTCACAAGGTTTTGCTGGGGTGAAATTAAGATCGTGGGTGATGTATTTGTTGGGATTTTTTTCTGTTGCATTGTGTAGGTTTATTTGATTTAATTGTTTTTTAGTAAAATTATTGTCACTGGTGATTAAAACATTCTTGATAAGAGAAAGATCATTTTTTAAACTAATAACCAATTTTGATAGTTCGGTAAACTGTTGAACAAAATTAGAAAAAGATGGATCTGAACAATTATTACAATTCCAAGACATATTCGGTACGACAAGTCACAGAACGAACCACAAGTAACACGAGTTTGCGATCGCCGAATAGGTTCTTGGCATTTAACACATTTAAGAGACATGTTTTTTTTTAAATAATTAGAATTTAACTAATATTAATTATAAAAGCAAGAGCGTAAGCAGAAAGCGACTGTGAGCTATCGAATATTAATTATAAAAGCAAGAGCGTAAGCAGAAAGCGACTGTGAGATATCGAATATCGACTCTGATTTTGATAGTAAAGGGACAAGCAAATTAGTTTCTTGAAGATGTATTTAAGTTGACATGTAATGATAGGGGCATCGATAGCATTATCAATTATTTGGTCAATATTAGAATTTGTATGATTAGAAACTGCAGTAATCTTTAGTCCGTCAGTAAAGCTATCTCTCATACTAACTAAATCTTCCTCAAAATTGTAAAATTGTCGTTGAATTTGTCCGAAATTGTTCCTACTTATTGTTAAGAGGCTGTCACAGTTATTAGAGAGGGTGATAACTGATTCTGAAAGTGTATTACACTGCATGCTATTGATTGCAAGAAAGTTGTTAACGTTATTGTTAAGCAAAGTCAAATGCTCGTCAATCTTACTCATGAATCGCGAATTTTTTGTCTATTTCAGAAGCAATTATTTTAAATTTGTCCTCCAACACCTCATTAAGAGTACTGTCTAAGTTATTTAGAGATTTGACCATTTTGGAGTTGTTTTTATCAATAGTTATAGTGTTCAGAGAGACAGCCCTATTTTTAGAGACGATACTTTTTTCCATATTGTCTACATTACCAACTAAATCAACTAAATGGTCAAACAAAAGTCCAACTTTTTTTTCCAAACTGAAAAACCTTCGGAAATTATCATCTACTGTGGCCTTTACCTCATCCAAACTACGAGTGGAACTTTCATGTGATATATTTAAATTTTCAAGCAGCAATAATAAATTAGAATTCTTACAGTTGTTGCACAGAAATGAAAATACCACTCATATATGATGTATATTGGAAAAGAGTACCGGCAAGATCACACATAAACAAAATCTGTTATTATAGGTATATTAAGATGACCTTACCCCCAATCACAAAAAAACACAAATTAAATTAAAATAAAAAAAAAACAACACTATTTAAGTCATGTTAAGAAGAATAATTAGAAGTAATTAATTTTTTTTTGAGTTAAATTAAATAGTAAGTTGAAAGTAAAAGAAAAAGAAAAACCACTAATTGAAATCTCACTGGGAAACATGCAAGAAATAGATTTTATAAATCCTAGCAACAAACCTCAATTGCAGAGCAGTGCAATTTTTTTTGTTACCTAACACAATTTGTTTGCCTTGAATTAATTGAATTGAAATTACTTAATTTTTAAATCCACCATACCAGGTTACAACTTTCATATTACTTACGAACAAATAAATTCACGCTGGCACAAAAAAAAAACCATTTTCGTTAAAAAATGAGAGTAGGAGTTGACTTCGCGGCACTCGTACGCTGAAAATATCAATCGAACAAAAAAATTACTGGGACTTAAGAAATTTCCTCAGATATAACTTCTACCTTGACAATTTTCACCTTAAATTGAAAGGAGAGAAGATATGGCCAAACTGTTTTTGGATGCCATTTTTCAAGATGGCGGCTCTAGCGGTGAAGATACGAGATGGAAAAGTGAAAATTCGAAAAAAGCACCCCAAAATCTATAAAAATAACTTTGATTTAAAAATCTCCCAAAACTTTCCTCATATATAACTTCTACCTTGACAATTTTCACCTTAAATTAAAAGGAGAGAAGATATGGCCAAACTGTTTTTGGATGCCATTTTTCAAGATGGCGGCTCTAGCGGCGAATATACGAGATGGAAAAGTGAAAATTTGGAAAGAGCACCCCGAAATCTATAAAAATAACTTTGATTTAAAATTCTTCCAAAAATTTCGAAATAAAACTACCAAATGACATAACTACCATTATGACATAACATTTCAATGCAGTCTATAGCGGTTACACGGTTCAACCAATATAAGTGGTTAGGCTTAGGGTGTCCATTTAATAGAGAACTCAATAAAGTATTATAAATTTTTTTGTTAAGACACTCGAATACTTTTCGAGTAACAAGCGAATAAATAACACAAAAACTGTTTTTTCGCATATGTGGAAGTTTAAGTGATTTTGCTTTTGCAGCGGGCTCTAGCGGCTACATGGTACATCCATGCAATAACCCCACGGTATCATTATTGAGTCTGCCAGGGTGTTGGGCTCAAAATATTTGTCTGCCTCTTTGATTACATGATTATAATGAAATTTTGAAAAGTTTAGCATTTCTTCCAACCTTGAAGAAATGACTTAACTTACCCCTTATTTTCTCGACCTTCCCCGCAGTCTGCCACCATCTTCGTATCACCTAATTTTTCTGCCGTTTTTATATGTTGCATAAATATTATTTAGCGTCATTAAACCAAAAATCAGTTTTGGTAAAAGGGAGTACATCTATTCAATTCTATAGATATTCAATCTATTGATATCGGAAAAGAGAACAGTATAATAAATAATGAAAGAGAAAAAGAGTAAGTGTTCTTAAAGCATAACGACGCGGCGCGGCGGCGCGTTGCGATATTAATGATGGAAGATATAAATTTTTTTTCGATTAAAATTGGATGTTTACAACTTAGAGCTCGATGCAAAAAAAAACGAAAAAGAGCTTGGTCTAGCAGTGAGTTCATTGACATGTGGGGTTGAAGGAAGAAGGAGTCGCATCATCGCAACAAGTGAGAAGAGTCCTACAGTTTTCAGAGTTCTAAGAAAGATTTTTAAAAATATGAATACTACATTTTTTATTTTGATTCATAAGAATTATTATTTAATTTCTGTTTTTTTAATAAATACAATACAAACGTAATGTGATTTTTGTTTTTCAATTATGCTAGGTGGAAGGTGCGGTCGCTCAGGGAAGCAACAATTTTTTGTGACTTAACTTACCCCTTATTTTCTCGACCTTCCCCGCAGTCTGCCACCATCTTCATATCACCTAATTTGTCTGCCGTTATGATATTTTGCATTAAATATTATTTAGCGTCATTAAACCAAAAATCAATTTTGATCAAATCGCGTTCTTGGTCTCATTTTTTTGAAGCCTTTATTCCCCCATCGACCGACTCTCCACCAACTTCATTTAATGTTTATTGATATTCAATCTATACAATGACACTAAAATTTTTCTTAATGACATGACGTTACTTTTTTGTCACTGGCTCTCCGTCTACAAAGAGTCACCAATTTTGCAGTGAATTGAGAATGAGAATCCGTGTCTCCCATCTCGTTCTCCTTACAATTACAATGTAGATGAAGGGAGTACATCGGCTATTCAATCTATTGATATCGAAAAAGAGGACCGTATAATAAATAAAGAAAGAGAAAAAGAGTAAGTGTTTTTAAAACATAACGACGCGGCTAGGCGGTGCGGTGCGATATGAATGATGGATGATATGATTTTTTTTTTTTTTGTGTAGAAAGGCAGAAAGAGGCAACATAATGCATTGGAAGACACAGTCATTATTGTGTTGAAGAAAAAACGATTACAATTGTATATTTACAACTTCTTGATGCGAGAAAAAACGAAAAGAGCTTGGTCTAGCAGTGAGTTCATTGACCTGTGGGGTTGGAGGAAGAAGGAGTCGCATCATCGCAACAAGTGAGAAGGGTCCTACAGTTTTCAGAGATCTAAGAAAGATTTCTAAAAATATGAATACTATATTTTTTTGTTTAATTCATAAGAATTATTATTTGAATTATTATTTAATTTCTGTTTCTTTTTTTTATAAATTCAATACAAACGAAATGTGTTTTTTGTTTTTAAATTATGCTGGGCGGAAGGTGCGGCGGCTCAGGGAAGCAATTACTGCTGTGACTTCTACGCAAAGACATTTTAAATTAATATGAAACACAAATTTGTGGAAAATTTGTGTGTAAGCCCGGTCTTTCACCTGTAGAATTCTCTCACAAACTGAAACAAATTTGTGATTCTTATTCACATTGTGCAACAGAAACTTACAATACAGTGGGATTTTCACAATTTCTTGTAATCTACAATTACACTCTTATTTTCGTGTAACAGAAAATCATTTTTTTTAACAAATTGATATTTTGTGATTCACAACTACAATTTTGTAGTTACAAAACTCTTAGGAAATACAAAATATATTTTTTTTTACAAATTTGTGATAAGAACGTTTGTAATTTGCAAATATCGAAAATTTTCCCAGAAAGGAATCCACTCCTGGTAGTCTCCAAAAAAACGTTTAAGTTGCAATCTAGGCAGATCTGTGCAATGACTTTCTCGTTAATGCTAATGGACGAGGAGAATTTTCACAGTAGAGAGAAGGGTCAATACGTTGTTTAATTTAAGCAAGACGAGCTTGTAGCCGAGCCATCATTCCCACCGCAGCATCTTCGTACTCGGCAACGTTTTCAGGATTCTTATCTTCGAGCTCCTTAGTCTGAATAGCTTTATTAACCAAATTCAAATTAGCATTGGCCGTTGCAAGCCGTTGTAAATAAGATGAAAGGTCTTCTTCGATTGAATTTTCTATTGCGCGCGTATCATTTTTAAAAAAATCTGTCGCTTTATTTACAACTTTAGTTATTTGATTGCGAAAACCAGCACGAGTTTGCAGTTCCATATTATATCGGTCGAGAAAATAATATTCCGAAAATATAAATAAAACTTATTAAATCTGTTTTCTGACTCATGTTCCCGGGTTTCGGCACCATGAAGAAAATTCCAAAGAAAAAGTCCAGGAAAATAAGAAAACTTTCTAAATGTCCAATTAATAATAAGTTTTATTTAATAAATCAAATAGATAACCGAATCAGATCGGGTCAGAGATAATCGTTACCTGTCCGAAAATTCATGATATGTATGGCTTTATATAATAGCTAAGATATACAGTCCGATGTAAAAACATAATATAAAAACTAAGAAAAGAGATGAATACAAATGCGAAACACATCATATAAATTGAAGGTAAATTAATAAAAAAAGTGATGCCACTTTTTAAACATACATACAAACTTGAAAAGGAAGATTTAACTGAAATTAACAAATGCGTATATACCGCTGTTTTTGTAATATCGCAGTATTTCATATTAGGAGCGTATTCCATAATTGGTAAACTTCCTTTATTTATTGTTAGTGTTTTACAGTAACAGTGCAAAAAGTGCCTTAACAATAAATGCTATAACTTTTGACTACTTAATAACATCATATTGCAATCCTTTAAAAATTAATATTTTTCTGGAGTATTTGGGACACACAATTAAAAAAACAACATAAACTCTGCTTTCAAATTAAGATTCTTTTCTTTTCTGTCACACCACTAGAATGTGCATAGTTTGAATAATACTTTAGCGCGAAATTGCTCTTATTTCCAGTAAACCTATCAACTGAAACAGAATCACCAACACCACCTACTTCTCCTCAGACGAAATGTAGTTCCACCTCCCGATTAGGTTTTTCAAATGACAATTCAGAGCACTCTGATCCACCACCATACCAGCCTCCTCCTGAAAGAAATTTGTTAGTGAAAGAAGAAAAACAAAATTTTTCCTCACCGCCGCCGCCCACTTTCGAGAACACAAACTATCCCGAAAACATTTTCAATCGTGACGATAAAAATGAACTTTCCACAATGCAGATAGCCACGACGGAAAGCCAGTTGAACTATGATTTCGATCATAAATATAGCAACAAGGATTCTACTGAACCAGCAGATGTTGAAGAATATTCCAAGTTGACTACAAATTCCGAAAACAGTCATGATAGTTTCGATTGTGATGGTGAACATCACAAGGAACGAAACATTGGGGAAAGAGCACCACAATCAGGCTACCTAAACGTCGGTCAGTGGTGCGACGATTTTCGAAACGATATAAGACTTAAATGTGAATGCGATGGCACCGAAACAACTGCTGATGACGATGTTGAAAATAATATCTATGAGGAGGAAGATTTTCCGCCTCCATCGCCATATGGTTTGCCTGATTCAACAAATGATGAAGAACAGGATGCTGACGGTTATCATTTAAATATGTTTTGTGATATGCATTCGGACGCCGATGATCACAACCACATCGGAATGAATTATTGTTCGGAAGGCGAACGCATGAACAACGAACACGCTGCTGTTGCTGATGTTAACGAGAATCCAAGCCTGATGGTTGTTGAAAAGGCAAGCTTAGGGGAATTTTATGAACATGGTCAAATGGTGAGTACCTTCAGTTTTCATTTATTATTTCGTTTATTTATTAAAATAAAAGATAAGTGAAGCTTTTTTGAAAAGAAAAATTATATAAACTATTCTTATATGAGCGGCGTGACAGATTAACCTAGATTATAAATCTTTGCAGTTTGGAAATTAAAAAAAAAAAAAAAAAAAATTGTAAGAGTAATCGAAATAATATGTATGTTTATACCTGCTTTGATAGAAAACAGTTTTTTATTTCAGCATTTTTATTTATATAAGAAATTTTCTTTCTTATAATCATTTTGTTCATATAAAATTTTTTCTTTCTTATATAAATTATATATAAAGCACGGATATGAAAAAGAAATTATTTGGATTTTTTTACTTTCTTATATCCGTGATTTACAGTATTTAGATAGGTATACTAGAATCAAAAATCGGACATTATAATAGAAATAAGTATAACCGAGTTGATCATAATATTTATACATTGCTGAAATTCGTTTTATATTTTTTTATTTTTTGTACTTTCAGAACTTAAATCAATCAAAACTAAATGATGTGATCAATGAAAAACCAATGCACCGTAAGTAATTACAGATTAAATGTAATGTACATATGTATATGAATAAAATGCAAAACAAAAATTTGTTTGACTGAGAATTTTATTTTTCTGTCAAAAAAACAAAAATTAGAGATCATATAACAGGTATTGTCTTTAATATACGTGTTCGTATTGTTTTGAATCAAAACCGAACTTTGTTTGGTTAAAGTTGTTGCCTTTGCTTTATGTAACTTTACGAATTGTGATGCTTTTTTATATTTTCCGTATTTTGAAATAAAACGCTCTAGATATTTCGTTCCAAAGTACTTCATACGTACTATAATAATATGATTAGAATTTTCAGACAGCAATATTAGGAAATCATAAATGAAGAAATTCTTAACTACAATATTACCAAAATAAAGGCTCGAATGTCGAAAATCAAAAATATGTAAGGGACACAACTTTATCCAGCAATCTTGCTCTTGTGGCAAGCTGCTAGATAGATATACATATATTTTATTTTTATAGTTAAATCGTTATATTTCATTAATTTTTGTGAATACACAGCTTGCACAGAGATTTTATATTTAAGTTCATACCTTTAAACTAAAATATAATTTAAGTATAATAATTGAACCTTTATTTTGCTGTTTAATTGCATTTAAAGGGAAACTACGTAAAAACCTTCGTTTAAGAGGGTGGCAAGCTGCATGACGTTCACCTTTAACATAAAGTGAAAAACATACAATTAGACAAACACCAATTCAAACTGGTACTAAGGCGTTCTGTTGGTTCATCTACTAATGCAACCCAAATTTCACTTTAAAACTGTGGTAAATTGTACCGATAGGCATCACTGTATTCTTAAATCATATTTTGCATATGCTTGTGTAAGTTAACACCCTGTTTGCTGTTTACGCAAAACCTACAAATTAAATGTAGTAAACAAGTTACAGTTGCATTTGGCAAATCTGATAAACAGCATATGATAGAATTCGAATAATCAACAACAAAACTTGCTGACCACTGCATCGATTGATCACTCTCTCGTAAACAACTCTCCGTTATTTCACTGAGAGATTAATTTTGATGCTGGACCATTGCGAATGCTGAGCAGTTTGCAGTTTCAGTTGAAGAAGTACCGGCAGTCGACAATTATAACTTGTTTTAAATAAAATTTATGTTTTAAATAAAATTTATGTTTTGCTTTAAATCGAAGGTATATAGTTTTTCCTTTTACTGGCGCCCAACGTGCTCTGACCGGAAGTTTTTGCTTATCCTTAATCATTGATAAGGACGAGAAAACCCGTCACTTTAAAGATTCTTTTCCCAGACTGTAAGCAAATTTAAAAGAGTACCCTAATAATAAATCGGAAATCGGAAAAACAATTTGTGCGGTTTTCTTTGTGATTTTCTACTTAATGTAAAAGTTATGAAATAGCAATATATAGACTTGTCAAAATAAAAAAAAATACTTAAAAAAATAAAACGTACAAGCAAAAAACTGAAATATTTAAACGGTACGCATGTTCGACAGTTACTCATTATCGATCTATTAACGATACGAAAAAATCCAAAACATTCAACACAAAAAACAATAAAAACTTAAAAGACAATTAAAACAAAAAAAAACTTAATTCTATGCATGTTGATAAGTGGAGTGCATGTGCTTGAAAGAAAAGAAAAACCAACTAAAGCTTATAAGAAATTGTTTAACTATTATTAATGAATTATTATTGAAAAAAAAAATAATTAACAAGAAAATCTTAAAGCATTTATATTAAAAGTTCAAATTGTTTAATTTAACTATATACATACATATTTCAACTAACTGCAAGAAAGCATTTTTGTACCGTTTTGTTTGCGTCACCACATCCAAATTTGATTAAAATATTACTGTTCAAAATTAAAAAAAAAAGAAAAAAAAGAAAATGGAGGAGTTACAAATACGCGCAATCATTAATGTAGCTGTTCAGGCTGCAGTCGATCAAGCTAGGCAATCATTTGATGCTACCATCAGTGAACTAACAAACAGACTTTCTTTTTTAGAAACCCCTGCACGGGTCAAAGAATATCAACCGGTTACCATTAATCGCCAAATTCGATGTCATTGGATCTTGTTAAATCTCTCCCAGATTTTAATGGTGATCAATTAAATTATGTTTCGTGGCGGCAAGCTGTATTCGCAGCCCATAAAATGTTTGAAGGTTTTGAAGGTAGTTCAAAATTTTACCAGGCAGTTGCCTTAATAAGAAACAAAATAGTAGGATCTGCAGATTCATTACTGTCATCATTTAACACTGTTCTCAATTTTGAGGCAATAATTAGTAGGTTAGATTTTACTTATGCCGATAAAAGACCCATTTATCTAATTGAACAAGAAATGTCGACTCTAAAACAAGGTAAATTGCCTTTAACCGAATTTCATGATGCAGTTGAACGAAAACTAACGTTGATTATTAATAAAATCACGATGACACATGAAGGTAACAAAGAACTTATTACTTCTCTCCATGGAAAGTACAGACAGGATGCGCTTAGGACATTCATCTCCGGATTGCGTAAACCTCTGTGCGATATTCTTTTTTCATCTAGGCCTGTAGATATGCCAACTGTTGCGCTTGCTCAGGAATTAGAGGCCAACCAAACAGGATATAATTTTGCAAATGAGCGGGGAAACAAATTATTAATTCAAGAAAACAAAAAATACGATTCATATACTGCCCCTCATTGTTTAAATGAGCAGGTTCGACCTAGAGTTCAACCGATGGAAATAGACCCATCCACTTCTCGTTATAGATCTCCAACACAGAACCTCATAAATTCATCTCAAAGACCATTCAATAATAATTTTTCCAGAAATTTAATGGACAATAGACCCTCCATGAAAAGACCTTGACCCTCAGATAGATATTTTCGCAACAGGCAATTCGTAAGCAATGACACAACGCAACGACCACAGGCAAAAGTTCAAAGGGTAAACAATTTAGTTCAAGATCGGCACAGGCATCAAGATATAGGTCAGTATAGGCATCATTATGACAATGATAGTTGTTTTGATGACGAGTCATTCTTGTGTTATGAGGAATATGGTAATCAAGAACAAGAAGTATTGGACGAAATCAATTTTTTAGAGATAGATCCCTCCTACCCTACATTAGGAGAACATTAGGAGGTAAAGAAATTAAACTTTTGATAGATACGGGCGCATCCAAGAATTATGTAAAGAATATAAGCAGTCTTAAAGGTATCAAACCAGTAGAAACTCCATTTATTGTAAAATCTCTGCACGGATTGAATGAAATTGAACTTAAATGTTCTTTAAACATATTGAACCAAAACTCAACTTTTTACATTCGTCCACACCTCGCAAAATTTGACGGCATTATTGGGTGTGATTTTTTGTACAAAATTGGAGCACAGCTAGATTTGAAAAAAGGAGTTTTAACACATGATGGTAAAGACGAACTTCTCTTATATCTGTTTTGCAGAAACGTTAATTACATTTCGATTGACAATGAATCTGTACCCCCGGATGTGCGTAACCAATTTGACTTTGTTTTAAGCCGATATAAATGAATCCTTACCATATAATACGAAAATTGTAGCCACAATAAGAACAACAGACAACGAACCCGTGTATTCGAAAGCTTACTTATACCCAATGGCAGCCGCAAAATTTGTCAACCAAGAAGTTTCCGAGCTCCTCAACGCCGGTATCATAAGAGTATCTCGGTCGCCTTACAATAACCCTGTTTGGGTTGTTGATAAGAAAGGTTTCAATGAAGACGGCACTCGGAAAATGCGGCTTGTCGTTGATTCTACAAAAATTAATGCCAAAACTACAAATGACAATTACCCTATTCCCGACACATCAGTAATACTTGCAAACTTGGGCCAATCTTCCTTTTTTTCAATCTTCCTTTTTTTCGACCTGAAATCTGGGTTTCACCAGATAAAACTATGTGAGAGAGACAGAGAAAAAACAGCATTCTCTATTAACAATGGCAAGTTTGAGTTCTGCAGACTCCCGTTTGGGCTCAAAAATGCTCCCAGCATTTTCCAACGAGCCATCGATGATGTATTGCGGGACGAAATTAGCAAGTGCTGTCACGTCTATATTGATGACGTGATTGTTTTTTCTAAAACGAAAGAGCAGCACCTTAAAGATATTTTTAAAATTCTTTTAAAACTGTTTCAAGCCAATATGCGTGTGTCTCCGGAAAAATCTAAATTTTTCAGGAGTGAAGTTGAATTTTTGGGTTTCGTAGTTTCCGCACAAGGCATTAAAACCTGCCCAAGTAAAGTGAATGACATACTGCAATACGAAACTCCTAAAACATTGCGAAGCTTATGTGGGGAGAATGGCAATATCAGTGCCAGACAATCCAAAAATATAGCCATCGACTTTGATCAGGATGCCATTGATGCTTTTAAGCGGATCAAGAGCATCTTAGCTTCAGAGGATGTTCTTCTCCTCTACCCTGACTATACTAAATCTTTCGATTTAACTACCGATGCTTCTTCTCATGCACTAGGTGCAGTATTATCACAAAATGGAAGGCCAATAACGATGATATCTCGGACATTGTCTTCCACCGAAGAAAGCTTCGCCACAAACGAACGAGAACTACTCTCTATAATGCGGGCTTTGGGAAAGCTTAGAAATTATTTGTATGGTGTCAAAAAGCTAAATATTTTCACAGATCATCAACCCTTAACTTTTTCCATCTCCGATAAAAACCCAAATACTAAGATGAAAAGATGGATGGCTTTTGTTGAAGAATTCTCTCCCACTTTCCATTACAAGCCAGGAAAGGAGAACTATGTGGCCGACGCTCTGTCTCGACAATATATAAACATGATAGAGCATTCAAATAATTCGGAATCGGAAACTCTGCATAGTGAGGTATCCTTAACAAATACAATTCGTACAGTTGAAAATCCTGTTAACTGCTTCAGAAATCAGATTCTTCTCACTGAAGGCCCAGACAATAAAAGGGTTCGGAAAATCATATTTCAGAAAAAAATTAGACACATCATTACATTTTCCAATCGAGGTTACTTATTCAAAATATACTTGAAGAAGCCATTAACTCTAGTGTCGTTAATGCTATCAATTGCGATCTTCATATTTTAGCTTCGATTCAAGATGATTTGAAAAGAATATATCCATCTACCAAATTTATTCACACGAATAAATTTGTGATAGACATTTATAATGAAAACGATCAACAGGAGATTCTCGCTTTGGAACACAACCGAGCGCATCGATCTCTGCGCGAGAATATGCAGCAAATTCTAAGAGATTACTTCTTTCCCGACATCCGGAAAAAGTTAAAGAAAATAATAACAAACTGCAAGATATGTAATGAAGCCACATATCAGAGGCACATATCTAGGATAGAAATAGCAAAAACACCCATCCCATCGTATGCAGGTGAAATATTGCATATTGATATTTATTCCACGGATAAGTTGCACTTCCTTACATGTGTTGATAAATTTTCAAAATTTGCTGCAGTTTTTTCAATAAAATCTCGACATTAAAGAACCATTGATCGAAGATCTTAACTTTTTCAAAGATACAAAACAATAGTCTGTGACAACGAAAAATCGTTCAATTCACAAACTATTAAAACGTTACTCAGAGACTATTTCAAAAAAGAGATTTTTACCGTACCCCCCTTTCATAGCACATCTAATGGGCAGGTTGAAAGGTTTCACAGCACGTTAACAGAAATACTTAGATGTACTAAACTGGAGCAGGAAATTATTGAAACAAACGAACTCATCTTACTGTCTACAATAAAATACAATAGGACGATCCATTCTATAACAAACAAAAACCAATCGACGTAATACATTCGAATTCGTTAGAACTACAAAACGATATAAGAATAAGACTTGTAAAAACACAGGACAAAGATTTAACCAATCACAATCGAAAAAAGCAAACAGTCATATGAACCTGGTGAAAAGGTTTATGTACGAACGAATAAGAGAATAGGAAATAAATTTAGAAAGCTTTTTGTAGAAAAAACAATTAAAAAAGATCGAGAAACTGCCGTTGAATTGTTCATAAAGATAACCTAAGATAGAAGTTGAATGTTTTTCACTCATGGCTGTGTACATAAAACCTTGCTAAGACCCATTTATTTTGTTTCTTCTTTTTTTTTTAATTTTCATTTGTCCTTTGATAATTGTATTATAAAAATGCATCTTACAGAATTGAAAAAATAATAAATAAATAATGGATTACAACTATAAGTTATAATAATTTGTTTTCATTTCTCTTTTTTCCACAAGAAATTGTTTTTTTTCTTTTTTGTATTTATTGTTAAGTTTTTTATTGTTTCTTTATAAAAAAGTATCCATAGTTTCCTTATTCATTAATGTTTTTGTAAACCAACATAATTTGCAACATTTGTAAATAATCATGTACAATAAATCAATGTTAATCAATTTAATGTATAATTAGAAGTATTACTGAGTTTCCTAGTTGTACCTAATCTAATTTATGTAAACAATATTTGCACTCCACAATAATATAATAAAATAAATAAATCATTTCTAAAAATCGCCGAGGACGGCTTAATTTGAAGCGGGAGTAGTTAACACCCTGTATGCTGTTTACGCAAAACCTACAAATTAAATGTAGTAAACAAGTTACAGTTGCATTTGGCAAATATGATAAACAGCATATGATAGAATTCGCATAAGCAAAAACAAAACTTGCTGACCACTGCACCGATTGATCACTCTCTCGTAAACAACTCTCCGTTATTTCACTGAGAGATTAATTTTGATGCTGGACCATTGCGAATGCTGAGCAGTTTGCAGTTTCAGTTGAAGAAGTACCGGCAGTCGACAATTATAACTTAAATGTTTTAAATAAAATGTATGTTTTGCTTTAAAACAAAGTTATATAGTTTTTCCTTTTACTTGTACATGCTATTATATCTAACAAGACGCAGTTGCAGCCGAAGTCTTCGGAGAAGGTCATATTCATATCAACAAGATTAATTGTAAAAAAATTTGTGATGGTGGAAATTCAGGTTTGTCCACGGAGTTCAAAACACCTTCGACTTTCACAACGATTGTGCGGCCATTATTGGCCTTTCTGCGTCCTCGATTTAATGGATATCCAGCTTATACCGTTACTATTTCAGCTTATATTTACCGTATTTATCGTTTCGTGCATTTTACATCCATCATACACTACCTGTATTCTGAAAATCTTGTGCAGTTCTTTATCGATGCGATTGGGTCAGGTTTTCAGCTGATATTATATATTCTTCTTTATCAGACAGCAATTTATTCCTTATCCAAATCAGAATACCGCCAAACACTCGATGCTTCACAATCACATTCATCATTACCTTCATACTCTTACAATTTTATTGTGGTCGTCTTCTAGTTTTTGTTATTGATATATTCGTTCCATTTCGGAATACACGTTAGATATTAAATAAGTCTGGTGTTCCTTTTTTATTAATTATTTAACACGATCATGTATTAATATTTATTAAGTC
Source organism: Baccha elongata (assembly GCA_951217065.1). NCBI lineage: Eukaryota > Metazoa > Arthropoda > Insecta > Diptera > Syrphidae > Baccha > Baccha elongata. Next base: position 1,255,243 of record CATNUY010000161.1, on the reverse strand, counting down.
TGGAACAAAAAGTGAATAACTATTTTAATTTTGTATTATTATCATATTATTATTTTTGTTATTATTAATCTTTTTTAATTTTTTATCTTTTATTTGTTTTTATAATTTTGAGTAAATACAGTATTGTAATATTAGATTAATAAAGTCCTTGTACCGTTCCAATTCTTCTTCGCTGAAGGACAAAATCTACTCACGAAAAAAAACAGAGTTACTTATACTGAAAATGGACTACAGACGCTATAGCTCTTAGCCAATACCCATTTTGCAGAGTAACTACACTCGAGAAATCTCAAGAAATTTCCCATAAGAATAAGTTAATCAGACAAAACACAGTAGACTGGAAGAGATCGAAACAAAGGACATCCGCCAATTTTTGCCCTTTTTATTTTAGCCGACTACCGAAAATTTCGATATTCTGATAGACCGTATTAAAATGAACATTGTATATAGCTTTACCAAATTCGTAAGTCTATTGGCTAAGGAGATATTCAGCCTCAAAGTACCTCATAAATCCACCTAAAAATCACGTAAAAAGGGTGATTCACATAAAATACTGTAATGATTGAAACACATGATTATATTCAATATAGTGCTTATTTATTGCTAGATAAATAGTAGATACAAGTTCTTGACTTGGCGGAGGATAAACAACTTATGATGGATGAGAGCCTCTTTAAGGGAGATGCTTTAATCAAGCTAAATCTGCTTACAGTAAATACTGTAAATAACTACAACTTTCCCTCTTAATTTTTTTTCCTTAACCACTTACAATTATTTTAATCTATTTTTATTTTTCTTAAATTATGCCTCTTAACATAAACAGGTGGTCTATGGTCAGTTACAATATCATTTATAAATGTTTTATTTAGTTCTTCTTCATTATAAGTATTGGTTGTGCCAATATTTTGATCTTCTGTACTAGTAGTATTTTGATCTTCTGAGCTACTATGGGGATCTTCTGTGCTAGTATTTTGATCCGAGTTATGTGCTAATGATTCACTTGTGTTAGGTACATTACTTGATTCACTTTACAAATGTGGAAAATTGTACTGATAGGCATCACTGTATTCTTACACCATATTTTGCATATGCTTGTGTACATGCTATTATATCTAACAAGACGCAGTTGCAGCCGAAGTCTTCGGAGAAAGTCATATTCATATCAACAAGATTAATTGTAAAAAAATTGTGATGCTGGAAATTCAGGTTTGTCCACGGAGTTCAAAACACCTTCGACTTCCACAACGATTGTGCGGCCATTATTGGCCTTTCTGCGTCCTCGATTTAATGAATATCCAGCTTATACCGTTACTATTTCAGCTTATATTTACCGTATTTATCGTTTCGTGCATTTTACATCCATCATACACTACCTATATTCTGAAAATCTTTTGCAGTTCTTTAAGTTCTTGGGTCAGGTTTTCAGCTGATATTATATATTCTTCTTTATCACACAGCAATTTGTTTCTTATCCAAATCAGCATTCCGCCAAACACTAGATGCTTCACAATCACTATTACCTTCACATACTCTTACAATTTTATTGTGGGCGTCTTCTAGTTTTTGTTCTTGATATATTCGTTCCATTTCAGAATACACGTTAGATATTTAATAATATTTATTAAGTCTGGAAGAAAAAGTGAATAACTATTTTAATTTTGTATTATTATCATATTATTATTTATGTTATTATTAATTTTTTTAATATTTTTTTTTTTCTAATTTTGAGTAAATACAGTATTGTAATATTAGATTTGGAAAGTCTTTGCACCGTTCCAATTCTTCTTCGCTGAAGGAAAAAATCTACTCACGAAATAACAGATGTTACTTATACTGAAAATGGACTACAGACGCTATAGCTCTTAGCCAATACCCATATTTCAGAAGAACTACACTCGAGAAATCTCAAGAAATTTCCCATCAGAATAAGTTAATCAGACAAAACAGAGAAAACTGGAAGAAATCAAACAGAGGACATCCGCCAATTTGGACTCTTTCTATTTAAGCCGACCACCGAAAATTTCAATATTCTGATAGACCGTATTAAAATGAACATTTTATATAACTTCACCATAGTCCTAAGTCTATTGGCTGAGGAGATATTCACGATCATAGTATCTCATAAATCCACCTAAAAATCACGTAAAAAGAGTGATCCACATAAAATACTGTAATGATAATTTTAGCACTCCAGACCTGACAGTTGTCCGACTGGAGACAGCAGGTGTAGGTGGACTATACGTAGGATCGGCGTATATGGCCCACGATCGCATTGCACCACCCGAGGAAGTCCATAACATCAACAATGCCAACTTCATACTGGGATGTGATGCCAATGCCAGGCACACGGTATGGGGCAGTTCCGAAATCAATGAAAGAGGTGAGTCTTTATTTGATTTTATTATTTCTAACAACATGTTTATTTGTAACAAAGGCAATATCTCCACCTTCATTTTCCCGAGTACGGATACGTTTGAAGGGTGGGAAGATGTGCTAGACGTTACATTTACAAACAATAATGAAGAGGTCAGGTTGGAAAACTGGAAAGTATCTACACTGAGATCATTCTCCGATTACAGGTATATACTTTGCAAATTGGTTCTTAACACTAAGTCCCCTGTCCCGTTTAGAAACCCCAAAAAAACCGACTGGAACAAATTAAGTCAAGTTGTAAATTCCAAACTAAGAACTGTACCGAATCTTGTTTTAGATTCCTTAGAAGAACTGGAGGCAAAAGTAAGCACTTTTGAAACGGCTTTGAATGTAGCATTCACTTTCCCTCCATGGTGAAATGAAGATCTCTCAAATCTTAGGAAGATTACAAGAAAGACCTTCAATATCTGCTACGTTAGCAAACAATGGCAACCGTACAAGGACTGCCTCAAAGATTACGAAAAAGCAGTATCCTCAGCCAAAAGGCTGGCTTGGAAAGAATACTGTGAATCAATTGAAAATATAAAAGACTCTGCTAGGCTAGGCAAAATACTTTTTATACACTATCAGATCTTATTCAAATGGAGCTTAAAGCAAGCATCAGCAGATGAAAGAAGATTTGCCAACACATATAATGTGTCCCACTGGCTCATCACTTAGTGCAGGTGTTAGTTGTTAGTAATCACAATGCAACAAAAACAAAAACACATGCACATAAAAACATGAAAACATATGAAGTCAAAATTAAAACAAAATGACACAGAAACATTTAGGATCGTGGAGCACTAGTTCTGAAAATAGTTTTTAAATTACTTTTATTTAAATTAAAATCCAACACACCATTGTTCAAGTTATATAACTTACTCATCCGCGTGAGAGGCTCATGCATGCCATAATTGGTTCTGTGATATTCAATATTAAAAAGCTCAGAGCTTCGAAGATGGTACGACCATCCGCGGTAGTTAAAACCAATAAAGGCTAATAGGTCCGACGAATCAATTTGTCCAGAGATATTTTGATGTAGAAAAATTAAGTCATTGTTTACTCTACGCTGATATAAAGATTGCATCTGCAAAAGCCTTATCCGATACTCGTATGGTGGCAGGTTATAAGAATCAGACCATGGAAGGCCTTTAAGAGCAAAGCGAATAAAATTATGCTGGACTGATTCAATACGTTTCTTATGGATTTCATAGAAAGGGGTCCATACTTGTGAGGCATACTCAAGATGCGGCCTAACATAACAGTTATACAAAGAGAGGGTAACGTATGGATCGTTAAATTCCTTTGCCCACCTTTTTATGAATCCAAGCATAGAGTTCGCCTTTTTTACAATAAAGTTAACATGTTCAGAAAATTCCAGATTAGCACTGAAATTAACTCCTAAGTCCTTAAAACTAAAAACACTATTAATTTTATTTTGTGTTATACAATATTCAAAGTCACTTGGAACTTTTTTCTTTGAGAAAGTAATAGTTTGGCATTTTATAGGATTAAGAGTTAACCCATTTTTATTACACCAAATACTGAAACTATCAAGATCAGCCTGCAAAAGAGTCAGCAATACTGTCAAAACAACACTCTTGTCCATCTCTCCTCAAAAAGGAGGATGGTACTTGGACAGTGGATCCAGCCGAATCTCTAGAGGCTTTAATGACAACCCATTTCCCAGGCTGTAAGGATTACAGCTTAGTAACAGACAATGCCCTTAGTGCTCAGTCAGAACACTTAGAAAATATTCATGATATTATAACCTAGGAAAACATTTCCTGGTCTATTAATAGCTTCTCCCCATACAAATCTCCAGGTGTAGATGGCATTATTTCCATAATGCTACAGAAGTTGCATAACACAGCTGTACCCTGGTTAGAAGTATTCTTCACAAATTGCTTCCGGTTTAACTACGTCCCCAAGTCGTGGAGACAAGTTAAAGTTATTTTCATTCTGAAGGTGGGGAGACGGGGACACGAAGCCCCAAAAGACTTTTGGCCCATCAGCCTCACTTCCTTCGTCATGAAAACACTGGAAAGAATATTTGACATATACTTTAGAGGGATTTTAGATAGAAATCCTCTTTCCAAATCACAGCACGCTTACCTTACCTCTTCACGAGGTGGTGCGCACCATTGAAAAAACAATTCAATACAAAGAATATACCCTTGCAACCTTCCTTGACGTCGAGGGAGCTTTCAATAACGTTCTTGCTAATTCGATTCAGGGATCTCTTGTCAAGTTCGGCGTCGATTCTTACATTACAAAATGGATTTTATCCATGTTAAGATCAAGAATCATTCAAGCAACGTTGGGTAATGACCACATTATAAAACTCGTAGATAGGGGTACACCTCAGGGAGGAGTTCTATCCCCCTTATTACGGTTGCTTGTCATGGACACAATCCTTTGTAAACTGGACAACTGTGGTGTAAAGGTGGTGGCGTATGCGTATGACCTGGTGGTTATGACATCAGGGGCGTTTCCTACAGTGATAAGTGATATCATGGAAACTGCCTTGAAAAGAGTTGACATCTGGGCAACTAGCTGTGGACTAGGTGTCAATCCAAATAAAACCGAATTGATGCTCTTCACCACTAGGACTAAAATCACCCCCTTCACCCTACCCAAGTTGAACGGTCACACTCTTTCTCTATCAACAAAAACTAAATACCTAGGAGTTATTCTGGACCCTAAGCTTAGCTGGAAAATCAATATCGAAGAACGTGTGAAGAAAGCAAGTATAGCCTTCTATGCATGTAAAACTTTTGGGAAAAATTGGGGTCTGAAGCCTGAAATGATATTATGGACTTACACAGCTGTAGTTCGTCCAATTCTAACATACGGATCGATCGTATGGTGGTCATCCCTAAGTAAAAAATATAATATAGACAAACTGAAATAGATTCAAAGAACAGCCAGCATAGGTTCCACAGGTGCAATTAGATCTTGCCCAACCGATGCCTTAAGCGTTATTCTTAATCTTTTGCCTCTAGACCTTCACATCAAATACATGGTATCCTGCAGTGTAACCAGGCTTAAAGAAGCAAGCTGTTGTGCAGAAAGACCCTATGGTCATGGACAAATTTTAAAACTGTTGCCAATAGATCTTCGCTCAGTCCATATTGACTACCAATACCCTTGTCCTGACTTTGATAAAAGTTTCAATGTACTTTTTCCTACCAGAGACGAATGGAAAAACGATGCCGTGACAAATGAATATGACACCACAATTTTCACTGACGGCTCAAAGATGGTTGACGGAGTTGGGGCGGGTGTTTACTCCGACAAACTTAAAATTAGTCAATCGTTCCGCCTGCCCGACGCTGCCAGCATATTTCAAGCTGAAGTGCTTGCTATTAAGGAAGCCTGTAGGATACTCAAACAAAAAACAATATCTAACCATAATATTCACAATGTAGCCATATGTATAAATAGCCAAGCTGCAATTAAAGCAATTACAGCTGCCTGGTGTCTTCAAAGATAGTTCATCAATGCAGAGCAGAGCTCTCAGGTTTCAGTGATAGTATAAAAATTTCTCTAGTATGGGTCCCAGGCCATAGCGACATCCAAGGCAATGAGTGAGCAGATGATCTTGCTAGGCAAGGATCAGCCCTTCTCGTCTCTCAGGCGGAATCAGTAGATCTTCCATTGGGCTTCGTGAAGGGCAGAATATATGACCATTTCCTTTCAGAATCAACAAAGAGATGGCAAGGTTTGGCAACTATCCTATGACAAAAACAGATCGAATGATTTAATAAAAACGAAACAGAGTAGACACGGCCAGGGTCGTTGCAATTGTCACTGGCCATTGGCCAATAGGCAAACACGCAGCTAAACTGCGCATACCTTTCAACAGCTACTGCCGTAGTTGTAGAAATCTGCTGGAGAAGGAAACTATTGAGCATTTCCTCTGCCACTGTCCGGCCCTGGCTAGGTCTCGCCTCCAGAAATTTGGTAGCCTGTTGCTCGACAATCTAAACGTGCTGTCAAACAAAAGGATAAATGATTTTACCGCTTTTCTCAACAGCACCAGTTGGCTCTAACAAACCAAGCAATATCTCTATTTTAACTTTCACCTTGGAAGTTTTTGGAACTTCCGTTTAGGACTGGCTATTCGGACTAGCACTTACTTTATCTTTGGCAATAGCATCAGAGCACTGATTAATACCTGGTAGGCATAAACTGTCTTTGAACGGGTTTAGCCTCATATAGATCTAGTGTAAAGTTATTGGGCAGGCTCCCAGTCCAGATGTAACCACCAAGCACACAGTGTGAGCTAATTTCTTCCTTTGGGACTGCGGGCACAGACCAAAAACTGGTCCCCTTAGCTTTTCAAAGCACCATTTCAACTTTCAACTTTTAAGTTTCTGGAACTTACTTTTAGGACTAGCTTTTCGGACTAGCACTTACTCTATCTTGCGGCGAAAGCATCAAAACACGGATTTACACCTGGCAGGTGTACCGCCTTTGAACGGGCCTAGCCTCATATAGATCTAGTGTAAAGTAAATTGGTCGACTCTCAGTCCAAATGGAACCACCCAGCACACAGTGTGAGCTAGGTTCTTCCCTTGTGACTGCGGGCACAGACCAAAAACTGATCCCCTTAGCTCAACAGTCAATACCACTTTAACACAAAAAATTTGGTCAAACGAGTTATGGTATCAAAACGGCGCTTTTCCGCGCTAATTGGGTTTATTCGGAACAGTTGTTCTGGCAAACCGCCATCTTACCTACCTACCTACTGTAATGATTGAAACACATGCTTATATATGTAATTCAATATAGTGCTTATTTATTGCTAGCTAAACAGTGGATACAAGTTCTTGACTTGGCGGAGGACAAACAACTAATGATGGATGATAGCCTCTTTAAGGGAGATGCTTTAATCAAGCTGAATCTGCTTACAGTAAATACTGTAAATAACTACATCTTTCCCTCATAATTTTTTTTCCTTAACCACTTACAATTATTTTAATCTATTTTTCTTTTTCTTAAATTATGCCTCTTAACATAAACGCATTCAGCGTTTTTAATTGTAATGCCGTCAGTCGAGTAAAAACAAAAAGTAAATCTAAAATTAAGGTTTATTATTTAAATATTTTATCATTCAATGTGGCAGGCTTAACAAATAAATTATTGTTTAATGAATTTTTTCAGTTTATAAATAACTTTGATGTATTTATGTTGTATGAAACATTTTTAGAAAACAATAATTTAGAACGTTTTGATCATGTTTTTAAAAACTACGAACTCCTATGGATTCCAGCAGAAAGAAGATTTACACATGGCAGGGCGAGCGGCGGATGTCTGTATGGCATTAAACTGGACATCAAGAAAAATTGCGGTTGCAACTTTGTGAAGCTTCTAAACCAAAATCTTATCGAAATATCAACCGAAAGGGGAAAAATACTTTTGATCCCAACGTACATCGATTGGAATAATGGGATGGAAGACTTTACAAATTTATATAACTTACTACTGGAAATTGTAAATAATAATGTGTTTCTGGTAGGCGATTTTAACGGAAGAGTTGGAGATACTCAAATACTCAATATAGAAGCTTAAGAAAGACCAGAATCATTCGCCGAACAGAGATCCTCAAAAGATAAAAAAGTAGATGGAAACTGGAAAAACTCATCGAAATGTGTGAATCCATCGGGCTCACACTACTAAACGGTCGCACCAAGAGTGACAAGGAAGGGCATTAAACATTCATAAGAGGTTCTGCTTGCTCAGCTATTGACTATCTTTTCGCCAAAGTATTAGAACTTCAATGTGTTCAAGACTTAGAAGTTAAAGGACTCACTCACTCCGATCATCTGCCAATCTCATTTTCCTTAAAACTTGTCTCGCAAAAAGACAGTTCATCTGATGAACAAGTATCGTTGCTGCCTAGACTCAAATGGAACGAAAAAACCAAAGAAAAATACGCATTAAATTTATTCCTCGAACTCAATCGGACTATGCAAAGAAGTATGGAACCAGTTTTAGGGATAAATACGCTCACGAATTGTATAGTCGAAGCTGCTGGACCTCTTCAAACAAAAACAAGAAACAAAGGAAAACAACCTTGGTATGACTGGGATTGCGAAGCTGCTAGGAAAAAATCTTTTGTGGCCCTAAAGGTATTACAAAGAGAAGGCTCCACATATGCTAAATCAATATATCAAGAAGCAAACAAATTTTACAAAGCTACCTGTGCACAGAAACAAAAAGCTCATCTGATAGATCAAGCATCAAAACTAAGCAACGCAAAAGATAGTAAAGTTTTCTGGAAGATTGCTAAGTCTCTAAATAGGCCATCCTATGGAAGTTGCATAAAAGTGGAAGCACCTGTTCTGGCCGAATACTTCAAAAATCTCCTGAATAGAAATATTGCTGGGTATTCATTGCAATATGCAGCACCCCTTGAAGTTGAATCCCTAGACCGGGCAATCACTCAAATGGAGGTGACCAGAGTCATAAACCGCAGTAGCTCAAATAAAGCCCTTTCGAATTTTTCAAAAATGCGACAAATGCCTTCATTGAGGAACTTGTAAAGACGTTTAACTTCATTCTCAGTACTGCCGATGTACCTGCAGGTCTTAAAAAAAGCATTATCTTCCCGATACTGAAGAAAGGTGATCCAATGGAACCTAGCAACTATAGAGGCATTTCCTTTCTCAACACTGTCACAAAAATTTTCACAGAGATTCAGCTTGAAAGACTGATGGATTGGGTTCATGAAAACAACTTGCTTAGTGAGTACCAAGCCGGCTTTCGAAAAGGGTATTCCACGGTTGATAATATCTTCATTCCACAAGCATCGCTCGATCCCATTTGGATAGTGGGAAAAAACTGTATGGGTTCTTTGTGGACTTCAAGGCAGCTTTGACACCATCGACAGAAACGCCTTATTCTACAAACTCAGCAACCTATGGTTGCATCGAAAATGCTTAAAGTACTGCAAAAGCTCTACGATGGCAACCTTTCAGCGGTATGGGATGGAAACATGTTGTCAGAATGGTTTGAAACTGAAACTGGAGTTCAACAGGGTTGATTTTTAAGCCCATTTTTATTCTCGCTGTTTTTGGATGACCTTACGGACTACCTGCCCGGAGGAGTAACATTCGCTAAAATAAAGGTTAAGCTCTTAATGTACGCTGATGACATAGTTATACTAGCCGAAAATCCAAATACGATGCAACTAATGATAAACAAACTCCAAGCATACTGCTCTTTGTGGAATCTTACTCTTAACACGGCGAAATCAAAAATATTGATCTTTCGAAATGGAACGGGACGATACGCAAGAAATGAGAATTGGACCTGGCACAACGAAGAAATAGAGAAAGTGAAAGAGTATCGGTTCTTGGGCGTCCTCATTACACCCCAGCTCTCATTTAGGAAACATCTCCAAGAAAAATTAAAAGAAGCAAAACGAGCAATAAACTGCAGCTGGAGTGGAATACTTTACAAGAAAGAAGTTGAGCCGAGCGCTAAGTATAGAGTGTTTGAAGCAGTGATGAGAGCAATCATGTGCTATGCGGCTCAAGTTTGGGGTGTCTGGCAATTTGCTGAAATGGAGAAGCTACTCCGATACTTCATTAAAAGAATGTTCAGACTTCCATACTGCACACCAAACTACATACTTCATATCGAAACCGGCATACCACCACTGCACATTTACACGCTAAAACTACACTTCAACTACATCCACAAGGTACTGACGCAACCGACATACCGCCTTACGTTAAAGATCGCCAAACACCTCAAAGAACGAAACATGCAGTTTTGCACCGATTGGTCGAGACTTAGCAGAGAACACAATGTTACCATAATGGAAATTAGCTAGGCAGAGTGGAGTAGTAAGCAGCAGGAGCTACTGGAAAAAATTGAAGACTCCGAAGCAACGGATTTCCGCATGCAAAGCCAAGAGAGCCTTACAAGAGATACCTACAAGTTACTCCAGCACAACCTCGGGCCTAAAAATTACTTCCTCGATGGAAATAGTCTGGATATGATATCCACCATCTGCAAGACCAGAGGGGAACTCCTACCTTCAAATTATATGCCATATAGAACCGACATAGATTCTACGTGTACTTTATGCAATCTTAGAGAGAGGGAAGACATTCAACATTTTATTGGAAGATGCCCAGTTCTGAAAGAGATTCGAATTGCGGTCTGGAGAAAGTCTACTCTACCAGCCGAAGACGCCATACAAATTCTAAACGGAGAAAACTAGAACCACCTCTACACTTACGTAAAAACAGCACTTAATTATCGACAACAAATAATAAACGAAGCTTTTGAATAATCAAAATAATTCTACTACAATTTGATTGATTAGTCAAAAACTAAGATCTTATTTTTTAATTTAAAAAAAAAAAAAAAAATTACTCTCATTTTTCAGCTAACGGCAAAAGCCAATGCTCTTTTGTGAAACCTGTAAAAACTTTTTTTAACCTAAAGAATTTATTAATAAAATCACATACTACTACTACTACTACATAAACAGGTGGTCTATGGTCAGTTACAATACCATTTTTAAATGTTTTATTTAGTTCTTCTTCATTATAAGTATTGTCTGTGCCAATACTTTGATCTTCTGTACTAGTAGTATTTTGAACTTCTGAGCTACTATGGGGATCTTCTGTGCTAGTATTTTGATCCGAGTTATGTGCTAATTATTTACTTGTGCTAGGTACATTACTTGATGATTTTTAATTTATTAGCACATCACTCTTCTCTCTCTCTCTAATACAACAATATCCTCTACATTGTCTTTATTTTTAAATATATTTACATGATTATCCATCAAAGTTTGTGGTACACAAGATTTATTACTTTTTTCATCACAATTTATTATGTGATTAAGATGTCTTTTCCGAATTTTATTTGATTCCTTGTTATTTTTCGATATGCGATTTAACATTATTTACATTAACAATAATATTTTGGTTAGGATTCGTTGCTCGACTTTTAGTGTTGGTACGCATATCCAAACAATCTGCCCACTAACCATGGCTATCAACTAAAACCATGAACCATTTCTTAAAAGTCGGACCAAAAAATTTATGTGAGTTCGCACCCAAGGTTCCCAATTTAACAACGTTCCTTTCGGAGGACTGTTGTTGCACTTTTTCACGTTTTTCAAGTTAATAGTGTTACCTTCCCATCAAAGATTAAAAATATACATATTTTTAATCTTTTATATGTGAAACGAAATAACCGAACAAAATAATAACACAAATCTTATATTATCAATTTGAGATTTTTAAAAAGGTTTTGGATAACTAGGATAAAAGCCTTAAGTTTTTTTTCGAACAAAATATGTATATACCTAGTAAATATAAAATATTATACAAAAAAAAAAAAAAATTAAATTGAAAACAATGGTTATGAAAAATAAAAAAAAAGGTAAAGAGTAAATCTGCCTGTATGCAGTTTCAAGTAAATGAAATTAACGGGGCTCACGGGGAAGCGTAGGCCGAAGAATGGAAAGTTATCTAAAATAAAAGGGGCAAAGAATTAAATAAATCAAACCACGAATAACGAATCAATCAAATAAATACACGGATTATTAAAAAGGTCTACCGCTATATTTAAAACTAAAATGACCATACCAAAAAAAAAATAAACTCCAACACTTTACAATCTACTTATCTTTATCTTTTCCTTTTCCTTCAATCTCCTCTATTTTTAGCCAACTTTCATCATCATCATCATCTGCTCGACAACCGGGGTCCGGTCCTGGCCTCCTTCAACAAGTCTCTCCACCTATCCCGGTCTCGAGCCGACGCCCATCCAGTTGCGCACCCCAAGGCTCCGGGCATCCTGGTCTACGCCATTTTTCCAGTGCAAGCATGGTCTACCACGCTGTTGTCTGCCATAGAATTTACCACAAAGAACTTTCCGAGCAGGTTCCTCTTCGCTCATGCGAGCTAGGGTCCTGCCCACCAGAGTCTACCTAGCCCAATTTTTGTCACGATATCTGCTTCAAGGTAGATTGCGTACAATTCATGATTATACCGTCTCCGGAATCGCCCTTCTTCACATATAGGGCCAACAATTCTCCTTAAGACTTTTCTCTCGAATGCGTCTTAGAGGTTGGAGTGTCTTTTGCTAAGCACCCAAGTCTCGGATCCATATGAGAGTACTGGCAGGACCATGATGGTCCTGTACAGCAGCAGTTTTGAAGTTATGGTAAGATTTCTGGATTTGAAGAGCTGACAGACTGTAGTAGGCTCTGTTGGATTTGAGAAGCCGCCCGCGTATTATTTTTTTTTTTTTTTTACACTATCAGATCTATTTTCAAATGGAGCTTAAAGCAAGCATTAACATATAAAAGAAAGATTTGCCAACACATATAATGTGTCCCACTGGCTCATCACTTAGTGCAGGTGTTAGTTGTTAGTAAGCACAATGGTACAAAAACAAAAACACATGCACGTAAATACAACATAAATACATTATTACAATACAACACAGAAACAATTATGATCGTGGAGCACTGGTTCTAAAGAGAGTTTTTAAATTATTTTTATTTAAATTGAAGTCTATAAGGCTCTCATTCAAGTTATAAAACTTACTCATCCGTGTGAGAGGCTCATGCATGTGTAATGACCCGCTCGCAACCGTGCTTTCCTTTTCGACAAAGGAGAAGAGTTGTACGGGGAGAGTTAAAATACTTTTTATGTTGGATAAAATTTTATTAAACAAGGAGGCCCGCTGTCTCGATGCTAGGCTGCGACCTCAGTGTTTTGTAAGTATTTATTATTTAATATCAAATAAGACCCGCTGTCTCAATGCATATGCTGCGATCTTATTTGATGTATGAATTAACTCTGCTTTATTCCTAATCATCCTACTCCTTTTATACTAATTTTGTCCATCGATTTACATCCCCACCATGAACGCAAGCAATTCGGCACTTTTCAATATTCATATGAAAAGTGCGTCCTCATCATAATCTTGCTCTATGTCAATCGACACCTATATCCAAAATCGATGTTGCAATGATTTGCCCCACATAAAGTGTAACAGTTTATGCATGCGGTCATACACCCTTGACATTTGTTATCATGCACTTTACGTTGGCTCTTGGTTGAATTGTTTTGGTTCCCATAGTCAAAGCTATATCGATACCCAATGTTCAACGAGCGACAATAATAATATTGCAACGTAAGTGATAACAGTTTGCCGGCCGCTATGCCTGTCGATAGCCACAGTCATTAGTCATGCACAGGCCCTGATGAGTGTGTATCTGCGTACATCTATAGATATAGCGGATACATACCAGGCATAGAACAAATTAAATGTTCCTGTGTCATAATTATGAATGGGTTCGTTTTGGGCTCACTGCATTTGTACATCATTTTGTATGTTGGATAAGTGGATCGGTTGACAAGTACAAGGAAAACGAATACTGGACAAGTAATTGTATGCGATCGCATGAGAATGGAAATCGATATGAGAAAAGTAAGGGTGCTTGCTTAGGTCGCATGTAGTGGCACACTACATCCCGCCCCCCTTGAAGAAAGAAAATTATACCTTGAAGAGGTGAATTTTCTGCAAAAGAAGCAGTAGGATGAAAAGGTTACATTTAAAATAACATATATATTTTTTCTTAGTGTATAGTGTACATTCATTATTTATATTTTTTTGATTATTTGTTTGTAAATATATATATGTTTGTTTATTTGTAGATATCGACCTTTTTTTTTTTTTTTTTTCATTATATAAAGCAAATTGTTTTTGATTTATTAAGGTAGTTTAGTGAAGATATGTTGGTTTAGGTATGCAATAAATACTTATTTATAATATTATTGTGCTAATTAATAGTTTACGATTTATACAAGTGTACATGTTTATATAAGTTATCAGAAAGTAAAATATTGAACATTTTTAGAAATTATTATTAATTAAAAGAATATGTATGTTAGTTGCGAAAGGATGAAAGGATTACATTTTTTTTTTTAAATGCATTGTAGGTTTTTTTTTGTAGGTTGTTTTTTTTTTTTTTTTTTTTTTGTACCATACAGGTTTAAATTTGAAAAATGTAAAATATTTATCTTAAAAAAAATTTTTAACATGAAGTTTTATATTAATAATTTAAATTTTTTTTTTTTTTTTGGTTGTAATTTGTATTACTATGTGGGGTAGTGTTATTGGTTTGGGATCATTCTATGAAGGGCTTCAGATCATTATTGTGTACTATTTTTGTTTTGTTTCTTATAGTTATTCCCGTTGTTTCGTCGGAAATAATTTTTGTTATTTCAAATGGTCCTTCCCATAGAGAAGATAATTTGTTTTTTCTTGTATGGTTTTTGATAAGAACTTTGTCTCCTACATTAAATGTTTTTGGTTTTGAATGCTTGTCATAATATTTTTTTGACTTTTCTTTATTACATACTAAAGTCTCCCTGGCAATATGGAATCTGTGCTGTAATCGGGACTTTAGTTCGTTGTAGTAATTTTCATAATTATAGGTAGGTTGCGGATTTCTTCCAAGAATAGCTGGAATCCTGGCCGGATAACCGTACAATAGTTGGTGTGGCGTATAGCCAGTGCTGCTATGTGGGGTTGTGTTGAACACAAAAATTGCGTTGGGATCCATGTGTTCCATGAAAGGGGATCGCGATTCACATAATGCCTTAGATATTCGGCTAGTGTGCGGTGGCTACGTTCAAGTGCACCATTAGTTTGAGGGTGGTATGGGGTAGTTTGAATTTTTTTTATTTTGAGAAGTTTGCAAATTTCCTTAAACAATTGGCTGAGAAAGTTCGTGCCTTGATCCGTTAGGAGTGCTTCAGGAAATCCAAAGCGACATAAAATTTTTTCGACAAACTCCCTAGCTACTGTAGAGGCTTCTGCATTTTCTAGTGGTATAGCCTCAGTAAATTTGGTCAGGTCATCTTGGAAGGTAAGGAGATATTTATGGTTCTCGTAACTAATTGGAAGAGGCCCTACAATATCTAAAGCTACTCTTTCGAACGGAGTTGAGCTTGTTGTAGTAATCTTCATGGGAACTCGGGGATTCTGTATTAACTTGTTTTGTCTGACAGGATTTACATTGTAGTATATAGTTTTTTATGTCATTGTTCATTGTTGTCCAATAATATTGTTGCTTAATTTTCTTTATAGTCTTTGTTATGCCTTGGTGACCTCTGAGAGGGTGTCATGGAATTCATAAAGTACCTTTTTTATGGACTCGGTATTATCTAAAAATATCTTTTCATTGGTAAAAACGTAAACGACCTTGTTTTGATTTTGAAAAATTTGTGTTAAAATTGTTTTTAATTTAATTTTTGATTCAGTTTCCATGTGGGGTAACGAAAATCCGATTGACTGTTCATCAGTATTAAGTTCGCTAACCGAAGTGAGAAATGTTTTAATTATTTTCATATCTTTGTCAGTTCTTATTGGGATGGGTAAAGTAGATATAAAGAGTGTTTCATTATTATGTGAAAATGTGTAAAATTCTCCTATCTCTGGTTTATTAAAACTTGGAAATTTATTTTGTAAAAATTCTTCGACTACTGATACTATTATTGGTAATATTATAACTTTAATTTTAGTTGTTTTGTTTTCAAAAATTGATCCACTATTTTCCACAAGAGTGAAGCTTGACAAGACTTCTATATTTTCTACCTCATCATCTTGTGTATTTACTTGGCTTACTTGATTTCTAGCTTGGTTGCGGGTTGTCACCAGTACCTTACTGTCGTTGTTAATTTTTACCCTACTGAGCGCGTCTGCGATGACATTACATTTACCTTGTTTGTGAATAATGTTGAAGTCGTATTCTTCCATCAAGATGCTCCATCGTAACAATCTGGATGTGGGTTTTTTTTGTCCAATTAACCATAGTAAGTTGTTATGGTCTGTGTAAATAGTGAACTTTCGTCCATAGATATATGGTCGAAACTGTTTAAGTGCATAAACAATTGCTAACAACTCCTTTTCCGACGTTGTGTATCTTGTTTCTTGATCATTGAGGGTTCGACTTATAAAAGAGATTGGTTTATCGTGTCCAATCGGACCTTGAGAAAGAACCGCCCCTAAAGCTATATCGCTAGCGTCAGTAGTAACAATGAATTCTTTAGAAAAGTCAGGATAAGAAAGTATGGGAGGTTCTATAATTTTTTGTTTCAAACTTCTGAAAGATTCGTCGCAGAAGGCATCCCATTTAAAGATAGCGTCTTTTCGTAAATGTTTTGTCATTAGTTTGGATAAATTTGCAAAATTGGGAATGAACTTTCGATAGTATCCCACGAAACCTAAAAATGATTTAACATCTTTTGGCTTTTTGGGCACGGGGAATGTTCTAACTGCCTTGATTTTTTCGGGATCAGGCTTGATTCCTTCTTCTGAAATAATATGCCCCAAGTAAATTAATTCCTTTTTTAGAAAGTTACACTTTTCTGGTTGGAGTTTCAAATTATGCTTCCTTAGACGTTTCAGAATGTTATCGAGCTTTTGGTTGTGACTATCAAGATCATACCCATAAATGACGATGTCATCTACATAAACAAAACATTCGATACCCTGCAGTCCCATGAGAACATTATTCATGAGGCGTTGGAACGTAGCAGGGGCGTTTTTCAAACCAAATGGCATTCGGTTATATTCATAGTGACCAAATGGAGTGCTGAACGCTGTTTTTTCTTTATCAGCTTCGGCTACCAATATTTGGTGAAACCCTTTGGCTAAATCAAGAGTGCTGAAATGTTTTGCCTGACCTAGCTGGTCGAAAATGTCTGTGATATTTGGCAATGGGTATGCATCTCCGATTGTTTGTTCATTTAATTTTCTGAAGTCTACGACTACTCTCCATTTTTTTCGCCATCGTTACCAGATTTTTTCGGAACCAAGAGGAGAGGTGAGTTCCAGGGACTGAAGCTAGGTTGTATAGTTGAATCTTCAATCATTTCGTTTACCTGCTTGTGAATTTCTTGCTTCTGACTTTCAGGAAGCCTGCATGGTTTTAAGAATAATGGGGGCTTACTATCGTTGGTTATTATTTTATGTTCCATTGCATTGGTGTAGGTAAGGTGGTCACCTTTAAGGAAGAACAAATCATTGAATTCTCTACAGATGTTCAATATTGATTGTTGTTCCTCTTGATTGCAATGGTCCAGTTTTATAATTGTTTGTAGATCTGATAGTCTCTTCTCCAAGCGATCTATATGATTATCAGCTGAAATAATATTATAGTTATCAAGGGTATCCCATTTTAAATTTAAGTCGTTCGGATGAAGGTTTTGTTTTTCTTCTAAAGTGTTCATTAATAAAATTTTTATTTTATTTTTTTCAGGTTTAACGATAGTTTCACCTACATACACCCCTAGGCAAATTTGTTTTTTCTCGATCACAATGTCCACAAGTTTTTTATTTCTTCCTTCAAATGAAATTTCCACCATATTTTGACTACGAGGTGGAAGATGTAAATAAATATTTTTATCACCAGAATTGTTTCCTGACATAGTCTTACAAATTGCTGCATCTGTATCGATTACTGCTCCAGTTTCTTTGCTTCTTTCTCTGTCGTTCTCTGAAGTCTTACCTTTATTTATATTTGCTTTAATTTCTTTGCTCTTTTGGCTGTCGTTTTCTAAAGTCTTACTTTTATTTATATCTGCTTTAGTTTCTTTGCTTTTTTGGCTGTCGTTTTCTAAAGTCTTAATGGTTGTATCGGAATTTATTTTTTTCATTTGTTTGTTTGAAGATGCGGGTGATTCTTTGTTATCAGAGTCAATATTCATTTTAAGCTTATTTGAATTAAAGGTTTCGCTTGTGGTTTTAATACCACTACCTTCAATTTCAAAATCATTGCCCGTAGGCACCTCCTCGAGAGGGGTAGCTTTTTGATTATTATTTCCAATTACAAGGTCACCAACATTTTTGCTAAAATTAATTTCATTTTTTTCTAAAACTTGTTTTTTGTAATTTAACTGGCATTTGTATTTGGCAAGGAAATCATTACCTAAAATACCATCATACTTTAAATTTATACTTGCAGTAAGGAGTTGAAAAGGGTGTTTTAAAGAAAGATTTTGTTCTTGGTTAATTATGAAAGAACCTGTTATTTCTCCCAGGGTAAAGACTGAGTCACCAGAAATCGAGGATATGGCGCACCTTTTTTCTGGATTCACATTTGCCTCAAGTTCGTTTTTGTACAAACTTACATCTGCCCCAGTGTCTATTAGGAAGGTGGAGTAAGTTTTGTCTGATGGCTGGAATTGAATTCGGATTACCGGCTCATGAAACTCTGGGCAAAGGGAAACAGACAGGCTTTTTATACTCATTGTTGCGGGTCGGCATTCAGATCTAGTCGGGAAGGATGACCCGTTGCTTCCTCCCGAGCATTGTCGTTTCCCGAATTTCGAGGATGAAAATCCTCACCAGATCTCCAAGAACAATAATGTCGTAATTCATGAGTTGAATTACCTTTAAATGGATTTTTATTATTCTGGTTTGTTTGTGAGTGTAGTTTTCGAAGCCTACACTCACTACCGTATGATAATTTTTCTTGCAATAGTTGCATTTCACAACTTCTGTTTTTGTGGTAATGTGTGGTAAGGTCTTGTTGCGGTAACAGGTTTGGGCAGAATGTCCCAAGATCCCGCAAATTTGACAGGTGGGTCGGAAGGAAAAGTTTGAGGGTGAATTTGGCTGTAAGGGGGGTTTATTTCTATAGGTAGGCATCTGCCTATCTATTCTTGCAGCATGGTTTTCTGCGAAGGTTATTATATTTTTCAAGCTCTTTTCCCCGTGAGCTTGAACCATCAAACGTAAGTTTGGATTCAAGAGACCATCCTCAAATGTTTGAATAGCCAGTTTTTCATTCTCGCTGACCAGGTACTTCCTGATGGAGGCATCACTAGTATCTGAGAATGTTGCCGAGTTAAGGGAGGTTAATCGTTTTGATATTTTGTCCCTAAATTCCTTAACTGACTCTTTGGCGTTTTGTTGAGTCGCCAGAAGTTCACTTTGGGCAGCAAAACGAGTCTTAGTTTCTTTGTATTCTTCCTCTAATTTAACCACTAATTCACTCCACTTTGTGAAGGAATTGAACTGTATTAGTTCGAAGGCCGGACCTTGTAGCCTAGTTTTTATGATTTCGAGGAATGTTGTATGGTCCTCTTTTTTGCATGACGAGGACAAGATGTTCCCACATGCGATGAATTTATTTAATTCACTAGGGTCACCATTGAAAATGGGCACTATATTGAAAATGTCACTAATATTGACCTGAAAAGCCATTGCTTCGGATTTTGTTAGATTAAAGGGAAGAAAACGAAAATTTTCTAACCGTTTTAGGTTTTGTCGTGTACTAACAATTTTGAAGGAGAAAAAAAAAATTATTTGGGGGAGGGGAGGAAGAGAAATGGGAAGAAAAAGATGTCCCAAAAAATATATATCGTCGGTATGCTGCAAAAAGAGCTCAAGTCCACTTTTTTGTGATTGGGACTTAATGATGCAAAAATGTTCCAAAGTTCATAGTCTATGCTGTGTAAAAAAATTCCATGTCTATTTAAATTAGTTTTGTAGTTATTGTATAAAAACGATTCGGTCTAAGTCGAAAACATCCAAATGTGTGGTGCAAAAAGATCTCAAGTGGACCTGGGTTTTTCTTACACAAATCTTTTTTTTCTATATTCTTTATTTTCGCTGCAAAAAAAGCTCATGTCCTCAAATTCAAATATTACAGTAGAACAAATATTTCATAGCCTACTTGAAAATAGTTATGAGGGGGTTTCCCAAATGCCTTTTAAATGATTTCCTTTGAATTCACATGTAGGGAAATGATCATTATTGAATATTCTCAGTGTGAAAAGGTTGAATTTTTAATTTTGCGTGAAAAAAAAATGAATTCTTCAAGTCGAAGTGCTGTTCTTCTCCAGCTTGCATTAAAAAAAGGTAGTGATTTTGTTTCAGTATAGCATTTTCTTTTTAATTGAAAGCCAAAATATCATTAGGACATTCTGATGAAAACCGTGATATAAATTTCTGCATTCCCATTACATCAACAGTTTCAAAAGCAAATTCCACAGAATCAAATGGTACTTCTTGACCTTTTCAAATCTTTGATGGTAAAGATTTTAAATTTGAGTTATTGTATAATTATGTTTAGATATTCAAGAGTCAATTGCTGGATGCAGCAAACAGAACGTGGATAAAGAATGGGATGACTCAAGCATTGACCAAGATTTTTCAGGTGACGACGATGACCTGGATTATATTCCTGAAAACAATGAATCAAGTCATAGTGATGACAATGAAGCGGACACGGTTTTGGAAGCGCCTCAAGAACCCACCGCATTAACACTCACTGGCAAAAAAAATAGAAGGTGGAGAAAAGCATATCCAGAACTATGGAAACGAAACATAAGGCATGCTGATATTATAAGAGGTAAGACTCCCAAGAACTCAAAGTGTGATAAATGCCGCTTCAAGTGCAAAGACAAATTTACGGAAGATCAACGATTAAAATTGTGCAAGGACTTTTGGAAGTTGTCATATCAACGCCAAAAAGATTTTGTTTTAAAGGCGGTCATCGATTCACCAGTACAAAAGCGCAGAGAACGTCCTTCAATCAAAAAAATCAACCGCAACGTAGCGAGGTCATATTTTTTGGAAAATGAAAATACTAAGGTACGAGTCTGTCGCGATTTTTTTTGTGGAACTCTAAGTATTTCATATAGTACTGTTAAAACGGCATTTAAATACAAAGGACCAACTGGAGTTTTTTCCAAAGCAGACGAAAGAGGCAAATCAAAAGCTGCAAATAAAACATCAGATGAAAATATAACAAGGATTAAGAATCACATTGAATGCTTCCCAACTCTAGAGTCTCACTACTGCCGCAAGACTTCGCAGAGAAGGTATCTAGATCCCAATCTGAGCATAACAAAAATGTATTCCTTATTCTTTGACAAATACAAGATTGACACGTCAATAAAGCTCCCTTCATCTGCCACCTACAGGAAAGTTTTCGGTGAGTGCTACAACCTATCGTTTTTCCATCCAAAAAAAGATCAGTGTCAGGCATGTCAAAAAGGTAAAGAAACCCAAAATGAAGAATATCTGGCCCATTTAAAAAGAAAGGAAGAATGCTCCGCTGCAAAATCATTGGATAAAGAAAGGGCAATTAAGGACCCTAGTTTCATGGCTTGTACATTCGACTTACAATCTGTGTTACAAATACCATCAAGTGAAGTAAGTCAAATGTACTACAGCCGAAAACTATGTGCATACAATTTAACCATCTACAACGCTGCACCACCAAACGACGCCTTCTGCTTTTTCTGGACAGAAACTGATGGTAAAAGGGGTAGTAATGAAATTGGTTCGTGCTTATATAAATATTTGCATAAACTTTCACCAGAAATAAAAGAAGTGTCTCTTTTTTCTGATACCTGCAGTGGCCAAAATAGAAATAAAAATATTTCAGTACTATTTCTCCATTTAGTTCAAACCTTAAATTTTGATATAATTGAGCACAAATTTCTCGAAAGCGGTCACAGCTATATGGAGGTCGATAGCATGCACAGTGCTATCGAAAAGCAAAAGAAGAATGTTCCAGTATACACGATTCAAGACTGGCTTACTATTTTCCGACTCGCACGATCCAAGAGGCTTAAGAGCAAAGCAAGTCCGTATAATATAACCCAAATGAAGTATACTGATTTTCTGGACTTATCACAACTATCGGGGGTTATAAAAAATACAAATTTGAACGAAGGCGGAGAAAAAGTAAATTGGTTGAAGGTAAAATCTTTTAGGTACCAAAAAATTAAACCTGGTGTAATCGAGTACAAGTACGATCACAATGAAATCTATAAAGAAATACATGTTTTCGGTAAGGGAAGGCCCATAAATCTAAAAGAAGTGAACATCAACAAGGTGTATAAAAGCAGCCTTCCTATAAGTTTACAAAAGAAAAAAGACTTACTTAATTTGTGCAAATCAGGCGCCATCCCAGATGAGTTCCATCATTATTATAAAAGCTTAAAAACAAGCAAAGCTATCAAAAATCAAGCTCCGGAACCCGATATTAATGATGATACTGAATCAGATGAATATTAATAAATTTAAAAATAAATCATAAAAACAACCCATGTCCATTAATTTTTTTTTTTTTAATGCAAAAAAAGCCTATGTCCAAGACTCATTTTTCTCTTGTATAAAAAAAAGTTAAATAAACTAAATTTAATAAATTTTTTTGGTTCCATCTTATTTATAAATGATTTAACTACCGAATTGCAATATCCATTTTCAAATTCAAACGATTTGATGATTTTTCCAATGGCCATAAACTTTAAAATTGCAATAACTCAGAAACACAATTATGTGACTTGAGTTCTTTTTGCAGCATACCGACGATATATATGTTTTTTTTTTTTTTTTTTTATTCTTACTTAAATAACTTTCTGCTTTTAGTTGTTGTTGTTGTTGTTGTTGTTGTTGTTGTTGTTGCCGTTGTTGTTGCTGATTTTGGTGATGCCAGGCAAGCTTCACGCTCTAGAGTTGGTATTGTCCACCTGGTCTTTTAATTTTCACTGCCTACTGTCTGCCAAATACTTAAGCTCTACAGCTAGCAAGTTCTTACTCTTGTAGGACTTCTAACACTTCACAGGAAAAATTATTTATTTTTTTTTTCTTTTAGTTTCACTTCTTTTTTTTTTGTTTTTCTTTATTATTATTTTTTTTCACTTTTTTTTCTTTAACTTTTTGCTGGTGTGTAGCCCCAGCACGCCTCAGAAGATCGGTCTTCTGTCTTGGTAGGAGATCACTTTTTAAAGGGAATCCCACCGCTGCCACCATGTAATGACCCGCTCGCAACCGTGCTTTCCTTTTCGACAAAGGAGAAGAGTTGTACGGGGAGAGTTAAAATACTTTTTATGTTGGATAAAATTTTATTAAACAAAGAGGCCCGCTGTCTCGATGCTAGGCTGCGACCTCAGTGTTTTGTAGGTATTTATTATTTAATATCAAATAAGACCCGCTGTCTCAATGCATATGCTGCGATCTTATTTGATGTATGAATTAACTCTGCTTTATTCCTAATCATCCTACTCCTTTTATACTAATTTTGTCCATCGATTTACATCCCCACCATGAACGCAAGCAATTCGGCACTTTTCAATATTCATATGAAAAGTGCGTCCTCATCATAATCTTGCTCTATGTCAATCGACACCTATATCCAAAATCGATGTTGCAATGATTTGCCCCACATAAAGTGTAACAGTTTATGCACGCGGTCATACACCCTTGACATTTGTTATCATGCACTTTACGTTGGCTCTTGGTTGAATTGTTTTGGTTCCCATAGTCAAAGCTATATCGATACCCAATGTTCAACGAGCGACAATAATAATATTGCAACGTAAGTGATAACAGTTTGCCGGCCGCTATGCCTGTCGATAGCCACAGTCATTAGTCATGCACAGGCCCTGATGAGTGTGTATCTGCGTATATCTATAGATATAGCGGATACATACCAGGCATAGAACAAATTAAATGTTCCTGTGTCATAATTATGAATGGGTTCGTTTTGGGCTCACTGCATTTGTACATCATTTTGTATATTGGATAAGTGGATCGGTTGACAAGTACAAGGAAAACGAATACTGGACAAGTAATTGTATGCGATCGCATGAGAATGGAAATCGATATGAGAAAAGTAAGGGTGCTTGTTTAGGTCGCATGTAGTGGCACACTACACATGCCATAATTAGTTCTGTGGAGTTCAATATTCAAAAGTTCAGATCTTCGTAGGTGGTAAGACCCTCCGCGGTTGTTTAAGCCAATAGAAGCTAACAGGTCCGAAGCATCACTTTCCGCTGATAAGTTGATGAAGAAAAATTAAATCATTATTTACCCTTCGTTGGTGTAAAGATTGAATCTGCAAAAGCTGTATCCGATTTTCATAAGGTGGCAGATTATAAGGATCGGCCCAAGGAAGGCCTTTAAGAGCAGAGCGAATAAACTTATGCTGCACTGATTCAATACGGTTCTTATGGATTTCATAAAAAGGAGTCCATACTTGTGAGGCATATTCAAGATGAGGCCTAAAGTAGCAGTTGTACAATGAGAGAGTGACGTACGGATCGTTAAATTCTTTTGCCCACCGTTTTATGAATCCAAGCATAGAGTATGCTTTATTTACAATAAAATTAATATTTTCAGAAAATTCTAGATTAGCACTAAAATTTACACCTAAATCTTTGAAACTAAACACGCGACTGATTTTATTTTGAGATATACAGTAATCAAAGAAACTTGGGGATCTTTTCTTTGAGAAGGTCATTGTTTGGCATTTTATAGGATTAAGAGTTAACCCGTTTTTATAAAACCATACACTGAAACTATTGACATCAGCCTGCAGAAGATTGTGGTCATTAGTAGATTTGATTGTTTTAAAAATTTTCATATCATCTGCAAATATGAGAATCTCACTAAAGCGTATACAAGATGAAACGTCATTTATAGCAAGAATGAATAAGAATGGGCCCAAATGACTTCCCTGGGGTACGCCTGAATGGGCAAATAAAGTATTTGAAAGGGAGTTTCTAAATTTGACCTGGTAAGATCTATTTTCAAGGTACGATTTGATCCACGAAATAAAAAGAGTAGGGAAACCGTACGCTTGGAGTTTAAAAACAATAATGTCATGGCTGAGTTGGTCAAATACTTTAGAAAAATCTATGTATATGCAATCAACTTCATTACCTTTTTCTAATGCATTTGAACAATTATGTAAGAAGGTAAGAAGGTTTGTAACAGTAGATCTTTCTGCACAAAGCCATGTTGCTGTTTACAAATAATGTTTTTCTTCTTCTATATTGTTATTGGATGCTACTATTGACCCAGGTATTCGAAGATTGCACCACTTCAAATTCGTGCTCCGCTACCTTGATTGTTTGACTAACTGCTCGGTTCTTCCGATGATGTCGATGTCATCTGCGTAAGCCAGTATCTGGCTGGATCTGTTGACGATGGTCCCTCTTGTTGCCGTGCCAGAGACACGGATTGGTTTCTCCAACGCCAGGTTGAAGAGGAGGCAGGCCAAATCATCCCCTTGTCGGAGTCCATTAAAGATGTTGATTGGTCTGGGTAGCAATCCGGCTATTTTTACTTGGCTTGTTACGTTGGTCATGGTCAACCTACATACTCAATTTATTTTTGATGCCGAATTCTCTCATGGCTATGAGAGAATTCTACCCTGGCTATGGTATCATAGGTGGCCTTCAAGTCTATAAACAGGTGGTAAGTTGGGATGTTAAATTCTAGACATCTTTCCATCGCCTGCCTAAGGGTAAAGATCTGATAAGTTGTTGATTTGCCTGGTATGAAACCACATTGATATTGTCCGATTACGGTTTTAGTGTATGGTTTTATCCGGTCTTGTAGAATAGAGGAGAGTATCTTATAGGCGGTACTCAACAACGTGATACCTCTATAGTTGCTGCACGTTGTGACATCTCCTTTCTTATATATGGGGCATATTATACCTTTTCGCTAGTCTTCTGGCATTTCTTCATGCTCCCACACGTGCACTATAATATCATGAATTGCCTGACGTAGAGCTGGCCCACCGTGTTGAAATAATTCGGCTGGTATACCATCAGATCCCGGGGTTTTGTTCTTCTTTAGCCGGCCTATAGCCTTCTCAACCTCTTATTTGCTTTGTGACGGCAACATAGGGTATTCGTCTTGAAGCAGTGGAGCCTCCACTTCTGCAGTGAGTTGACCATTTATCAATTCATTAAAGTACACTTCCCATCGCTCCAGTATGCTTTGTGGATCGGTGATCAGATTTCCCTCTCCGTCCTTGCAGTATGTGCAGCGTGGTGTGTACTGCGTCATGTTTCGAACGGATTGGTAGAACTTCCGCGCCTGGTGCGGACCTCGCTCTCGGCTTTTTTCTATTTCACAGATTAAGTTCTTCTCCCAGGCTGATTTTTTCTATCTATGAAGCCGTTTTTCTATTCTTCTGAGCTCTTTATATTCTTCTTCGCGTGCCCGCGTCCAATGAGATTGTTGCATTGCTCGGTAAGCAAAATTCTTACGTTCAGTCACTAGCTTGCATTCATCATCAAACCAGTTCCGATTTCTACGACTGCTGCCTAAGTTGGAGTTGGCAGTACTAATCACAGTATTCTTAAGGTGGACACACTTCTCTTCTACGCCCAGCATACTGGCTTCAGGGCTTACTCTCTCTAAATCGAGTGATTCTAGGGCGAGTCCTAACGCATTACCAAAGGTATTACTAGCATTTTCATTGCACGGAGCAGCCGTTTTGATTTGAACCTGATCGGCGGATGCTATACGTCTTCGCAAGGCAATCCACTCTCGCAAAACCATACCAACAAGATAGTGATCCGAGTCAATATTGGCGCCTCGGTACGTTCGTACCGTCATCAAGTTCGAGTAGTATCGACGGTCTTTCAACACGTGGTCTAATTGGTTACGAGTGACTCCATCAGATGATACCCAGGTGGCTTTGTAGATATCTTTTTGCGGAAACCTGGTACTCGCAACGACCATATTTTTCGATGCTGCCAATTCTAAGACTCGAAGTCCATTGTCATTAGTGTTCTCATGCGTAATGCCTGAATACCGGATCCCGACCTATTTTTGCATTCAAATCCCCAAGGATGATTTTTACGTCATACCTTGGACATTCATTGAGGGCCCTCTCGACTTGTTCGTAGTAAGTCTCTTTTTCTTCGTCTGAGGACTCCTCCATAGGTCCATGAACGTTAATGAGGCTAATGTTCGTAAATTTGCCTCGCACGCGAAGGGTGCATAGCCTTTCGCTTATAGCGTTAAAGCCGATGATGGTAGACTTCATTTTTTCGCTGACTAGGAAGCCTACCCCGAGCACATGGTGTTTTGTATGTCAGCTGTAGTATACGTCATATTCTTTCTTCTGTAAAACACCATTCTCTGTCCATCTGATTTCTTGAAGTGCTGTTATGTCAGCTTTATATTTTGACAGGGCATCAGCTAGCTGCTGAGCAGCTCGAGCTCTTTAGAGTAAATCATTTTGCCGTTTTCGTTGCGTTGGTCGTCGTCTTGAGATCAGTCCGTTTCGGAGGCTTGTTGTCGGTTTCGTAATTCTCCAAGTTTTACGGAACAGGGAATCAACCTGTTGCCAACCTGAGAAACCAGCCTGATCATAGTAGCCAAACCTTTTTTTTAAAGGCTTGTTAGTAGCGGCCGCCGCGAAGAGCCTATGATCACGCTTCCACCAGTCCCGAACATTTACGGTGCGTTCATGTTTTCGTATGAAACATATTATTCCCCCTATTGGTCTGATGGCTGATCTCCAACTATAATATCTATTTATTTTTTTCCGTCTCGAATCACTTTTTCTTTTTCTTCGAATCTCTACTTTTCTACAAAACTAAATATCGTTCTCGAATTTTTCTACCCTTCAATTTTTCTCATTAACTTCTCCAAAAACAACCTCTTGCCAAAATCGCTCAACCAGAAGTGATCTTTTTCACAACCCCAATTTATTTGTCCTCCCTCGGCCTTCTCATTCACTCACACATACATACCACCAGCCAATCTTTTTCGTGGAATTCGGTCACGGATATAGCGGTAGGGTGGAAGCTTATCTTACTTTCCAGCCACACCATTGTTGAATTCCTAGCGAAACTTTAATCTCGCTTCACATTCACGGAATTCACCAAGTTGTTGGAGTTGTCCCAAAACTTGACGAATTCTACAAGACCGAGTTCGGACATCACACCCAATTAAAATTTGTTTCGATAAAAATGAATAAGAATAAAATTCAAGAAAAATATTCCTGCTGGGCAGTCTCCCAGTTTCTCTAATAAATGTTCGTGATTCGCAAAGCGAAATAATAATTTTCTTTTAAGCTATTTTTGAGGAGAAGGCATCATTTTTAAAAGTCGAACTCTACTCTTATATTCCCGATAGACCTTTTAAAATACAGGATAAAATTATACTAAAAACGTTAACGTTCCATTCTTCCAAAATATAAATATATTAAAAATATTTGTAGAACGGCTCTTGGCCGTCAAGATATCTATCTAGACAAAAACGTCACACTCGTTAGCCTTATAGCATAGGCATTCAATTTCATCAAAGAATTGTGGGAGAATTTTCACAGCTTATCTGCTGGATCGATTGGTAGTAAATTAGACAGTTCCTCTACATTTGCAAAATCCTCAATAGGCACTCCTTTCCATGTCGTTACTTTATATAATCGCCTGTAATAAATTGTTACTTTTGCAAGACGCTTGTTGAGTACATCTATGGTTGATGGTACCAAGGCTGCTCCTTTACTAAACCAGAATCATGCAGCTGCAACGAACATAAAATAAAAGATTTAATAATAATTAAAGGTCGAAGACCGGCTTTTGTTGCGGAAAAATTAAACGTAACACTGCTTCTATTAGATAAACATGGTTCACAAGATTTAACAATTTGCTCAAGCTCGGAGTCCAGTTTTGGCTACCAGCAATATTGTCTTGCCATTGCCTTCATTTTAGAAATTCTCATATGAGTTTTATGTATCTCATTTACAATGCAAGTTTGCAACGTAGATGGAATGACAATGCGGTAGTGTGATGAGGAGAGAAACTTTCTTAAGTCCGTGAAAAAAAAAAGACACGTCTTGTAAGTTCAACTTCAAGTTTATTAACAAAAGTTAAGTATAAGAATATTTGTGATGTATAGATTAAGTATACAAGTATTTATAAGTTAATTAAGAGTAGTTGTTATTTACACTACATCTCCCTAAATTGTGTTAAATGCTAAGATTATTCTTTTACAAAGTATGTTTAATATCAACTTCATTTGAATAATTTGAACAATACTACGAATTAAACTTAAGTTTAAGTTGTATTAATAGTTTATAATAATTATAATATTACGTTAAGTATATATATTTTTATTTTATATATGTATATATTTTTGTTTCGAAATAAAATGAAAAATAGTTTCCTATTAATTTTATTATTCAAGGCCTTGAAAGTAAATTTTTTTTTGTTTGTTTATCATGTTATTATATTTGAAGACACTAAAATTTATTTTTTTTTTATTTTTTGTTTTTGTTAATTTACATTTAATTTCATAATAATGTGTACTTTTTTAGTCTATTTTTGTGTTCCGTGAACCGTTTTTTTGCCTTGGTCTTCTAGATGACAATTTCTATTTTCATCAATTGCCTAACTTATGTCCGGCTGTGTTTTCAATCAAAACTAGATCTCCTAATTTTAAGTATATCTCATTAATATTTTTGTTATATTGTATTTGTTGTCTCTCTTTTGCTTTACTAATTAGTTTTTGACCTCTTTCATTTGCTATTTGTAATATTAATTTTTTCTTTTTCGTATGAGTCTAGATTGTAAGCTGGGAGAACCGGGAAGCAAGAAGAACGATGTGTTCAGAATTTTCGAGAAATTCTTCCTTTGTTCTTTCGGTTTTTTTTTTTCGTTTCTTTTATTTTAACTTATGTACTTTCTTGTTGTTAGCAGTTTACACTTTTTTTTTAATTTCTCACAAAAATTAATATTTATAACGAAAATATTAATAAAGAAAAGGAATGTTTCTCTTCACTGGCACTGATTGAATTTTTCACGAGTTCACACGGTATGGACTAAACACGTCGCTTTCTCGTCATTCTCGATGAAAAACTGACTACGAATAGGGATTTTTTTTCGAAACATACGTTAGGAAACACACGATTACAATGGCCAGTGGCAATTAAGGCACGTAGTCCGGTATATGTTTAGTCCGGTATATGTTATGTATAATGTATATATTATATATATTTAAGAGGATAAACTGACATGGCACGTAACGTAGGCTTGGGACTTGGGGTATACGTTTGCACGTCGTTCCTTATGTCGTGTATATAGTTTTATTGTTTCAGGGTACTGTACTTTTTTTTCGTTAAAAGCATTGAAAGAACCAACTTGTTTTTTTGTTTTTTTTTTTTTGTATTTATTTATTAAGAATTGATTTATGGTTTTTTTCTTCATAGTTCCTTATTTTTGTTTATAAACTAAGAAGACTTTGTTGCTTTTTGTTGTTTTACACATTTTTACACTGTAACACGTTGCTTTCCGTTTTAATATGTTTATAACTAATTATGTATTATCAAGACCGCTAAATCTTAGTGGTTCTGTCACGGCCGCCATGTGATGAGGAGAGAAACTGTCTTAAGTCCGTAAAGTAGGTTGGACTTCAAGTTTATTACTGAATTAAGTATATACATTTATATGAAGTATAATATAAGTTAAGTATAAGAATATTTGTAAAGTAGGGGTTAAGTAGAAGAGTATTTATAAGTTAATTAAGAGAAGTTGTTATTTAAACTACAGTAGCCCCAAAACAAGCACCTGACCTCAACACTTAGCTCATTTCATCTTTGATGGAAAGGACGCGATCGATCATCAATTTTGTCATGTACCCAACCGTTTTGTAACAAGTTTTTAATGCTGGCTAACAAACTATTTTTTCCGTCTCCCGCTCGACCTCTTCTATCATAACTGGCATTCTACCTATTTCCTTAACATAGTTAATGTAGAGATTTTCAATCAGCATTTGATCGTTTTCACAATCTTGATCATGTGAACAAGGAAAACGCAACAAATAATCAGCCATATTGGCTACCGACTTTACACATTCGATATCGAATCTATAATACCCAGCCAAAACTAAAGCTATTCGTTGCAGCCGGTTGGCAGCCATTACGGCAATTCCTTTTTTAGAAAATAGTATGTGCATAGGGGCCTATTTTCAGTCACCAATTTAAAATGTCTACTGTATAGGTATTTATAAAAGTTGTTCACCCCAAAAAGTATTGCAATAGCCTCTCTATCTAGCTGTCAAAGTTAACTTTCTAGATGCGAATTCCACAGGTCTGTCCGAAGTACGTCACTGATTTTGCTAATAAACGACACTTATCTCTATTTTATTTCAAACCAGCATCTTTTAGCACGGAAAGTACTTAATGTACCTTTTTAATATGGAGCTTCCTATTACTATCCGCCATTATAATGTCATCTTAAAATATGGCAACCCCATCTATTCCCACTAACAACTTCTCTAAAGCCTTTTGAAATTGTGCTAGCGCTGGAGCCAACCCATAGACTACTCGAGTGTAACGAAAGAGACCTAAACTAGGAGAGATGGTTGTTTATATCCTTAGACTTCTCATCTAAATCTTATTAATAGTAATATATTTTAAATCATTTTTATACTTCGTTTTACTCTCACACATTTGTTGACAATGTCCGCGATTCTTACATACTCTGCATCCGTAGTTTTTATACTGACAAGTATTTTCCATGTTGTTCGAAGACCCGCAAACCTTACATCTACTGTTACTGCCACTTCCACTGTCTTGTTGTTGATGATCCCTCTGCCGTTGTACCCTCGACTTTTTATAATGATATTTTAACTATGTGTATGGCTTAGTTGTTTGATTGCTGTGTTTTTTTTTTTGTTTCGCATGCCTTATTGCGTTAATGCCCTCACCACCAGGGGCCGAATCACCGCATCAGTGACCATGCAACACGTCAATGAATTTCCCTCGAATGGCATTACTGCTTACGATATCGAGAATGGTATCGAGTATCGGATATATTTATTGGCATTTCTTACTTACGACTTTTCATTCGATAAATGCCAAGCAGACGTATGGTAAATAAATAGAAAGAAAAAGTGTTCATTGTTTGGTTTTCAGTGCTGTCGTATAAAATAACTCAAATTTTTAAGGCATTTTAGTACAATTTGGCAAATATAGAGAGCGATAAGATAACAAAGAGCGGGTAGTTATTATTTGGTTATTAATGAGAAAAGTTAACCAAAGAAGAAATACTGTGTCAGTGTGTTTAGTAACTCATTAGCAGGGCAGTCGAAGTTGCAGTTGCAGTTTTTGTACTGCTTTTTGGAACTCCGTACTACCTTACTGCCAAAGTACTGCTTTTTGGAAAAAAAAAGACTTTATATCAAATCTAAAAGATTGAATATTGGTTCCACCAGGTTTCGAAATTATAGGTCATCAAAAGGCTATACGAAAGTAGTACTATTCAAGATATTTTTTAAATGATTGTTAACTAGCGTGTCCATAACCTTTGAGAGAACGAACTTTAATATAATTGGTTAAGGTTAGACATATATTCGCAACAATAATTCAGGGCTGAACGATTTGTGAATTTTGGGTTCTTTGAATACTAGTCGAAAGAACCAGAGACAAGTATCACAACCCAAAACGAAGTTAAATTTTTATCCTACAAGTGATCAACAATTTGTACTTCACAATTTGTCTTATTGACTTTGCAGTACAGTCATGTCTTAAGATTTTGTAAACTTATTCTCGATTTTATCAGTGAAGTTGGCCTTGCAATATTGTAAACTTAATTCTCTTAACTTGTGAGCCTGTTCGAAACAAATCAAACCTTATTAATCTTTCGTCTGATGGTTTTTTCTTCTATTTATATGGTTTTTATTATGCGTACATTCCGAAAAAAAAATCTCATCAAGTTAAAGAATAACATTTATGAATCAATCCATTTCCTTGTCGATGAAGCATTGTTTCTGAACGGCCAACGAACGGTTCTTTTTGAGATCTTTTTAATTAATTTTTCAATACAA
The DNA here is from genome assembly GCA_951217065.1 of Baccha elongata. Classification (NCBI taxonomy): domain Eukaryota; kingdom Metazoa; phylum Arthropoda; class Insecta; order Diptera; family Syrphidae; genus Baccha; species Baccha elongata. The sequence continues at coordinate 1,222,180 of CATNUY010000161.1, read as the reverse complement.
GAAATTTGCTATTATGACGATATACTTTTTAAAAGACATGTTCAATTTTTTTAATAGGATGAGAACTAAAGGTCTACAAACAACATTGATTGAGATTCAACTCATAATGTACCTAGTTTATATGCGTCTTTGAACCCAGGTTGAACTTAGGTTCAACCTTTTGTAAACGGGGATGAGTTGGAACGAAATGGAATTCAACTCGATCGCACTCGAGCAGTGGTGTTGAGTCGAAAATTAAATGAAATACCTGGGTTGAAATGTTGAATACACAATTATTTCTGCATGTGATCAAATGCATATTAACGAATGAATATTTGTTGTTGAAAAGTATGCGCATAACTTGTAAGAGCAATAAAAATATTTTTTTCTCGAAATCTCAATCTTTTTGCGTTAATGCCTACAAAGCAACGCAAGTATTCCCCTGTTATTTAAATTTTTTCGCACTTAACTCAACTCCTCAAGCTTTCAACTAGTTTGCTGAAATACCTGTGTTGGAATGTCGTTTCTACTAAAACTCGATCTCTCGACTCTGCATATAAACTAGGTAATGATGACACTGACTCAAATGGTGACCGTCTTGGGTTAAAGTATTAAAAATATCTTCATTTACCCCTGATCCAAAATATTGACAAAGGCATGTTATTAACATTACATTAGTTGTTTCAATTTCAATATTCTTTTCCTGGTGGGAAAAAGATTTGATTTAAATAACCAAATCATCTCGATAATAAAAGCCAGTATGGTTCGTTATTGTTGGGGAAAGCTTTTTGGTTCGTTATTTTTGGTGAAAGCTTTTTGGTTCAATGTTTTGGATACTGAACATTGATAAGTAGAGCGTAGAGTCAAGCATCTAAATGAGCGAAAATTACCGATCAAAACCGGTAAAAAATTACGCAGCAAACAAAAACGGCTGTGTTTACTTTTTACTCATTTTTAGTTTTGAAAATGGTTATGTAGAGAAGCCAGCTAATGTTTTAAAGAAAAATATGCTTATCAGGGACAAGCACTAAAACAAATTAAATTTACTGGAAATCCGAACCGGAAAGGTAAAATTTAAAATAAAAAAATTGAGCGGAAGTTAAGCATTTTTAATGTCCAATCTTAATCCGTCTGTATTTCAGCAATCACTGAACCGACTTACACGGTTTACATGTTGTTAGGTAGAGGAAATGTCAAACTAGGTCACGAAAACTATATTTCTGGACAAATGTCCACAGTTTGGCTAAAAAACAAAGTTGCACTTCGCAAATCGAAAAAATTGGGCATAAAATAATTATTTTTAATAATTGGTGACACCAACAGAGCAAAGTATTTGAATTCATCTTTGATTCTGCCCATAGCAGACGACCAAGTATTAACAGACGAATATTTTTCTCCAACTCAATTGCAGCGGTATCTATACTATTAAAACTTATCTGAAATCAATTTTGGGTTCTGGAAATGGATAAGTAGAGACAAAAATCGAATGAGCTTTGAACCGGTAAAAACTAACCTCACGAAAAGAAAACTTAAAGCTTTTTTTACCATTGGTGGTTAAGATGGACATACTGAATTATTTTTCTCTAACATTGAACACAAAACATTTTGCAGAAATATATTAATCAAAGTTTTTGTGAATACTAAAGTGCAAATCTAAGTTTCGGTGAAAAATAAAGTGGAAAGTGAATAATTTACTTACTTTACTTAAAAGGAATTGTGACTGTGTTAAAATAATTTTTTGAACTCGGGTTAGTAAGCCATTTATTAGGACTTTTCTAAGATTTTTTTTATTTTAAAGCTGTAACATTTAAAAGAAAATTGATACTATAATTCATTGAAACTCAGGTTAGTAAACATTTATTTGTTTTTTCGAATTCATATTATTTTTATTTTAAAGCTTTATAGGCAAGTTGATATTTTTGGATATTTTAAGTACATAGGTACCTACCTCATTTTTGTTTTCAAGAATAAAATGGAGTTTATAACTATAGACAATGTTGTCTACCGTATTATTTCAATTCATGGCGATTTTGCGATTCCTCTCTTTTAACAGGAATACAAAATTTACTTAAATTAAAACCCCTTAGAATCTTTACCAAAACTAGTTTATTTTCACCGTCGTTTTGGACGGGTTTTCAGCAAGTAATAAATAAACCCAAGAAAAGCTCTTTTTTTCCTAACGTTGCGCTGCAGTGCAGAAAATATCTACAAAAAAGTCAAAATTTCGGAAAAAAATCCGACATAGATGGATTTTGCTGGAGATTTGCTTTGTTTTGATGTCTTGAGGAAATCCTTAAAAGTACCCATGATTTGTTAAAAGAGGGACGGGAAGGGGTCGAAATTCAGTTTTTTAAAATTTCTTGGAAACTGTGAACTTTTTGGGAAAACTGTTACGGTTAGTTATTTATTATCTTATTTATATAATTTTCTACATAAAGTGTCTTGAAATGTTTTATCGTACCATCAATCAGTTTCGAGAAAAACAAACCCTTCGAAATCGCTCACATTTAAAACTTCAACTGTGACAAAAAAATGTATTTTATTTGCGTAATGCTATGTACTCCTTTTTTTCTCGTGAGATACTACTAAGTTGAGAAATGAAACGACAGCCCTGCTCATGAGTTAAGGAGCGAATAGTGTTTCTATTAATAGGGCTGTTCGCGATGGAGGCTTTTATGTCCAAGAGTATGCTGGTGATAAAGCGATTTTAATCAAAGCAAATTCGAAGACACAATCTCTACCGCATCCAGAGAGCACTAATCCTAGTTGCTAGTTTGTGCAAGAAAGTTGGTCTAAACGTTGATCCAAAGTTGCCTTCACTAAGGGAAAGAAACTAGAAAATAGTATTTTCAATAGTATAGCAATAGTATTTTCAAAGGAAGTTAAAAATGTAGGGGACACCCTTGATGAAAAACTTACATGGAATTCTCATCTTGAAAAAACCATAGACAAAGCTAGGATCTCACTATGGACCTGCAAAAGTGTGTTTGGTTAAAACTGGGGACTTAACAACAACATGACAATGTGGATGTACAATGGTATAAAAAGAAACCCACTTGCATGGCGGGAAAAACAAATTTTCGCACAGACAAAACTCAATCCGTATTTTAGCTTGAAATACAACTCCGTATTTCAGGCCGAAATCTATGCAATTGAGCTCTGCGTTAGAGAGAATCAAAACAACAGAATCAAAAATCCTCTCAAAAGATAACATTGGCAGGTGCACTGAAACAATAGAACTCCTACTAAGTACACACTTCCCTGAGTGTGTTAAGACACAGAATGAACTGGGCACAGGTACCAATAAAAAAAAATGCTCAAAACAATAAATTACCGGAGGAATTAATTAGTGCGAAAGGAATAGAGTGGGCAATTGACTCCTTTTACTTATATAACTCACCGGGTATTGATGTTATCAGTCCAATCATGCTTCAAAAGGCAAAACAGCTGGTGATACCATTGTTAAAAGAACTATTCAAGCGATGTTTAATGTACACACATATACCCGACGCTTGGCGAGAAGTAAATGTTGTCTTCATACTTAAAGCCGGTAAACCAACCCACAAAAGCACAAAATACTTAAGACCAATAAGCCTAACATCTACTTCATGATGGTAATGATAAAAGAAAAGCTTCACTAGATTTTTTGGTTTCTTACAAATCGTTACCAAATTCAACTGGCAATGACAATGACAGCTCACAGTTTGCAGAGATGTGCAATTATTCTTATGGCATATAGCTATACCATAATATATAAACCAAAACGACAAAATGGAAACGCGGATGCCTTGTATTTTTTGGCTGTTGGCCCCGATCTCAATTTCGCCGAGAAAGAAGAGAGAATATTACCAACAGAACTGCAGAATGAAATCGCTAGTTTCCCAGTCAACGCAAAGATTGTAGCCAAGGCAACAGCTAATGACCCAGTGCTTCAAAAAATTAATAGACTTCTTGATGTTGGTTGGCCTCAAAAACTAAGAAGTGAGGACGAAGAATTAAAGCCCTATTTTTTCTCGGCTTCTTGCTATACCTCACTATGATGGAGTTTTATTAATGCTTCGCCCAAGGTCATCATTCTTTTAAGCCTAAGGAAAACAGTCTTATCAATGTTGTATGCTGGACATTGGGGTATTGTGAGGACAAAACAATTAGCATGTCGAAATCGTTGGTGACCTAAAGTTGATCATGCAATTGAATCGATTTTCTAATGCTGTGACAGATGCCAACAAAATGCATCGAATCCTAATCAGGAGTATACAAGCTAGCCGTCACCATCAGAACCATGTCAGAGATTACATGTGTATTTTACTGGTTTTTTGTCAGGCATGTATCTCATCTGTGATGCTTATACCAATTTCCCGTATGTAATTGAAATGTACAATACTTCAGTTGAATCACCAATAAAGCATTGGAAAACCATTTTGAAATTGAAGGCCTACCTGAGGTACTAGTTTCCGATAATAGGGCCCAGTTTACATCGTAGAGCGTAACTTTCGACATCTCAAATCAGCTCCTTTTCACCCCTCATCAAATGAGGGAATGGTTAGGATGATGAAAAAACTATTCCATGATGGTAATGATAAAAAAAAGCTTAACTAGATTTGTTGGTGTCTTACAGATCTTTACCAAATTCAAGGGGCAAGTCACCATCGGAGCTCCTTCATGCTAGACATCCTCGTTCGCTAATATCACAATTAGTACCACGAAAAGAAACTTTAAAGATGCCACCATTAAATTCCAAATTCGTTTTGGGAAAAGAGGTGTATATCTGTAACACTGAAATGGATACCTGCTGAAATTACCGCCCGCTTGTCCCATTTTAGCATGACAATCAACATACGTTGTATGGCAGGTACCGTTAGTTTTAGGCCTCGAACAAAATTTCCGAAACCCCTCTGCCGGTCACACTAAGAATCCTATATACCAAGTTTAAATAATATCGGCTTCATGTACGAATAACAGAGAGACAGACTTACACACAGACACACAGACTGAATTTCCAGACTCACAATGTTGAACTCGCTATCATCCTAATGTCATGTTTTATTGTTATCGGAAAACTTTTTTTTTACGAATTCACAACTTGCCTTATACATATACCTATAATCTCACTTGTAAAATTAGATAAATAATAAACCTTAAACATGAAACATAGTTTTTCTATTCACTAATATATGAGTATGCTTAAAAACGTTGTTTTCGGTGTATATAGCCCATTATATGAGTTATTTCCAGTTTTTGAGGTATCTTGCCTCACTGTGCGACGTGAAGATTTGCAATGAATCTTTAACAAACTTTGTGTCAGCATTAACTTAAAACCACCAACTATTAAAAAAAATTTGCGGCCTTCAAACAAAAACAAACTCTCCCTCACCACTGGTTATAATCATTTTTTTTTCACCAAATTATAAGGTTCTGTTTTAAAATCGATCGCCAACTACAAAAATAAATAAAGCTCCGCTTTGCCTAGGTAGGTAGGTAAAATGGCTGTTTTTGGAAAATACCTGTTTCAGAAGAATCCAATTAGCGCTAAAATGATGCGCCGTTTTGTTCATTTTGGGCTGATTTTTATTGTGAAATCTGAAACGGTTATAGAGGACAAGGTTTTGGTCTGTGCCCCCAGTCACAGGGGAAAAACGTAGCTCACACTGTGTGCTGGGTGGTTCTCCTGTGGCTTTGAGCCGGCCAAGTAATCTTACACTAAAACTATAAAGGGCTAGGCTCGTTCAAAGTCAAGGCACACCTACTATTTATAATTCATTGCTTTGGTGCTTTCGCCCATAATAGAATAAGTGTTTATCCGAAAAACTATCTACGATATTATTGATTGGTATATGAAATGCTATAATTATGGTTTTATAACCTAAAACTAAAGAGGCTGACAATGGTCCACCGGGAATCAGTTGGATGCATGTTTCCGATAATAGGGCCTAGTTTACATCGTAGAGCGTAACTTTCGACATCTCAAATCAGCTCCTTTTCACCCCTCATCAAATGAGGGAATGGTTAGGATGATGAAAAAACTATTCCATGATGGTAATGATAAAAAAAAGCTTAACTAGATTTGTTGGTGTCTTACAGATCTTTACCAAATTCAAGGGGCAAGTCACCATCGGAGCTCCTTCATGCTAGACATCCTCGTTCGCTAATATCACAATTAGTACCACGAAAAGAAACTTTAAAGATGCCACCATTAAATTCCAAATTCGTTTTGGGAAAAGAGGTGTATATCTGTAACACTGAAATGGATACCTGCTGAAATTACCGCCCGCTTGTCCCATTTTAGCATGACAATCAACATACGTTGTATGGCAGGTACCGTTAGTTTTAGGCCTTGAACAAAATTTCCGAAACCCCTCTGCCGGTCACACTAAGAATCCTATATACCAAGTTTAAATAATATCGGCTTCATGTACGAATAACAGAGAGACAGACTTACACACAGACACACAGACTGAATTTCCAGACTCACAATGTTGAATTCGCTATCATCCTAATGTCATGTTTTATTGCTATCGGAAAACTTTTTTTTTACGAATTCACAACTTGCCTTATACATATACCTATAATCTCGCTTGTAAAATTAGATAAATAATAAACCTTAAACATGAAACATAGTTTTTCTATTCACTAATATATGAGTATGCTTAAAAACGTTGTTTTCGGTGTATATAGCCCATTATATGAGTTATTTCCAGTTTTTGAGGTATCTTGCCTCACTGTGCGGCGTGAAGATTTGCAATGAATCTTTAACAAACTTTGTGTCAGCATTAACCTAAAACCACCAACTATTAAAAAAAATTTGCGGCCTTCAAACAAAAACAAACTCTCCCTCACCACTGGTTATAATCATTTTTTTTTCACCAAATTATAAGGTTCTGTTTTAAAATCGATCGCCAACTACAAAAATAAATAAAGCTCCGCTTTGCCTAGGTAGGTAGGTAAAATGGCTGTTTTTGGAAAATACCTGTTTCAGAAGAATCCAATTAGCGCTAAAATGATGCGCCATTTTGTTCATTTTGGGCTGATTTTTATTGTGAAATCTGAAACGGTTATAGAGGACAAGGTTTTGGTCTGTGCCCCCAGTCACAGGGGAAAAACGTAGCTCACACTGTGTGCTGGGTGGTTCTCCTGTGGCTTTGAGCCGGCCAAGTAATCTTACACTAAAACTATAAAGGGCTAGGCTCGTTCAAAGTCAAGGCACACCTACTATTTATAATTCATTGCTTTGGTGCTTTCGCCCATAATAGAATAAGTGTTTATCCGAAAAACTATCTACGATATTATTGATTGGTATATGAAATGCTATAATTATGGTTTTATAACCTAAAACTAAAGAGGCTGACAATGGTCCACCGGGAATCAGTTGGATGCAAGAGTCCATAGCGATACAGTCCAGGACTTACTATCTGCTAATTTCGATATGCAGTCCCATAAGGAAGTTACACAAATTTCGAAGGTAAGAGTTAAAAGATTGGGTGAGATATTGTTTGGTTTATTAGAGCCAATTGGTGCTGTTGAGAAAATAAATAAAATCCTTTATCTTTTTGTTTGACAGCACATTTAGGTTATCAAGAAACGGGCTTCCGAATGCCAGAAGGCGAGACCTGGCCAGAGCCGGGCAATAGCAAAGAAAATGCTCCATGTTTTCTTTCTCTAATGGATTCTAGCAGCAGCAATTGAAGGGTGTGCGAAATCTAGCCGCATGTTCTTCTATTGGCCAGTGGCCAGTACTGATTGCAACGATACTGGCCGTGTCTACTCTGTTTCGAGTTATTAAATCATTTGATCTGTTTTTGTCATAGGTTGGTCATATCTTCCTACTGATTTTGCCTTAGAGACAAGAAGGGGTGATCGCAACCTTGCAAGCTCATCTGCTCGCTCTGAAGCCTGAGAGAACTATGCATTGATTTACTAACCCCTCTAACACCAGGCAACTATCAATTGCTTTAATGGCCACCTGGCTGTCTATACAGATTGCTACATTATGAATATTTTGGTTAGATATTGTTTTTTGTTTAAGTATCCTACAGGCTTCCTTTATGGCAAGTAGCTCAGCTTGAAATACGCTGGCAGCATTGGGCAGACGGAAGGATTAATTGATGTTGAGTATTTCCGAGAAAACACCAGACCCAACTCCATCAACTATTTTTAAGAATTCAGTTAAAATTGTGACGTCATAAACCATTGTCACCGTATCATTTTTCCATTCGTCTCTTGTGGGGAAAATACGTAGAAACATTTTTCAAAGTTAAGAGAGGGGGAGTCAGTCTGGATTGAACGCAAATCTCTTGGCAGCAGTTTAAATATTTTAGTGTGCCCATAGGGTTTTTCTGTCCAGCAACTTGCCTCTTCAAACCTGGTTGCACTACAGGATAATGCCATGAATTTGATATGGAGATCTAAAGGAAAAAGATTCAGAAAAACATTTAAGGCATCGGTTGGGCATGATCTTATTTCCCCTATGGAGCCTACGCTAGCCGTTCTTTGAATCTTTTTTAGTTTGTCTACATTGTATTTTTTACTTAGAGCTGGCCACCATACGACTGATCCGTATGTTAAAATAGGACGAACTACAGCGGTGTATGTCCATAATTTTATCTTAGGCTTCAAACCCCATTTTTTCCCAAAATTTTACTACATGCATAGAAAGCTGTACTTGCTTTCAGTTAAAATTATTGACCAATTGTATAATTTAATTAAAAAGGTTAAAAAATAAGATGAAATTTTCTTTTTTCTTCGCCTTTTAGGTCACGATACTCACGATGAGCTTATAAATAAAACAAATATGTTGCCATTTACTTTTCCCGATGTTCCGGCAGGGGTTGCTACCTTCTTCAGGGGAACTTTATTGTGAAACATAAAAAAAAACAGAATATATAACACTTGTATTATGACAACTCAAAATAAAAACTTACTTTATGTAAAAACAAGAGAAATTAACAATTCGTTACATGAATAAAATTAAAATTACTTTTGAAATAAACAAAGAAAAATTTTGTATGCACTTCAAAATGAAGTTTAGTCTTTTACAAACAAAATAAAAATTGAAATTTAGTCAGAGACAAGTGAGCAATATACAGCTGATATGTTTTGTGCGTCAATTTTTCGATTCATGTTGTTACTGTTGTTAATGATGTGCAAAGTTTCTAGTGTATATAGTGTTGATGCGTGCCATTCTGTCTGCAGAACCTTCACGTCGTCAAAATCTGGAAAGTGGCCACTTTCAATTGCATGGCTGGCTAAAGCCGTTTTACCAGCGTTGTTGGATTTAATGTCTGATTTATGGTTAGACATGCGTTGGCGAAGAAACTGTTTAGCGGTAGCAATATTATGTTATGTAGGTATATAGCCCATATTCTTCAAATATTTTTGAACATAGTAATCACAAACAATATAAAGGACGCAAGTCAAGAATCCCAATGGATTGTTTAACAATCTTAATCAGGTGTTTTGAGATTTGGCTAGCGATCCCTTGTTAAGTTCATTAGTTCACTGCCATCTTTCACATGTCGACATTTTGCCTTTTTATGTTTTATGTATACAGTTTATTCTTTCGTTTGCACATGCGGCTATGGTTTTGTCTCTATTAATTAAGAAATCGAAAAAGAAACGGACATCATACATTTTCGAAGTAGAAGATGTAGCTGTGGAGTTGCCACTTATGTGAGGGAAATTATTTCTAAGGAATGAAGTTGAATTAAAATAGCTATAATTGGATTGAAAGGAAGTAAATGTGAGGAAGTAAGGAATTTCCGATAAGGGTTGTTTTTTATACGTTATTTATTTGAATGAGTAATTAATTTTATTTTATTTTTTTTTTTCAATTCAATTTATCTTTATTCTCTCTTAAAAATTAATTACAATTTGTAAAATATACTGACTAAAAAGTTAAAAAAAAAATGAGAATAGCTAAAGGCAGCTATTTATTAGAAAACTAATTGAGATGATATACCGTTAATATGAAACTTTGTGTGGGGTGTACAAAGAAATTATATCAAATAGAAAAAAAAACAAAAGCATAAGAAAGAAGAACATTTAAGATCATAAATAAGTAAAATAAATATAAAGCTGAATACAAACAAAAGTAGAAAGTAAATTATTATTTTCAACGCAACAAGTCACTTATTAAAATTATATAAGCTAGTGTACTAACGTTTCAATTTCTTGTAGGTCAAAACAAAGAAGCCAAGATTTAATTTTTCTTAATTTAATTGAAAAATTTTGATTAAAAAATATAGTAAATAGTCTTCAACAAATTTGTTGAACACAATTTATGTAGTTTATATATACAGCGAGTATATAAATAAAGATATTGTTATATATTGGAAATGTGGTTTTACCAACTAAAATTTTGATCAATGGTTACACCTAAATACTTGAACGTTTCTACACTATCAATTTTAAAACACAAATTATTACAGTCAAGCTTGCAGTCAAAAGATGGAGCACGCAGTAGATGACAGTTACTAATTTATAAATTGTGTTGTGGACAGTAAAACGAATGAAATGTTATATTTACATCGGGATGTTCTTGTTCTTAAAGGCTGAAAAACATCAATTTAGTTTTGTTGGTTACAAACAGTTCATGGTCAGCGAACCAGCTTCTTAATAGGTGGACATCATGGTTTATATCCGCAATCAGATTTAATCTACTAAGAGAACAATAGGCAACTCCAAGGTCATCTGCAAAGGCCTTAACTTTACCCAATAATGGGAGAAAAAATACATGTAAATAAGAAAAAATTGTTATATAATGTAGGTTTCATACCTCTCTCTTATACTGTATATATAGATGTATATGCATTCTATTATACTATTGCTCTAATGTATTTAGCTTATGATACAATGAATCAGTTTGAAATAAACTTTGTTATAGAAAAGACATCTTTATTTAATATGGTGTCAGATGTAATTTAATAATTATTGTCAGTTGTAATTTAATAATGCCTGCTAAAAGTGACCCTAATGAGGAATCTAATGAGGACTCATCTCAAAGTGTATTTCCAGCACAAAGTTTTTCGTCATCAATGCCACACATGAATCTTAAAAGTTCAAACCTAGACACGACATGGAAGCACTGGTTAAATCAGTTTAAGGTATTTATGAGAGCAACAAATCTGAAGTCGCAGTCAAGTTAACGCAAGGTTGCCCTCCTATTACATCACATGGGTCCAGAATCATTTGAAATTTTTAATTCTTTTAACTTGGACTTGGATCAGGTTGAATACAATGTATTAATCGAGAAATTCAATAGTTATTTTTTGCCGAAAAAAAACATAGCTATAGAGCGACATAATTTCTTTTCTCTCTCACAAAAAATCGACGAAAGCATCGACTCATACGTCACAGTGTTAAAAAATATTAGTTTAACTTGTGAATTTGGAATTCTAAGAGAGCCTCTCGTACGGGATATTTTTGTTTGCGGCTTGCACCCAAAGTATGCCTACATAAAAGAACGACTTCTCAGCGAAGGAGATATCCCATTGGAGAAAACCGTTGATATTTCAAGAACATGTGAAATTACCAAAGAACACTCACAACAACTTCTACAAGAGAGCAGCCAAACAGCAGTTATAGGTGCTCTCAACAAACATGATACTCGGCACTGATACAACAATGGCAATAAATTAAGAAAAACGTCACACATGCTAACAACGTCGCAGCAAGCACAACCATCACACCAAAAGCCATCAGCCAACGGGAAAATTCAGTCGCAGTCGTCACCACAACAAAATCAGACATCACGTTATAATTATTATCAAGTCAACAACAATATTTGTTCGAGGTGCGGTGAAACACACAGGTATAGGTGCCCTGCATTAGGAGTCACATGCAACAAGTGTGGGGGAAAAAACCACTTTGCCAAAATGTGCCGCTCCAACACCAACTTATACATCCAAAATTTCGAAGCCGAGTCAAACACGTCATCATCAGATTCTGAATTGCTCTTCATGGGACTTCTTGAAGCGTCGTCATCTTCACTGTCTTGGGATATATACCTAAATATCAACGGAACTAAACTGAAATGCCAACTCGATACCGGTGCACAAGGCAACGTGATGTCAAATAAAATATTTTGTCAACTGGGTTTCTCGTTCTAATATTCAACAAACATCAAGTCGTATTCTTACATTAAGTAAAGAGATTCTGCCAATTATTGGCCAAATTGAAATTAAATGTTTTCATCATGATAAAGAAAGTGTTATAAATTTTTTTATATCTGAAATTGATTGTCGCACGGTATTAGGATTAGCAACGTGCATCGATATGAATTTAATCAAACGGGTAAATGAGTTGAATCTTGAAGAAGGTAAATGCGAAAATTCATTTAATCTTAATAAACACAAAATTGAATTTTTGAATAGTTTTGAGACTAAGGCTTTGCTTAAGTCACATTTTCAATTCCCTAACATAGACGAATGCAAAGCTCGGGCTGCAAACGCAAAATTTTATAGCATCCTTGATGCAAATTCCGCCTTTTGGGTGCTGCCTCTTGATGAAGAGTCTTCCAAACTCTGCACCTTTCTGACTCCGTATGGGAGGCATCAGTTCTTAAGGGTTCCATATGGCATTAATGTAGCACCTGAAATCTTTCAATCCCAAATGGAAGAAAACTTTAAGGATATAGAAAATATTTTTATATATATGGATGATTTCCTAATATTTGGTTCAACTATCGAAGAACATAATGGAGCACTCAAGCATGTGCTTGAGAGAGCAAGACCGATAGGCCTTAAGTTTAACTTATCTAAGTCAAAATTTCTTCAAAACGAAGTTAAGTTCATAGGTCATGTCCTTAGTCCAAAAGGAGTGAGTCCAGATGAAAACAAATTAAAAGCCATATTCGAAATGCCACGTTCAGACAACGTTCCTGACCTCCAAAGATTTTTGGGAATGGTTAATTATTTAGGATCTTTCGTTAAAAATCTATCCGTGCAAACCTCAAATCTGCGTCAATTGCTGAAAAAAGAAGTTTTATGGCATTGGACTTCTAAGCACGAAGAAGAATTCAAAAATCTTAAAACTCTTATCGTCAATGCTCCTATTCCCACCTACTATGATCCGGAAAAACCACTTACGCTATCTGTCGATGCATCTAAGAATGCACTAGGCGCTGTAATTTCGCATTATTCTTCTCCGATTGCTTATGCTTCTGCGACCTAGACGTCAAGCCAACAAAATTACTCACAAATCGAGAAGGAACTTTTTGCAATCCTCTTTGGTTCCAAAAAGTTTCATCAATACACATTTGGTCGCCGCGTTGTTTTAGAAACAGACCATAAGCCATTGGTGCCTTTGTTTGAACGTCCATTATATAAAATCCCTGTGCGCCTACAGAGGTTTATGCTTAGTCTTCAGTCATACGACTTAGATGTAGTATATAAACCAGGAAAGTATCTGTTTGTGGCCGAGTTATCACACACCTTAAGTCTATTTTCGCCCGCCATGGTATCCCAGAAGTTATGATAAGTGACAATGGGCCACCATTCAGTTCTGATGAGTTTAAAAAATTTGCTCTCGAATGGAACATTGATCACCTAACATCAAGCCCATATCTAGCTAGATCTAATGGACTTGCCGAAAGGTCTATACAGACAATAAAAAAGCTATTTTCAAAATGCGAAGAAACAGGATCCGATCCTTATATCGCTCTTTTAGATTATAGAACAACCCAAAAAGGAAACATGAGTTCTCCTTCTGAGCTGTCAATGTCTCGCAAACTCCGAACAAAGCTTCCGGCTATACAAAATATATTTAAACCTGAACTAGTAGACACACAAAAAAATGAAAAACTTGCAAATGAAAAACAAAAGCAAACCGAAATTTATTATAATCAAGGCACAAGAACACTTAATCCATTGAATGTCGGGGACCGCATTTTCTACAAGAAAACGCCAAATTCGAAATGGTTTCCTGGAACAGTAGCTTCCAATTGTCGAGAACCTCGATCTTATGTGGTTAGTGATAATGATGGTACTCATTACAGGCGATCTCGTCAACACATTTTTGAATCTCCAGTCGACGTTAGCGCTGAGGAAAATAAAAGTAACGAGTCACACAATCAATCATCTGATGAAATACTGGGTATTCAAAAAGAAACTATAAGTTCTCCGCCATCGTCAGCTAATAATATTTTTGTAACTACTCGTGTTGGAAGGGAAAGCAAACCTCCTAAAAATTCGGTCATTCTGTCGTTTGAATTATTATCCTTAATTATTTGTAAGTCAAAAAATTATCTTGTATATAACTTTATTTAATACAATTTGGTATACCTGCGTACTTTCTGAATTAAAACCCAAATTTTAAAATTTAAATAAACTTGTATTAAATTAAGACTTTGAATAACTATGAATTATAACTCTTATAAGATATTTAAATAATTTAAATCAAATGAAATATGTACTTTTGTTAAGACTATAAAAAATATTCAGAAGCTAATGTTAATTGAGAATATTATAATTATATTATATTTACAATATGTATCTCGAAAGGGAGATGTTATATAATGTATAACATATATGTTTCATTCCTCTCTCTTACACTATATATATAGATGTCTATGCATTCTATTATACTACTGCTCTAATGAATTAAGCTTATGATACAATGAATCAGTTTGAAATAAACTTTGTTATAGAAAAGACGTCTTTATTTAATAACAATATTGGGCCAAACACAGAGCCTCGTGTTACACCTA